>CM041781.1:255474527-256074527 GCA_023374045.1 Limonium bicolor | reverse complement strand
TCTTTAGATCCCTTGTTTCACTCCGAAAGTATCGTAGATTGGGTCAATGCAGAGAAAATGAGTGTATTTTCATACTATGAAATTAAATAAAACATTAATTTAGATATATTCTTCTTTAGATCTCTTGTTTCACTCCGAAAGTATCGTAGATTGGGTCAATGCAGATAGTGGCGGATCCAAGAGCTTTGTCTCGGGGGGGGGGGGGGGATTTTTTTTGACACTGTCACTCTTTAAAATACTATGTCATTTTGTACTTTTTTTAAAATTTATAAGAACATTTGACAAATTTTCAAAAGTTTCAGGGGGGCCGGTGCCCCCCCCCCCTTGGATCCGCCACTGAATGCAGAGAAAATGAGTGTATTTCATACTATGAAATAAAATACAACATTAACTTAGATAAAAGATACGGAATCGGGATTCTAACAAATCACTGATTCGATTGAATCTTACGGAGCCTTTTCATGCATAACATGATTCAGAACTGATCATAGAAAGAATTCTATGCAAGCGAACCAGCCTATCCTCTGTATAGGACATAGATATATAAGATGGTTGGAACAAAGACACATTGGTTTCTTGCCCTTAAGAAGAAAAAATAAAACATTTTATGAGCCGTAATTTTCAACCTTTCTAATGTGTTATGATCAGTTTGTAGGTTAGTTGTAACTTTTGACTAAGGTTATTAAGCTAAGTTGTACGATCTAACCATTTTATTAAACTTATGAAACTATGAAATGTTGAAGATTCGGATCCGAAGGCTTGGTATTAAGCTTTTCAAGGTTCAAATACCTTCTTTACCCATCAAATTTCCTTTTCAGTTTGTAGAAAGAGGTTAATTATGAGGAAAAAGGTAAGAGAAAATGCTAGTTTGAAGAATATGAAATAAAAGAATCAGATTAGAATTTAGCTTAATACGCTACTGGAAAGAGGTTAGATGGGTAGAAAAGATCGTGAGATTAAAGTTTCTGCGACTCCTACCCAATTTGTGCTTCAAACGGTCACTACTATGAGGACCTTGCATAATAGCTATTACAAAAATAGTATTTCTTCACTGATGTACATCTCATTCTATTAGATCCTTCTTCTTGTTTTCACATTTCATATAGAATGTTAATTTCATCTACCACAATGAGAACTGGTTTCTCAAGAATGATTTTAACCGAACACCTTCTTTGGAGAAAGGTTTCCCCTGATTTGCTAACATGCGTGAGCAGAATTCTAACATTATATGTGGCTAAGCCTAAGTCGTGTAATGTTTTGAAACCAATTTCACACCTCCCTAATTCATAAGTGCATCAACATCAATTTTCTTTGACATTCATTTTGTATATCGCCAGAACAACCATAAGAAAAGGAACTTATATAATATATCTTCACGATCTCTTTCAGTACTTGTACTTTATTAAAAAAGTTTAGGTAAGTTGTCCCTAACACATACATACCCTGTATCTAAGTTTCTCAATTGCACAACAAAGAGATTGACCATAACAACTTCCCACATTTTGACCTAGAAGCTTAAGAAAATTTTTGTTGAAATGTTCACTCGGGAGCCGAGGGAAGCAAACCCAAACATCTAGATCATATATTGGTTCATTTTCTATGTTAAGTATGATCTTGATCTTCTAATGGTTAGGAACTAGTTAACAATCGGTCACTATGGCCTTTCTCAACACACACTATGTCTTATATACTTTGAAAGCTAAGTGTAACATCCCGAGAACTAGCTAGGTTTAAATTGAGGTGAAGTTCAATAATCTCATGCCATAACTAGTATAAAATAAATTGAAAAGTAGAAAAAACTATAAGAGTAGAGCTGTAAAGTAAAATAAAAAAAAGCTAAAATATATTTTATAATTTTAAATGATAAGATGAACTTAATTTTACTAAGATAGAAGCAGTAGTTATAGGAAGTCGTTCACATTATTTAGTTCTACGTTCTTACCAGAGTAGCCACATTATAGTTGGAAATTTTCCTGTTCAGAGTTGGTTTCACAACTCAATTCCCATTCACGGTTGAATTGTCCGGTAATTATATCACAGGTGTGTTTTTTTCTTTTGGTTGAGTGGGAAGCGCACAATAGAAGTCAGTTTGTTGGTTGACTGCTTTCTATTGTGCGCCTCCTTTGCAATTTTTTTTTTTTTGATTCTCCTTTGTTAAGGAGGCGCACACTAGAAGTCAGCCTCCTTAACAAAGAGAAATCTGTAAACCTAGCGCATTTCTCTTACACGCCGCGCCCCATTCTTTTTCTTCCTTCTTCTTCCTCGCCGCTTCTCTTCTTCCTCGCCGCTTCTCTTCTTCCTCTTCCACCACGATTTCCTCCATTTTTTTTTTCTCTATCCCTCTCAAAACCCATTCCAATTTACATTTTACAAGTATTTCTCCTCCACACCCACAACTAGTCCACCTCTCCATCTGTCGATTAACTGATTTTGAACAAACCATGGATCCGGGGCATTGTCAAGTGTTCGATGCGCAGGGACCAGTCGAGAATCAACCATTTAGCCTGCAGACGACCCATATTTCTGCAGCTTATGCGTCTGCAGATGAGGTTAGTTTTTTTTTGTTTTTGAATTAGTATAATTTTTTAATTGTGTTTAGTGTTAATTACTTTATCTTTGTGTTATATTTATAGTTATTTATTGATTATGTGTTAGAGATTGTGAATTATTTGAGTGAAATTATAATGTAGTTTTGTAATGATAAATTTATTTCGTTAATCGTATGGTAGTTTTATAATTAGAATGTAGAAATGATTCACATTGTACTATATTTTAATTACAATGTAACTTTATAATTTTTAATATATTTCGTAAATATAATGTAGATTTGTAATTGTAATATAACATTATATTTAATATTACGAGTAACATTGTAGTTTATTTAATTAGAATGTAGGTTAATAATTATATTGTAGCTTTATAATTGTAATTTAATTTCTTTATAATTATAATGTAGACATGATTAACATTTTGTAGTTTATTTAATTAGGATGTCGAGATGAGTAACCCAAAACGTTTATTTAATTAGAATGTAGCTTTATAATAATAATCTATATATTTTTCGTTAATGATAATGTCTCTTTGTAATTATAAATAAATTTGTTAGTTATATCGTACATTTATAATCATAATCTAACCTTGATATTAGAATGTAGTTTTATAATGTAGTTTTATAATTATAAATTAATAATAATTTCTTTATATATTTTTCGTTAATGATAATGTTTCTTTGTAATTATAAATAAAATTTGTTAGTTATATCGTATATTTATAATCATAATCTAACCTTGATATTAGAATGTAGTTTTATAATGTAGTTTTATAATTATAAATTAATAATAATTTTATATATTTTTCGTTAATGATAATGTAGCTTGTAATTGTAAATAAAATTGTTAGTTATATCGTACATTTATAATCATAATCTAACCTTGATATTAGAATGTAGCTTTGTAATGTAGTTTTATAATTATAAATTTAAATAATAATCTATATAATTTTCGTTAACGATAATGTATCTTTGTAAGTATAAATACAATTTGTTAATTATATCGTATATTATGATGATAATCTAACCTTGATACTAGAATGTAGCTTTATAATGTAGTTTTATAATTATAAATGTAATTCGTTAATTATATTGTAGCTTTATAATTGTAATCTAATTTCTTTATAATTATAATATAGAGTTGATTAACAATGTAGTTTATTTAATTAGAATGTAGCTTTATAATAATAATAATCTATATAATTTTCGTTAACGATAATGTATCTTTGTAAGTATAAATACAATTTATTAATTATATCGTATATTATGATGATAGTCTAACCTTGATACTAGAATGTAGCTTTATAATGTAGTTTTTATACTTATAAATGTAAGTCGTTAATTATATTGTAGCTTTATATTGTAATTCAAATTCCTTATAATTATAATATAGTGTTGATCAACAATGTAGTTTATTTAATTAGAATGTAGCTTTATAATAATAATCTATATAATTTTCGTTAATGATAATGTATCTTTGTAAGTATAAATACAATTTGTTAATTATATCGTATATTATGATGATAATCTAACCTTGATACTAGAATGTAGCTTTATAGTGTAGTTTTATAATTATAAATGTAAGTCGTTAATTATATTGTAGCTTTGTAATTGTAATCTAACTTATTTATAACTATAATTTAGAAATGATTAACAATGTAGTTTATTTAATTAGAATGTAGCTTTATAATAATAATCTATATAATTTTCGTTAACGATAATGTCTCTTTGTTATTATAAATTATAATGATAATCTAACCTTGCTACTACAATGTAGCTTTATAATGTAGTTTTATAATTATAAATGTAATTCGTTAAGTATAATGTAGCTTTATAGTTATTAATTTAACTTCATTATAATTATAATATAGACTTGATTAACAATGTAGTTAATTTTATTAGAATTTAGCTTTATAATAATAATCTATATAATTTTCGTTAACGATAATGTATCTTTGTAATTATAAATACAATTTTTTAATTATATCGTATATTTATAATGATTATCTAACCTTGCTACTACAATGTAGCTTTATAATGTATTTTTATAATTATACATGTAATTCGTTAAGTATAATGTAGCTTTATTATTATTAATGGGGCTGACTTCTAGTGTGCGTCTCCCTATAAAGGAGAAATCAAAAAAAAATTGCAAAGGAGGCGCACAATAGAAAGCAGTCAGCCAACAAACTGACTTCTATTGTGCGTTTCCCACTCAACCAAAAAAAAAAATCACACCTATAATGTAATTACAGGACAATTGGGAATTGAGTTGTGAAACCAACTCTGAACTGGAAAATTTCCCATTATAGTTGGGCCCAAAATTATCGTCTGATATGTATAAGGTAAAAAGGTCAGGCCCCACCAACTGTCTACCGGATTAAAATCTGAAGATGTTAAGTCTCCAGAAGATTATAGAACCATCGACGGCTGTTCGGACCCCTCTCTCCCTGTGACGCCGAAACCCAGTGTAGAAAGTACCAGAAACCTCTACTTCCATCTATAAATATACTTCCTGATGCCTGTCCGCTCCGCAAGAGAAATTGTCCAACCAAAACTACTCTCAAAACCCCGATCTCTAACTAGCAATCATCTCTAGTTCCAAACTCAGTATGTCGCTGATCCCAAGCTTCTTCGGCGGGCGTCGGAGCAACGTACTCGATCCATTCTCCATGGACATTTGGGATCCATTTCAGGGAATGAACTTCCCATCCTCCACCGCGCTAACTAACCGCGACACCTCTGCCTTTGTCAACACTAGAATCGACTGGAAGGAAACTCCAGAAGCGCATATTTTCAAAGCTGATCTCCCAGGGATCAAGAAAGAGGAAGTGAAGGTGAAGTGGAGGATGATCGTGTGTTGATGATAAGTGGAGAGAGGAACAAGGAGCAGGAGGAGAAGAATGATACCTGGCATCGTGTGGAGCGGAGTAGTGGGAAATTTATGAGGAGGTTTAGATTGCCTGAGAATGCTAAGATGGAGGAAGTTAAGGCTGCGATGGAAAATGGTGTGTTGACTGTTACTGTACCGAAGGTTGAGGAGAAGAAACCTGAAGTGAAATCGATCCAGATTTCTGGTTGATGTTGAGAGTGTGGTCTGCTATGTTGTGAGTCTGGCGATCTCTGTTGCTGATGTTTGTGAGTCTGTTAGAGTTCGTGTTTGATGTTGCGTGGTTGATGAATATGATGGAGTTTCTGTTACTTCCGTTTACGTAAATGATGTGGAGTTAATAAGATGAATATACTTTTGTGTGAACCAAATGATTGTATTCCTATGATGCTTCTGCCTAATTGAATGTCGATTTTGTAAACTTGTTTATGCTTACTGAGTCATCAAAATTTAACACCTGCAAGGTAGAATGGCGGTGATAGTCCAGGAGTGACATTGTCAATGAAGTGCAGTGTGTTGACTCAATTATGCCAATTTCTGACTACGATTGAAATTATATCAGGATTTGTTAAACTGCACAACAAATTTACAATAATTGTACTATGATCTACGGTACAGCTGTAAATGTAAATCCCGGCAAAGATAGCACCATAGTTAGGGTCAAAACACGGAAAATTTCCAGTACTCGGGTCTTTGCCCCACTGATTTCCATGCAAGGGTTTGTTAGGCTACAATTCCTGATTCTGGGCTTTTTTTTAAGCGTTGTAAAGAAGCCGATAATTCATTTATCGGCATCATTGAAGCCGATAATGATGTCAATAAATGAATTATCGGCTTCTTTACAATGTAAAATTCGACCGTTGAGGCGTTACACAGAAGTCGATAATTCATTTATTGACATCATTGAAGCCGATAAATGAATTATCGGCTTCTGTGTAACGCCCCAACGGTCGAATTTCTGGTATGAGTTTATATAAATGATTGAATGGCTCCTCAAACTTCTGCTGCTTCATTGCTATCTCGTTGCTATTTTTCTTTCTCTTTACACATTCCTCACTCTTTCAACCATTTGCTATACATATTTGATATGGATATCCCATGTACTCTGTACCTAAATGTAGAGCTCAAATACAATCCAGATGGTATTTATTTTCATATAAATCTTAATTGGTCGAAATTTATCCATTGTGAAATTCCCCAGTCTTCCACATATCAATCCTTCAAAGATACCGTCAAAAATCTTGTCGACTTGGAGTTAGGGGGAGATTATGTCATCACCGACATGGTTTGTAGAAAGTTGGAGAACAAATATCCAACTTGCTCTTCTTCCACTCAAAATTACCAGCGATTCCCGGGTGAAGCTGATGATATTGAACTTCATCAAGAATTCAGACTTGCTGAATAACGTGGCTGTGCAAGTTGAGTTCGAGCATGTGACTACCCCTTCTCCGGAGGAAGACCATGAAACCGATGATGATTTTTCCCAGCATCAACAAGCCGAAGATGAAAATCTACAGACTTCGGATGATGATTCTGAGATGGAGCCAGAAGATTTACTTGACGACGACGACATGGTTGATGAAGCTGGGCCCTCCACACCGTACACTCCTGGAGCCCCGTTCTCATCGCAAGTGGATTTAGAGGCCATAAGCTAGATACCATCAGACATTGATCGACGCGGTTAGCCATACTGGAGGCCAGGTCAAGAGTTCGTCGTGGGGCAAGAATTTGCTGATAAAATGTTCTTGTGACTGCAGTAAAAAGTATCACTTGGAGAGAAACGTAGATTTCATTGCTCCCGAGAATAACAGGAGAATTTACACCCTAAGGTGCCGACAAGGGTGCACTTTCAGATTTCGAGCTGCGCTGCTAAAGAATTCATTTGAATGGCGGATACGGAAATTCAGTCCTCACACATGTGCTACAGCCCTAGACGAGAGTAATGATCATTTTTTGACTTACAATTTCACAGCTGAAGTCATGATACAAAGGATCAAAGAGAACCCTGCTCTACAAGTGAAGACTGTGATTCAACTTATCTGCTCAGAATATAAAAGGAAGATTAGCTACAAGAAAGCTTGGTTAGGCCTGCTGAAGCGATAAGAAGGGTCTATGGTGATTGGGAGCAGTCATTTACCGAATATACCCAGGTATATCATAACCATCAAACACTCTATACCTAATTCGTATTCGACCTAGAGTCAATGTTGTGTTTTCAAGATGAAACTCAGACCATTCTGTTAGGCTGTTTAAGCGTTGTTTTTGGGCATTGGGCCATGCCTCACTGCTTTCAAGTATATGAAACCTCTACTTCAAATAGATGCCACCCACCTGTACGGTAAGTACAAAGGAAAATTATTGGTTGCTGTGGCTCAAGATGGTAACAACAAGATAAACCAATGGCATTTGCTATTGTTGCTAGCGAATCTAGAGACGATTGGAAAATTTTCTTGACCGTGTTCGCACATAGTCATTGGAGCTAGGAACGATGTGGCAGTTATTACGGATCGGGCCGCAGCTATAATGTCAATAATGAGGGAAGAACAGTACTGGCTTCCTCCTTGCCCAACATTTCTTGTGTATTTGTCATATTGCTTCAACTTTCAGACAAGATTTGGAAACAAGGAGTGGAAGAAGTATCTCATCAACACAGGTAATTGTGAGAGATTTGTATGTCTTCATCTTTTTGTATGTCTTAATCTGATAAAATTCTTGTGCAGGCTACTATTTCAGAAGGGATATAGTTCAGGACAGATTAAATCACTTACTTTCTCTACACCCCTCAATTCCTCCATTTTTCAATGAGCTGCCCCCTGAGAAGTGGTCACGTGCGTATGATGATGGCAAAGGTGGGGCCATATGACTACTACTTGGTAGAGTGCATGAATGGGGTGTTGAAGAGGGTAGGCTCTTACCGGTAACAGCTATTGTTGAAAGCACTTTGTACAAGTTAATTGATTACTTTCGAGATAACTTAGAAACTTACACTGCACAAAGGAATAGTTGTTTTTTTCACCAAACACCTACTGGAGAAAGTAGGTGAGAACCAAACACTTGCCAACTACCACCGTGTGGTTGTTATCGATGCTATGGATTTGGTGTTGAGGTGGCTGACAATGGGGATCCGAACTTAAGGCGTGACAAAGGCAAATTTGCAGTGCGAATTAACTCTAGGGAATGTGAATGCGGTGAATGGCAGGCGTTTAAGTATCCATGCTCACATGTCATGGCTGTTTGTTGTACTACCTACCGCCCTGGACTGGAGGAACTACGTTCATCCAGTTTACAGACTTGAAACGATGATACAGGCTTACAGCGAGAACAAGTTTGTGCCACTAGGAAATCAAGGGAAGTGGCCCATATACGCCGGACTTCGCATTGTTCCTGATCCTGCAATGATGCGCAACGTTAGAGGGCGGCCCACATTCTCCCGTATTCATAATGAAATGGATGAGAATTATGAGCGTGAAACAAGACATTGTGGCTATGTCGCCAACGAGGACATGTAAGGACAAGATGCCCGAATGCAAGTTATAATTAATTCCCCACTTTCATTGTATGTTATTGCATTAGCCAGTTATGCTCCTGCTCAGACAGGTCATGCCTTTAGCAAGCACAACAAAAAAATGTTATTTACCCATTGTCTGTTGTAATGAATTATCTTAACATTTGCATTTGTCAAATAAGCAAGGACTAAAGATTGATTTGATATACCATTTTATTGGCTTAGGAAATATTCCAAATACATAAAGCGATTCAATGACATCCATCACTGTTTTATTACAGTACGACATACTAATACTTAATCATCTTCTTATACGTGCTTTCTTTAAAAAAGAACATATATCATAGGAGAATCCACATATCACCTCTGTTGACGCCTTATAATGGACGAGATATGCATCATCCACCAACATATTAACCTTCGTCTTCGCTGTCATCTGAACCGCAATCTTCATTATACTCTTCTGCGAAGGATATGCTCGCGAAATTATCACGTGGTGGTGGGGTAACTTCCCTAAATGCATACACCACATAGAATTCTAATCGAGTATAAAACTGTTGATTATAAACGAACCGTTCAATCATTGTTTGAACGTGAACATCTCGTTTTATTTCCAATGGCCCCCATACAGGGCGTGGCTGGGAACACAACAGTAATCGATGAAGTATCGATTCAACGACACAATTGTAACCGTAACGCTCTTTCAACCTAGTCTCTACAGCATTGTCAAACTCGGCGAACGTAATATCCATTTCCACATCCAAATCGAAATGTTCAGTGGAATATGTTGTGACAAAATACAAACCTGATTCGTTGGTGATTGGCTCAACGTCAAGCAATATAGTGCAAGGGATCTCCATTGATGAAATGCAACGATGAAGTTCAGCAAGAGCTGTGGATAACTTACGCAATATAGTAATGACAATTGACGTGGGTAGTTATCTATGTGAGTGAAAGAAAAACCCTTGTTGTATTTATACGCATAGGATAAGAGAGAATATATACCGTGAGAATAAAATTGAAATGCATTGGGGGACGGGGGAAATCTTATCTGATTAATCCTGTCTGCCATCATCTGCATCTAATTCTTTATCTGTTGTCTTTAGTAATGAAATGTGATTACATTTTTTTTTGTTTTCCACAAACGAATAAAAATTGCTTTCAAACACCGCAGTTGGTATCACGATACATCACATGCAAGGAATAATTAAAGCATCATTTTTTTGGCAAAGACAATATTCCAAGATAAGGAATTGTATTCTATTGTAATGTAGCAGGAAAAAATGTAATTATAAAAGGGGTACAGCTTGGAATAATGTCGTCATCTCTCATTTCCTCAACCGTTGCACCATTTTCAATTCATAGTATATTTCCTCACCACTCCTCAAAGTATTGAACCATAGATTAGAGTGATGTCTTCGACCAACATGTGGATGGCTTTGTACCGAGGAGATGATATTATCCTCAGACACTTTATTAATGTCTACTTGGTCAACGACATCATGCTGAGAAACGGTGTAGAAGTTGTGGTGATAAGTAGGCTACTAACCTTTCTCTGACAAGCTCTAGGGAAGAAGTTGTCGTCAACCACTATTGTAATGTCTACCAGGTGAACAACATCACTCTTACAGATGATGGCCAAGTTGTGGTGGTTAGTATAACTTGGCTTGGTATGTTTTAGTGTATGTTCCCCAACCTGCGCAGACATTTTGAAATAGTATTTGTTCTGCACTCCTACTTCGTTCCTTTGCTTTACAAAGATGGACAAAGTGGCGAATGTAAACAACGTTTGAATATGATATTAATGTGTAGATCCATTCTATGACATCCATTGGGGGACTGGGGAAAGCTTATCCGATACAAATTGCTGTAAAACAATTACGTAAAACCTAATTGTTCCCTGACCTCTGTCTATCAAGTTGTTGTGCTATTATGTTACGTCGCATCTCGTACATTGACTCTTGCATCTGGAAATCATCGTCGTCGGGTTCAATAGGATCGTAGATAACTAGTAGTGGAATATGTGCCATGAAATCATTGTACTCCATGTAGTTTTCCATCATTCGTTGAACAGATGCATCATTGCGTACGTGTATAAAATTCCACTCGTAATCGCCTTCTAACCCCAAATACACCATTGTTGCTATGTTTATTCTGCCAAGGATAGACTGCAGAGCACGGATGACTCGTCGATGTAGATCACTAAGATTATTAGGATACGGCATATTTATTTCTATGCGTCTATGCCCCATCCTTCGATCAAACTGTGCACCATGACGGCCGAAAGTAGCAGCATAGTTAACGTGCAAACTAAAAGGAAACTCCATTTGATTTTTAGAGGAGAGTTTTTTGTAAGATATGAACGATTCACTACTGAACTACAGAGCTTTGGTATAATGTTGTGTGGACTGAATGGGTTCGAAGCCAATACCCTGTTTTATAATACTAGAGCAACGGTTACTGAACGGATAGTTCAACGGCTACTTAAACGGCTAGTTAAACAGATAACTCAATGGCTAGTTCAACGGCTAACTCAACGGCTAGTTCTACGGCTACTTGAACGGTTAACTCAACGGCTAGTTCAACGGCTAGTTTAACGGGTACTTAAACGGCTGTCTCGTGTCCCTAGATTCTCGATAACGAAAGTGACAGCTATTTTGAAAAGTGAGAAGAAAGGACCATCCATGCTGCGGCTGACATCCAGTACAAGGACAACATCGATTAGTGTGGTGTTGCAAAAACGGCTAGTTTAACGGGTACTTAAACGAAAGAGGAAATCGAAATGGCGCCCGACTTGCAAGTGCGTAAGCAGAGTAAGTGGCGAGCAGAAAGTAAGGGAGAGAGAAGAAATAGAAAAATAAGGAAAGAGTGAAGCGATTACCAACCGGCAGGATGCTCAACAGAAACGAAAGAGGAAATCGAAATGGCGCCCGACTTGTAGCAGAAAGCACGGCTTATGTCAATCATACTGCATCCATCATCTCTGCAACCGAGGGGACTTTTTCGTTTATTGAATCGATGTAGACGATCAGTGAGGCCTTTGCTAGGTGCATTGGTGGTCTGCTGAGTGTTGTGGCAAAAGATCTAGTAATCAGGGTGTGGTCGTCTGCTTCAACTGGAGAAATATAGTTAGAATCCCGGATGTAGGGAGTCAGTTGAAGAGTGGTGGGACAAAAGGTGTGATTAATGTTGTTATGTTGTATGCTGATGAGGAGAAACAGTTCTTGCTACATCTTTCTGTTCCAAGTGTGGTCATTCTAGATGCTGATCATAATGGAGAGATCATCACAAAGTTATTGGATCTGAGTTGTGGTATAAAGTCCCACCTTCTGAGGTTATTACATTAGTAGAAGGAGAGACTGTCAAGATTCAAATGACAAGGAGGGTCTTGCCATCAGTGTTGGCTGCTGACGCACTGGTTGTCCAGGACAAGAATACGTTGGAGATGGTTATGGTTATGATACTACAGGAATATTGAATATGGTGTATTAAGCTATGTGGTGTATAGTTTCGACTAAAAAACTTCGTATTAAAAAAACTGCATATTTAAAAACTGCACTCTGGTGCCACTTTGCGCTTACAGTTTGGACCACCAAATGATTCACGTTGTGCTCCAAATTTTGTATGAACGTAGTACTACATACACACATCATTGTACCAAAAATTGGTTGCCAACGGACAGCGGCAACCTATTGAAAAGAATGGTTAAAGTCGCGAACAGACGCAAAACTGCATATTAAAAAACTGCACTCTGGTGCCACTTTGCGCTTACAGTTTGGACCACCAAATGATTCACGTTGTGCTCCAAATTTTGTATGAATGTAGTACTACATACACACATCCTTGTACCAAAAATTGGTGGCCAACGGACAGCGGCAACCTATTGAAAAGAATGGTCAAAGTCGCGAACAGACGCAAAAACTGCATATTTAAAAACTGCACTCTGGTGCCACTTTGCGCTTACAGTTTGGACCACCAAATGATTCACGTTGTGCTCCAAATTTTGTATGAATGTAGTACTACATACAACATCATTGTACCAAAAATTGGTGGCCAACGGACAGCGGAACCTATTGAAAAGAATGGTCAAAGTCGTGAACAACGCAAAAACTGCATATTAAAAAACTGCACTCTGGTGCCACTTTGCGCTTACAGTTTGGACCACCAAATGATTCACGTTGTGCTCCAAATTTTGTATGAATGTAGTACTACATACACACATCATTTTACCAAAAATTGGTGGCCAACGGACAGCGAAAACCTATTGAAAAGAATGGTCAAAGTCGCGAACAGACGCAAAAACTGCATATTTAAAAACTGCACTCTGGTGCCACTTTGCGCTTACAGTTTGGACCACCAAATGATTCACGTTGTGCTCCAAATTTTGTATGAATGTAGTACACATACACACATCATTGTACCAAAAATTGGTGGCCAACGGACAGCGGCAACCTATTGAAAAGAATGGTCAAAGTCGCGAACAGACGCAAAAACTGCATATTTAAAAACTGCACTCTGGTGCCACTTTGCGCTTACAGTTTGGACCACCAAATGATTCACGTTGTGCTCCAAATTTTGTATGAATGTAGTACTACATACACACATCATTGTACCAAAAATTGGTGGCCAACGGACAGCGGAAACCTATTGAAAAGAATGGTCAAAGTCGCGAACAGACGCAAAATGCATATTTAAAAACTGCACTCTGGTGCCACTTTGCGCTTACAGTTTGGACCACCAAATGATTCACGTTGTGCTCCAAATTTTGTATGAATGTAGTACTACATACACACATCATTGTACCAAAAATTGGTGGCCAACGGACAGCGGCAACCTATTGAAAAGAATGGTCAAAGTCGCGAACAGACGCAAAAAACTGCATATTTAAAAACTGCACTCTGGTGCCACTTTGCGCTTACAGTTTGGACCACCAAATGATTCACGTTGTGCTCCAAATTTTGTATGAATGTAGTACTACATACACACATCATTGTACCAAAAATTGGGACCGATACGAGTTCCACAAATTGTCCAAAAAATGCTCAAAGTAGACACGTTAGCATAAAAATGATTCGATAAAAACTGCACTAAGGTGCCATGTTTAGCATCAATTTCCAACAGGTAAACGACGTCCGTTGACCTTGTAAATATGTATGCATGTAGTACTACA
This sequence comes from Limonium bicolor, assembly GCA_023374045.1. Classification (NCBI taxonomy): domain Eukaryota; kingdom Viridiplantae; phylum Streptophyta; class Magnoliopsida; order Caryophyllales; family Plumbaginaceae; genus Limonium; species Limonium bicolor. The sequence goes on along the minus strand of CM041781.1, from coordinate 256,060,414 downwards.
TGCGCACAACCGTGTTGCTAAATTTTAGGGACTTCAGGGTTAAACAAGTGCTTCATAAAAATGGACAAAATAACAAATAAATCAACGTTTTAAAAAATGAAAAGACTGTTAAATCCTTACACTAATAAGTTTAAAATAAAAGAACAAGTGATAATACACTGGAAAACTACATAGTCAATGTTCATAAACTAAGGATTAGTGAAATCTGAATTAAAAAATCTACGATTCCTAAACCTAGAGTGTGTGCCCCTTAACCACATCCCCCATCTTCCTCATTTTTCGGCTGATCAGCAGGTGTGCTTGGATCTGCTGATGCAGATGGCGCGGGAGGACCGTGCTGTGGTGTACCTGAAGGAGCAGGCTGCTGCAAAGATGACGGATCATATGAAGGAGCAACAACCATCTGAGTTTGTTGCTGTACGCCACCAGCTAAATTGGCCCAGTTAAATTGTCCAGTTAATTCTGCGTCATCATATATCAGCTGCTCACAAAAGGTGACCAGCTCCTGAGTAGTCATGTTGTCAACAGAAGTAGCAACCTGGTTCGACGAACCCGCACCAGCATCAAAGTGTGCACCAAAATCAGGGGGTACCTGGCCATAGGTTGTCTGCTCTGGCTGAGAAGGTGGCTGTGGCTCAAAAGATGGCCGATATCCCTCTTCCTCAGTGACTGTAACAGGAACAATGGAAAGCTGTGTCTGAGATGAAGGATAGTTCTGGGGTGGTGGTGGTGGTGGTGCGTAGTCACGCGGCCCTCTTCGTCTCTGACTGTACGGCCGGCTTCTAGCAGCTCTGGGGGCAGGATTGTCGTTGATTTGATAAGCAGGGTACTGCAACTCCACCCTATCTGGCGCCTACTGTGACAACTCCTGGGGGAATGGCACAGACCGATGATAGTGATCAACATCAATAGTCTGAGATAGTCTGGTGGCATATCCCCGAACACTAGGATCAGTAGGGATCCTCTGAAGCTGCTCCACTGCAGACGCCTGATCAACCAGGTAGAACAACGGATTATATAATGGTTAAAAACAATAGAACTATCAAACTAGAGGAACAACTGACAAACAATTTAAATAAATGCGTACCACGATGACATTCCTCCTACTCTCGACAGTGAACCAAGCAACAGAATGCTGGAGGAACCAAACCATATATGCACTCCTCCTGTCCAGTGGGATGCTCCTTGGCGTCTGTGGTGTAATCACCCGGAACTGACTCCTATTGTTCCACATCTGGATGTGGTCATGGAATATTTCCCACCATCGCGCATCTGGCCTACCGGTCCTGGTGATTACATGGAGCATGTCACAGTCGAGTGGGGGAGCAGGAATAGGCTGATCATACCCGAACTGGCGCAGTACCCGGTCCGGCTGGTGACCCTCTACAACATTGTAGTGGATTAAAAATACCACTACAGCCACCCTATCTGGCTCTGGTGATCTGCCACCGTACGGCTGCCAAATCCACTATAGAACATCGAAATAAATATTAAAAATATGCAAACAAATTATAACATATAAATTAATATCATAATAAGGTTTAGTTTTATATTACCTCTCCCTCGCTCGGTGGAATCCTCATATTGTCCAGAGTTTGTCGCGCAACGAAAGCGCTGATACTATTTCCCTTGCCATTATATCTGCAACATGACATACAATTAGGGTTGTAGCGTAATTTAATAAAATATTATTTCAACAACCATACAATGCCTAGTTTGTTACCTATGAGCAAGTGCAAGATGGGGTGAAAGATTAATCCGATCTGGGGTGAGTCGTGGCCTAAATGCAGGGATACGCTCGTATGCCCAGACGGTGAGCAACTTACTGCAGCCATTCAGATACTTAGTGTCGAATTTGGTGGCGTTGCACATCTCCCTATAGAAATGTGCAAGGAGCGCAGACCCCCAGCTAAGCCCCCCACTGTAGGCAAAATCCTCCAACAGCAACAGATAACTGACATCCACCTTGTCCCCATTAGAGTTGGGAAACAGAAACCCTCCAATCAGTCTCATAATATATGCTCTCGCATGCTGCTGATGAACAATAGCGTCACGCTGACCAAAGTCAGCGTCTGTCTCGACAAACCTCTCAGCTAGCCACGCAATGGGTATCTGGTTCCCCTTGTGAGTAGGGGGGACATCACCAAGAAGCCGCTGGCACACCGCATTAACATCCACATTACTGGTGGGGAAACAGATAGGTTCCCCCTCAATAGGCAACCCAAAAAGCACACTAACATCCTCTAAGGTTATGGTAACCTCCCCGAATGGCATCAAGAATGTGTGGGTCTCAGGACGCCATCTATCAATCAAAGCGCTGATGATGCCAGTACAGTTATTCAATCTCATATTTGCTGGCCCAAAAAAACCAGCTGTAGCAACATATGGAAGTATAGCGTCATGTAGGGTAGTAGCACCCTTCCAGCAGGATCTTGTTTTCAAATTCCTATTTTGGTACTGTGCATACATCTACATTCCATACAAATTACAATTTAATAGAGCACAAATAACAATTCTAACAAATTAATCATCATCTAGAATATAATTTAAACAAATCGTTATGCTACATTACCTATAACTAACTCATACGGTCTATAAACTAAGCAATTATATTGAATTAATAATTAAACAGAATTACTGTTACACAGACAGATAATAATTAGACTAAACAACTACATATAGTAAATGTTATTTAACTAAACCATATATAATCATCTAGAATATAATTTAGACAAATTGTTATGCTACATTACCTATAACTAACTCATACGGTATATAAACTAAGCAATTATATTGAATTAATAATTAAACAGAATTACTGTTACACAGACAGATAATAATTAGACTAAACAACTACATATAGTAAATGTTATTTAACTAAACCATATATAATCATCTAGAATATAATTTAGACAAATTGTTATGCTACATTACCTATAACTAACTCATACGGTCTATAAACTAAGCAATTATATTGAATTAATAATTAAACAGAATTAATGTTACACAGACAGATAATAATTAGACTAAAGCACTACATATAGTAAATGTAATTTAACTAAACCATATATAATCATCTACTTATACTAATCATATACAAAGAAACTATAATTATTGCATCGATTACCACTATATCTAATATCTAAATACACTAAAAATGTAAATTATTACACTATACATTAGTTAGTAATACTAACCGGGTCATTGGAGGCATACGCAGCAGATATATGTGTCGTCTGCAAACTGAACGGCTGCGACTCCACCGGACCATGCTCACCCATATCATATTGATCAGCCATACTATAGTTCCTATGCAAACAGAGTGTTTTAGAAGAGAGGATTTGGATACAATTGAGGTGTTTTTAAAAAATGAGGCTTCTATCCCCAATTCTTCACGCGATGCGGCCTTATATAGGCGTTACACAGAAGCCGATAATTCATTTATCGGCTTCAATGATGCCGATAAATGAATTATCGGCTTCTGTCTAACGCCTCAACGGTCGAATTTTACATTGTAAAGAAGCCGATAATTCATTTATCGGCTTCAATGATGCCGATAAATGAATTATCGGCTTCTTTACAACGCTTAAAAAAAACCCGGAATCGGGAATTGTAGCCTAACAAACCAGTTGCTACTTCCTTTCCCTCAATTTCCGAGTCGGGATTTCGTTGTCTACAGATCTCTCTGTTGTCTCAGATAATCGATCACCTAAAATGTGAAGATTGGATCTAACATCGATTGTTGTTTGTAATTAGGCCTGTCAAACGGGTTATCCGTTCGGGTTTTGGGTCATATCTTTTCGGGTCAATATCCGTTCGGGTCATTAAACTTTCGGGTCATTTTAGGTTCGGGTCTTTCGGGTTCGGGTCATTTCGGGTTCGGGTTGTAATAGTGTCAGATAGAATCGGGTTTCGGTTATTTCGGGTCATGGTTAAAATTTTTTGAAAAAATTATAATATAAATATATACCTAATTTCTCTAAGAATATACAACATATAGATTGCAGAACTTTCAATACAATGTCTATTCTGAATTTCATTCGGATATACTAAGTTTAAATCAATTTTTTGTCATATTTATTTGGGTCATTCAGGTATGGGACAATTTATAGTCACTATTATTTCATATTATTCGAGTTTGGCTAATTTTTAATTACTATTATTTCGGGTCATTTCGGGTTCGGGTCGGTTTCGGGTTATAAATTTTTCGGGTCATTTCGGGTTCGGGTCATTTCGGGTTTTACCCAATCGGGTTTTGGGTTTATTATATTTAAATATTTTCGGGTTCAGTCGGGTTTCGGGTTCGGATAAAAACGGACGGGTTTTCGGGTTGGGTCAAATATTGACAGCTCTATTTGTAATGATCAGGTTTAAACAACTTAGAAAGAGCATCTCGACTAAACAAGTTTCCAGATACCACTACCGACATTTTTAGAATCAGTAATTTTACCCAGTAGAACTGTAGTGGAAATGCAAGTCTAATGGACTGTAGATTCTTAACCTGTCTGGAAAATACTCAACTCTCCGCACCAAGCTAGATAGTGTGAATGAAAGAAACAACGGTCAAAATTGAAAAAAATGTAGGAAATTTATTTTGTTAAAGAATTTTAGAAAGATTCTAGAATTAGTAACAACTTTCAAAATAAGATTTTATAATGTTATGTTTTTTTTTGTAATAACGAGTTACATAACCTAGAGATATAAACGATGGGTTGACATATTGTCAGATTAGGGCCTATTGAATTCAAGAACTGGTCCAAGAAAAGCTTAGCCATCTGATGCAAGGTTGAGGGATTGCCATTAAGATAATCAACAATTGGTTTGCAATTGGTCAAAACGAAAAGAAGAGCCACTTGTTGTTTGTTGCATCTAACCCAAACTCCAAGGCCATGGAACGAAAAGAAGAGCCACTTGTCTGTTTTGTTGCATCTAACCCAAACTCCAAGGCCATTGCTTCCACCTGGGAGGAAAGATATGACCCTAAGCCGCCTTTGGAACCGGCAAACTGAAGTATTCCCTTGTGAAAACCAGCATAACCAATACCATACCATTGAAAGGGGTCCAAACTGCCGTCCACAAAAATTTCAGTGAAGTGAGGGTAGAGTTGGCAATGAAGTTGTAGGGATGCAGGAGAGTGGGCTGCGGTGGTGATAAAACTGTCTCCCTGACACCACGCTTGATCAAAAGAGAGACTATTTGCATGATTGAAGTTGCATCTGGCATACCAAAGGCGCAAAAGAAGGAGAATCAAGCCGGCCAAAGTCGACAATGGAGCATGGTGACAAGTGGCCCAGAACCAGTCAATGAAAGCATGATCTGTTTGCATAGGTTGAACCAGTACTGGTGGACCAGGGCATTGAACCAAAACATGGAGAAGAGATTCCAATACACCACAGGTACTGCAAGTAGATTGGTCGTCAAGAAGCTTTAATCTGCGAGCAGTCGTGACCTTCGCGGGGACAATATTATTCAGGACTTTCCATGCAAAAAGCTTGACCATTGGAGGTACATCCAGGAATCTAATACGCTTAAATACAGGACCAATGGAGTGCATGGAATGGGATGATGATGCTGAACTGGAATTCATTTGTCTGTCGAAGTCCGTATAGTAAGTAGAGCGGACAGTGAAAGCCCCTGATGATGAAAAAGCCCAGTACCATGAGTCAGAACCAGAGAGGTGGTGCGGTCAACACCATTAGGTGGGTGAGACAGGGGTATTTGAGAGATCAAAAAGGCATCAGAAGTAGGAAACCAAGACAGGAGCATTGCAGTATTCCAGGTTCCATCTGGAGAAATGAGAGAAGCAACGGTTGTGTTTTCTAGGGTGGGGGAGGGCAGCTGCCAGAGGAAAGGCCTTCCATTTTTCCCTGGAATCCATCTCGCATTAATAGCTGTAGTGTGACCATTTATAATTCGTCTGCGACCTTTAAATTCAATTAGGTTTGTAACACTAAGTAGCGATTTCCAAAGTGGACTTGCAGTGGGCTTCGCAGTGACTGAGAAAATGGAATCTTGCCTGAGATATTTTGCGTGAATGAGCTGGGATAAAATAGTAGTTGGCTCAGTGACGATCCGCCACAGCTGTTTGGCAAGTAGTGCTATTAAAACTAAGGAGGTCTCAAAATCCCATACCTCCAGATGATGGTGCATTACAAAGCGATTCCCATTTGATCCAATGAATACCTTTCTTAAGGGGGTTTCCTGTCCACCAAAATCTTGCAAGTTGACTTTGAATCCGTTTTAACAATGATTTAGGTAAAAGCACACATGACATAACATAGGTCGGAATTGCTTGAAGAACTACTTTAATTAAGACTCTGTGACCTGCCTGGGAGACTTTAGAGGTCCATGACTGAATTCTGCGTTCAACCCTTTCTCTAATGTAGCCAAAAATGGAGCTTTTATGTCGCCCAATATGACTGGGGAAGCCTAAATACATTCCTACATCAGAAACTTGTAGTGTGCGTAGAATAGCCGCCAATGTGGTACATAACTGGGGGTTGACAGATTTAGAGAACATAAGAGCAGATTTATCGTGATTGATGCATTGACCTGAGGCCAACCTAAAGTAGTCGAGGATATTAGAGAGTGTCTGCACATTTGGGACTGAAGTGGCTCCAAAAATGACGCAGTCATCCGCAAACAAAAGGTTAGTGATAGTTGAGGACATACCCTTGATAGTGAAGCCTTTGTAGAGGCTAACAGTTGTTGCCAATTCCAAAGAAGAGCTGAGAACCTCCATGCAACATATGAACAAAAAAGGGGATAATGGGTCACCTTGGCGGATACCTCGCTGAGGGTAGAAGGATCGACCCGGGTAGCCATTTATCATGATCGAAGAGGAGACTATAGTGATGCACTTTTGAACCAATGCAACCCAAGAGGTATGAAAACCCATACTGGTGAGAACGTCGATAATAAATCCCCATTCCAAACGATTAAATGCCTTTGACATATCTACCTTGTAAGCAAAATGTCCACTTAGACGAGCTTTTGATGAGCGCATGTGATGGAGTATCTCATGGGAAAGAAGAATTTGATCAGTAATAAGGCGGTCCTTTACAAAAGCTGCTTGATTAGTAGGGCTGCCCATGGTAGGTTAACCAGTCTTATTCGGTTAACCGCGGGTTCGGTTCAAAAGTCGGTTCTTCGGTTTTCTAAGAGAAATTGGCTGAAAGTCTGTAATCGATGAAGCTCCTTTTTTCTTTGGAATTAAGACTATCTGGGTATGATTGAGGTCTTGGGGAAGTCCTGTAATGTTTAAGAACTCCAAACAAGTGTCTATAAAGTCATCATGGATTACCGGCCAAAAAGTGCGGATAAAAGTGATTAATGCCATCGGGGCCAGGGGCTTTGGACGGATTCATTTGATTGAAAGCAGGAATAACCTTCTGCCGCGTATATGGCACAACCATGCTAATGGACATATCCACAGGAACCCGGCCTTCAACACAAGCTAGTAAATATGGATTTGGCTGAGGATTGAGGGATGTAAAAAGGTTTTGGAAGTAAGTGTGAGCTAAGAGTTCAATCTCTATCCAGGTACCACTGGGTGGGATGGGGATGAAAGATGGTAGATAGAATTTCGTCGAGTGCGAGACTTGTGGCGAGCCATGAAAAAGGCTGAGTTACGATCGCCCGTGTTGATCCACTATTGTCGGGAACGCTGGTGGAGACGGAGTTCTTCTTTGTGTAGCAGTGAGTCTAAAGTTCTATTCAAACTTCCCCAATGTTGTAAATTCTCCTCAGTTAGGGGTTTAGGGGCCACTGAATCAAGGTCTGTTTTGTTTGCTCAAATACGGCTTTCTCCTTCTAGTATTGTCGCCGTCCCCATTGTCGCAATCGATTGCCACAAAGGCGTGCCTTACCCATAAAACCTGTAACTGGATATTGTTGCCAAACTTGATGTACCAGTGAATGGCAAGTAGGGTGTTGTGCCCAACAGTTCTCAAAATGAAATGGTCGAGGACCCCGACGAGTTGATGGAGAAAGGAGTTTGATGGGCTTGTGATCTAAAGAACCCCATTTCAGGTGGTAATTTTGTGCGTTAGGGAAGAGTTGTAGCCAACTCTCATTGCTAAGGAAACGGTCCAACCGGTATTTTACATTGCGTTGATGTCTTTCTTTGTTTGTATAAGTGAATTTGGAGCCAATATAGCCTAGGTCTTGCAGCTGACAAGAGGTAAGGCAATAGCGGAAAGCTTGCATTGCAGAATGTGGCCTATTGCTCCTGCCCAAGTGCTCAGAACGAAATAAGATTTCATTGAAATCACCTCCAACAAGCCAAGGGCCTGTCCACTGATCTCGTAGATATCACAAAGGTCCCAACTTTCCCATTTCTTAGAGGTGTTCGACCAGCCATACAGTCCAGTAATTCTTCATGTCCTACCCCTCCCATTGAAATCAAACAATCAACATGCCTAGCAGAATAACTAAGAAGAGTTACATCAAAATGATCTTTCCAAAAAAACCCACCCCTGCACTACGACCGACACTATCACCCCCAATCCAATTGTACCCCGAAGCTTTGCGGCCACCCGCACAGTTCAAAGACAGATAACTTTGTTTCCATTAAAAACATAAAACTAGGAACTTCTACTCTAACCAGCTCCCTAAGCCAGCGAACTGCGGTGACTGAACCAAGCCCACGATAGTTCGTAACTAAGAAACTCAACCTTCCTGATGACCCTGAGTGTCTCTCAAGGTCGCCTGAGCAATCACAGTGTCTGTCGAAGTCTTCCCCTTCTTTGAAACATCCTCCAAAGCCCCCATCTCTTGGAGCTCCGCCTCTGTGGAAGATGAGTGAACATCCAGCAGTTTCCATTTGCGCCCATTGGAAGTTTCGGGAGGAATCTCACCCTCCTCAAGCTCTGTGTTCCCATGGCCTTGCAAACCCAGGTGCGCCTCCGTCTCCATAGGCTGAGCATGAATCTGGTGAGGTGGAGCAGGAGTAGATCAAGGGGGAGCCGAGGCAGGAACAGGCTCAATAGCACGCGCTCGACCACTACTCTGGTATCCAGCCTTGAGCCAAGGGCCATAGTCAAACTCTTGAAAAATTGCCTCAGTGCGGTAAGGACACTCCCGAACAAGATGATTAAAATGGCCACATAGAAATCACGAGTTAGGCAATCGTTCATAAGTGAGACGCAACACAATTGGTTTACCTCCAATCGATATCTTAACAAACCGAAGAAGAGCCTGAGTAGTGTCAATGTTGATTTTTAGACGCATGAACGAACCCTCTTGACGTCTGTCTAGCTCCACATAATCCAGGAATTGACCAATACGGTCCCTAAGGTGCTATGCGAAGTTTCTGTTGAGGAACCATAAGGGAAGGTCGTGGACACGAACCCAAAAAGGACACCACTTGAATTCATGCTCAGTGGGGGATTTTGATTTATTAATCTGGGTCAGCACAATGAGGCAGCCGTCGTACGTCCATGGACCGCAATTTAGGGAGTTGAAAAGGCACTCTTCATCTGGCAACTCAAATAAAAAGAGGTTGGAACCCAGGTTACGAACTCTCGGTTCAAATTCGCACTTTCAAGCCTTGGACAAAGTGCGTTCAAGACTGCGTAAATCGACATTCTTTGCCAGTAAAATCTTGCCCAGTAGACTGCACTCAAAGTTCACGTCTGATGCTTCGTGGACCAAATCGTCAACCTCCAGCGAAAGTTGTTCTTCGTTAGTGATTGCCATACCAGCGCACTGATGAATCAGATCGGCGAGAGGGGTTGTGGAAGAAGACATGCTGGTGATGCTGAAAAATGAGATATTGGTGATGAAGCAGATTTGCAGCACCGGGGCAGACGAAAGGATGCGAGAGATTGAATATTGCGTTTCAGAGTTAACACAAGATTGTGAAAAGGGACATCTGTATTTAAAACCCAAAACCCTGAAGGTTGGAGAGAAGCCATGCAGATTGTGACTAATAGGAAGTAATGATTGCCTAGGTTTAGAGTGCAAGGTGGGAGGCGTAAACAGGCGTTGCGTGTAGGAGGCAAGCAAGAAGAGGCGATTTGTGTACTGATTAGTCTGGCAGTAGTGGATGTTGGAAGACAACGCTTGCATGGCGGGGAAGATGAAGCGGCTAGGGCTGGGAAAAAACAGAGAAAACCCACTGGAGAGGGAAACCAATGATGAAAACTGGGGGCCTGGCCTGATGGAATGTTCATAATGTTATGTTTTCAAAAAACCTAGTATGGAACTAAAATAACCAAAGGCACAAATTTGCCTTTATCTAATGGCAGAGTGGAGCACTTAGCTCATTTCAGCGAGGCGCTCTACTCGCGTTACCTCAGTTTGTCTCAAAGACTTTAATATAATTGGTGGAATAAACACAAATACATATTTTTTTTATAAATATAAATATTTTACAAGAGGATTGTAGATGTGTATGCAACTTGTGCTATTAGCTACATACATAAAATTATATTGTCGTCATTGTACTTATATATAAATTGTTAGTTCTATATTTAACACAAACTAAGTTGTTTATGAACAAATTTTTTTTATAAGTGGCGCTGCAAACACAGCTTATGTGATGTGTTACATCATAAGGCATAGCTCAAGAAGGCTAGCGCGTAGACAAAATTACATCTGAGTAACCAGAAAAAGGAACGAAACATCCTTATTCTAAGAATTACAACCAACAAAAAAACTAGAGGGACTGGTAAACACTTCAATATTGACCCTAAATTGATGCTTCGTTGACTCATAATTCAGGCAAAAAGGTGGACACTGGGATAACGAAGCCGCTTTGAGGCACTACCGTTAACAGTTTGACCATCTTTGTACTTCTTAATTCGTAGAAAAATTATGCAGTCATCCAGCTTGAGAAACTACCTGGAGAACTTGATTGCTCTTATTCCAAAGTTGTCTTGTCCATAGGTCAAGGATTCATCGCTCCTTTACCCATGAGCTTGGTGCATACTACTAATCATCCTTCCAGCTTTCTTGAATCTCAAATGTCGAGGGTCCCTAATATTCCATCCAACCTTTTGCTTATAATTCTTAGGTACACGTTCACTGTGATGCAGAATATGCTTATAATTTTTCTTAGAAAGTTCAGGAAATGGGATAGAGCATTTAGTCTCATTCCATATTCATAGCACTGTTGAGCATAATCCTCTTCCTTTGACCCACTTTTGGTTTTACCTTTTTTGTTAGCCTGCTGTGACTGGCTAAGGGCTTGGTAGTCTAATTTCTTCGGAGTCAATACTACACTCAAATTGATTTCCTCGAGTGATATCAAATTAACTGGAGAAGGAAAACCTTTATTTGGGAGTACTGTTGAGCCGACACAAATAGGAGAGACCAGACCTTTAGTAATTTGTGTCCCGACGCATTCTGTTACAATATTGGTCTGTGAGACAGGGGAGACAGGAGGGCTTTTGTTCAAAGAATGCCTTTCTGCAACTTCCAGAGATTGGGTGTTGGAGATACTTCTTGGGGAGCCCACTGGCCACGTTTCATTTACTGCCATTGTCACATGCCCACTACTCCCAATTTCTAACTCGACACTACAACCAAAATCTTTACTCACCAATATACTTGCCATGTGACCATAATCATTACGCATTCCACATAAATTTCCCATGCGTAATATATTACCCACCATAATATTTTGAATACGCTGAATACCAGCCTGTACAATTATGGAATCACCAGTTTGGTGCTCAATAGTCACGCCGGTTTATTTGGAAGACACAACCGACTTTACCACTTCTACCATTGATCCCACTACCGCCGAAAGTTGTCTCGGAACAGAGCCAGCCATAATTGCATACTCCTCCACCTTAGTGACCTGTTTATTCCTTGATGACGTGGAATCAGGAACTCCTCCCACCGTTCCGGTTACCTTCGCCGGATCTAAAATTTTGTTACTCTCACCGTACTTCTCGCTCAGTTCATCCATCCATGTTTCTATGATGCCCACTGTTGAAACCTTGTTATCAAAGATGACTTCAACTTCTGCGTTGATTATATTGAAAGGTGCAGTTTCGATCAGTGCAAAGATCTCTAGACTGCGTGGCAATTCTAGCATATTTGTTTCAATCTCCTTAACATTCCCGAATCTACTCAATATAGATCGGACTGAGGTTACACTCCATGTCTGTGGAAGGATTCCACGAACAGCCACATTTGTTATGCAGCTAGGCTGATATTCATTTTAATTCCATATCTCAATGCTCCACTCCTTGTTCCATTTCGTTGTCCTCAAAAAGTTCTCCCTCTCTTCTTGGGTGTTAAAGATGACAATGAACTCATTTGAAGAAATCGATAGTATATGCTCGACTTCCGTGCCACAAACTAGCCCACCTCACAATTGCTCAAGACTTGTACTAGTATTGGAGTGCAGCTTTACACTCCTATCTAGCCTTGGTATTAACAACTTTGTGGGAGCTAGTTTGATCGGGGCAGAGTACTCCTCTTCCCCTACCTAATGTTGACATCCCTGGCTTTCGCTTGGGTTTGTCAAGACAAATTCCAAGCTAGGCTGGGACGGGGGTTAAGGTGGGGGCAAAGGGACGACAAACAGTTGTACCACTGGTTGACGGTACCCCGTTGCCCGCGAAACAGTCTTGCGCTTCCGTAGTGGCCTTGCAAATTGTGTTGTAATTTGATTCCTATCCATCCTGACTCCATTTGTTTTCTCAATTGCCTCGACGGCCTGGCTCCTCAATTCATTTTTATTTAGCTTTCCTAGGGTGGTTTTTAGTGTGTTTGGGGGTAGGGTAATCTTTTTGGCATTAGTTATACACTTTATATTGTCGTCACTGACTCGGCAGTTTTTTAAGAAGAAAAAATAAAACCTTTTATGAGCCCTAATTTTGAACCTTTCTAATGTGTTATGATTAGTTTTTAGGTTATAGTTTTAACTTTTAACTAAGGTTATTAAGCTATGTTGTACAATCTAACCATTTTATTCCTTGTCTGCTCACTCTATGCTACTAGAGTCTTCACCAAGTTTAAACTTATGAAACTATGAAATATTGAAGATTTGGATCCGAAGGCTTGGTATGAAGCTTTTCAAGGTTCAAATACCTTCTTTACCCATGAAATTTCCTTTTCTTTTACTAGTATTGCTCAACACTTATGTTGATTTGGATTCTCCTCTTTAAGGGAAAGTAGCCTCTCTTTGTTTAACGCATATTTTAGTTTCGTTACAAAATTAAATAAGTTGAAAATTACCTAGGGAAGAAAACTAGGGTTTAAAGCTGTAGAAAGTGGTTAATTATAGGAAAAAGGTAAGAGAAATGCTAGTTTGAAGAATATGAAATAAGAGAATCGGATTAGAATTTAGCTTAATAGCTACTAAAAAGAGGTTAGATGAAAAGATCGTGAGATTAAAGTTTCTGTGACTCCTACCCGATTCGTGCTTCTAACTTTCTCTACTCTGAGGACCTTGCATAATAGCTAATAACAAAAAATAGGATTTCTTCACTGATGTACATCTCATCCTATTAGATCCTTCTTCTTGTTGTCTCATTTCATATAGAATGTTAATTTCATCTACCACAATGAGAACTGGTTTCTCAAGAATGATTATAACCGAACACCTTGTTTGGAGAAAGGTTACCCCTGATTTGCTAACATGCGTGAGCCGAATTCTAACACTATATGTGGCTAAGTCGTGTAATGTTTTGAAACCAATTGCACACCTCCCTAATTCATAGGTGCATCAACATCAATTTTCTTTGACATTCATTTTGTATATCGCCAAAACAACCATAAGAAAAGGAACTTATATATTATATCTTCACGACTCTCTTTCAGTACTTGTACTTTACTTTAAAAAGTTTAGGTAAGTTGACCCTAACACATACATACCCCGCGTATCTAAGTTTCTCAATTGCACAACAAAGAGATTGACCATAACAACTTCCCATATTTTGACCTAGAAGCTTAAGAGAATTTTCGTTGAAATGTTCACTCTGGAGAAGAGGGAAGCGAACCCAAACATCTAGATCATATATTGGTTCATTTTCTATGTTAAGTATGATCTTGATCTTTAACGATCGGTCACTAGGGCCTTTCCCAACACATACTCTATGTCTTATATACTTTGAAAGCTAAGTGTAACATCCGGAGAACTAGCTAGGTTTAAATTGAGGCTGATGTTCAATAATCTCCAGCCATAACTAGTACTACCTCCGTCCTGTCATAAGTGTCTCATTTGCTTTTTGGCACGCTTTTCCACTTCAATATTAAATATATAAGATAAAAAATTTTTAAAAAAAATTTTTACAATATATAGTTTTTCACATAAAGATTCTATTATAAAAAAAATTTATAAAAATATATTTACATGTTAAATATTGAAGTCAAACGATAAGCTCAAATAGTAAAGGGGACAAATGAATGGGACGGAGATAAAATAAATTGAAAAGTAGAAAAAAACTATAAGAGTAGAGTGTAAAGTAAAATTAAAAAAAAAAAAAGCTACTACAATATAAGGTAGAAAGGTCAGGCCCCGCCAACTGTCTACCGGATTAAAATCTGAAGATGTTAAGTCTCCAGAACATTATAGAACCATCGACGGCTGTTAGGACCCCTCTCTCCCTGTGACGCCGAAACCGTCGTACCCAGTGTAGAAACTAGAAAGTACCAGAAACCTCTACTTCCATCTATAAATACACTTCCTGATGCCAATCCGCTCCGCAAGAGAAATTGTCCAACCAAAACTACTCTCAAAGACCCCGATCTCTAACTAGCAATTATCTCTAGTTCCAAACTCAACTCAGTATGTCGCTGATCCCAAGCTTCTTCGGCGGGCGTCGGAGCAACGTACTCGATCCATTCTCCATGGACATTTGGGATCCATTTCAGGGAATGAACTTCCCATCCTCCACCGCGCTAACTAACCGTGACACCTCTGCCTTTGTCAACACTAGAATCGACTGGAAGGAAACTCCAGAAGCGCATATTTTCAAAGCTGATCTCCCAGGGATCAAGAAAGAGGAAGTGAAGGTTGAAGTGGAGGATGATCGTGTCCTGATGATAAGTGGAGAGAGGAACAAGGAGCAGGAGGAGAAGAATGATACCTGGCATCGTGTGGAGCGGAGTAGTGGGAAATTTATGAGGAGGTTTAGATTGCCTGAGAATGCTAAGATGGAGGAAGTTAAGGCTGCGATGGAAAATGGTGTGTTGACTGTTACTGTACCAAAGGCTGAGGAGAAGAAACCTGAAGTGAAATCGATCCAGATTTCTGGTTGAAGTTGAGGGTGTGGTCTACTGTGTTTTGAGTTTGGCGATCTTTGTTGCTGATGTTTGTGAGTCTGTTAGAGTTCGTGTTTGATGTTGTGTAGTTGATGAATATGATGGAGTTTCTGTTACTTCCGGTTACATAGATGATGTGGAGTTAATAAGATGAATATACTGTATTCCTATGTATTCCTATGATGCTGCCTAATTGAATGTCGGTATTTCGTAAACTTGTTTATGCTTTTTGAGTCATCAAAATTTAACACCTGCAAGAGGTAGAATGGCGGTGATACTCCAGGAGTGACATTATCAATAAAGTGCAGTGTGTTCGACTCAATTAAGCCAATTTCTGACTACAATTGAAATTATATCAGGATTTGTTAAATTGTACAACAAATTTACAATAATTGTACTATGATCTACGGTACAGCTGTAAATGTAAATCCCGGCAAAGATAGCAACATAGTTAGGGTCAAAACACATCACTTGTAGTGTTTTTCCGGTTGCCACTTCCCACAATTTCAGAGTCCGGATTTCGTTGTCTACAGATCTCTCTGTTGTCTCAGATAATCAATCACCTAAAATGTGAAGATTGGATCTAACATCAAATGTTGTGTGTAATGATGAGGTTTAAACAACTTAGAAAGAGCATCTCGACTAAACAAGTTTCCAGATACCACTACCGACATTTTTAGAATCAGTAATTTTACCCAGTAGAACTGTAGTGGAAATGCAAGTCTGATGGACTGTAGATTCTTAACCTGTCTGGAAAATACTCTAACTGTCCGCACCAAGCTAGATAGAGTGAGTGAAAGAAACAACGGTCAAAATTGGAAAAAATTGTAGGAAATTTATTTTGTTAAAGAATTTTAGAAAGATTCCAGAGCTAGTAACAATCTTTCAAAATAAGATTTTATAATGTTATGTTTTCAAAAAACCTAGCATGGAAATTTTGCCTTTATCTAATGGCAGAGTGGAACACTTAGCTCATTTCAGTGCGCTCTACTCGCGTTAACTTAGTCTCAAAGACTGTAATATAACTGGTGGAATAAACATAAATACATACTCGTTTCCTCTTTTTTGACCGTCTTGTTTACTATTTGGTTATATCATTTGACTTCAATATTTAACATACTCCCTCCGTCCTGAATTAACCGTCCTGTTTGCTTTATGGCACGTTTTTCCACTTCAATATTAAGCATATAAGATAAAATAATTTTATAAAACTAATTTTTGTAACATTAGTTTATCATGTAAGGATTCATATGCAAAACTTAAATTTTTAAAATTAATTTATCTTATATGTTAAAAATTGAAGTCAAACGACATGTCCAAATAGTAAACAGGACAGTCAATTCAGGACGGAGGGAGTTATAAGATAATATAATTTCACAAATCTAAGTTTTATAATTGATTCCTTATGTGATAAACTACATAATGTAAAACTTAATTTCATAAAATTAATTTATCTTATATGATAAATATTGAAGTGGAAAAACATGTCAAAAAGCAAACAAGAAGATTAAAGTGGGACGGAGGTAGTATTTTGTTTTATAAATATAAATATTTTACAAGAGGATTGTAGATGTGCGCTATTAGCTACATACATAAAATTATATTGTCATCATTGTACTTAAATATAAATTGTTAGTTCTATATTTAACACAAACTAAGCTGTTTATGAACAATTTTTTTTGATAAGTGACGCTGCAAACACAGCTTATGTGTTGTGTTACATCATAAGGCATAGCCCAAGAAGGTCAGTGTGTAGACAAAATTACATCCGAGTAACCAGGAAAAGGAACAAAACGTCTTTATTCTAAGAATTACAACCAACGAAAAAACTAGAGGGACGGGTAAACACTTCAATATTGACCCTAAATTGATACTTTGTTCACTCATAATTCAGGCAAAAAGGTGGGCACTGGGATAATGAAGCCGCTTTGAGGCACTACCGTTAACAGCTTGACCATCTTTGTACTTCTTAATTCGTGGAAAAATTATGTAGTCGACCAGCTTGAGAACGGCTACCTGGAGAACTTGATTGCTCTTATTCCAAAGTTGTCTTGTCCATAGGTCAAGGATTCATCGCTCCTTTACCTATGAGCTTGGTGCATACTACTACTCATCCTTCTAGCTTTCTTGAATCTCAAATGTCGAGGGTCCCTAATATTCCATCAAGCCTTTTGCTTATAATTCTTAGGTACACATTCACTGCGTTGCATTGCAGAATACGCTTATAATTTTCCTTAGAAAGTTCAGGAAAATGGATAGAGCATTTTACTCTCATTCCATATTCATAGCACTGTTGAGCATAATCCTCTTCCTTTGACCCACTTTTGGTTTTACCTTTTTTGTTAGCCTGCTGCGACTGGCTAGAGGCTCTTGGTAGTCTGATTTCTTCGGAGTCAAGACGACACTCAAATTGATTTCCTCGAGTGATTTCGAATTAACTGGAGAAGGAAAACCTTTATTTGGGAGTACTGTTGAGCCGACACAAATAGGAGAGACCACACCTTCAGTAATTTGTGTCCCGACGCATCCTGTTACAATATTGGTCTGTGAGACAGGGGAGACAGGAGGGCTTTTGTTCAATGAATGCTTTTCTGCAACTTCTAGAGATTGGGTGTTCTATAAAAGATGGTTGGAGATACTTCTTGAGTAGCCCACTGGCCACGTTTCATTTACTGCCATTGTCACATGCCCACTACTCCCAATTTCTAACTCGACACTACAGCCAAAATCTTTAGTCACCAATATACTTGCCATGTGACCATAATCATTACGGATTCCACATAAATTTCCCATGCATAATATATTACCCACCATAATATTTTGAATACGCTGAATACCAACCTGTATAATTATGGAATCACCAGTTAGCTCAACAGTCGCGCCGGTTTATTTGGAAGACACAACCGACTTTACCACTTCTACCATTAATCCCACTGCCGCCGAAAGTTGTCTCGGAACGGAGCCAACCATAATTGCATACTCCTTCACCTCAGTGACCTGTTCATTCCTTGATGACATGGAATCAGGAACTCCTCCCACCGTTCCGGTTACCTTCGCCGGATCTAAATTTTTGTTACTCTCACCGTACTTCTCGCTCAGTTCATCCATCCATGTTTCTATGATGCCCACTGTTGAAACCTTGTTGTCGAAGATGACTTTAACTTCTGCGTTGGTTATATTGAAAGATGCAGTTTCGATCAGTGCAAAGATCTCTAGACTGTGTGGCAATTCTAGCATATTTGTTTCAATCTCCTAACATTCCCGAATCTACTCAGTATAGATCGGACTGAGGTTTCACTCCATGCCTGCGGAGGGATTTCACGAACAGCCACATTTGCTATGCGGTTAGGCTGATATTCATTTTCATTCCATATCTCAATGCTCCACTCCTTGTTCCATTTGGCTGTCCTCAAAAAATTCTCCCTCTCTTCTTGGGTGTTAAAGATGGCAATGAATTCATTTGAAGAAATTGATAGTATGTGCTCGACTTCCTTGCCACAAACTAGCCCACCTCGCAATTGCTCAAGACTTGTACTAGTATTGGAGTGCAGCTTTACACTCCTATCTAGCCTTGGTATTAACACCTCTGAGGGAGCTAGTTTGATCGGACCAGAGTACTCCTCTTCCCCTACCTGATGTTGAGATCCCTAGCTTTCGCTTGGGTTTGTCCAGACAAATTCCAAGCTAGGCTGGGATGGGGGCTGAGGTGGGGGCGAAGGGACGACAAACAGTTGTACCACTGGTTGACGGTACCCCGTTGCCCGCCCAACAGTCTTGAGCTTCCGTAGTGGCCTTGCAAA
This sequence comes from Limonium bicolor, assembly GCA_023374045.1. Lineage (NCBI taxonomy): Eukaryota > Viridiplantae > Streptophyta > Magnoliopsida > Caryophyllales > Plumbaginaceae > Limonium > Limonium bicolor. Next base: position 256,041,392 of record CM041781.1, on the reverse strand, counting down.
TTGTGTTGCAATTCGATTCCCATCCATCCTGACTCCATTTGTTTTCTCAATTGCCTCGACGGCCTGGCTCCTCTGTTCATATCCATTTAGCTTTCCTAGGGTGGTTTTTAGTGTGTTTGGGGGTAGGGTAATCTTTTTGGCATTAGTTATACACTTTATATTGTCATCACTGACTCGATAGTTTTTTAGGGTTTGTGGTTCAGGGTTTAACCCTACACTACAAACCCAATAAATTTCTTCGACGTTTTTAACATTCCTAGGGTGGTTTTTAGGGTGTTTGAAGGGTAGAGTAATCTTTTTGACATTAGTTCTACACTTTTATTGTCGTTACTGACTTGACGGGTTTTTAGGGTTTGTGGTATAGGCTTTAGGGACCCTAAACCCTGCACTACAAACCCTAAAAATGCCTTCGACTTTTTTATTTTTACACTTTTATTTTGTAACTTATAACATTTTTAAAAAAATATTATTTCTCTCTCCTATGCTCACATCACTATTTTTAAAAAGGTGACACTAACTATTATATATCGTTTCCTTTGGTCATTCGTATCACATCATTATGTATAAGAATATATATTTTACCATTTATTTGTTTACAAAGCTTGACTGATTGATGAATCTGAAGGTTATTTTGGAATCAATAAAATGAGTTATAAGTCTATTTCACGTATTCATTAACCTTAGTTTTTATGTATCCACGATAATTTAAAAACGTTCCACGGATGATTAGAAACATGTACACAACCTCCTATAATAGTTTCTATCACTATTTTAAAAAAAGGTGACACTAACTGTTACGTTTCCTTTGGCCGTTCTTATTGCACATTGTGTATAAGAATATATTTTTCTTTACCATTTATCAGTTTTCAAAGCTTGACTGATTGATAAACCTGAAGGTTAATTATTTTGGAAACTATAAACTTAGTTATTGGAGTCGATTTTACGTATTCATTAATCTTGGTTTTTATGTATCCACGATAATTTATAAATGTTTCCACGGATGATTATAAACATGTACACAACCTTCTATAATCATTTCCATCACCATTTTTAAAAAGATTACACTAACACTTATATATCATTTCTTTTGGTTGTTCTTATCGGATCATCGTGCATAAAAATATTTTCTTACCATTTATCCATGTTCAGTGCTTGACTGATTGATAAAATGAAGGTTGTAAACATTTGGAAACGAAAAACTGAGTTGTTGGATTCAATTTTACATATTTGTTGACCTCAGTTTTTACGTATCCACCTTAACTTATAAATGTTTCCATTGATTATTAAAAACATGTACACAAACTTTTATAATCTAATCCACACTATTATAGAAAAGATGACACTAGATGTTATATTTCTTTTTCTTTGATCGTTTGTATCGAATCATGGTGTATAAGAATATTTTCTTACGTATATCAATTCATAGAGCTTGACTGACTAATAAAGCCTAAAGGCTATTAACGTTTAGAAATGATATAGTGAGTTGTTGAATTCGATTTTATGTGTTCAATAACCTTGATTTTTACGTATCCACGGTAGCTTATAAACATTTCCACTAATAATTAGAAACATGTACACATCCATATGTAATTGTTTCCTTCACTATTATAGAAAAGATGACACTAACTATTAACACTACTAGAATATAATTGTTTGGTAACAACAAAAAATCGTTACCAAAAATCAAAATCGTTACATATCGTTACACGAGATGGCGTAACCAAAGATCAATTTATTTATCGTAACGACTTTTATTCGTTACTAAAAGTTATATCGTTACTAAAAATATGATTTCGTAACATTTATATCGTTACTATAGTCTTATTTTTTTTAATCATTAGTACTATCTTTGGTAATGAAAAACTTGTCACTAATAACAATTATGGTAACCAATTTAAATCGTTGTCAGAACCTTTGTAACAAAAAATCTGATTTTTACCGTTCATATTGAATCATTGTGTATAAGAATGTTTTATTAGCATTTTTCAGATTATAAAACTTGATTGATAAACCAGAAGACTATAAACGTTTGAAAATGATAAACGAAATTGTTGGAGTCAACTTTATATATTCATTAACCTTTAGTTTTTATGTATACAGATGAATTATTATCTGAAGGCTAATATTTGTACGATTCAAAAAAATTTCAAAACATTATAGATCACTTTTTTAATTCAGGAAAAAATATAAATATTAGCTTAATATTTTATATATTAGCAATTTTTAATGGTATTTAGTTAATCTACGTGCATTTTGAATTGCTATGCTCCAATTTTACATTTTTGTATAAACAACAAATATTATAAGATTAAAAGACTATTATACAACTGTTATATATTAAAAAGTTTTCTTTAAAAATAATATTTAATAATTATATGTATATATGAATATAGTCAAGTGTAGGATCGGGTGGCTAACTCAAACCAACCAAAGGTGTGAGTCTAAGAGTTGGTTTGACTCAATCAGCCTTCGTATGTGAGAAACACTCTGTGATGCAGAGGCACTCAATCGAACTGATCAAACTGAGGGTGCGGAAGACTTTTGCAGTAATTGAAATGAAACGATGAAAAGGAAGAAGGACTCTGTGGAACTCAGCAAGATACACAAATAAGCTATTTCATTTCCTGGTCAAATAAAACAACTTACAAATGTCCACTAAGTAGAAGGAATCTACTTAGCGGTTTTTCACTCACTCACCCAACACACTTTCTAATCAGATCAATGGTAAGCGTAGTGAAACTAGGATCTTCCTAGGCAGAGTCTATCTAAAAGCGCTAACTAACTTGGTACGTATTCTCTCTCTCTTTCTAGCTTACAAAGCGATTCTCTTTCTCTCTCTAAGCTCTGAAATAATCCTCAATGAAAGCACACCTAAAACTGACTATTACACAGCTTATTTATATTCTTAATACAACGGTAGGTCGAAGGAGTTAGTTCCGAAAATACCGGAACTAACTTAGTGGACAACTTCCAACGGCTTTGAGTGGTCTTCTTACTTGGGCCGCGATCTTCGGGTGTTGTGTGAAGACTTCATGACCGTTGTGGTGATTAAGGCATTCCCGAGTAGACTCCTTGTTATTCGCAACTACACGGGAGAGTCTGTGAAGTCTTCTTAGTTGTCTGTACTCTATTGAAGCGGCTCACTCTTTGTGTCTGTCTGGGATGATTGACTCTGTCGAGGTGATAGACTATCTCTGCAACACTCTGATGTCCCAACATCAAGTAAACTTTTTTACATAAGTACTGAATTAATTATAAATAACAATATTATTAAAATGTATTATGAAAATGACAAAATAATTACATTCTAATATTTAAAAAATAAACAAGAAAAACAGACCCAGCCTTACGTTCATGATGGACTATTGGGTCAGTGATGAAATCCATACGGACCATACCCCTGTGATGACACTTTCTGAGTTCTGCCCGGCGACGGGAAATAGATATCCGTCATTAAATCCACTCCCTCCATTACCAGTGATCTAGCTAGCCGATCTTTAATACCCCAATTATCTCCAATGCTCTGCCGATATGGCCGCCTCAATCAAACAACGACTGGCACAAGCATAGGAACCAAATCCCTTCACCATTTTTACACAGCCTTACCGTCCTCATAGTCAAAACTATCCTCATTGGCTACTCCTATATAAGTTGTCGGGGTCAGGGCGGATCCAGAGTTTTAATCATATAGGGTCTATTATTTTAGAGTTCACGTACATATAAATATATAAATATTTATATATTGATTTTCATACTAATATTTAAAATATTTTTCAGTTGACCTCTATGATTCTTCATTGTTGGTTTTCAAAAATAAAAGTTACTTCTACTTGGAAGTTTTTTTAGATAATGCTATCTGCTCACATAACAAGTCTATCTACTAATCTTAAACCAGAGTTTTAATCATATAGGGTCTATTATTTTAGAGTCCATGTACATATAAATATATAAATATTTATATATTGATTTTCATACTAATATTTTAAATATTTTTCAGTTGACCTCTATGATTCTTTATTGTTGGTTTTCAAAAATAAAAGTTACTTCTACTTGGAAGTTTTTTTAGATAATGTTATCTGCTCACATAACAAGTCTATCTACTAATCTTAAACCAACCTACAAACGCACGGACCAAAGTTCAACTAAGAGGAGTTGAACTCTAGACCATCAATACTACTAATTCTTAACACTAAACCATATTCACTACTTGACACTTATGTCATTTTATTATACTTATACTAGGTTCTAATTTTTTAATTTTTTTAAAAAAAAGCTATGGAATTCGGACCCACAGGTTACCCAGAGTCATCTCCAGCAATAGCCAAGTATCTCCCTGTTGGTCGACAACACTGGTATGGTCGAAACCACTGCAGTTGTGTTGCTCCAAACACTGTCCCAGGCCCTACCTCTTGTCGTCATCTTCAAACGAGAGTCTTTCATCGTCGTTGTCTATTAACCATCAATCCTGGACGCCAAGCATGCAGGAGGAATACGAGGGGTGCCACACCTTGAATTGTTGGCGACTAGGAATATAGAGGAAGGAGACCTAGGGATGCAGAGATTGTTTTTTTTAGCAACAACCATGCAGGGGATATCATCGAGGAATGAAGATCTCATTGCCTGAAATACATTCTTTGTCCACTCCAAACAAATACGGACAAGGCTTCCTATTTGTCTCACGAACGGTTTTGAAGGATGCGATCGAATTCACTCGAGCCTGTAAACGTCCGTCGTCATACTTGAACGAGTTTGGGTGAGGAACAAAGTAGCCACAACGAAGAGAAGAATACAGTGCCTATCGAGTCATGGAGAAGGAACGAACCCTATTCTTTTGCACTTTTGTATAAACTAGTTGGTAGCTGAAACTGATTGATATGAGCTGATGACTGATTTTAAAACTAGGTGATTGTGTAAAAACCTATATAAATTGTTCTTTATGTATTAGAGTTTTGAACTGATAAACCAACTGATAATGTGACTGACAATGTGTAAACCAACTGATAATGCATAAACCAGCTGATTAACTAACTGATAATGCTGTTTTGAATAAGCTTCATGAGTAAATGATACTTGACCCATAATACAACAAAAGAATTAACTGAGCTGATCGTCCCAACTGATAAAACTAGCTGAAACTTGTGCAAAAGAATGGGCTGAAATGGTAGTAGCAGACTAGCAGGTGTGTTTTCTTTCTTTTGGATGGTCAAAGTCAAAAGTAATTTGATTGGTGGTGTCGGTGGGTTCGTGAAGAAGAGACTACTGTAGCCGCTTTTACTATAGCATGACAAAAGATAGAAAAGTAAAACTGATCTTGTATTTCTGTAATAGAATATTTGTTACCGAGAGAGAGTCTCAGTATACAGAGAGGGATGTATATATCCTGTATGTATTATGTGTGCAGAGACTATGTCCTTTTATATTGACAAGGACCTAGGAATAAAATACATGTAAGGTACCTAGAATACACACTAGAAGATTACATCACATGTAATAATAATTCCTAGATACACACTAGCTCTAATACCCCCCCTCAAAGAGTACATCCTTCGTGCACCTTGGGGAGTGAGGGTGTGCTCTTTGCGCCAACTGCTGCTAGGTGTGAGATGTACTGTACCTGCAAGAAAAAGAAACTACCTTTTCTCTTGGCTTTGTAAACCCAAAGAATCAAAAGAATTATGATAACTTTTACCTGTGAGCGGTTTAGTCATCATGTCGGCTAGCTGATGCGTGCTAGGAACGTACTGGACCTGTATGAGACCTGCCTGTAGTTTTTCACGCACAAAATGGCAATCTAATTCGATATGTTTAGTGCGTTCATGAGAAACAGGATTCCTAGCTATATGTATTGCCGCTAAATTATCACATTTGAGTGGTATAGGATTTATGTCCTTGATGCCAATTTCGTTTATTAGTCTACTTAGCCAGCTTAGTTCCCCGGTGACCTGACGCATAGCCTTATATTCTGCTTCAGCAGAAGATAGGGCCACGGTAGTCTGTTTCTTTGATTTCCAACTTAGGGGGCAACCACCCAAGAGAATGTAATATCTAGAAACGGACTTGCGTGTGATTGGACAAGAGGCCCAATCAGAATCACAATAGGCTTCTAGTTTATATGTTGGTTCCTTATTGAAGTACAGCCCGAAACCGGAGGTTCCCTTAATGTAGGAAAGGGTGTGATAGGCTGCTCCTAGGTGGGCTGAAGTAGGATTTTGGAGGAACTGGCTTAAGTATTGGACCGCAACAAGACATCTATATGTCGTGGGATTTTCCAGTTTTGAACCACTTTCTGCATGGAGTTTTAAATTGATTGGTAGAGGGGAAACGGATGGTTTGATGTCTTGAGCATCAAAATCATGAAGAATTTGATTGATGTAGCGTTGCTGAGACATATCATACCATTGTTGGTTTGGAGGAACTCCATCCCAAGGAAAAAATTTAGTCTACCTAGATCTTTGATTTTGAACTCTTTGTCGAGTTGGTTTTTCAATGTTTTGACTTCCTTGGTGTCATTCCCCACCACCAGGATATCGTCTACATATATGCCAAGAAGGGTGATACTGTTTTTCTTCCTTTTAACAAAGAGGGAGTAGTCGTTTTGGGAATGGTGAAAACCTAGATGTTGTAGGAAATTGGCCAGCTTCTCGTACCACTGCCGAGAAGCTTGCTTTAAACCATAGAGGGACTTATGGAGTTTGCATACTTTGTTTTTACCATCTACCTTAACCCCTTCTGGTATAGTCATGTAGACGTCTTCATGGAGGTCTCCATGCAAAAAGGCATTATTTACGTCTAGTTGATCGAGGATCCACCCATTCTTCATTGCTACTATTATCAGAGCCCTAACTGTGGTCATTTTGATTACCGGGGAGAAAGTCTCCTCGTAATCAAGACCATGTTTTTGTGTAAAACCTCTAACTACCAACCTGGCCTTAAACCTTTCTATATCCCCATTTGCAGCTGATTGCCCGTTTACCCTTGGGTAAGTCTGTGATAGTCCAAGTTTTGTTTTGCCTTAGGGCTTCAAACTCCGCAGCCATGGCTTGGATCCATCTGGGGTCCTTGCTGGCTGATTTGAAATTGGTGGGTTCCTTGATATCATGTAGGTGGGCCAGGAGTTTGTTTGTGTTTTGGTGTAATGAGCAAGAAAGGATGGTGGTATTGGGTATGAGGTCGGTCAATGTGTTTAAGGTAGGTTGATTAAGGGGAGAAGAATGGTTGTCTTCAAGTCTCTGGGCAAGGATGAGAGAGAAAGGGTCTCTTGGCTCTATTTTTGATGAAAGAATGTAGTCATCGAACCTAGAGGGAATTTTATGTTCACGGGTGGATCTTCAAAGACCTGTGGGTTCAAGTTGGTGGGCTTCTATAGGAGGCTGTTCTTGGATAGAGGGATGTTGTTCTTCTCTTATCTCAGAAAGCTGAGACGTACAAGAATCATCCTCTGTTGTCTGAGTGGAAGGAGGAGAGAAGATGTCTGAGTGTGTTTGATTTTTATCTAGAGTGTTGGTCCATTCCTTATCTGTTAAGGGATAGATGTCCTCAAAGAAGACAAGATCACGTGTGACCCTAATGTCTTTCTCTTCTAGGGTTAAAACTTTGAAACCTTTTGTGTTTTTCGCGTTCCCAACATAAACACAAGTGGATGATCGAGGATCAAGCTTTCCTTTGTTTGGGTCAACATTAGTCATGTAACACAAACATCCAAAGCTTTTGATTTCATTGTAGTCAGGTTTCTTTCCGTATAGTTTCTCAAAGGGGGTTAGATTCTTAATGGCCTGGCTAGGCATCCGGTTAATTAGATGTGCAGCGTGCTCTACACATAAACCCCAATATTCGTCATCTAACCCGGCTTGGAAAAGGAGAGCTCTAGCAATTTGCATAAGGTTGCCTTGTTTCCTCTCTACCACCCCGTTTTGTTGGGGTGTGTGTGGGCAGGATGTTTGATGCACAATACCTTTGTTGGCAAAGTAATCGGCCCCTTCATGGGATTTTCCTAACTCTCTAGCATTGTCGCTTCGGATAATTTTGATGTGCTTGTTCATTTGTTTTTCTATCAAATTAATGAAGGTCTTTATGTGATCCATAGCCTCTGATTTTAGCTTAAGAAGGGTGACCCATGTGGCTCTAGTGTGATCGTCGACTATGGTGAGGAAATACCTATGACCATCAAGGGTTTTGGTTCTCATGGGGCCGCATATATCTATGTGCAGGAGCTCAAAAGGTTCGGTGGATTTTATAGAGGATGTAGGGAATTTCAGACGTTTGGCTTTGGATTTATAGCAGATTGTACATGGCATGGGACTATTCTCTAAATGTTTGGGTATGTTAACTTGTATTATTTTACTCATTCGCTTTAGAGACATATGTCCCATTCTGTTATGCCATAACAAGTAATTGTGTGACAGATTGACCCGTGAGGGTTGTGCATCCAAATTCATGCAAACAGATGTGCGGTTTTTATTCAACACAGGATTGTACAAAGCATTTACATCAGTATTCAAATCCATGCCAACCGAAACAAAATTTCTATTCAACAGAAAATTGCACAGAACATTCAGGTCAACAACATACAATCCATTAATTTTCTTTCCAATTTGCTGAGTAAAATTGCTCCTAGAGTCCTGCAAACAACATGCGTTTTCCATAAACACAACAGATAAATCTGAGTCCCGTATTAGCTTAGAAACAGAGATGATATTAAACTGGAAAGCAGGGACATACATTATGCCTTTCAAACAAGTTTCTCCATCGAAGGTCAGATTACCAATACAAGCAACGCATTTTCTATTCCCATCAGGAAGGATTATATCCTTCTTTACCTCAAGATTTGAGCACTCAGATAACAAACACTTATTTCCGCTAACATGTTCGGTAGCCCCAGAATCTAGAATCCATAAATCTTGCAGTTCGTGGAAAATGTAATTTGCATTCGAGCTAAAACATGGTAGAGAATTCAATGTAGTTACGAGATTACCTGAAAAATTCCCAAATGCTAGTTGCTTGGCAGCGCCGCTTGAGCTCTTTTGCTGCTCGAGGTAAGCCACCAGTTGCTGGAGTTGATCTGGACTGAAACCTCGAACTGGAGACTGTTGAATTATCTCGTCGCCTTGCGAAGTTTCTTCTGTTTGCTCAGCGACTACAGACCCAATTCTCGCTTCCTTCTGCTTCTTGGTTTCGTCCGTCAGGAAACCTACTAGCCACCAGCAATCTCCACGTGAATGGCCAACCTTTCCGCAATTCGAGCATTTGGGTGGATCATTCTTGAGGCCGGTCCCGGGTTTAGTTGTGCCTTTCTTGTTAGGGTTTTTGGAGCTAGAGCCGGTATTGTTACTCTTTTGCCGTCCGTATGAAGAATTTCCTCTCGCCTTGGTGAAAAGAGTGACCGATTGTTCTGATTCGTCTCTAGACTCCATATTCTCTCTGGTTTCTTCCTCTTGGATCATGAGAGAGTAAATTTCTTCTAGGGTAGGAATTTGACTCAATGCAAAGATTTGCGTGCGCAATTGGGAATACGACTTACTCAGACCCATCAAGAAGTGGAGTGTCTCTTCTTCGGCTCGTGATTTCTCCTGATTTTCAGTCGATTTGCAGGAGGAGCAACACTTGCATTCGTCGATGGGTTTGGCTAGCTCGTACTGGGCCCAGATTTCCCTCGACTTCATGAAGTAGTCCGTGATTGAGTCATCTCCCTGGCGTAGATTTACAATCTGAGTCTTGATGTGATGAAGGGTTGCCAGGTTCTTTTTCTCGAAACGTTTGCACAGCCATTCCCAGATCTTCTTCGGGTCGCTGGTGTACATCACAGATCGAGCAATGTTTGGAGCAAGAGAAGAGATCAGCCAGGTCACGACTAGGGAATTCGCTCGCCTCCATGCCGCTGCGCGAATTGGTTCGCTGTCGTCGGGTTTGGTGATTGTCCCATCTATGAAGCCAATCTTGTTCTTGGCGATTAGCGCTTCTTGGATTGTCCATTTCCAAGCGAGAAAACCCTTTCCGTCGAATTTCGGGGCGATAGCTTGACCAGTTTGCTCGTTGCTGGCGACATACAGAGGATCACTCTGGTCGATCGCGGAGCTTGTTTTTGCGTCGCCGGTTGCGGGTTTCTTTCCCGCCGGTGGATCCATTTTGTTCTACTGAGGGATCGAAGATTGCTCTGATGCCATGACAAAAGATAGAAAAGTAAAACTGATCTTGTATTTCTGTAATAGAATATTTGTTACCGAGAGAGAGAGTCTCAGTATACAGAGAGGGATGTATATATCCTGTATGTATTATGTGTGCAGAGACTATGTCCTTTTATATTGACAAGGACCTAGGAATAAAATACATGTAAGGTACCTAGAATACACACTAGAAGATTACATCACATGTAATAATAATTCCTAGATACACACTAGCTCTAATATAGCATGACGTGGAGAAACGAATGCAAGAGAATTGTGCATTACCAAGTCAAAGTAATTTCACACTAAAATCCAAACGACTAGAGATGGGTAAGAGAGAAGTTCTCCCAGAGGAGTATGGCCCTAGTCTGGGCGATTCCCTGGGTGATTTTTTAGCCGTTTTCACTGCCTATGTAAGGAGTGATCATTCTTTCTATCCAGCAGGGGTAAGGTAGTCTTTCAGCTCTCAGTTTCTATAGTTAAGTACACATATAGCCTTAATATCCTTCTTTATGGAGTTAAAGCTACCGGTTATATCAATTGTCCTCAGAGACATGGGTTGGCCAACAACCATATTAAACTCCAGTCATCTCATAAGCTGTGCTTTTCTTCATTGTATTATTTACTTCTTTCCAAAAGAGCCCCCGGTGGAACGAAGTCTTGGTCTGGGTTCTAGTTTCTTGTTGCTTGGTCTCGTTTCTCATCTTTTCCTCGCGTCCCTGCCCTTGTGATCTGGTCTTTCTTCTCTGGTTCGTCTCTCCTCGACATGGATCTTCTTACAGACAGGTGCAAACTCCTTCGACTTCATCCTGTAGAAGCAGAAAAAGTGGATGGGGATGCTCTGTTGAAGGGCAACAGATCAAAAGAAATGAACAAAGCTCTATTTGGTAGGCTGTGGCACCCTAAACGCATCAACTGCAAAGCCTTACATAAGTGTCTCAACCTCATTTGGAAGCCAAAGGCTCAGTTCATGGTAAATGATAGAGATTTTAATCGTTTCACATTTGAATTTACCAACGAGTCAGATGCTAAGTATGTGTTGAGTCATGGGCCTTGGCACTTCCAAAATAGATTATTGGTTGTTGCTCCCTTAAACCCGATGCTATCCATAGAGGAACATGATCCAAATGTCATAAGCTCTGGGCCTCTATACACAACCTCCCAATCTCCTTTTATACTAAAATAGCAGCTACGAGTCTGGGCAACAAAATTGGCAAGTTCGTGTCGTGCCCGGATCGTTTAAACCCCCTTGCTGCTAAGGTCTTGAAGGTGTGTGTGGAAGTTAAAATCTCAGAACCTTTGTGTAGACTGATAATGCTTTCGGTGGAAGGTGAAGATAGATGTTGTAGGGTGTCTTACGATAACTTGCCTTTTTTATGCTTCAGTTGTGGGATAATTAATCATGTCATCTTTGAGTGTCCTTTTGCCAGTGATTCTCCTGCTAGACAAGATAAGTATGGACCATGGATGCGGTCAGAGTTTGCTGGATCTCTGGCTGTTTCCGAAGATGAAGTGCTCTCAGACCATGCATGTGGTAATCTAAGGATTTTAGGAAATGAGTTACTCATTGAAAAAGAGATTCCAGAGGGTTCGATAAGTACAAATGGAGATAAGAAACCTGATGAAGAGAAGGATAAGAAAGCAAATGTGGGAAAGGATTTTTGGATAATGACATAGTAGCAGAGCTACTTATTCCAAGGATAATGCACAGGTGCCAGTTCCAAATCTTCAAGGTGGTAGAGATAAGGGCAAAGAAAGTTTGATCAGCCATGCTCTTCCAGATGTGCCCGGGGTTACCAGGGAGAGATTAGAATCTGAAAGAGTGGTAGATGATGGTTCCAGGAAATCCCATGTTAAGATAATTATTAACCTGAAAAAGAAACACGCTAAGGAAAAAGATATCCCTCCTCAGGAGTTCGATCCTCTGGGGCTGAAAGTTAAGGAAAATGAAATGGTTATGCCTTTTAAAAAGAGGCCAGCTTATCAGATGGAGGATTGAAAGAAGGCATTTGAAAATTTTAAAGAAGCAAAGATGTAGAAAAATAAGATATCAAATGAAGAGGATGTGGATCTTAATAAATCCATTAATCAACTGATGGAAGAGGCTGACAGCTTAGCCCCCCCTCCAGGGTTCCCATGTAAGCAACTCTCTCAGGATGTCATTGGTAATCAGAGAGAGGGGAAACATGTGTTTAATTATGGTGTAGTAGAAGATGGAAAAAAGAAGCACAAGGGACCCAAATCTCCATTCAAGAAGAATCAGAAAATGAGTAAGAACCAGGCTGCTAAGATCTTACATTAATCGATTAATACTAAGGAGAATCTGCACAAGGCTGCTCTTGCTGATAAGCAAGGCAGCCAGGAGAAATGAAACCTTTTGATCTCTGCTGCTGGGGGTTTGGTCTCCTCCTAGCAGCTCTTCGGGGAGGTTTGCTAATGTAGGTTCTTATAAGGCTAGTTCTTAGTGAGGAGGTTACTCGAAGTATATCAGACTGTGAGTAACAGACTGACGACGAACCCAGAAGATATGAGTGTGTCTAATAGAAAGGAGAAAGTGCTGATACACGTGAAACTTTCACTATATTAACTCGTATCAAGCACGATACCAAAACCACATAAGGAAAACAGGCTTTCTTATGCAAACACGTAAAGGAACAAAGATTAACCTTAATCCTCTCTCGTTACAGCAACTCTCACGAGAATACTCTCAAACCTAGGTATTTCTCTCCTAGAAAACGTGAATTGCTCCAATGAGCAATATCACTTATATAGATACTACAGATCTAAACCAGAATTAATAATTCAGGAGATAAAAATAAACGTAACAAGCAAGAGTATAACATTGTTTAGATTTTATACTTATTAATGTTCAAGATAAAATCTTCCTGAAATATATCCAGAAAATATATTCTCAACTGCTATCTTCATTCTTCGGTTCGCATTGTCTTCAGATAGTTGAGTCACTACTTCCGACCTCAGTATGTTACATAGAGTTTCTAATTAAAAAACATCAACAATTTCCCCCGTTTTTGATTAAGGCAAACTCTGTGTCATGTCGGTGTAGTTCCCCCTGAATGATTGCAACGATCTAGTTACACTGTAGAAGTGTACCTCACCCTCAATGTATACTTATCAATGTGTAGGGTAGATGAACAGAAACAGATCAACGTAATTAATCATAGGAGTAAGGACAACAACCATGCATTTAAACCCAAAGTCACAACAGAATCCCAATGATATAGTTTCCGGCACACATAGTAACTTCCCCCTTTTGCCGAATCAAAAGAAGAGGTACAAGAAGTAAAGTAATCCAGCAATAATCCAAAAAGATGAGTCTGTGACATAGCAATTCCACAATGATCTTAGCAGCAGAGTAGAAACATCGCAAAGATCCTAAAGAAAACAACTAAAAAGTAGGTTCGAATTCAGAAGTGGAAATAGGGTCTTTTGTAGCAGGACTTTGGGTCTCAAGAGCAAGAACACGCTTCTCCAAGGCATGCTGGTTTGCAATCAGTGTGTTGATCATAGCCAGTAGAGTAGATTCATGAGAAGTAGGAGGTTGATGAGGAGCTGTAGCATCTTGCTTTGGGGGAGGCCGCTTGAGTTGCCAACCAGGTGAAGTACGCTCGATAGACATTTTCGCAAGAGTATGTGCGCCCAAGTAGTGCGAGCCCTTCATTGGTACATGATAAGTGTCTAAATGAGCATGATTTATAGGTGTATTTCATATATTATATCAGCACTTTTCTGCTCATTTCTCACTTATCGTATGTTTTTCCTCTAGTTTATGTTCTATTGATTATCTCACAAATTTATTGGTTTAAACATGAGGAAAAGCCAAGCTAGGAGAAAAGTACACGAAGAGACGAACGCATAGGCGCAGACGGCTTGAAAAACGGAGTCCAAACGAAGAATCTAGAGCTCGTAGAAGAAATAAGCCTGTACATCGTGATAACAGGCGGACATGTACATCGTGTTAACAAGCGGATGTCTCACACCAAGGCTACCGCCCCATACTGGGCGGACATCACACAGGCAACCGCCTCTAAAGGAGGCGGACGTGAAGGAGGTTACCGCCACTTATTGGGCGGTTGTCCAGGCGGACAACACATGAGGCTACCGCCTCTTAACAGGCGGACAAGACAAACAGGCAACCGCCTGTTTGGATGCGGACAGGAGCTAAGGCAAAAATCAGTCGCGCAGTCTTCTTCTTCGCGACGCGTTCTGCAATTGATTCCGTTATCCATCTACTCTGCCGGCGCCTACCATAAATCTCTCACGCGTTCCAGATCTCTGTCCCCTGCAATTAATGAAGCAAATCAATGATCAACCTGCAATCAATTTTTACGTACGGATCTTCCTCTTCCTTTCTCTATATAAACCAACGAGCCTTCTGCTCAAAAATATATTCCCTTCCTCACAATCCAAAGCAGACCACAGTATCACCGTTCACCACATTTCCACACCTACGATCCATTTCATCCTCTTATCCTCCACTTCTCCATTTTAGTTTTATTCTTCATTCCACCACACAGCAGAAACACGATAAGAAGAACAGAAGAAAAGGGAGCTGGAGCAGAAGCGAATCGCAGTCCAGTCTCCGCCAGCAGTCTCCAAATTAAATGGCTATCTCTGCTTTCTTTTTATTACTGTTAATGTCTGAGTGATTTTACTCGTATCCTAGGATGGGGTTTGATCCTAAATAATTCAGACTTATTATTAATACCAAGTTTGCTTATAAATATTTGTTTTGTCTCTCTAAATTATTAGATGCTTAACAACTGATCATTTTTATGCATTTACGGTTTCTCTTATTTCAATGATTTTGTAAATCTGAGAATAGACCACAAAGAAAGACAAACGTTAGATATTATCTCCTTGATTAGCAGATAAAATCCATCACTGTTATTAAAAGAATTCTTGCTTAATGCTAATTAATGATTTTAGACTTTTTCTGATTGTAAAAAGTCTACTGAATTAATTAAGAGTTGTCCTTATCTATGATTTAGAAAGGCCACAAGATAAAATTCTTAACATACAAATAAGAGCAAATTAGGATTATAATTATTGTCTGTACTTAAATAAATATTTATCACCTGTTTCACTTATTAAACTTGTTTTAATTCCTTTCAGCAAATATTGTTAAATGCTTTAGCGTGACAAACTACTGCATTTATTTGGTAACTATCAACATATGAATTTGAGATAGTCAAAGTACCACAAGGGAATTAATCTTGGTATTTACACTCCGGATTGAGCAGGAAAATACTAAGGCTATTAATAGGAGTTCGTAACTGACAATTATTAACTCTAATAGACAATAAATATTTAAGACAGGATTATAAAATTGTTTAAGTAATTTAGGAAATTCCCCCGCTATCCTAGGATACCTTTTTCCATCCATTTACTGTATTTTACTGTATTTATTATTTTTGTACTAATTCTGAAAATCAAGCTTGCCTCCGGCTAAACCCCAATTTATATTTTATGCACTTTAATTTATCTTTTTGTACATTTACTAAACTGGATAATTAATTAAATAATTGCGAAGTCTCTGTGGATACGACCTTGTTGTACTACAAAGATTGGGTTCACTGCCCATAGTTAGCAAGATAGTTTAACTACTATTTTGCCCAACAATACACTTGCCATGTTGTCAAGAGGAACATGATAGAACTGAAACACTTTTGTCAGCCACAGAGGATACGAGATAACGGGCTTCTGACTATTAATCACCCTCTTCCAATGTTCTATCATAACCTTTGGTAGAGAAATTTCCAACTTATGTTCGAGACACCACATCAGAGCTAAGTCAACCGGAGTAACACGCTCACGCATATCATATCTCGGTGTAATAACCTGATAAGCAATGAGATGAAGCAATCTTGGAAGTGCATCAAAATCACGCTGCAAATAGTTTCTCAGACGGGAACTGACATTAGTCAAACCGTAATGACGCTGAACATCCTTGAGAGGAACAATATCAAATTTATGAGGATTGAACTTAGATAACCCAGCTAACGGAACATTGAGAATGTGGGCTAACAGACCAGGTGATAAAGTAATACAAATACCACCGACTTTAGATTGCAACTCCGTCTCAGTAATCATGGACATGTTAGTAACAAACTGTAAAAGAGCTTCAGGATAATATGCAGTTTCGGAGCTAAGCAAGGTATCCCACTTCTGAAATTCGATAAACTCAGCAATATCAACCAGATCATGTGCTCGTAACCATTGACAGTCTATAATCTTTCCGATCATCAGATCAGAAAGACTTACATCCCGTATAAAGAGAGGTGTCTGTGGAAACTTACGGGAATCTTTACCAGAGGACGTGTTCGCGGCCCAGAGACAAGAACTTTGCGTCTCTTGGTTGCTTTGGAACCAGAAGCACCAGCCGGTGACTTGACAGTGGCAGGAGACGGAGCTGCTGACGATGGTGCCTGGCGTTTATGCTGGTTACGAGTCCGCGGTCGAGTCGAGGGTTCAGGCCCAGATGGAGAGGCTGGTTGATCAATAGATGCACAGCCTGTGGGAGTAGCAGAACCAGCATGCGGAGAGGAGGGCGAGACGGAATCAGCAACATGTTCCGAGAGTGTGTTGGCCGCCATTTTGAGTGAGTTGGTAATGGAGTTTTGCGGAGAACAACGCTGGGTAGGGTTTGGAGGGTTTGGATCTGTGGATGTGATTCTGGGGTGGTCATTCCAGGTGGGTGATTCAGTCAATTTGTGTGCAGAAGAAGAGCCATGGTGATTACTTGGCGGAGAAGTGGTGTGAGCAGAGGCCATGGATAGAGAAGGTGAAATCGAGGTGCAAGGAAAGACCGAGGAAGAAGGAGAAGGGCGGGACAACGAAAAAAGAAAAGAGCGGAATTGAAATGAGAGAAAGAGAACTAAATCTAATAGTCTATTCAAATTCCTTTTTTTTCTTTTTTTATTGACGAATAAGAATAGACCGTACTAAAGGACCAGTAAAAAGAAACAACGGCACTAAGCAAGGTAAGACAGAAGAAAAAAAACATGCGCTGGATCATTGTGGAACTATCAGTAACAAACCCACCATTTTGAACTAAACACCAAGATTATATTACTAGTAACTCACACTTATGACACAACAAAAGAAAGAAATTTAATATAGTGCAGAAACCATACCTCAAGGAACGTTGATCATTCCAAGTTCAAAGCGAAGATAATTGAACTGATCTCGACCCAAAGGCTTAGTGAAGAGATCTGCAATTGTGTATTGGTGGGACAATAAAGAAGCTGTATTGTTCCTTTTTCAACTTGATCACGGAGAAAATGATGACGGATCTCTATGTGCTTTGATCGAGAGTGGTGAACCGGGTTTTTGGCAAGTTCAATGGTGTTGGTATTGTCGCAATAAATGGGAACAGGTCCATACGAGATACCAAAATCATGTAGATGATGATGGAGCCACAAAGTTTGTGCACAGCATGCAGCAGCAACGACATATTCCGCTTCCGTGGTAGAAAGAGCAACTGCAGCTTGCTTTCGCGAAGACCATGAGATAAGACGGTTACCCAGAAACTGTGCGGAACTAGAAGTACTCTTCCGATTAGTCAGAGACCCACCAAAATCAGCATCCGTCTAAGAAAATAAAGTAGGAGAAATTCCAGCAGGATAAAACAGGCCAAGAGTAAGTGTGCCACACAAATAACGGAAAATGCGTTTAACAGCCTTAACATGCGGAATTCGTAGAGAAGACTGAAATCTTGCGCAAAAGCATACACTGTGCATGATGTCGGGACGACTGGTTGTAAGATATAACAAGGATCCAATCATCCCTCTATAGTTCTTTTCGTCAGCTAGCTCAGCTGTGGACTCAGTACCCAGTTTAAGAGTCGTGGACATTGGAGTGGGTAGAGACTTAGCATCCTGAAACCAAAATTTTGTAAGAAGCTCAGAAGTGTATTTGGTTTGACTGATATGTGTTCCTTCAGGTGTCTGGCGTATTTGTAGCCCAAGGAAGTATGTGAGTTCACCCATGTTGCTCATTTGAAACTCATTTGACATAAGAGTCTCAAACTCCTTAGCCAAAGCCGAATTTGTAGACCCAAAAATGATATCATCTACATAGATCTGAATGAGTAACATCTCAGAACCAAGATTCCGTAAAAACAAGGTGCGATCTACAGTTCCCCGACTGAATCCTTGTTGAATAAGAAAAGTAGTTAGTCTATTATACCATGCCCGAGGAGCCTGTTTCAAACCATAAAGTGCTTTCTTGAGACGATAAACATCATCTGGCCGTTCTGAGTCTTCAAAGCCAGGAGGTTGAGTAACATACACTTCTTCTTTTAGATAACCATTTAAGAATGCACACTTCACATCCATTTGATATAATTGAAACTTATTTGCTACAGCAAATGCAATAAGTAACCTTATTGCTTCAAGTCGTGCAACAGGTGCAAATGTCTCATCAAAATCCAAACCTTCTTGCTGATTATATCCCTTAACCACCAGTCTAGCCTTGTTGCGAGAGATGTTTCCAAGTTCATCCAGTTTATTCCTAAACACCCACTTAGTGCCAATGATATTATGAGCTGCAGGACGAGGAACCAATTCCCAAACATCGTTACGCCTAAACTCATTAAGCTCCTCATGCATCGCATTGATCCAATCAGAATCAGACAACGTTTCCTTGACTGTTTTAGGTTCAAGTTGTGACAAAAAACCATGATGGGCACAAAAAGTCTGAGCTGAAGAGCGAGTCTGTACTCTAGTATGTATGTTGGAGAGAATATTATCAATATTGACACCGGGTGCCTGCCGAGCAGTTGGAGCACGTAAAACAGTAGGTACAGTATCTTGTTGAACACTCTGAGTCTGTAACTCCACATTATCGGTATGGACACCTGCAGACGGTATTGTATCAGCAATTGTAGGAAGACCATCTTGTTGAACAGGTGGAGTGACAACATCCTCATCAGAGTCGGTTACAATCTCTGAACTTTGATCAGGTATGAAGGATGAGTCAGGGGAGGAGTGTGTAACTCTCCCTCCAAAGTTTGTCTCATCGAATTTCACATTAGCAGACTCTTCCACAAGTAAAGTATGCTTGTTGAACACCCTGTAAGCCTTATTGTGTTGTGCATAACCCAAAAACACTCCCTCATCACTCCTATTGTCAAACTTGCCTTGAGTTGTTACATTCTGATTTAGAATATAACACTGACACCCAAAAACTCGTAGATGAGCAATCGAGGGTTTCCTTTCTTTAAACAGTTCATATGGAGTTTTGGAAAGAACTGGTCGGATCAAAGCTCTGTTGAGTATGTAACAGGCTGTGTTGATGGCTTCTCCCCAAAAATTCTGCGGTAGTCCACTACCACTAAGCATTGTACGCGCCATCTCCTGCAGTGTTCAATTTTTACGTTCGATGACACCATTCTGTTTGGTGTTCGTGCAGCAGAGTATGTGTGAGTGATGCCCTTCTCAGTACAAAACTTGAAAATGGTGATTAATGAACTCTGTTCCTTGATCAGTACGTATCCATTTACGTTTTTCTCTGTTTGTATTTGTACCTGAGTGATAAGAGCCTTGAATGACTCAAAGGTTTGATCCTTAGAGAAGAGAAGCTTAACCCAAGTGAATCTAGAGAAATCATCTACGATCACAAGGATGTATTTCTTCCCTGACCTACTTTCAAACTCGCATTGGTCCATCAGATCCATATGTAACAACTCAAGAGGACGTTCAGTACTCACTGTGGTTTTTGCAATGATGGACCTTAACTTGCTTGCTTAACGCACAATCTTTACACACAGTAGATGAGTCAAGAACTTTTGCTGGAAGACGTTCGACCAGCCCTTTGTACGCAACTATTTATAAGTCGATGGTGTGGCATGTCCAAGTCGACAATGCCATAGCTGAACATCTTCAACCGCTGCTGTTAAACATGATACGTCATGGACTGAGGAATTGACATCAATCTTGTAAAGATTTCCCTTTCGTATTCCTTGTAGCAACAGATTATTTGTCAGCTTATCTCGTACTTGAAAACCTTCAGAGTCAAAAATGACTGGGATGGCCATTTACACAGACTTGAGATACGCTAAGCAGGTATGTCCTAAACCTCAACAAGACAAACCTGATCAATATAGGCATCTGGCCAAACCGTTCCAATGCCTACGATTTACCTTTCCCATTATTTTCCAAAACTTAATTTGTCTCCATTTGCTCAGTAAGAGAACTAAATTTCCTCCTATCACCACTCATATGCCTTGAACACCCGCTATCCATGAGCCACCAATTCTCTGTATGTAACTCAGATTGTTCCTGTAATAGAATAAGCGGAAACGTTAGTTTTAGGTACCCAGACTAGCTTGGGCCCAGTGGTATATGAGGTAAATCTCTTTTTATAATGAACAATCTTTGAACTAGGTCCTAGAGATTTTTGACTGCCAGAATTTTTCTTTTTGAGTTTGTAACACTGATCTATGAAGTGACCGTGTTGATGACAATAACGACAATTAATTCTATTCTTCACATAACCCAAACTATGTTGTTTACGAACTTGTCTCACACTTGTCTGTTGATATCCTAGAACTTTTTTGTCTGTTCCTTTCTTACTCAGCATGTTACAAAGATTTATTTTACCAATATACCAGATTGGATTCTCTTGAGTTTGTAACTCAATTTCTCTGTTTTTCTTTAGTACTTCCTCAGTGAGTGAGTTCACTTCTTTATTCAGATTTTCATTACGATTAATTAATGACTTGAACTCAGACTGTGCCCAATCTGGCAATGTAGCGACTCGAGATATCAAAGGAGTAACAAATGTAACATGTGGAATCTTTGAACTATTTGAATTCTCAGATATACTAGGATGCTCAAGTTCTTCTATTTTCCTTTCTAAACCACCAATCTTTACCTCAAACTCTTGTTTCTGAGTTTCAAGTTTTAGCATAGCGCCAGTTAGAAGTTGAAACAATTGGTTTTTAGACAAGGACTCAAAAGATTCTTTTATACGAGATAAGCTTACCTCATCATCAGGGAGAGTCTTCTTCCACTTTTGCAAAGCCATAAAGCAGAATTCAGTGTCCTCACGTAACTCAATATTTTGAACAATAGCCGTTATGCAAGCTTGATCCTCATTCTCCGGTTCTGAGTCTGTTCCTGAACCATCTTCTCCCCAAGCGGCGGCAGCTGTTGTTGAGAATTTCTTTACTTTCTCCTGAAAATTATCCCTTTGAGGCAAAGGTCAATTTTTTACTTCGTGACCAGGTTTGTTGCATCTAAAACAAATTATGGGACCCTTCTTGAACTTGTTGCGATTAAAATTGGTGTTGTGACCTCGTTTACCACTGAAGATTCTTCGAATACCATTTGCAATCATGGTAATCTCTTCATCTTCATCCAGTTCATCATCATCTGTTTCAGTAGTACTCTTACGAGCTTTCAGTGCCAAATCATTGCCCGTTGTTGATGAAGAAAAAGCCCTTTTCATCTTTCCTTCACACCATTAATCAGGTCCCAATCTTCAAGTGACAATTCTGATAAGTTCTTGGTTGTTCAAGTAGAGTGGTTGTAGTGCAACCAATCCTTACCAAGACTGTCAAGACACCTTTCGTTGATAGTCTGATTATCCAGCGTGACTCCTACAGTTCATATCACATAGTATTTGTCAAACTTTTCAAGCGTCTGTGTTATAAACTCACCTTCAAGCATCCTGAAATTATCAAACTGTCTCTTGAACTGTTTACCTTTCGCTTTTCTGATTGAATCTGTTCCTTCATAGGCAACTTTCAGAAAGTTCCAAACTTCTTTAGCAGATAGTATGCCAAGAACTTTCTGCTGATCTCCCTCTGAAAGTGATGAGACAATCACCTCAAAGCCGGCTTGTTCTTGCTGAGTAGCTTCTTATCATTATCATTCCAATCTTTCTTTTCTTTAGGCTTGGTGACTCCTTCATCAGTGATCTGTGGTACCAGATCTCCTTCCGTGACGATAGTCCACAGATCGTAGTCGATTGACATCAGTTGATGTCCCATCTGTTCACACCAACAAGCATAGTTGAACTTGGTAAGCTGTGGTTGCCGTGAGTTGTAAGAACCATATCGATCGCCCTAGGAAGATTTCTCTTCTAAGTCTATGAAAAGGGAACCTGCTCTGATACCAATTGTAGGTTCTTATAAGGCTAGTTCTTAGTGAGGAGGTTACTCGAAGTATATCAGACTATGAGTAACAGACTGACGACGAACCCAGAAGATATGAGTGTGTCTAATAGAGAGGAGAAAGTGCTGATACACGTGAAACTTTCACTATATTAACTCGTATCAAGCACGATACCAAAACCACATAAGGAAAACAGGCTTTCCTTATACAAACATGTAAACGAACAAAGATTAACCCTAATCCTCTCTCGTTACAGCAACTCTCACGAGAATACTCTCAAACCTAGGTATTTCTCTCCTAGAAAACGCGAATTGCTCCAATGAGCAATATCACTTATATAGATACTACAAATCTAAACCAGAATTAATAATTCAGGAGATAAAAATAAACGTAACAAGCAAGAGTATAAAATCTGTTTAGATTTTATACTTATTAATATTCAAGATAAATCTTCCTGAAATATCTCCAGAAAATATATTCTCAACTGCTATCTTCATTCTTCGGTTCGCATTGTCTTCAGATAGTTGAGTCATGACTTCCGACCTCAGTATGTTACACAAAGTTTCTAATTAAAAAACATCAACAGCTAAACTATCAAAATAGTGCGGCTAACAGTCCTTTGACAGAGACTGAGATGCAAGGGGATTTGGTTATCAGGGTGTTGGTGTTGTCGAGTAAGTGCAGGCAATGTTCACAGAATCGCGATTCGATCCCATGATCCTACGATTTTATGTTCCAAATTCATAGTTACGATCCGGATCGCAGGTAGGATCGGAGCCATGTGGAATCGTCAAAAGATCACGATTCCATTGCACGATCCTACGATCCTACACTCTAGATCCATAGTATGATCCCACGATCCCATCAATCCCAACATTATTTATAGTTTATGTTTTCCATATCAATGTGAATTATATCATAATAAAATATAAAGGAATAAAAAGATTTCAAAATTTTGTAGAAAGTTTCATAATCCATAAAATATCATGACTTTGAACATTGCAACTGGATGTTATTAAAATAACTTTTATATGTAGATTTATTTGAGGTCATTAAGCGGATAAGGATTAAGATTACAATATCACTGTAATACCCCCATCCCACATCGGGATATGAGTAGTAATGTGAATGGTTTATAAGGATACATATGGGTTGACTACAACAACAAGGCCTTCCACTTTTAAGCCCAAGTGAGGATTGAGGGCCTAAAGTGGCTAGTTTCAAGCTTGAATGGTTTGAGAGCTAGGCTGTTGGACAGTTATCCATACGGGGTGTTACAAAGTGGTATCAGAGCAAAACTGATTAGAAAATAGGTTAAGAAAGATTAAAATGGATTAATTGGTCTTAGAATCAAAAATTGGACAAGCCGTCTTCGGGGGGAATTATTTATGATGCTTTCTTTTTGTTTAATGCATTTTCAATATATTGTATGTGTTGTGAACTGAATCTTTTATGCTTGAGATGTTGAAGTATTGATTGAGGTATATGTTAGCGTAAGGCATAAGTGATTATTTTAGATATGGGTCAAGTTGATGATATTTATGAAATGTTGATAGACTATGATGCTCAAGTGATAATGTTATGAATTTTGTGATTTACAGTAATTCCTTTTATTGAAGGATTTACTTAACGTATGTTAGATGATTGGAACTTTATATTGAATTATAGTATCTCATTGAGAATGATTGAAATTTTATTTGAATGAATTATAGTCTTGTGGTTGTGAACTTAGGCATGATTCCTTATAGCTCGAACTCTTATCTAATTGTCCCTCATTCTTTGATTTAGGTGCGAGTTAATTGCTAAGTTAATTACGAGGACGTAATATTCTTTTGAGGGAGGTAGAATGCAATATCCAAATTTATTATGGTTGGTGATATGATATAAACCTTGTTGTAAAGTAGCTACAATTGATTAATTTTTAGTGGGACCATTGGTTAGTGGGGTGAGATCGAGCTTCGGGGACGAAGCTTTATTTTAAGAGGGGAATAATGAAATACCCCTAAATATCAAAATACATAATTATATAGTTTATATGTATATCATATAGATTACAAGTATATTATATAGTTTATAAGTACGTTATATTATTTACTAGCACATTATATAGTATTTAATAAAGGTGGTTCGTATTAATAAATAATCCGTTTTGAAAATAAGTCGGTTATGATTTTGATGTTATAATATGATCCATGTGTATGTTCTATTATTTTAGTGTATTTATTTGTTTATAATAATGATAGTGTTGATTTTATTACATACACCTAATAAGTTAGTTTTACCATATGTCGGTGACATCTTTTGGTATTTTCTGAAGTACCCCTAAATTTTAAAACATTAATTTTCTAGTTTACAAATCTATTATATAGTTTTGCGAGCTATTATACAGTATTAATAATGACATGCGTTTAATAAAATAATCTGTTTTAAAACTATGGTAGTGGTGATTTTTATCTTCGTATTAATGATCCTTGTATTTCTCTAGCTAACTTGGTATATTTATTAATTAAAAATGGAGTAATAATAATAATGATATGATTCAAAGAGTAATGTTGATTTAAAATACATCTATTATATAGTTTATGAGTATATTAGTTGAAGAGCATAATATATAGTTTATGGTATTATACTATAATTTACGAGCATATATAAGATAATTCGTGTTAATAAAATAACATGTTTTAAAATAGGTCGATTGTAATTTTTATGTCATAATAATGATCCTCGTGTTTTTAATTAATATGGTACTTTTTCATTAAAAATGAAATTATAATAAATATTAAAGGCTATGAATGATTTTAATGTAACTTTTGTTACTTACTTTAATACTATAATTGTTGTTACTTAATTTAAGAGGTCGGTTTCATCTTTTCATATTTCCTAACTCTATTTACTAACTCGGTTTAATCTTTCCATAATTTCTTATTTTAGTTAATAAGTTAGTTTTGTCCTTGCATATTCCCGACTTTATATATTACGTCGGTTACGTCTATCCATATTTCCTTAATTTGTTTAATAGATAAGTTTATCTTTACGTATTCCCTAACCTTTAGATTTCAATTATTCAATTAAACGGTTTAAGTATCTTCATTAATAAATTAGTTTATATTCCTTCTACTTCACATTCCTTCTTTTTTAGACTTCCTGGTCAGCTATATAAGGGTTGTGATCCTACTCATTCTCATCAGCCAATCTAGTCTCCTATCTTTCCCATCTCCCTCTAGTCATCTCTCTTTTGCATTTTCTATGAGCCAGACAGCAAGATATTGCTTCTTCATTTCCTCTCTATTTACTCTTCGCTCCACATACAAATATATATATACATATACGTCACTCATCCCTACCTTACCAGTGCATATGTAGGCACAAACAAAAGGAAAAAAACAAATGCCCTTCTTACTTTCCATACACACGCATAACAAAAATAAAAAAAATAGTAAGAAGAAGATCCAGCATATCAACTCACACACAAAGGGAAAAGTAGAGATGGAGAGATAAGTCGATTTTCTTCCTATGTAATCTGTGGTGCATAGGTAGCAGAGCTCTGAATTTGTGAAAGACAACATCAATATATTTCGTGCTTGGTTGTTGCGAATCATTGCTAAATATCAAGTAAGTTACTACGTTCACTAATTTTTATTATATTTATAATAATGAATTGAAATACCCCAAACCTTAGAATGTTGTTTAAATACTAAAATATGGTATAATAAGGCTACAGAGTGCCTTAGAAATGTTAGTAAACAATTTAAACCATAGTAAACACAATTAAATACCTTAAAGTCAATATGGGCGAAAATGTGCTCTAAGCTTGGGATAAGTTTGGTTAAGACCTAATAAGCTTACCAAGACCTTATTTATATGTTAATGAACATATTAAACCAATTACTAATGAAAACCAAGCTTGAAAACAAGTTAAAACACAAAATGTGCTTTAAGGAGTCTTAAAGCACATTTTTGAAAAATTGTCTTGTAAATGGGTTTTGAATGGCTAAATATCCATCATTACTCTTTAATTAACATGTGTACTACTTAGTATCACATTAGGAAGTCTAAATCAATGGGAAATCAAAAATTTCACAATTATGTGCCTTGTTTAGTGAATAGTAACCAAATTGTGCTAGTTTATAACATAAGTCAATATAAGTGAGTTAATTGGTCAACAAAGACTAAAATACCTAAGTACTTAATGGGGGCCGGTTTTTTGCAAGGGATGAGTCATCCCCCTTGTTAGTTTAATAAGAAAGAAAAATTTGATAAAGTAAGTTACTATTTACTTTTCACTTAAATATCTTAAAACTAGCTAGTTATCTTCATTCTCTTCATTCTCTTTGCATTCCCACCGTCTCCAACCCTTCTTCTTCCTTTCTCCATCGGCTTGCTACAGCTCACACACCATTCTCCATCTTTGAACTCTTGTAATTCCTAGCTCCATATACCAAATCAAATTCTAAGACCACCATTCTCTTAGTCTCATCAAGCTCTTCAACTTCATCCTTTCAAAGCTCCAAAACAACCATTTCGGTGCCAAGGAGAACTTCCATGGGAGGAGCTTGAGCTTACATTTTTATGCCTTGTTGATCACCTTTGCTTCAAGGTAAGGAAAAACCAAAGAAAACTTCATTTCCCTCTTTTTGATGTTGACCGAAAATCACCATTGATGGTGTCTTTATCTTGCTTTGTTCTAGCTTCATTTTAATCTTCCAAGGTTTGGTGGAGTCTTCTCTTGCTACTTATTCAAACTCTCTTCCAATACCGAGGTAAAACAATCATCTTAATGTTTTAAGACAATATGCAAATTAGGGTTTATAAATGAGCTTAAGCATGAAGCTTGAATGCTCATTGTCTTGCTTGTATATTGATTAGAAGGTTGACAAGAAATCAAAGCCTTGCCGATTTCTAATCAAGCAAGAGCTAGGAAAAACAAGTGAGAAAGTTGTGAAGGAAAAGAGGTAAATGTGCTTGTAACACCCCTACCATTAATACAATGCTTACCGTCCAATCTCCTTACATATCAGATACACGCAATGGATACTTACTTACATAGTGGGTGATACAATGCCGTTAGTCACCCACGTGACTAACAAGGCTACTACTTCTACATACAGCATCGGTCTGATGGACCGGAATCCCGAGTACTACAAATCTACAATACATTCTCCATTTACCAAATACTACTGCAATCTTCCTTCAATACAATACTCCAAGTACAATACAATATAATCTACATACCGAGTTTACTAAGATCCTTATACAAGTGTAATATCTCTTCCAAGTTCATACATACTCTCTAAGAGTCTACATCTACCCGTTTTCTCACAACTACTTACTTTCTAAGTACAAGGGTGTGCCTTCGGTCTCTTCCTTGACCATATTCGCTTCGGGTACCTGCACACTAAAAAATGTCCCCCGAAGGGGTCAGCTTTCGCCGAGCATGATAACCGCATACCCCGCGTACTAGTGAGGGTACGCCGACCACTTGGTCGAATACATGCGGTTCGTTTTCATACAAACATACATGCATACATGCTCTTATACACGATACAATAATACTCACACAGCGTACATACATACAATTCATTTCATACAAGGAATACAATATAAACCAACCAATACATACTTACCTCTTCCGAATTACACATACACATCTCATGCACTACATACAATATTGTTAGCTTCATTGGTCCACCCGGGTTAATCGGGTGGAGATTACTCTTTTACTCGTTACTTCATACATACGCATACATACTCATACATACTTACGGATCCATACTTACTTACTCTTACTCTTCCTCAAGTTAAGTCGTCGGGACCTCCGGTCCTGGGGACTACTCCGTCCCACCTCCGGGATTTACTTGACTCACCAATCCGGGATGCTACCCATTTAAGGGATTTGGGCCGCGGACCAGTTAAGAGTCAGGAATTGCAGCCAACCTCTTGTGACTCCGCATCCTCACGCGTGGCCGAAGCTATATCGGACTTCTACTCATTCCGGTTTACTCACTTAAGTTAGGAGTTAGGTAGTTAGGAATTAGCATAAGTCAACATTCAAGCCACAATAATACGATACATATATATACATACTCACGAAATACATTACAATATACAAGTACACTACAGAATACAATACACTTCATCATCATTCATACATTTCATGAATTATACAAACTATTGTTCGAGGCAAATATCAAGAACAATGTAAACAAGCACAAGTAGGTGCAATATAGTCCGATTCATGCATTTATCTTATTAGGTGATCAAATAAGCACACAAATCGGGGTAACCAGATTAGGATACAGGGCATGAAGAAATCATACCTTTCACCGTTGTACTTGTATCCCAACGTTCCTCCGGTATTCACAATTCAAATCCTATGATATACATACAACCGAATAATTAATCTAACTATCATTAATTTAATTCGGTTACCCTCACGCTTTCTAACTCATACTTACTAAGTCTTCACATCCTTATACTTACATTTTATTTACTTACTTTTAATTACTTAACAATGGTTTACTTACATATATAGGCACGTATGTATAGTGGGTATACATGTACATACATACATATACTAACCATAGTCTTATAGTTTTTTTTTGTAAGTTTGACCCGACCGAAGTGCGACCGACCTTGCAAGTTCGGTCGAGTCAGTAGGTTACATCGGGTGAAAATCCCAGGGCCGACCGACCTTGCAAGTCCGGTCCCAAGGTCGGTCCATTCCAGTAAGTTACTTAACGGGAAAATTTTAGCCCGACCGACCTTGCAAGTCCGGTCGCAAGGTCGGTCCATTCCAGTAGCTTGCTCGACGGAAATTTTTCTGGCGACCGAACTTGCATGTCCGGTCGCAAGTCCGGTCGATTCCAGTAGGTTACAGACGGGAGAATTTTTCTGGTCCGACCGAACTTGCAAGTCCGGTCGCAAGTCCGGTCGATTCCAGAAGCTTTCCCGTCTTTGTAAATCTGGGCTCGACCGACCTTGCAAGTTCGGTCCTAAGGTCGGTCCGGCCCAGTATTTGCATTTTAATTTCTGTTTTCAGTTCTAACCTTTACCCATTGTTTCCCCAATCTTCCCACATGTAATCCCACATGTTTTAACACTACCTAGGCCCTCAAAATTGCCTTAGTTCATCCCCCAAACCTACTACTCAATTCCTACCTTCACTTACACATTTTTCCTTACTCCTTCTCAACACTTACACTAGTTCTTACTCCTCTAATGCAACAGATTTTTGTTGCCACTTCTACCACTCAATACTCCCTCTATCAATGTCACTCCTAGCATCCCAAATACATCTCCTATTACCATGCCAATTCATTTCTAAGCAATTATACCACCTATGCCCAAGTCCAACATTCTTTTTACCAATTCTTGCACACTAATCTTTCCTAGTTCTTCTATACAATTTGATACCCCTTTGCTACAAATTTTGGTTCCTACTTCCTCCATACATAATTTCCTCTCCTAATGTCATCTCCAAGGCCTACAATGCATTGTCTCACCTCTTCAAGTCCAACACTCATTCCCTAGGTCAAGTACATAAGTTCTCCTAGTTCCTCCAATACCATTCAACAACCCTTGCTACAGATTTTACATTCTTTCATTCTCTTACCACAACTACTACTCATAGTCATTAGACATCTCTACTTACTCTCAATACACCCTTGGTTTTGCCATTCACCAAGTCATCCCTACATGTACATATTCCTACCAAAATTTTGCCATAGTCCCTCTACATTTCTTACGTCTCCACATATGTGTTTTCTCATCCAACTCATTCCTAATCTAGCCAAACCACAAGGGTTCTACCAGCACACATACAAAATCTTAGTACACCATTACTTCCTCAATCCACATTACTAATGCACATACACAATACACTTGGCTCTAAGGCCCACAATTCACATACTAGTTCACAAATACTCAAACTTCCTCAATTACATTAATACATTATTTGGTTTCTTTAGATTGGTTTACCCATTCCCATTACTCAAATGCACTAAAATTTAACATTAGTAAAGAGCTCTTACCTTGAGCTTATAATTCCTTCTTTCTTTCTCATTTCTCCTCCTTCTTCCTTTCTTGCCCAAATCGGCCATGTGGGGGAATGGAGTTGCCAAACTCCATTCCCATCACCCAATGAACACAAGACACTATAATTAATATACTAATTCCTTAAATTAATGTCAATTCATTGAAGTGTTTGAAATGAAATTTCTAGGGTTTACCTTTGGAGAGTTTTATAAGGGGTTTTAGCCCTTGGTTCAAGAAGGTGAATCCACCACCATTGCTAGGTTGATATTTTGCTCAAAAGAGAGAGAGAAAACAAGGTATTACACATGGGTAAAATCGGTTATGAAAGGGAGGTGGAGAAAACATGAGTTTTTCATGTAGATTTTTACCTTGTTGGAAAGAGGAGACTCCAAGCTCCATAATGGTGTGCTTTTCTCTTCAAATGGGGAAAACCCATGGAGATGAAACTCATCCTTTTCGAATTTTGAAAAGAGGGAAATGTAGAGGAGTATGAGGGGAGTTCAAATATGTAATTATTTTTGAGTTTGGAGCTTACATGAGGATGGAGCATGAGGTAGAAGGTGGAGTTGCCATGGAGCTTCTTGAAGCTCTAAAAATCGCAGCCACAAGGGAGAAGAAGAGGGGGAGTACGATGAGGAAGGAGGGAATGGGAGAGAGAGAATAGAAAAGTGAGGTGAGAGAGAGAGTAGATAGATAGAGTAGCTTTTACTTTATTGTTTTTCTTTGCTTTTTGGCTCTCTTATTAGTTAGCTAGTTACATGTGTGTGTGAGGGAGTTGTTTGACAGATAAAAACCGGCCCCCTAAGTTATACCAGCTGGAGCGTTTTTCGTTTTAGAAAACGCTCGTTATTTTACCCGGTTTAGGTACTGTTCACTAACCGGGTCCGTTTTCCAGAACTTTCTCGTTTAATTATTTTTATTAGTTATTAAGCTTCCATAAATGCTTAATAATTATTATTTAATGATTTATAATTTTTACGGGTCTGTTTGACCACTTAAAGTCACGTTTCCGGGTTTTCTCGAAAAACGTGCCCTAAAGCTCTATTAGCGTTTTAATTCATTATTTGGATCCGTTTCTTGGGAGTTGTTCCCATATATTGTTTAGGCCTTATTAAGCCTTTAGAACCATATGATACGCTACAAGGTCTCATACCTCCTATGGTTATTTAACGCTTATTTAGCGTCTTTCGCCTTTTAAGCGTTTCTTTATTTCTTTTGGATTTATTTTTCCTTACTGTTATTAATTAGGTACCATTAGGCCCTTAAATACGTATTAAGTTAATTTTAATCCCTGTATTTAAGTTCGGGGTATTTCAGTGCTAACCTAATGTAGTTTGATGCCTTAGGAAAAATGAGCTTATGTTGCTTATTAAAACTACCTAAAGAGCCAATGGTGAATGAGTTAGTAAAAGCTCTCAAAGAGATTATTAAAGGGCATTTATGATGATGGGTGTATTTTGCAGGTCAAATGCAATATATATGTGGAAATTCAGTGTTTATAGTTTATGCAATTTAAGGGCCTAAGTGCCAAGCAATTTAAATTATGCACTATATTGTGATGTAGTGTAATTTGGTGAAGTTTTGTGTATAAGAATGTTCTTGGTGGATTTAAGTGTTCTT
Organism: Limonium bicolor; assembly: GCA_023374045.1. Lineage (NCBI taxonomy): Eukaryota > Viridiplantae > Streptophyta > Magnoliopsida > Caryophyllales > Plumbaginaceae > Limonium > Limonium bicolor. Next base: position 256,009,438 of record CM041781.1, on the reverse strand, counting down.
GGATGTTTAATGGTGAAAACTATGTGTTTTGGTGTAACAAGATGTTAGTAGAACCCATGTCAAAAATTAGGTAATGTATAGGAAGTTCTAAGTGTTTTAAATGAGCTTTGGTAAACATGAGGAAATAAGATGTTGTAAGGAAGATGTGTAAACTTGTGGAGAAAATTCTAGAGGTAGCATAAAGGAGTTTTGGTTAGTGAGAAAAGATGCTTGGGAGATGATGTTGTTGGTGATGAGGAAACATTTTGGGATAGTTGCTATCATAGGTAAGAAACACCACTTAGAAGTCTAAGGAAAAACATTATTGTATAAGAGATTTTGTAAGAAAGAGTAAGTGTTAAAGGGGTTAGAAAATGTGTTTGGTGGTTGTTGTATAAAGGTTTAAGGGTGCCAAATGGTGTTGAAACATGTTAGTAGGGTTGAGGAAAAGTTTGGAGAAGATTTGACAAGTTTTAGACAAGTTCTGTGGTTGACCGACCCAGGGGACCGACCCTGGCTGGGTCGGTCGGTCTCTGTTAAAGTAGCCAGATGAGTTTCTGGAATCGACCGACCCAAGGGGGTGGGTCGGTCGGTGGGTCGGTCGGGCTAAAAACAAAGAACAAATAAGTTCTGGAATGGATCGACCCAGATGGCTATGGGTCGGTCGGAGTGGTGTTGGGTCGATCAGGTAAGTTTTAAAAGACGGAAAAATTTCTGGAATGGACCGACCCAGAGGACTTGGGTCGGACGTGGGTCGGTCGAAGTGGAATTTTTGAAACGCGAGAGTTACTAGAGTGGACCGACCCAAGGGGTTGGGTCGGTCTGACCAAAACCATATAAAAAAAACAAACTAAATGTGGTTTTAGTAGTTAACCCTAGGGGGTATAATGAAGGTAATCAAGGGTAAGTTTAAGCATTAAAACATGTCATATAATCATGTAAAATACTTAGTAGTTCGGGAGTTAAATAAGTTAATTAACCGACGTTACTAAATATGTATAGGAGTTGCCTACGGAGGAAAACAAAAGCAGCAAGGACCAAGGTATGGTTTTCTTGCAGTCTGTTGCCTACCGGTTTACACCGGCTTGTGTGTTGTTTGCTTTTCTGTGTGTTTACGACTTTATAAGATTAAACCATGAAATGAGCTTACAGTCGTTGTGTTGTTGTGGCATGTGCGTACCGATACCGGTAACCTCGAAATGCGTACTAATTGCTAGCTAACCAGTGTTAGGGTAACGCACGAGAACGGTATACGGTTATAATGTTTCCAACCTAAGGAACGTTCTAACCACGGCTATGTATGAACTGGTTGTGGTTTGCATTAACGACTTATATCTCGTCCCCCTTATGTGTCTAACTAGACCTATATTCCTATCGCGGATTGTTGAGTCAAGTCCTGACAATGAGACTTCTAACAAGTGTACTGGGGGTGAGGTATCCGGTTGTCCGGTCGCGCGTGTATGTATAAGAGTAGAAATCTGCATCAGATTCGACTCTTTTAATGTTAAGGTTGTTCTCCTTCTTGGCGTTCGATCTCCCGCTAGCTCATCCAAAGCTTACCTATTCTGGCTGATGATCGGTCTAGAGGGAAATATGTGTGTTTGTGGTGTGTTCGGGTCACTATATCCGATCCATCTTTGAGTTAAGTTATTCGTTCGACTAGCAGAACGGTAACGAGTTTGTGTAACGAGCTTAACATGAGGGTGAAATCATTCTCTAGGTTTTTAATGTTGACTAACCATCATGGTTTGTTTCCTAAGTTAAATGTTCTCACTATGTGTGTGTTGTTGTGCTATGCAATATTTTTGCTATGCCATATATATGTTGTATGTTAAAATCAATGCCATGTTATCATGACAAATAGTTGCGCGTATCCCGGTAGCCGATGGGATGCGCGTTAACCATACTAGCCAAGGGTTGCTGACCCCCTCGGGGGCTCCATATTTATTTGCAGGATGTTGATCGAAGAAGTGGAGTGGCTGTAGATCTTAGGTCATGAAATACTTTTGGTTATTCTGGATGTTGGCCCGGGAAGCGCATGTGCTCCCATAGCGTTATATTTTGGATCCGTGGTTGTTACAGTGGCGGTATATTGATGGTATATAGTGATGGGTTGTAATTAAATACTCGGATTTGTATATTATGTATTTATGGTTTTAGTTCTATGCTCGGGAGTCTGATCATCAGACCGGTACAAATTGTATGTATTCTGCCTTGTTAGCCACGTGGGTGGCTAACGGCGTGTAACACCAGACCGTTTAGTTATTGTTTTAGTTGTTTATTTCTGCTGCGATTTTGGCTATTGTTAAGTGCGTAGTAGGGGTGTTACAAATTTTCACGTGGATGTGAATTTTGTGTGTGATCATTGTTTGAGATTGAAGTGTTAAGTGTTAGTGATAATTTCATTTTCTTATGTGAGTGATTTATTTTGTAGTGAATATCAGTGGTTATTTAAATATATTTTCTAAAAGAGATTGATGGAAAATTGTTATGAGTTTATTTATGAGATCAACTGATATTGTTGTGAAATTGTTAACGAGAAGATTTTGTGAAAATTGAATTATTTATTCAATAAGGGTGATATCATGATTTATTTATGGTGAAATATGTGGATTTTGATGAGATTATATGGTAAAGAATAATAACGAATAAAAGAATTTTTAAGAGAAGGAAACCATGGTGCATGTGGGCCGTATTAGGACACATGAATGAGATGATAAATGCGGGCCGCATTAGGACGCATAAGTTTGAGATACTGTGGGCCGCACTAAGACACAGTTAGCCCTAGATCTACTCCGTAGTCTTTTGAACTATTGGGGGGGTGTGCACACTTAAGGATTTAGTGGTGAGTTGGATTCCCAGCTGCGTGCTGGGGTCCGGGTTACAGCTGCGTGTTGTACCTAGAAGTGAGAAAAGTTGGATTCCCGGCTGCGTGTTGGGGTCCGAGTTACAGCTGCGTGTTGTACCCAAAGAGAAAGTAAAGTTGTTTTGTCCTGGCTGCGCGTTGGGACAAGGAAGATAATTAAATTAAATTGACTATTATATTATTGGGTAAATAAGAAATCATGAAGTATTCTACAATGATGATGATGTTGTTAGTGTGTGTTAATATTCTTGAATGGTTTGTATGTGGTGTGGTTATATATATTATTAAAATGGTTTTCAAAAGAGAAAATGTTTTTACAGAGTGAAGTGGTAACTTACCCAGTTTTTCTGACTTTATCGTGGCTCTTTCTATGTTTGTTTGGATTTCTGCCACAGGTACTAATGAAGTCCTTGGGGTTTGGGAAGGCGACTCCACATAGGCTAGTTATTTGTTATTGAATTTTATTTTAGACTTTAAAACTTGGGCATTTTTAAGAAAATGTTATTATGGACATTGAATTTTCTTGTCAAAAATAATGAATTGGTTATTTAGTTAATTGTTTAGGCTTCACACTCGTTCCTTTGCGAGTGTGGCAGTAATACTCCGGGTTAGGTTTTGTTTCCGCTGCTTATCAATATAAAACTTGAATTGTAAAAAAAATGACCTAATAAAATGTTAGAAAATTCGGGGTGTTACAATCACTTCTTGTTACCCTCTATCATGAAAGATTATAATATATACCTAGGTGTTAAAAAATGTATAACATTTAAAGTATCATTTAATATTGAAAATGATTGAAAATTCAGGTGTAAAGCTCTAAAGTAGAAAATGAAAACAAACTTAAAAGAGCCAATATAAATTTATAAAATGTTATTGATTACTCTTATCATTCTTTTCTTCTTGGTTCTGAAACAATAAGCTATTAGAACTCATTTTGACTTTGTTTTCCATTTGCTTACTTACTCTTTTGAATGAGCATGGATGTGAAAACCCATGATTTTATAAGTAAAGAACTTGTGGCTCATAATGTTTTTTGGGAGGGTGATGAAAGAATTTAAGACGTACATAAAAATTATGAAGTTTGTGGATTTGATTTTTGTTTAACCTATCTTATTAAAATTTATCTTTTTTATGGACTATATTATGATATTTCATATGGTTTGTTTATCTATATTTCAATTTTGTAAGTGTACTATCATAGTTGTGGCCTTAATTTTTACTTTTAATTCAATTATGTTACATATTCTTACTCAAATTAAATTTTATGCTTTAAATAGAAGTTGTTTATAACATAAGTATATTTCTAAACTATATTAACTCACTTTTTGTAGGATCGAATGATGCCACGATTCGATCCCACGATCCGATCCTAGGGGTCACTTACGATTTTACACTAGGATCACGATCCTAAAAACATTGAGAGCACTGAGATAGATTACTGCTGGATTAAGTTGGCTCACACGTTTGCTACATGAATTAGAAGTGTAGGACATAGAACCAATCCCATTAAGGTGCGACAACGACTCTGCAATTCATATTGCCAAGAACCCAGTTTCACATGAACGAACGAAGCATATAGAGCTGGATTGTGACTTTGTTTGTCAACAACTACAAGCTGGCTTGATACAGATTCAGTACATACCAAGTTCAAGACAGTTAGCAAACATGCTAACTAAACCATTGACGGGAAAAACATACAGAGACACACTACCAAAGATGGGCATACGTTTTGTAGACATTACATGACAGCAAGTCTCATAACTTTCATCAGTTATAAGACTTGAGGGGGGATATTAGGACATATCACTCTATTCTGTATCTCTGTTTATAGGATATAGTAATATGTAATACTATCTTGTATTTGTATAATTAGTTACTTAGTATTACTTAGTATTCTCTGTATAACATTAATCCCTACTCTCCGTACAAATGCTTCCGCTATTAGAGTTACTAGGTATATAAGTTGTACACTGAGTACTTGTAAAGCCGTAACAATGATACTCTCATCTCTTCTTTACGATTACATAGATGAATAAAATTATCTCGTCTTTCCTCTGAATCCTCCTCTCGCTTGACAATCTCAGACTCAGGGCACGTCTCTCCACACCACCTATAATTTTTCATAATTGGCTTAACAGATGTGCTATAATCAGCCTCAACAGCTAAATATGTAGTTATAACAAAATCAACTCCGGAAAATTGTTGCACAGATTTTTTTCCCATGTTAGCACCATGATACACAAGCACTTTGTCCTGTGGTTGTTGTGCCCCATTGGGTGGATGATATTGGCACATTTATGCTAAGGGAAGCACCAAAGTGCTTGTGTATGGTTTTCCCTTACGAACATCAGAAGCCGAGTCCATAGCATAATCCTGTATGCTAATATTGATCATGAGGTCTTTCTGTGCCGTCATTCCCACCGGTGCGTCAGCGGGCTTCGTGCTACTACTTTCCCAGTAACCCCTGAAAACAGATTGATCAATTCAATTATAAAACCTAGCAGAAGTTCAAACATAACAGGCTACAGTTGAGCTTTCTTGGAAATATATGAATGAAAAAGTCCGCTAAAAAGTTCTTGGCAGTTGATTGCATAAGCATCAATCACCAAGAGATAAGACAAACGTTGCAAAATTTTGGGGAAAGTGTAATACCCCCATCCCACATCGGGATATGAGTTGTAATGTGAGTGGTTTATAAGGATACATATGTGTTGACTACAACAACAGGCCTTCCACTTTTCATCCCTAGTGAGGATTGAGGGCCTAAAGTGGCTAGTTTTCAAGCCCAGATGGCTTGGGAGCTAGGTTGTTGGACAGTTGCTCATATGGGGTGTTACAAAATGGTATTAGAGCTAACTCGGGACCGTGCCGGGATGAGCTACCCGACACCTACCGATGAGGTCCATGGGACTTGGATGTTAGGCTTGCGACGAGGACGTCACGTTCTTTGAGTGGGGGAGTATGTAATACCCCCATCCCACATCGGGATATGAGTTGTAATGTGAGTGGTTTATAAGGATACATATGTGTTGGCTTCAACAACAGGCCTTCCACTTTTCAGCCCAAATGAGGATTGAGGGCCTAAAGTGGCTAGTTTTCAAGCCCGGATGGCTTGAGAGCTAGGTTGTTGGACAGTTGCTCATATGGGGTGTTACAGAAAGCAACAAAAGAAAGAGTTCAACAAAAATGGCTAAGGCTAAAAAAAGGGGTCTACTACTATTACTGGTAAGTTTTCCATCATCAGAATCCTGAGTCCAAAGCATAAACATCGATCATGGGGTCTTTTAGTGCAGTTATTTCCACCGGAGGGTCAGTGGGCTTCATGTTACTACTTTCACCAGTAACCCCTGCAAACAAATTGACCAATTCAATAATAAAACAATCTTCTACAATGATCCTACAATGATCAACTAAATGAGAAAAAAATGAGCCATTTGATTGGCACGGAAGGGCCAGATAATAAGACAGAGATAGACGCAGTGGCAGAGACAATCACCATCTTGTGTAGGACCCTGGATAATGCGATTAGAACGAAGCTTCATCGGAGCCAGCAACTACTGAATCTTGGCACTCCACAAAAGGTTATGGTTCTTGCACTTCTCTATTAGGAGTCTTGCTCTGGAAGAAAGTGGGGGCAGAGACGTGGGAACGCGAAGTGGGATTTTCCCAATACACTTAGAAAATAATCAAATGGGAAAATTCAGTTCCTTGCCAGAGGTAATGGAGGGGAATTGCTAATGTACAAGTGGAGGCAGCAAATAATTTGGAACTACCACCCTTTCAAGCCAATAAAGATATAGCTGCACAACTTTCTTCACTGGGAAAATCCCTCTTGTGTTCATCCTCAAGTTTGTTTGTCGTTCCATAAAGATATAACTGTACAACTTTCTTCACTAGGAATAAGTGATGTGGGTGTTTATGATTGTTATGGACTGATCCCAGGATCCCACATCGACCTTTTGGGGGGTTGGTGTGTGGTTTATATAGGACTATGGGCTCTCCTTCCCTTGAGATAGCTTTTAGGAAGGCTCTCTCATGGTCCTATTATTTGGTATCAAAGCCAAACCTCAAAGTGGCGGCATATGAAGTAGTGGCCTGGAACCAGCCAGTCGTGACCAACGTGGCCTTGACCAACGTAGTCGTGACCAACGAGGACGTTGGTCCTTATGGGGGGTGAATGTTATGGACTGATCTCAGGATCCCACATCGACCTTATGGGGGGTGGTGTGTGGTTTATGTAGGACTATGGGCTCTCCTTCCCATAAGCTAGCTTTCGGGAAGACTCTCTCATGGTCCTATTATTTAGTATCAGAGCCAAACCTCGGAGTGGTGGCTTACGGAGTTATGGCCCACGGAGTGGTGGCCTAGAACCAGCCAGTCATGACCAACATGTCCGTGACCAACGTAGCCATGACCAATGAGGGTGTTAGTCCTTATGGGGGGCAAATGTTATGGATTGATCCCATTATTCCACATCGACCTTATAGGGGGTTGGTATGTGGTTTATATAGGACTATGGGCTCTCCTTCTCTTGAGCTAGCTTTTGGTAAGGCTCTCTCATGGTCCTATCAATGATCAATGGTGGGTTTTCGAAGATTGTGTCTCTTGCATCTATGGTTCCCACTGTCAGACTCCTCAAAGTAGCTCTTTCTTATTGCTATGGTGACTGATCACCTTTTACCAGCATTTGAACACTCTCCATCAAGATTTTGGGTGAACCTTGTAGAAGGTCCTTTTCATTGAGTGTCAACTTGAGCTGCCAAAGAGGGTGACCAGTGTCAGACTGGGTTGATATGGCTCTGGTATGCCAACAAATATGTTCAAGCCAGTGAAGCGATGACCTATTAGATCTTCCTTCAATGTTTTTCCTTTCCTCTTTGGTGATTCTCTGGTTGATCTGATCTAACCCACTACATTGCATTGATGTGGCCCGTGTCTTCTTCGTGTGTCTATAGTTTCCATGCAAGTACATGTGTACTGAGTATCAAGCTTTAAAATGTTTGTCATAAGTTGTCTAGAAGTTGTAAGCTCATTTTATTTGTGGTAGAATTCAGAAGCTAAAGGTCCTCCAGGAGCTTCCTCGAGAGCTGTCTCATGAGCTTTGATTCTAGTTCAATGATTCTGTATACTCCTTACTCTTATGATTCTAAAGGCTTGGATTACTTTCACCTAAGGTTCTCTAACTGTTAGATGTAAGAGATAAAGAAGCTTGATCCTGCCACTTCATTTGGTTTTGCATGAGACAACACTTCCTTGTAATTCTTTGTAATTTAAATAAGTGATGGATCCAAATGAGTACATGCTTTTGTTACCCCCCATCCCACATCGGGATACGAGTAGTAATGTGAATGTTTTATATATGTACTTGAGTAATTCCTCTTGTTGTTGTTTAGCTTGAGATTTCTCTTATTTGACCAGCTATTCTTTGTAATTGTTACTGCTCTTTCTCATCGACTGCAGTGAGGGTTCAGGTTGCCAAAACTGTTCTCACGCGTATGTGTTTCATTTTTGTTGGTGGAAAAAAGTAAGTCAGTCTATCACTGTTTGCTTGATCTTTAGTTATCTTCCATGTTAAATGCTTTTTATTTGTTGCATGCTAAAACTTTTTCTTCTAAATACTAAGTATGTGGCTACGCCTATACAATTAGAGAGGGATTAATACTATAGCTGAAGATGAAGCCATGATATTGCTTAAGCACAAGGTCCTCAAGACCATTCTGCTAAGACATACTAATTAAGAAAGATATATAGAGCTTCTAACCTGGCTCTTCCTCCCAAAATTGTAAATTCTCATTTTGAAAGTTGTTGTCAATTTTTCTCCCTAGAAGAAAGTTATCATCATAATCAGCAGCAGTGCTTTAAATGTTCATTTTACAGATTACTGTAAGGCCGAATCATTTGAATGATAAAAAAGAAGATTACTATACACATCATGGTACAACGATAGTCAAGCCCATTTTATTAGGTATGCTACATCTTTCTTTCTTTCTTTTGATTTCGATGCTCTAGTTTCTTTCTTTCTTTTTGATTTCGATGCTCTAGCTCCATTAGCTTACTGAACTTGTTGTACGGATCAATAAAAAAGGATTTATTATGTTCTCGGTGGTGGAACATTCTATTTCCTCTTGCATGCTGCATATGACTCCTTTTCCTAATTGCTGATTTTGGCTTAACAAATCTCAGAAAAAGGAGATCAGATTTATGATCGAAACCATACACTGGAGAGGCAAGCGCATGAAAGAATCCACCTAATGGGGCAGTCCAAACCTGTCAAGTATGTTTCAACTGAGGTCAACAAAAAAGAATTCTGAGCAGCCTTATTACTAAAGGAAACTCGATAATCCCAATTTCTGTCATATTTAAAGGACCACATAAGGTTTAATCCCTATTTATGTCATAATATTTAAAGGATCATAAGGTCTGTGATGGCAAAAACAATCGAAGAGAGGACCCTGGAACTGCAGATGCAGAACGAGCTCATTTCTAAAGGGTAATAAGTGAACTACCAGGCGGTCTCCGCCTATTGTGCATTTCGAAAAAACCATTTAGGTCAACCCGAATCAAACCCGAACCCGGAATAGGTTATATTTCTTCAACCCGAACCCAAAGCAGGTTGACCCGAACCTGACCTGTTTTTTTTAAATTATTTTATTTTTAAATTTTTGGATTATTTAATAAATAAATATAATACTTCAATATTAATTAATTATTATGTACTATATATAATCATAAGTTGACGATTGTATGTTTATTTTAGTCATAAATTAATCATTAAACACTAATTTAAGTCATTAAATATAACATACTTTATATTTTTAATTAAATTTTTTCCGGGTTACGGGTTGGCAAGTTCAACCCAAACCCGAAGCCGGTTTTAATGACCCAACTCGAAAATCTTTTCAGGTAAAAAATCTAAACCCGAAACCCGTTTTTTTACGGGTCGGTTTCGGATCAGGTCTCGGGTTCGGGTCAAGATTGACATCCCTACTAAGAAGTTTGATGAGTGGAAGTTGCGGTTTCTTCTCATATAATTGAATTCTACTGAAGGAAGCTCAACTGCTACTTTGGTGGCGAATGTCATGTTAATGGTTTAGGTTCGGATGATTTGTACATGGCCTCATTTTTTTTGAAAGTAAACATATTGCATTAGATATTACAAAGTCGAACAATATCTGGTGGTACATCATTCACCCAAAAAATTTCACCCATATTCAGCCTACCTAATCTAGCAAGCATATGCGCACCCACAATGTCGGCTCTAGATACATACACAAAAAGAGCTCGAGTAAAGTTTATTGTCAAAACAGATATCCCGTCCAAAATAAGTTGAACCTCTCCATGCCCGAAATAAGCAACCTCTCCCTGCACAACCCACACCCCATTAACATAATCAATATTCATTTTACAATCTGAAATTAAACAAACATTATCCGCACCTTCACCTTCATCGGAGATCCACCGAAAACCCCCACCCTTCAGTGCCGAACCCCTCATCTCACCACCCGGCCCCTTACACAACACACCCATACCAAAACCAGCAGAAATTAAGCTCCCATCAACATAAACTCTAATGCACCCCTACAACTCCGACCTATTCCACACTTTACTTGGTGCATCGCCCGCCTCCTGGAGGAAACTCTCTACCTGTCACCAACCCCAAACCATTCACTAAACCCTCCCATAAGCAACCTGACATTCGGTAAACCAAATTTTGTTTGAGAAACAAGATGAAAGTCGTCAACTTTGAAAGATTAGTACAAAGGCATGCCTTCGGAAACCAAACACGCAAAGCCAGAACAGAATCAAGGTTATCCAGGGGCTCTAGGCCCACACATTCCAAACAATCCCACCCCTCCCAGCATGAAACAAAGACATAGACCAAGGAATCAAGCGCTCCACAAGAGAAAAAAGGTTCAAAGGAACCTCCACTACGAGAGTGAATAACTGCACCTCATGGTAGAATTCCATCCAATAGCTTTCATGAGAAATTTCTAACCCTTGGCAGCACTTAACACTTTTAAACTCGACGCAACACAATACCCATAGGACTAGTGCCAGACCTTGAATGCAATCGCGACACACTACCCTTAATAGCATAATATATCGAGCACACTGTGAAAGTACCAGTCTGGTAAGACCTCAATTCCAACAATCTCGCCTACAACCATTAGCCTCTAGCGGAATACAAAGGATAGCATCTACATCTACTTTCAAAAACCATTGTCGAACCATGGGAAAACGATAATCATGGTATTGCCTTGTTATTAAGAAAAAGGAGAAATTACAAGCCTATAGGTCCTGCCCCCTACATCTGCCTTCTTTCTGTCTCGTTAAAACCTTATTGGAAAAAAACCCATGGGAAAATCCCAGCAAGGAAAAATAGTACGGTCAGGATTAGATCTCCCCTTCTTTAAAACAAACACCTTTGTCATGAAGCATTTCAATCAGTAGATGAGAAACTAGTTACTGCATCAAATCAGCTAAATTTTTACTCGTATTGAATAATTCTGCCCCTATTAATAATTCTATCCACCATGTCTTCGTCCATCCCCAAACATTATAATTCACCCTTCCCATGATCCCCTCAGGCTTGTAGTCTATCGCTTGGAATATCCTTTCATTTCATGTCTTCCATAGATTCCAGACTCCATAGAAAAAAGGGTTGTCATCTATACCTTCTTTCTCTTCTTTCCTTTCATTGAAATATCCCAAACCTTAATTACACTAATTAATCATGAATTAATTAAAATAAAGGTGTAGTCAAGGGATAACTAAGAAGGATAAACCTTAATTCATTAAGGAGTTTATCACCTATAAACATACATATACAAACAAGTATGTAAAGTCCAAATTGAGCACCAAGACTCACATAAAATAATGGACCAAAGAGGAAGCACTTATAAGGAGGGGACTACTCCTAAAACTAATGCAACATATAGTACTTTAATACCTAGCTACGAAAAGATCACAAACCACATGATAAAATTATATGGTATACTTAATATAATTACAATAAATGATAATAAAATACCAGCGGTTAAGGAGCAATATTCATTAAGGAATATTACTGTAACACCCCTACCGCTAATCCCGTCATTACTACATAAACTCCTAAGTAATCCATACAAATGCAGCGGATAATCTAATACAACCGGCGGGTGAAACAATGTCATTAGCCACCCACGTGGCTAACAAGGCCTAACTCATTACAGATCGGTTTGATGGACCGGAATAACCGAGTACTCTACACATTTACAATTCAACTCCTTTCATTTCTAAACCGATTCTCATACAATACAACTATACCGAGTTTCTATTACAATCCAAATGCCGATACAACTTCGGTCTTACATGATTACAACATTTACAATGTGAATAAATCTACTACTACCCATGCCGTAGCATTCCCCGTCCTACTCTCGAACGGTGGTCATCTTCGGGTACCTGAAAAATAATGGGTGGCCTCAAAGGGGCTCAGCACCTTTGCTGGTATGGAAGTCGTGCAACCCGCTACTACCAGGCCACACTCAACTACTTCTCATCTTAACATGCGGTTGATTTTATTTAAATCAAACATGAAGTACAATAAACATACAACATGCTCGCATTCAAACAAGTATTCAAACTAAGAATACAATCACATAACCAGAGGCGGAGTTAGGGGGGCAGGCGGGTGTTTCGCCCCCCCAACACATTTTTTTTCAACAAGAAATATATAAGATATAAATATTTTTGTGTGGTGGCCCCCCCAAGATTAGTAGAATCGGTAAATATGAAGAATTTTTATTTGTTTGTACTTGTTTTACAGGAACCGAATAGAGATAAAAGTGGAAGAAATAAAATATTTTTTATTGAAATAGAGAAGGAGGGAGACGTATTATTTAAAGAAGAGGAGATTGACGCAGAGAAGACAGGCGGCAGAGGAGTAGTGGAGGTTTGCAGATATTCAGTGGAAGAAATAAAATAATAATTTATTGCAATAGAGGAGTAGAGGGAGCATTGGAGGCGTGCTGCGTGCAGTCTCTAGAATTTTTTTTTTCAACATACTTCAAGACCTTTGCAGTCTACGATCCTACAAAGTACAAAAGGTCTCACTTTCTTCTTTCTTCAATAGATTAGTAATTGATTTGATTGATCGACCGACTAAACAATTTTTGATGTAGTTTTTTTTTCTTTTTTAGTCCTAATTCCTAAATTTATAAGTATTATTTACGGTTCCTAAAACAGGTGTAAAGATCTTTATTATTATTTTTGTTCTTTCTTATAATTTACTTTCTAAATTATGAGTCGTTTTTTCTTTAAATTTAGAGATTGATTTAAGTATAATAAGCAAATATTATAACTATTTTTAGTAATTGATTATACATTTATACTCATGATAATATGCTTTAATAGCCTAATAGGCTTTGTGTGTATATCATTTTGTGTGAATTGGTTAGTTTGCTTTGTTATATAGAATACTTCCTAATATGTTTATATAATGAAAATTTATAATCCTTGTGAAAATCACGTATTTCACTATAAATTATTATGTAAACATCGTTTATGTTTTTCAGATCCATTATGAAGAGAGTAAGAAAAATAGATTCATTTTTTAAACCAAAGAGAAGTCTCGAAATTGATACACAACAATTACGAAGCGAGGATGAGCCAATTGATACATCAAATCCTCCTAGTCAATCTTTTCATGAGGGAGAGCCGTCTTTCAAATCAGCTCAATATGAAAATATTGAATTGTTAGAGTCTGACAAGTTCAATATTGATTCCTTGATTCGTGATCCTGGTTTACGACCTCCAATTTATGATTATCCAAGTGACCAAAGGGATGAGGTAAGACGAGCTTACATTAAACTTGGGCCTTATCAACTTCGAAAGTCAAATTATCCATTTTCTGGTCCTGTTGGTCGTCAGCGCAAGTTTCAAGCAGCTTGGTTTAAAAACTTCTTTTGGTTGGAATATTCTGAGGTAAAAGATGCTGCATTTTGCTTTCCGTGTTATCTTTTCCCTAAAAATCCCACTGAAGGAAGTGGGTCGGATACCTTTATTACAAAAGGATTCAACAATTGGAAGAAAGTAAATAGTGGTAAAGATTGTCCTTTTGTCAACCATGAAGGTAAGAATTCTGGGTCTGCACATAAATATTCTGTGAAATGCTATGAAAGTCTAAAGAATGTATCAGGTCATATAGAGACTGTTATACATAAGCAAACATCTGAGCAAGTAATTAGTAACAGATTGCGACTGAAGACTTCAATTGAGGCAGTTAAGTGGCTCACATTTCAAGCTTGTGCATTCAGAGGTCATGATGAAAGACTTGATTCAAGAAATCAAGGTAATTTTCTAGAGTTGATCAAACTTCTCGCATCCTACAACAAGGATGTTGGTGAAGTAGTATTGGAAAATGCACCAAAAAATGCAAAATATACATCCCCAGACATTCAGAAGGATATCTTACAAGTTTATTCTAAAAATGTGCAAGAAGCAATACGCGACGAGATCGGAGAAGCAAAATTATGCTTGATAGTTGATGAGGCTAGAGATGAGTCTAAAAAGGAACAGATGGCTATTGTTTTGAGGTTTGTTGATCGGAATGGTTATGTCAGGGAAAGATTTTTGGACTTAGTTCATGTCAAAGACACAACAGCCTTGACTTTAAAGAATGAGATCATGTCTTGTTTGGCATATCATAAGCTTGATGTTCAAGATGTTCGAGGTCAAGGTTATGATGGAGCCAGTAATATGCGTGGAGAGTGGAATGGCTTACAAGCTCTGTTTTTAAAGGAATGTCCGTATGCTTATTATGTACATTGTTTAGCTCATCAATTGCAGCTGGCGCTAGTTGCGGCATCTAAGGATGTGTCTGAGGTACACACCTTTTTCAAGAACTTGAATTTTATTGTGAATGTCATTGGTTCTTCTTGCAAGCGGAATGATCAACTACAAGCTGCTCAGCTTGCTGAAATTTCACACCTAGCTGAAATTGAAGAACTTGAAAGTGGAAAGGGTGCAAATCAGATAAGATCTTTGCAAAGACCTGGAGATACTAGATGGGGTTCACATTATAAATCAATTTGTAGCTTGATGGAGCTGTTTGGCCCAACTAGAGTGGTGTTAGATGACATCGTCATTAATGGTTCAACATCTTCTCAAAAAGGTGATGCAATTTATGCTTTGAGGCAATTATTATCATTTGATTTTGTGATTGCAATGCACGTGATGAGGGAAATTATGAAGATAACTGACATGCTCTGTCAAGCTCTGCAATTGAAGTCACAAGATATTGTTAATGCTTTGACTCTTGTTTCTACTACGAAGACATTGATTCAAAAACTGAGAGATGAAAAGTGGCAACCATTGCTAGAAGACGTGGTTTCCTTCTGTTAGAGTTATTGCATTCCAGCCCTGATATGAATGGAACTTATATTGATATCATCCGTTCTCGTCATAAGAAAGACAATGTAACCGTCGAGCATCATTATCGAGTTGATGTTTTTTTGCTTCTGTTGACTGTCAGTTGCAAGAACTGAACTCTAGGTTTAATGAGCAAGTCACAGAGCTTTTATCTTTGAGTGTTGCATTGGACCCAAGAAATTCATACAGGTCTTTCGATGTTAATGACATATGTAGATTGGCAACAAAGTTTTACCCTTCAGATTTCTCCACACAAGAAAGAATTCATCTAAAAGGAGTTGGAACACTATGAGGTAGATGTTCTCAACCACACAAACTTGAAGAATGCAAGTTCAATTTCTGACTTATGTAAGGGATTATGTGAAACTGGAAAGTCGGAAATATATCCTTTGATCGATAGATTAATCCGTCTTGTTTTAACTCTTCCTGTTTCAACTGCTACAAGTGAACGAGCCTTTTCAGCAATGAAAATTGTGAAGACTAGACTTCGTAGTAGTATGTCTGATGAGTTTCTACGGAGCTACTTGATTGTTAATATTGAAAGGGAGATTGCTGAGACATTTTCTACTGATAAGATAATAGACGACTTCAGCTTTATGAAAGAAAGACGTTCACAATTCAAAGTCCATAAGGTACATTTATTTTTAATTCGTTTACTTGTCAATTTATCTTTGATTTGTAAGTATATCTACATATATCTTGTCTTATATCTACACAAAAACTCATTTTGCAGGTGCGTTCAAGATAGATAGAAGATTAATATGTCAACTTTCAACTAATTGATTTTCTATTATGCGGTAAAAATTATGTAAGAATTATTTTCTTTTGGCATAAGAAATTATTCATCAGTGATCTTTTATTTAAAGGTTTGTCATGTAGTAGATATACATCGTGTTTTTTTAATACAATAAATACACGAATTTTTTTCAGAAATACAACAAACACATGATATTAAATACTTAATATATAGTCAAAATGTATATTATATGTTGCGGGGAAAAAAAAATTTCGCCCCCCCAAGTTTGAAATTCTGCCTCCGCCCCTGCATATAACTAACACGTTAAGTTAGTTGTTTACATTTTCTACTCTTTAGGCTTTGAGTGTTTATACCTCACTAACACCTCATTCTTATATTTCAATTTCTTATCCGTTCTCTCTGGATACCTTACTTGTTTTCTTAGTTCTATAAACATACATGCCTCGATCTTACTTTCTAAATTACTCTTCTCTTAATTAATACTTAAGCCAATACACATGGCCTCCGGGCAGAGTCATACACAAGACTCATCACCGGGCTTTCAAGCCTAGTCTTACTTCCCCGGTTTCGACCCTACTCTGGGTCTAGCATGGTGGGAAGGCTCAACTAGTAACCGAAACTCTCTCTTAGTTCCTACTTCATTCACATAGGTCCGAATCTCTCTCGGACTTCTCTCATTCCCAAATACTCCTCTCTCGGAGTCATAACATTTTTATGTTTATTAGACTAGAGGCATCACTCTCGATGTCATCTATCGTCTTAGGGAATTTTCTCAAGTTCTGGTATTCTCATATTTAAGGGTTGCTCCGACATTTCGAATACTTATACATTTGGGTATATTCTCTTATCGGGTCGGATCCTCGTATAGGAGGTCGACCATCTCTTATAAGGGATTTGGTGGTCTCGTATCTTTCTTTTTACTTTTCTCTTGAGTTCATAACTTTGAACTATCTTTGTTCTCTTAATAGGGGTACTCTATATACTTCCACTGTTATTTGTTTCGTGGATTATTTTGTTTCGGTTCTCTAACCATTAGCGGGAGTTCGCTAATCCCGTACATCTCTCTCACGTCCTAGTGAGTTCATAAGGTTGCATTATCGTATTTCACTATTCAATAATTCTCATGTGTGCTTTTACGTTCACATTATTTGTAGAACGACTCTTTTCTATGAGTCACTAACCATACGGTAATTTAGTTATGTTTCGGCCTATAACACTATGTTAGACCTCACAACCACACAAGGGAGGTTTGCACATGCAACAAGCACAAGATACATAATGATGCAATAAACATTTTTCATGCATTTATCTTTTTAGGCCGGCACATAAGCAAAGAGCACACAAGCCGAGAGGACTCGGCAGGACACAAGTTGCAAGAAATCCATACCTTTCACCATGGGTTACTCTACCATGTCATCTTTCGTTCCTCGAATTATTCTCGGTTCACTGATAACATTTCAAGGGGTTCTATTAACATTAAGGTAGTACGGTATGTAAATTACTAATACTCCCGTAATTAACCCCGTTATCCCGTTACTCTTAACTTTTCTCTTGTATACTTATAAGGACCTTCACATGTCACCAAACAAGGCCTAAACATCATCTAAAACCATTACCATTCAAATCCCCATCATTAGAAGCCTTTAAAACACTCACGGTGCATTTCTGGGGGTGGTACGGGACTTGGTCCGGACCCAAAGTCCCTGACCAATGCTGGTTCTTACTCTCGGCTGAAATTATAGGGTGGTCCGGGACCTTGTACCTGGCTCAAGTCCCGGACCAAGTGCAGTATGACCAAGTGCAGTATTGTACTCTCGGCTCAAATTTAAGTGTGGTCCGGGACTTTGTCTAAGGACCATGTCCCAGACCCCGCTAAAAAGCTGCTAAATTGTCAATTTTCAACCCCAATTCCAACCTTAATCCACACCAAATTTTTTCCTAATCTTTCCACATGTTTTTTAACATGTTTTAACACCTTAAACACTCTTAAAACCTCCTTAAATCATTGGTCATACTAATACTCAATTCTTGCTCAGTTCTACAATTTAAATTCTCATTTTTGCACTTATGCACACTAGTGCATTTTCCAAACTTTCTTGACAGTTTACACTTCTCCTCTCAACCATTTTGACCATTCCCAATCCTTCTTAAGCATTTGCACTTCTAATACCCAAGTTCATGCCTCATTCTCAAAGTCTTAAACTTTCAACCTTCTCTAGAATTCCCAAGGCACTTAAACAACACTTTGCTACAGATTTTTGCTTATCTTAAACCAAGCCTTACACCAACATTCTAGGGTGATCAACTAACCCAATTAAATCTCTTAAAACACCTAGTAAATCCCTAGGTCATTCTCACCCATAACAACACCTAAACTCCTTAGGTTTCTACACAAATTTTGTCATAACTCACCTACAATTCTAACATTCCCAAATACCTCATTTCATCACTTCCTAATCAATTCACTAGCCACATCCATAATGGATCCTACCAGCACACAAGGATTCCAATGCTCATTCATAATTCATCAAACTACATTATAATGCACAATCTCAAATTGCATGGCACTTAGGCCCTTAAATAAAACACAAATTCCAAACTCAATTTTGGTTCATATTTTAGTTCATCTTTCTATTTCCCATCCCACAATTCTAAAAGCATTTATAATAATCACCAAGGTAGATTAATTACCTTAATTCTCCATTTCTCTTCCAATCTTCTCATCTCCTCTTTCTTGATTGAAATCGGTCATGGGGCACTGCCATTGCCCAACACTTTAGACCAATACCCAAGGGAGCACAATAAGCACTAATTAAACTCTTAAACCCCTTGGAATAACTCTAGAATTCAAAGGAAGTGCTTAAAGCACAAAAGTTAGAGATTTACCTTAGAACCCTTGAATGGGGTTTTGAGCATGAATCAAAGAGGAGCTCCAATCCACCATTGGAGACTTCAAAAATATCTCAAACAAGGAAAGAAACAAGGCATTAAGAGGGGAAAAATCGGTCACTACAAAGGAATGGAGAAAAATGGGGTTTTCTTGAATCTTTTTACCTTAAATGGAAGAGGAGACTCTCTAGCTCCATAAAATGTGATTTCTTCTTCAAATGGGACTATACCCATGGATATGAACTTCATCCTTTTTGGATTATGAAAAGAGAGAGGTGAAGCTCTTGATAAGGGGAGCTCAAATATGCAATTTATTTTTGATTTGGAGCATGAATGTGGCTTGGGCAAGAGGAGAAAGAGAGGCTGCCATGGGAGGAACTTGAAAAATGGTTCAGGCAGTAGAGAGGAGAGGAATACGGCTGGAGAAGGAAGAAAGGTGGGAAAAAGAGAAATGGGAGGAGAGAGAGGGGTAAGGTCCCCTTTTACTTTTTCACCTTTTTGCTTTTTGCTCTTTTTCTTTTCCTAGCTAGTTATTAATTAGCAACGGGAGTGCTGATTGGCTTAGAAAAACCGCCCCCCTGCATTAGCTGGGCAGGGGCATTTTTCGTCTTTTTACAAGAAACGCTGCTAAACTCCTGGTTTCAGCACTATTCACTAACCGGGCCCGTTTTCCAGATTTTTCTCGTTTCTTTAATTCTAATGGTTCTTAAGCTTCCATTAATGTTTAATTATGTTTATATGGTCAACTATAATTTTTATGGGTCTGTTTGACCACTTAAAGTCACATTTTCGGGTTTTCTCGAAAAACGTGCTTTAAGGCTCGTTTGCGTTTTTGATCCACTATATGGATCCGTTTTCTTTGGGAATTGTTCCCACATATTATTTTGGCGTAATTAAGCCTAGGAATCCATCTAGAACCCTAACCGAGGTCATATACCTTCTATGGTTGCGTAACGCTCATTTTTACGTTTTACGTTTTTTAAGCGTTTTCTCTTTTCTTTTGGCTTTATTTTCTTCGCCAATATTCTTTAGGCACCATTAGGCCTCTAAAATTAATATTAGGATAATTTAATCACCATTTTTAGGTTCGGGGTATTTCAATTACAACCTCTAAACACATATACAAAAATAAATATGTATAGTCCAAAATGGACATCAAACAACACATGAAATTATGAACCAAGGAAATTACATTAACAAGGAGAAAACAAATCCTAAAATTAATACAACATGTAACATATTAATACATGTACTAATATCACAAACAATGTGATAAGATTATATAAATTATTTTATATAGTCAAACCAAATTATAAGTGCAATAACCACTTATATATACACATTAGAACAAGAAATAACATATGTCACAACCTAACACATGAACATAGTCATAAGTGTACAACTTTAATGTCATAATATTAAGTCTTGAAATTTCAAAAATCTCCCTCCAAATCCCATGCTAGCCGGCTGCAAGGAGGCAAAAAGAGAAGTCAAAAAGCAAAGAAATAAAATAAGAAGAATAAGTACAACTAGCTTACACACCTACTACCTAACCAAGACTTTCCTTTTACTAATACTCTCTCACACTCATTCCTTCCCTCCTTGCCCATACTCTCACGTTCATCCTTCCCATCCTTCCCCTCTCTCAGCCGAAAGCAACCTCTCCTCACCATCTTCATCTTCTTCTTCAAGCTTCAAGAAGCCATTAATGGTGATTTAGCTTTCCTTCACTCCTTTTACCTTAAAACTTCATCTTCTTGCTCAAAATCACCACTCACCTCCTCTCCTATCATTCTGTTCGAAAATAAATGAGCATGGGCCAATAAATTCAGAAAAAACCAATGGTGGAAAGCTAGCTCAAGTTCATGCAAGTTAAGGTAAGAAAAACACCTTAAAACTCCTTCATTCTTCCATTATCAAAGCTAGAACTTCAACCACTCATTTTCTCCTTTCCATGTCCGAAAATATGAAGACTTTGGTGCCAAAATCTGTAGGAATAACGTCGGAAAGGAAGGCTAGACAAGAACAACAATACAAAAGGTAAAAATGTGCACTAAACTTCCATCTCTTCCCTTGATACATACATGTCTGAAAATGCAGCCTCCTTACACCCATTTTTCTTCTTATTTTTCACACTCAAAATAGGAAGATTATTATACCACTCCAAATGTAAGTCATAAACTAAGGTTTTGAGTGTCTTAAACCTCTTTTCAGTTTGAAATCTGTACAAGGTCTAATAATCTTCCTATTTTATTAGTTGAGACCAAAAATGGGAGCCAAGAATACCAACACATGAGCTACAAGGTAACAATCTTCCTTAAGGTCATTTTTTGTGCTCTAAACTTATATATCTTGTTTAAGGAATTAAAAGACCCTAACTTTGAGCACTTTTCTTAAATGATCAAACTGGAGCTTCATAAACCTCTACCTTGGCCAAGAATTAAAGGGCAAAACAAGGAGAAAAATCTACCTTAAGGAGGGTAAGGCTCTAATCCAAAACCTTGATACTTAAAACACTTGATTTAACTTTGGTTCTGTCCAAAGACTTAATGAACACCATTATATGGTTATAGGGGCTGAAAAATCGAAGTTACCAGCATCAAAGTTACCTTGGAAATTATAAGGTAAAAGTTTTAACTTTAGAACATATTTTTGTACTTTAAAATTTGTCTAAGTATGTACATAACGCTGGCTGAAAAATTCTGTATAAAATGACATATTATGAGCTAGGGATTTTTATAAAACATTATTATAACATTTGGATAAGTAAAGGGCTTAAGTGTACAAAGGATTTAGTAAAAAGGGTTAAAATGCAATTTTTGGAAACTATGGGGTATAAATGTGATGAAGCCGAAACCATACTGTTTAAAATGGTCCATAATGACCTAAATATGTGTATAAGTTTATGTTATAATTTTTGGTTAAGTTAAGGTTTAAGTATTAAAATGACAAGTTTATAATGGTTGGTAGCAAAAATGTAATTTTTGAAAGATATGGGGTGTAATCTATCAAAGCCAATAATCCTACAGTATTTATGTGTATTTTAATGCATTTTACATTATGGTAAAGTTTATATAGTAGCCACTTGTATATTATAAGGTTTTATGACATAAAATGCTATAAAAGCCTAGTTTGTGAAATTTAATGCTATGTCCAAAAATTCATGGGCTAAATGGTAAATTAAATCATTTTGAGGACTTAGGAAAAATATCTAAGTGGTTAGAAGGTGGTTGATAAATTTAAGTACAAGAAACTACCTTGTAATGAATTATAGAGATTATATAATCATTTAATAAACATTAGACTATAAAGAGGTGGTAACATGTAAATAATGTAAACTTAGAGTGCTAAGGTAATATATGCCGAAAGTTAGGCATTATTTCGAGGTTATAGGAAAAATATAAGTTTTGGTAAGTTTAAGGGCTTAAATGAAAACTCTAGGAAAAATTGGGGTCAAATATGTAATTATGGAAAAGTTATGGTCAAGGCAGTAGGTTGGTGGTCAAACTTGACCATATAGGGAGTGTTAACCAAATTGGGTAAGTAAAACAATTAAATTAGGAATTTAAACAAGTTTAGGAGTTAAATGTAAAGTTTATTAAACTTGTGTGGCCAAAATATAAAATCTGAAAAATTGGGCCGAATTGGGAATTAAAAAGAACTTAGGGACTGTTCTGAATTGTGGGAAAAAGTTGAGTGAAAATTGGAATTAAATTAAGAAGATTACAAGATATAAGAGTTAAAGGTTAAATTGTAAAGTTTAGGAGGTAAATATAAAGGTTATAAAACTAGTGGGGTTAAAATGTAATTTTTGGAAGTTGGGGGCAGAAAACGACAATAAAAACAACCTAGGGTCTGTTAGAATTTTACTGGAATTTTGGGGGTTAAATTTGGAATTAAATTGATAAGATTGTATAACATATAATTTAAGGATGATTTTGTAAGGTTTGTAAAATAATGTGGGTCAAATTGTAAATAATGAAAGGTTAGAGAATAAAGAAAAATAAAGCTGTAACAGCAAGGATCTGTTCTGTTTAAATAATATATAGTTGAAAACCATAGGTTAAAATTGAATGAGAGTAGAAATATTACAGCATATGATACAAGTAGTATAATTATAACATTATAAAATTTAGAGGGGAAGATTTGTAAATTATGGAAACCATGGGGGCTGTTGCTAGAGTATATTAAAGTGGGGATGAATTTTTAGTAAATGGTAGGAAATGATATAAGTGTTACATTAATTATAAAGTGTCAATATTCATTAAGGGGGATATGAACATAAGATAAGGAGCTATATATATATATATAATTTACATAAAATAATGTGAATATTTTGAAGATAGAAATTATAAGATTAAGTGGGGAACTATAAAAGTTTGGAGTTTAAAATAATGTATAATATAACATTAAGAGTATAGTCTAAATGTTTAATTGGGAAGGACAACACAAATAAGAGAATAGTGTTTCACATGGGTGAGTGACGGCGTGTTATAATTAGTAAGTGGAAGCCTTGTTACTCACATGGGTGAGTGACGGCGTGTATCACCCGCGTTAGAGAAGTTAGTTTATTTTCCGCTGTGAACTGTCTTTATTTATGCTACGAGTTTTCGACTATTACGAGATTAGGACTAAGGGTGTTACATGCTTACCCAATGCTCATCTCTCCATGATTACTTCAATTGAACCATCAAAAGAAAATAGAATGTCTATCATGATACTAAACTTAACCATATCTCTTTCGGGATACTACACAAGAACAATATGTGAACTGCTTATTTCATTACTCTTTTGAGCTGCAGGTATTATATCATTTTTGAATAAGATCTCTTGTGCACAAACCTCGTTGGACTAAGAACCAGATTATTGTCTCTACTTTAGGCGCCGTAAATCCATTCCATACTATCTTAAATAGCTGAGATGAGGTAGCTGAGATGAGGTAGATTCATGGAGCATCAACTTGAGGGTCACTATCCTGGTCTTCCAAGGGGTTCGATGATGGATCATCCGTCTGTTATACCCAAAATTTTGACTCGTAGGAAGAGTTTCTTTAATTACGGGTGTAACGAAGGGCGAAACAGTCAACATGCATAAAATCAGAAGATATTTTTGGATGACTAGCTCCTATTCCTCAAAACGGTCGTGACAGCTTGATCATCATAAAAGGTATATTTTGTGATTTTTGGGAATTTTATTTTGGACAATTAGATTTTAATACATATTATAAGCTAACTTCCTCAATAATTAAAGCCCAAATTTTTAAAAATTAAAAGAAAAGGCTTCCATTCTTTAAAATAAAGTTTGCAATCACCTTAATCGAGAAGCTAGAAATTTTATTGGAAGCCCAAAGCCAAAAAATTAATGGAAAATTAAAGTCCTCTTGTAATTTTCTCTCTCCTCCGAAAATGACCAAAAACAATTCAAAATGTTATGAAATATGAACACATGTTAATAGATGATATCTGAAGCATAATGACATTGGAATTTTGAAATTTTGATTTTCTAATAATTATCTTTTAATTTATGAAAAGATCTGGTGAAAAATTAAATTTAAAAATATTCCATTATCAAAATAAAAATAATTTTGCATCGTAAAATTTAAAAATATCTTTCTTTACATGCTAGTAAATGGTTTTGATTAGATTATTCTCATAAGTTAATAAACCAGTCTCGGTAAACTTGGATCTTTTGACCGGAATTTAATTTTATCCACTAATCTCACTCGTTGCCTATATGAAGACCTTTCCCGGCTAATTCGAAACACACATGACAACCCAAAGAATAAGAAAACACAATCTCCCTTCTTCCTCCCACATTTTCTATCCTCAAGATACCGAAACTATATTGAAATTCATCAAAAACTCCCCAAAATACAATTTTTGTAGTTCACATTAAATTTCATGACATCAAACCATCATCAAATCACCACTAGAACATGAAATCTCATAAGGATACATTGTCAAAAAAACTCTAGTCAAAATCCTGTCGGATCATCTTTCAACAAAACGATCGGAAAATCCCGTCATGAAGGAACCACGAGTTATAGAGATAAAAACAGGTTAAATATAATTTTTATTTTATTAGATGGTGACTCTTAATTGGTGTTAGTGGGCTAACCTTAGGTTATAAAGACTTTTGTTTGATAACATTGTTTTTAAAATTAAGTTATAAGCGAACCTAGAATACAAATTAAATATATTTATTATTTTATTAATTGAGGGAAAAATCAACTATATGACTAATTATCAATAATTTTAATTTTCACAGTAATTAACAACAAATACAAGAGGCCTAGTAATGCAGAGGAAATATGTTTCACATAAGAGATGATCTGATAGTTGCAAAGTAATGCAAATTCAAGAGGCCTAGTAATGTAGATTTGAAGTGAGGAGGATGAAGATGATATGCAACATATCAACTCTTTTTTTTCTCTCTTGTATAAGAGTTTAAACTTTATTAGAAGATGGACAAGCTCAAAATGGAATCACTAACATTTTGTTAGTCCCATTGCTTATAAATTGTATATATTCCTTAAACTCATCCAATAAAAAATGTATCTTTCCTAATTTTTATCTTTCAGTAATTACCGAAGAGATGACCGATGGATGAATTAATCCAATGAGCTTAAAATTGTATACTTCCTAATAAAAATTGTGTATGCTGGAAAATTATCAATGGATGAGATTTCCTAATTGTATCTTTCATAATTACAATCTCTTGTTAATTGCCAATGAATAATATTATCTAGTTAATTTTTGACGAATTAATATTTCCCTTAGAAATTAGTAATGAATTTAGTTTATGGACTGTAGGTAATTACTGATGAATTAATGATTTCTTGTTAACTGTCAACAGATAGTAAGTTGTAGGTAATTGATAACGAATCAAAAGTTTTCAGCTAATTTCTGACCGATGATAAATTTCCCACGTACTAATAACAAAATATGATATATGTCTTCTTATCTTAATTGACAACGGATCAATATTTTCCTTAGAAATTTCCAGTGAATTTAGTTTATTCATCACTATAATTTAGTGATGGGGATTACACCAAGGAATATTTTTTATCGGTAATTCGTTAGTAAAACAGATTAGTGATGAATTTTATCATTTTACCGATGAATTATTCTGTCGCTAACTGCCTTTTTTTAGTAGTGTTTTGCGCACACTGCTTGCTACCCACCTTTTATTTGGCAGACCCATGACGTGATCCAATGATCAGGTCCCTCCCAGGAGTTGTTAAGGGGATTCCCTTCCCTAAGTAGCTAGTGCGCTTTGTCTGTCTATGCTACCCTTTTGTGCAGTTATATCATCCTAGCTAGTCGAGGGAATCTCATTATCATTTTAATGCTAGCTTGACGTGATAATGTTTTTTGCCCAACAACAACAACTGTATCTTCAAGAGGAGCTTGTATCTTTGGCACACAAACCATATCTTCAAGAGGAGTTTGTATCTTCGGCACACCTAAGACCTACCTTTGGGCGGAGGTTACTTCTCTTCTTCATGAATCTGCAAGTGATATGTTTTTTTGAATTTAAAGGTAAAGATTTAAATTAATAATGAGAGTAGTTTATACAAAAGATGATACACATGGTGCCTTATATATCAGATGCCCAAGGATATACATAAGCACAACGGGAGCACCAACATACAAAAAAGTTGGCGATGAGGCAACCTAATACACACTCGCCAAAAAAATGAGGGGGGGGGGGAGGGTGGGGCGTAACAATCCCTAGACAGACAAATACACCCCAGAAGTTAGGAGGTTGGGACTCGGTCAAGCCAGGCAGTAGCTTAATTGGAGAACAACTTCGTTTAAATGATCGCCTTGGTAGCACCTTTGACATCCGCTATAATGAGAGAGGGGTCTCTAGATTGACTCATTATGGCTCGCTTGCATCTTTCGATCCAAATGTAGTACACTACAGTGGCAATGGATGCTCGTCTCACAAAGTCTCTTGGTATCTTCCACTTGTAGTTGTGGGAAAGCCAATTGGAGCAGCTGCGGAGGCTAGACCTATTGGTGGGAATTTTCAACTAGTCACAAATAGTCCACCAAATTCTACGAGATACCCTGCAAAGAAAGAGAATGTGGCCTCTTGTCTTTGAAGCTTGCTCAAAGAGCCAACATCTGTTAGTCAGACTAAGGTCCCAGGATTGCAGCATATCACATGTCTTAAGCCTACCTCTATGAGTAACACACAAAATAAATTTAGCTTTAGGAATCGCACAGGTCTTCTGACAAATATTAAACCAGATGAAAAAGACGACTTTGGTGGAGACATCAAGATATAATGAGTTGACACGGGGCCGAGGAAGGACAATTGGTAAATGTAGGGGAAAAGTTTAGACACTTGAGTGTATCCCCTGTGGACACCAAAAATTCTCACTCATTTTTTTATTATTGAAACTGAAATATAAAAATAAACATGCTTCTAGAAACAAGGCGGTCGTCCCCGTTTTCAACCAAAGGAATTTCCTTTTCCCGGCTTTTAAATCTCACATTCCTATGGGAAAGGGAGCACGAGCCTTTTATCGTAATCTGTTTTAACCTGCTTCATTTTGTATACATATTTTGTTGCTTTTGTTTCAAAATATTTCACTGATTTGTTCTTACTTTATATTATTTAATATACTAGATTGATTCATACTTTTTATTTATTTATTTATTTATATTTATTATTTCCTTTTGACTTTCTTGTTGTTTTATCATCACCATTTCTATCATTTGCTGTGACTTTTACTACTATTATTTTATCTATTTATTTTATGTGTTTTATCTCCATTTCACGGGCATTATTTTTCATCATTCCATGTACATGTGCCTTTCTTTTTATTTATATCTTATTACGTTTTTAGCCCTATTTTAATTGTATTCCATAATTTCATGCCTTTAGATTAATCTCCTCATATTTCGTCGCATACTTTCTTTTGGATTCATAGCTTTTTAGAAGAGTTATCTAGTCGAAATTAGAGTTTTTGTAATATTTCTCCTGTGGATATACTGAATTCTGGCTTAGCTCAACTGGTTAATCTATCCGGTTGGGAACCCACAAGTCTTGTGTTCAAATCCCAGCCTGGGCATTATTGCCTTTTATTTCCCTCTCGGCTCCGATTAGATTTAGTTAATAAACCCAATAAGCATACTGTATGTTGTTGTGGCGCAGGTGGATGAGGACACTGGTGGGAAGGGTGAGAACCCAAGTTCAAAACTTGGTACAAGTGTGTATAGCCCCGTTTTGTTTGACATCTGTATACCCTCCCATTATAAAACAACCTTAAAACCTCACAGTAGACCCACGTTTTCTAAAAAATCCGGCATTGATCCCGATTTCTATTCTCATTCTCTGTTTGGTTTTGCTATTCCCAGTTCAAGTTTGAAAAACAAACTTAAACCCAGAAACCTTTTCTCCTTCGATCTTCGATCCTCCTTTCGTTCTCCCGTCGTGAATCACCCTGAAAAAACTCCTCGATCGACACTCCACACATTGTCGTTCATCAGAAGTCTCGCCCTACCATCCTTCGGATTTGACTCAACGAGTAAGTAGGTAAGCTTCGGTTCTGAAGAGAAAGCATCTTCTGGGTTTCATCTCCTCTTTGGCTATGGGTCCCTCTGTCGTTGTTTTTCTGGTTTTCCATTTGTTCACCGAATTTGTCAAATGAGCAATTTCAGCACTGGCTAGAAGGAACTGGCGAGGCATGAGTTTTCCGGAAACGAGTTTCCGATGTTGATACCAGCTCCCATATTCCTAGCCCCATTCCCCTTTCGGCTTTTTTTAATAGCTCGTGTTCTTAATTTGAATTCTGTACGGTGGCTTCGAACAAACACCAAGCCTTTATCATAGGTTTGGTTTTTGTATTTTTTTTTGTACAAGCCTAACACTTTTGAATTTTCATCGTTTTTGATTTGCCAATGTGCTCAATGAATACCAGACCTCAAACAATGAGTTCATGGGTTCAAAAGTTGCAGGAGATGGTGTTACCTTTTACTTTTTTGCTTAATCCCTTTCTGAAACACCGGATATTCTACTTCCTTCGTAAAAAATCGGCCACGAACTTCAATTGGGCGCGGTACCAGTTCCATCGTCTCTTTCCTTGTTGATCTCAGCAAAACCCGAGCTGGGTTTTAATCTGTTACCAAATTGCATTCTGATATTGGAGAGGTTAATGTATTCTTTGGTTATGGTTTCCTTCCCTTCTGCCTCATATGTGTTATTCGAATACCAAATCCGTTGTTGTGTTACTATCACTCGCTGAAACAAATTTTCTTCTGTTGTGGTGATATCGCTCTTGAATCATTTTGATCTAAGGCTCTGGTTATCAGAGAAGAATTTGTCCGGTTGTTTGTTTGTTCTCGATTTGAGCAGAAAGATTGATAATCTACCTTTTATATTGCTCGTTTATATACCTTCCCCTTGGTAAATGTACTCCTCTGCTATTAAGTGTTTCTGGATGGTGTTGGTGTGTAAGCTTACGACCCAGGGAAAATGCATCCAAAACTTCATGCAGTTCTGATCTACATAAGTGAAGTCTGTATCTCTAAACCTTCCTTTGTGCCAATCAGATTTTTGTTCAAAACTGTGTGAACTAACTTTCTGTTGTTGCTGTTTTGCTTTCGTTTCAATTTTATGTTTATTGTCTTGTAGGGAGTCCATATCTCCATTCCTGGTATTTCATTCTGAACTAAAAACCTGTCAAATATGATGATTAATGCATCTTTGTATGTTGAAACCCATGTCTGTTCTCTGTTGAATTTGTTCTCTGTTTCTTATTTGGGAAAAGAAGCTACACTGCATCCCTAGTTTGGTTAAACCAAATCCATGCGAGCTAAGTGGAGTTTTAGTTGATTGTTCATTTCAGAGCTCGTTCCAGTCTTTCATGCTTTGCTTTGTTTTCTGTATACTTATTCCTGCTGGTTTAGCTCTCTTGCTTGCAAACCCTTGCATGGCCACTGAAAGATAAATAATAGGGAGAAGTAATAATGAATTAGAAACCACACATTTAGGATCCTCATTTTGTTAGTTTGTATTGAGGCAAGGTCTGTTTAGCCTAGATTAAGTAATGTTTAGTATTAATCTATCAACTATTGCCTAGTTTAATTCGTTATTATTGTTGTATATAGCATGTCCTCTATATTTTACACCTTTAGACTCTTTCTCTTACTTGTGACCTTTGCTTGGCCATTGAAAAATAATAAACGGCGTAAAAAAAATGAACTTGCAACCCATGGTTTAGGGTTCTACGCCTCTCATAACTTCAGAAATGTGTCACCATGTGCTTTTTTTAAAAAAAAAAACCTGTACCTACGCCTTGCTTATCCTCTGTTTCATCAGTTTGTTACTCACCCGATTTCTCTGCTCCATGCGTATGTATATATTGCGTACATAACTCAGGTTTTTGGAAACCCATGTCTACACGTGGAATTGCTTAAACAGATTCTGAATTTCTTTCTTACATGGATTTGTGTTATTCGAATGGCCTACAAAATCCTTATCCGCATGTATATATGTTTATATAGCTTGGGAAATTCACTTCTATATATGATTTTTGTAAATGTATGGACTAATCCCGTTTGGGCCCATGCAACTCTTGGCCCAAATCTAATTTTGTTCGGGCTTGGTCCATAACCAGCCAAACAGGCTGGAGCAGGTGGCCCTAGAAAGCCCATTAGGTTGCCCTCTTTGTGGACCTTTGAGACCCATTTTAGAAAAGCTCTAGGTTTGGGTATCCTCAATGCATATGGGTCCTAGACACGGTCCATTCGAGGAATACCCGTTTTCCTTAAAACTTTCAAATCATCCCCTAATTTCAGAATAAAATGTACAATCAACAAAAATCCAATCCATTTGTAAATCCAGATAATTTTATTCAGACATGACTTAAGCCCACTAGCTCCTAATAGTTTTAAGCCATTTTTTTTAATCAACCCATTTTTAGAAATCTATTTTCAAAGCCCAATCTCCAAATCTGGGCCCAATTCCATTTTAGTCCAGCCCACTTTTCAGTCCGGCCCACTTCTTAGTCCGGCCCACATCTCAGTCAGGCCCAAACCAACCCAAGGCCCAAACTCGGCTCAAGCCCATAGCCCACATCGGCCCATTACCCAAATCTGGCCCAAGCCCAAACTCGGCCCAGGACCATAGCCCACATCGGCCCATTACCTAAATTGGCCCAAGCCCAATATGGCCCAAAGCCCAAACTCGGCCCAAGCCTATAGCCCACATCGGCCCATTACCCAAATTTGGCCCATTACCCATGATCCGGCCCAAAGCCCAAACTTGGCCCAGACCTAAGCCCAATACGGCCCAAAGCCCAAACTCGGCCCAGACCCAAGCCCAATACGGCCCAAAGTCCAAACTCGGCCCAGGCCTATAGCCCACATCGGCCCATTACCCAAATTCGGCCCATTACCCATGATCCGGCCCAAAGCCCAAACTCGGCCCAAGCCCAATACGGCCCAAAGCCCAAACTCGGCCCAAACCTAAGCCCAAACTCGGCCCATTACCCACATCGGCCCATTACCCAAATTCGGCCCATTACCCACGGCTCAAAACTCAAAGCCCATGGCCCAGAGTCCAAAATAGACCCAAGTCCACAAATCAACCCTTTAGCCCAACACTTCAAGTCCAATCCAAATCAAATCCTCTCCAAATCTCAAAAAGAAACTCACCCATGAAATGTTATCCAACTTTAATCCAATCCAAGTTCACAAAAATAACCTAAGTCCACAAAAAAATAATCCAAGTCCCAAGCCTTGACCATCTAAACTTTGACCAGGACTTTGACCAGGACCTTAACCCAAACCTTTGACCACCTGAACTTTGACCTTTGACCAACTTGAGCTTTGACTGGACTTTGACTTTGACCTTTGACCACTTGAACCTTGACCCAAACCTTTGACCACCTAAACCTTGACCCAAACCTTTGACCACCTGAACTTTGACCTTTGACCAACCTGAGCTTTGACCTTTGACCAACCTAAGCTTTGACCTTTGACCTTGACCCAAGTTTGACTTGATCCCACTTTGACTTGGTCTAACCTTGACCCAATCCGTTCAAACCCAATTCATTCAGCTCAATTCAATTCAAACTCAAATCCTGATTCATTTCATCCAATTCAAACTCAACTTGTAAATCCCATTCAAAAAGTCCAAAAATGTCTCTCGTTTTTCAGCTTTAACCTTAAAAATCTTCTTTCTCAAATTTCAAACAATTACTTTATTCAAATTTCATCAAGTTTTCCAAGAAACATTTTATGGAATTTTAAAAGGAAAAACTCTTCTCACATCACAGAAAACTCTTCTCAAATGCAGAAAGTTCTTCTCACATATACTGAAAGTTTTCTCCTAAAACATTTCTCAAAATCAGTGTTTCTTTACATAGAATTCCGAACAGCTTCAAAAGTTTTCCAACTCAGTTTTTAACTCAAATAAACCGTTTTCGGAGAGCAAGAAATGTCTAGCCCCTTCAAAACATTTCCTCCATGGTTAGAACATCACTTGTCTCCCTTCCCAAAATAAAAATCTGAGGCGGGGCACTGGGGTCATTACCTCCCTTGTCGCAGTCTGGATCTCTTTAGCGGGGCATTAGGGTGACAGACCTCCCCTAATTGCAGCCTAGTTTTTTACAAGGCGGGATGCTAGGGAAGTAACGACCTTCCTAGTTGCAGCCGGGATTTTAGAATCGTCTAACTCCTTTCCGCTCGATTTCAATGTTTTTGGTTTTTAACGTTTTAAAACCCGAAAGTTAGAGACGTTATTAGGGTTCGACCGAGAACATCTTATTCATGGTGTTTCTCTCTGAATCCTATTTTTCGACATAAATTCATTGCCCCATCTTTGAGCCTCGCACTTACCATTAATTAAGTGTCGTGTTCGAGGGGGTACATAGGGTAATCCCTCGGGATTATCTGCCCTTTTCCACAAAATGTTTTGTTTTGTTTTGTTTTCAAAAGCTTTAAGAGAGACATTTTTTGAACAAATTAATCCACCCCCTTCATTAGGAATTCAAGCCATAAACACTTCTCAATCCTTCTCTAAACCAACTCCAAGTCACATAGGACCTCCAATTTTCAAATACTCCCGAACAACCTTAGTAATCTGAAACCCGAAACATCCCCGAAACCCGAACACCTACAAGCTGATATCCTCTCCCACACTCAATCATCCTTAAAACCCGAATTCCTCTTCAACACATTCGACTCCCCAAAGCACCTCAAAGATTCGACCACTCCAAAAGTTGAACTTCATAACCCGGAAAACCCCTCAACTTCGCCAAGCGATCCAAACACCCCTCAACTTCACAAAAATGACCAAGATTCCCTTTTGCCCCCTAAAGCTTCCAGCGTCCTCTTTGCACTACAAAATCCCAAAACAACCACGAACCTCTCAAAACAATCAAAACCTTTCAACACTTCAACGAACCAACTCCAAGACCGGCCTATTCTCCAACTCTTCCTTCCCTCACTCCCACTCAATCCTATCCCTTGGCTTTAATTGAATCTCTCTAATAAGGTTTTGAAAGAAGGCAATCCCGACAATTGGAGACCGAGATTTCCTCGGGCACCAATCCAAAGTCGTGGTGGTTGCCACTTTTAAGGGGTGTAACCCAGTGTGAACCCACACAGAATCTCTAGTATGACCGGATAAACCCCATCCATAGACAATAAATTTAGAGTCAACCAATGGTTCTCAGAACCCTCCTTCCCTTCCTTCCTAGTATCTTAGGTCAAACTAGGTGGCGACTCTAGTCAATTCCGCCCTTAGGGCATAAGTCCGTGTGGAGCCCATTGAGAGCGGGTGCAGTGTTCATTAACACTCCCTATATGCTTTCTGGGAAAGATGGATGATTTAGTAGGTATTTGAGGGATGCTAGAATAACGGGTTTTCACCCTCCACAGAATGACATTTTTCTTAGGATCTAGACTTCTCAATCAGATCATATTTAGATAGACCCCCCTCATACCGAAAAATCACCCTCCCCAAAAATTCTCACCCCATAAAGTAAATTCCAAAATAATAAATAAAAAAGAGGGGTCATCGCCTTTCTCTTTCGAAATGTATT
The DNA here is from genome assembly GCA_023374045.1 of Limonium bicolor. NCBI lineage: Eukaryota > Viridiplantae > Streptophyta > Magnoliopsida > Caryophyllales > Plumbaginaceae > Limonium > Limonium bicolor. The sequence continues at coordinate 255,975,472 of CM041781.1, read as the reverse complement.
AACGTACGTGCCAACACAAAATCATCATTTATGACAAAATTCTTAAACCAATTTCCAAAGCATTAAGAAAAAACACAATTCTTCAAAAATGAATTTCCAACAACAATCTGGTTTCAAACCTTTCCCTTTGGATTATTTACTTATTTTACCATTTTATTTTGTTCCACTTAGCTTTGCTTTTTTTTAATCATTTTTTTCGTTTTATATAGCTTTTATTTTATGCTATTTTATTACTTGTTTATCTGATTTTATTGTCATTTTACTTACCAGTATTTACTTTTGTCATGTTTTTATCGATTAATTTTAGAATTATTTTCATCATTTTATGTTCATTTCATTTATACTACCTTAATTATTATTTATATGTTTTTGTCTTCATGTTATTATTTCATGTATTTTTTAGAAGAAAACATTTCATTTTGTTGCAAGGTCGTTAGGTTCATCTATGTTCTCATTTTAAACACTAGTGTTTTGGGGATTTTATTTCAGTTTGAGCTACTCTTTTATATTTTGTCTCAACTAATTTGACGAGTTTGGTTAATGGTAACTACCTGTCTCGTGTTTGAGCTTTGTTAGGGGCCGATTTCAACATTTTTGTTAATTGAATTTCTTCTTCATCAGTCAAACCGGATCCAATTTTGGACATCTGGAGGCAGCCCACCAAATAAAGCCCACTCCAAGGCCTCGTTTGACTCATAGTCAAGCCCTTTCCTAACAAAAACCCTAGGTGTCTTCTGTTCTCATTCTCCTCATATAAACATAGAATGCCTACTGTAGCGGTGGCCGGTGAAGAAAAAAAAACCTTAACCTATTCTATCATCTATCAGCCGCCAACCCCTGTTCTCCTTCCGGTCCCGATTTCTCCAGGAGAACTCAACTCCTCGATTCCTCTACCTCCGTCCTTGTTCTTCCTCCTCAATCAACTCTACCAACCCAACATTTTTATTTCTTCACTCTGGGGAACTCAGAGATACAAAAGCAATACCTAGAAACTAAAACCAAATCTCAATGCCTTCTAGTTTCATCCACTGGGAAACCCTAAACCTCCCCGACTTCCAATCGCCCTCCTGCAAGCATGGCCTTCAATCTCCTCCTTTGCTCCTACTTCCGAAGTTGATGAGATATCACACCAAATTGCAACCACTTCTCCTCTGGTTCTTCCATCATTCTCCCATTTTCGAACCGAGAAGAGAAGCCTCTTCCTCTGCTAATCGAAACCGCTGCAAAATACCAGCGACTGTGTCAAGGGCTTTTTAACACTACAAAAAAGTGTCATTTCCTAACACATAGTTTTAATAACACATAGTTTAGTGTCTCTATAAATATTCTTTACTAACACCTATTCTTTACTAACATTAGATAATTATTTACATTCTTTAGTTAATCATTTACTAAATTATAAACTTTTTAGTTAGTATATATAATTTATATGTACTAATATTAGTTGCTAATACATATGTTTATTACTACCTTCGTCCCGTCATAAGTGTCATGTTTGCTTTTTGACACGCTTTTTCATTTCAATATTACATATATAAGATAAAATAAATTTTAAAAATTAAGTTGTACAATATATAGTTTTTCACATAAGAATTTCATTATAAAATATAGATTTATAAAAATATATTATCTTACATGTTAAATATTGAAGTCAAACGACATATTTAAATAGTAAAGTGGACATGTCCTTGAGACAAAGAGAATATTAACAAATATATTTTCAGATTTTGGATTCATCACTTTGATTCTCTGCAGTAATCCAACCTACAAATTAGACCCTAACCCAACAAAAAAAAAAGGAGCAAAATAATCAAGTTTTTTAACATGCAAAATTATGGACTGGGTTGGGTCAATATTGACATGTGTACCTTTAATTCAACGCTGTCCGCGCCTGGCTGCCTCCGCAGCCATGTGTCAAGGCAGTCTGGTTCTGCCACTTATCCCTCTCTCGTCAGTTCAGGAAGTTGGTTCACCTCGTCACGTAGATACGAGCAAGTCGGTGGTCGTTCCTGTGACTTAGCATTTCAATGTCCAATTCCCTTTTTGAAATCGCGGAAGAAGAAGACAGGATGTTAGGTTTTGTTCTGAGGTTCCAATGGATGGTTGACTTACTATTAGCGGGATTTTCATTGATGGTCGGGCTGGGGTTGTTTAGTATCATCGCAACCATCCTTTGCTGTGCTGCTTTCATCCTCCACGCTAAGGATGCCTGATGCCTATGCTTAAGCTTAGAAGTCCCCTCTCCCCTCAATTTTTTAATCCCCTAATCCACTGGGTATGGATCAGGTAATCGTCTGCGCATCTAACCTGCCATACTTAGCTGTATTTCTATCCCACCTCGTGTGCTTCTATTTGATATACTGATAATTTCAATCGAAATTTTCGTCGTAGTAGCAAATTCCCTATTTTCTCCACTCATATCTAGCTTCTCGGACTATATTCATCCTTTTGAGCTTGTTAGGATTCGTACAATCTTATCACAGACAAGGTTTGCATTCGTGCAATGCTTACCACTTTTGACTCTGTAGTTGTTCTCTTTGCTATTCCTTTTTCAGGCTATGATAGCTAACGATTATAATTTTTTATCAGTAAGCTAATGATCAGAAAATGAATTGCTATTATCCAATCCATCTGATAGAGTTCCTTTCTATATAACTCACATTGTCTACGCATCACATCCTTTGGTTTGTGACAGTTATATACTTGGATAAGATATGGTGGATGAACTTCGTGTAAATGCACATTGAGCAGTGAATTACAGTTTTCATGAGCTCAATGTTGTTCTAACAGCTTAGGAAATAGCTGTGGTAGAATATCATCGAATGTCTATCTTCCATTCCAATTATCACTTGAGAATAATACACATATTTGTATTCTGGTCTCACGAGTGGGAAGAAAAGAGAAGAGTAGGCAGAATCTAAGTAATATCTCTCGTCATTTTACTTTCCTTCTTACCTCATCATTGTATACTGAGCAACCGAAGAGCATTCCTCAATTCCTTTTTGATCTATCTTTCTTGCTTCTGTAGACGTTCTTCGTCAAGGATGTATTCTTAAATTTGCTATGAGAATTCTCCTAGGATGTATTCTTGAATTTGTATGAGAATTCTCCTCACTCCGGCGTTCAGGAGCTCCTTGCTATTGTATGTCAAAGTCGTTAGTAAGGTTGCTCTTCCTGTGACACGAGTATCAGGGATTTGTGTACATGTGGGAAAAGTCCCAGCATAAGATTAGCTGCTAGTGCATCTTTTTCTTTTCTGAGTTTGTTTGTGATAATTGTTCACTGATAAGTTGATTCATTATTTCTTCTCTTTTGATCCTGTTACCCTGTTTTGTTTGATTAATTGGCTTTATGAATTATTATAGATGATCAATCTGCATACAGAAATGAACGTTGCTGTCTTCTTATAATCCAATCTGATGATGTTTAGGTTTTTTGGGAAGTGCGTTAGCAGCAGGAGGACATGCGTGTTTGATGAGTTGAATATAGAAAGTGGGAAGATCCAAAAATGTAATAGTTCAACTTTGCTTGTTGTAAGTTATCATTATTGGAGGGAGCAGTCTAAAATTTTGTAGGTGTGTATGTAATGTAAAGCTATGTTTTACTTTATTTGTTACTGTTGCTGGGAGTGAGCTCAACAACTAATATGTTTCAGATACAGAGAAGAATAGTGGTTTATGAGCACTGTGGATCAAGATTTGTGGCCCAAGGAGGGAGAAATTAACATATCCAAAGCTTTATAAAGATAGGATTGATGTACTGTAGTAAAGTCAAAAAAGTTGGTCTAATCCCCATCCGGTACACTGGGTTACTGTAGATCGTTCTCCCCGGGAGACGATTTCAGAGCGATTTATCGCTCTCTTCCCTTCTCTTCTGTGAAAGCAAAGAGATTGTGTGGCTTGGCACTACCTGCTCAGTTGGGTAGTCTCGGTCTAACCCTATCCCTCCTAGCTCCTGCTCAATCAGAGGTGCTTCGGTGGAATTCAGTGGTACGACAAACTTGGTCTTTGTTCAGCATCTTCTCGGCTGGAGCTCCTCTTATCAGTTGGTAGCTTGCTCCTTCTTCATTGTCTGCCTGCGTCAGAAGTTCCATCTGCTCATGCCCATTATTTGGGGGAGAAATTTGATCTGGTTCCGATTTGGGGCTTTTTTTTTTTAGGAATAATGTCTATTTACTTCTTCCGATGCTGCTTTTGCATAATTGGTGTGATTCTCCCCCTGCAGCTGTAGTTAATTTTGTTTTCTTGATTGAGTTTTGCCCTCTCGTCTTGCCGAGGTGTGTTCTATGACTCCTCCTCTAGTGTAGTTGACTGGTTTCATATTATGTGATTTCTGCGTGTCACTAAGGGCAGTAGTTGTGTGGTGTGTGGCTTGTCCAATTTGTTTGGTGGTGGAGACGGCCCCAAGCAGAGTTTGAGGATTTAACAGACTTGTATGGGTTTGGTATACGATTCATGCTTCTGGTTGTAGTGTTTGGATATTGTTGGTCTGATTCGTTTGTTGAGTGACTACTGAGTCTGGATTCGGGAGTCTGGTGCCTTGGGCTCTTGTAGATAGGAAGTGAGTCGGTTTTATCTACGGAGGTAGTAGATTGATCCAATGAGTTGTCTATCCCTAAATTGTCGTGGATTAGGTCATCCTAAAGCGATGACATGGGTAAAAAGTCTAATCACCAAGTTTAAACCAGATGTCATTTTCTTCAGTGAGTCTCATAAATCCTCGATTGAAATGGATCAATTCTTTTACAAATTCCCCCAGTATTTGGGCGTGGCAGTTGCTAGCAGAGGTAGAAGTGGTCGTCTCTGTCTTATGTGGAAGAGCTTTGTTAGATGCTCCATGATGTCTCAAACTCATCATCATATGTCTGCAGTCCTTACATTCCCGGGTGATACTCTATTCTTCTTTATCGGGTTCTATGGATGGGAAAATTGGAATTTGAAATTCCTATCCTAGAAACTTCTCCAACTACTTAGTAAGCAAGTTTATCTCCCTTGGGTAATAGCTGGGGACTTCAACCAGATTCTATATGCCTCTGAAAAAATAGGGGTAGAGTGAGACAAGAAGCACAAATGGCCCCCTTCAGGAAAGTGATAGCGGAATGTGATCTCCATGATATTGGTTTCTTTGGAAATAGCTCTACTTTTACTAAATGTCATGAAGGGGGTTTTAACTCTCATAGTAGACTGGATAGGGTCTTTTGTTGTTCGGCAGGGTTGAACCTCTTCCCAAATATTTCGGTTGAACCTTACCTCGCGAAGATTCAGATCATTGTCCTCCCCTTATCAGATTCTTTGGCAATCACAAAATTCTGGCAAGAGTTTTCAGGTTTGAGAATGGTTGGTGTCTGGAGCCCAAATGTGAAGAGAGTCAATGAAGTCTGGGGATCCCAGGTTCCAAATATCACTATTTTACTAGCCCATTGTGCTAGAAAGCTAGATGAGTGGAAAAGTTGGCCTATATCTAAGATCAAGTGGAAAATCAATGCTAAAAAGAAAGAACTGGGCCTAATTCCTATTAGTAGCAATTCTCAGGGAGTTTTAAATAACAGAAAGAGATTATTAATGGAAATCGAGATCCTAGCTTTCTGTGAAGAAATCTGGTGGAAACAAAGATCCAGAGACTGGATAAAAGAAGGAGACAAGAATACTGGTTATTTTCATGCTCGAGCCTCCTCTCTCAGGAGATCAAAAGAAATATTCAGTCTCAGAGATCCCGGGCAAGTAATGCAATATTCTTGGCATAATATTGAATGCATTGCGTGAAATCATTTTCAGACTATGTTCTCCTCTTCTCACCCTCAGACTAATAATGACTTTATCTCTGCCGTTGAGGGTAAACTCAAACCTAGATTTATTTCAGAGCTATCTAGACCTTTTGAAGTTGAAGAAATATTTACTGTTGTCAAAAGCTTGGGTCAGATAAAGCTCCTGGACCGGATGGGTTCAATGGGAAGTTCTATAAAACTTATTGGCATATTATCGACAGTCAGATTGTGGAGGCTATCATGCCTATTCTCAGAGGTCAGCCCTTGCCTAATACTATGAATGACTATTTCATTACTCTTATTCCCAAGATCTCGGGGGCCGTGGATATTGATAAATTCAGACCTATTGCGTTGTGCAATTTCATTTATAAAATTGCGTCCAAGACCTTGGCTAACAGAGGACAACACATCCTACCTCACCTTATATTTCCCAACCAATGTGGTTTTGTGAAGGGTAGACTGATCACAGATAACATCATGCTAGCGGGAGAGCTCCAACACTTCTTAGATAAGAGCCAAGATACCAAAAGAGGCGTCTTTGCTCTTAAGATGGATCTTAGTAAGGCTTATGATAGATTAGAGTGATCTTTCCTCTAGTAGGTGCTCACCTCGATGGGATTCCCACCCAATTGGATTATCTCAGTCATGAATTGTGTTCGGTCAGTTAGATGCTCCATTCTCATCAATGGCAAGCCGGGCAAGCCTTTTGTCCAATCTAGGGGTATAAGACAAGGTGACCCCCTCCCTCTTTTCTTATTCATTTTCGCTCAGGAAACTCTTTCTAGCTTCCTTATTAAAGCTGATAGCAAAGGAGATTTTAAAGGTATTAAGCTCACCCCTCTCTGTCCATCTATTTCTCATCTTGCCTTTGCTGATGATATCCTTTTCTTTGGGGTGGCCAATCCTACTAATATAACCTTCTTATATCAAACCTTAGCCAAATTCCTCCAAGCATCTGGCCACAAGATAAATTTGGAAAAATCTGAGCTTGTTTTTAGCAAAAAGTTATCTCCCACCATCAGAAACGATCTAGCCAACATGCTCAATGTCCAAGAGGTTCCTTCCTTCACCAAATATCTCGGCCTTCCCCTCAAAATTGGTAGGAATAAATATGATCTTTTCTCTTATCTATTAGACTCAGTCCACAAAAAGATTTCCAACTGGTCCAAACCTATGGCTCAAGCAGCTAGATCCATTCTTATTTCCAGTGTCCTCAAAGCTATTCCTAATTACACCATGTCTCTGTTCTCTCTCCCGAAAACTACCATCACTAAACTCAATTCAGCGTTCTCATCCTTTTGGTGGGGAGGCAAGTGGATAGGAAGTCTCTTCATTGGTTAAAATGGACCAAGATTTGTGATAAAGTGGACAATGGTGGTCTAGGATTCAGGGAGGTTGAACATTTTAACAAAGCCCTCCTGGCCAAGCAACTCTAGAGATTGTTAATCAACCCTGACTCTTTGGTGGCACAAGTGATGAAAAGTATCTATTATCCTAATAGCAACATAAGGGATATTGATCCAGGCAAAAAAGGCAGCTCTATCTGGAAATCCATATCCTCAGTCGGGGATCTTCTTAAGGCACTAGAATCCAACAATCCACTAGCTCTTGCTCTTCTTCGAATGTTTCAGATACAGGTATGGATAAATGGCTTTGGATGTATTCAAAAGATCAGATTTTCTCAGTCAAGTCAGCTTATAATCACCTTATTGATACCTCGGTTGATGTTCGGTCTTCGAACCTTTCTCATTATGCTAGTATAGTGTGTAACAAAATCATCCCCACTATCTTATGCCCTAGAGTTAAGCTCAACCTCTGAAAGTTCTTGCTCAATATCACTCCCTGTCAAGTTAATCTTGCCAGACGAGTTGGGGGTCTGCCTAATTGCTTCTTCTGTGGGGATAAGGATGATCTTGCTCACTGCTTTTTCATTGTTGTGTTGTTGTGGACATCTGGAAGGATAATGTTGAAGTTAATTGTATCCCTTCCACTAATCCCGAGGCTCTCATTGATTGGTTCTGCCGAACGGCTAGTATTTGGGATAGAAAGAAACTTTCTTCTATTGCTAATAACCTATGGGTTATTTATGCGGCCAAGAATAAAGTCAAACACAATATGGAGCTCTCTTGGTGGAAAATAGTGGATGACAATAGAGCTTTTATTGATGCTTAAATTCAGGTTATGAATAACAACAACTCCAAAGCCAAAGTCCTCGCTCAGTGGTCTCTTCCACCTCTTGGTTTCTCCAAAATTAGCACAGGTATGCATCGTATCCACACAGGGGATTTTATCATTGCGGGATTGATTCGTATGAGATTGGTTCCCCAATTGTTGTCTTCAACAGAAAATTTCCTAGCACTGCTAAAGTGTGCAACTTGCTGATATCGAAGCAAAAAGAATTGCTATGGAACTTGCCTCTTTGGTGGGTAGCCATAACATATGCTTTGATTCGGCTTTGGAACAATTCAAGAATGTTCTTCTAGATGGTCCGAGAAGTCAAGACACCTCTATTGTGGAAGAAGTCCATATAGTTAAGAATATTTTGACTAGATTTTCTAATGTTAAAGTTGGTGATGAAACATCCTATGATAATTATCCTATTAGGTTGGCGTGTAATTTAGTCAATTTCGATATGAATAGAAATAAGTACTGGATAGGGAAGGATGTTCCCCTTAGTATAATAGTTGCCTGTAAGTTGGATTTGGATTCTCTAGATTAAGTAGGGTCTCCCCTACTGATCTGTTTTGCTATGTGTGAAATATATGGTAATCCAAGTGTTTTCAAAAAAAAAAAAAGAGAGGATTGATGTGCTTTTCTTCTATTATGTATATAGATTATCTTTATTTTACGTTCAAACTATCCTTTACTTAGAAATTCTCCACTTTAGTTGGATAGTCCAGTTTTCTTCTCCTACTTCTTACTCCACCCCGTCATATTTTCATTCTCCATTCGTGTTTCTCTTTTTTGTATGTTGATGGCTGTACTTAGCCGATCCTAACAATGATATCAGTTGGGAACATGTAGAAATAGTAGAGAACGTTTTGAGTACTGATTTAGCAGCAGCTGGAAATAAAACGACAAAGTGAAGTGATAGATGATGGCCCTGTTTTAGTAAGTGATTATTGGCGAGTGATCTTACTTCTCCTTAATGAAGCAATAGGGTATGAGTGCAACAAAGGGATTTAAGCTCATGTGGAGCGTAACTAGAACTTTATGTTATGAAACACAATGTAATTTAGCATTTGTGTGACAAAGTGATACGCTGTAGTCTAAAAGTATAACACCGCCATTCCGCATTCGAGAGAATGTATGACCCCTGAGGAAGCTTATAATGCCTAGTTTTGTATTGAAGTTTCATGCTTCTTTGATCGAGTACAATTTGGGCGTTTCCATGAACACTACAGTTTAAGACCAGCAGCAAGCTACCATCCGATTGTTAGTTGTTGAATTTCCCATCGTATTTCAATAACATAGCAGCACTCCTGTTCTCCTATGCTCTAAGAAAACAAGGGAAGATCCAACAAAAACAGACACAAAAGGTCTCAATTTATACCAAACCGAATGATGTATCCATTCCATTCCTCTGAGCAGACGATCATATTTCCAAGTTAATCAATACACATTGAAAAGAATCACAAAATCAATCTTTTTACACTTGGCATCTTCTCCCTGATCAATCCCCTCAATCTGTTGTTCCCTTCATCGCCTATTCTTATTCTTTCTCGAATAAACCATTCCCCGTATCCCATCCGGATCCGCCACAAACCCCATCGGTCGATAAAACCCAAGAACCCTAGGTTCAGAATACAGCGCAATGTTCGTAATTCCTTTACACACAAGCGCTTCAAGCAACCTTTCCATAACAGCTTTCCCAAGTCCAATCCCCTGGTACGTTGGATCGACCACAACATCCCATATGATTGCATTAAACACACCGTCACCAGTTGCTCTTGCGAACGCCACCGGTCTACCGTTCTTTTGATTTTCAACCCACAGCAGCGTGTCCGTGTTCTCCAGTGCCAACCGAATCTTTTCCGGGTCACGGCGTGGGAAACCGACTGCCACGAAGATTGAGTTAAGATGGTCTAGGTTTAAGTCAGTGAATGTGCGGTGGATGAATAGGCCGCGTGATTTGAGTTCCTTGTCTGACATTGTATAGGAAATTTGAGGGACTGCGGGCGAAGCAGCGCCGGCGGATGATGATGATGATGAAACGGTGACGTTTCGGTGGTGCTGGTATTGGCTGCTCCTTAGGCTTAGGGAGGAGGACGAAGGAAGTGGAGTGGATAGCATGCCATGGCGGAGCATTCTAGTTGGCTTTCTTCTTTCGACCTCTCTTTCTCGGTCTTCCTTTGTGATACACTATTTTGGATAGAAGCATGTGATGAAAGAAGTTTGGAGCGTTGTGGTGCTCTCCGATTGTGGGTTAGCTTGGTGCGGAACTTGTGGTTGTCATACGTTTGCTTTTCCCTCCACCTTGTCCTAAGGTCACGTGGGTTCTTATTCATAGTCTTTTTTTTTAATTTCATTGACCTCGTTTGGGGAAACGGCCAGACGCAGCGTTCGCGTCTTATTTTCTCTTCCAGTCGCTGCATACCGTTTGGCTAACTTGCGTTTCATTTTGGGGGATTTTATGTGCGACTACCTTTTCCCTCGCGTCTGGTTGTGTCTCATTTCACCCGCGGTGAATTTCTTCTGTTATGCCACTGATTCCATTACTGCTCTCACCCACCATCTGCATCAACTTTGCAATTGCAGAGGAATCTACACTGTTGGGTAAAGGGATTTTCTTATCTTCCCCTCTTCCCTCAATACTACCGGTCAAATTAATTCTCTCACCCACCATCTTCGTCAAATAAATTTGCAATGGCAGAGGAATCTACACTGTTATTTTGTAGCGATTTCAGAGATTCGCACTTTGGTAAGTTCAGAATTGACTATGTTCGTTTTGCTTTTTGTTCGCTATATAGTGGCACCTTTTGCCTCTGAGAATGAAACCCTAATTTTGGTTCCGCTTGCGGCACCAAACTTCGCTCTTCACTTCGCTCTTCACCCGTCACTGAAATTGTTGTTTCAATTCTGTGGTTGTGGTCCGAAAACCACTATCTATCCTCCTTGTTCCTTTGTCTGTCAATTAACCAATTGTTTGGCTCTGTGTTGTTGATACTCTATGGGCTGCTGTAACGTATGTCATTTCTTTGCCTCTGGACTAACTATAAGTATCATTTTGTTTATGTGTATTCTGCTTCTTCTTCTACTTCTACTGCTGCTGCTATTTTTTTTTGGACAGAAACTGATTTTGTTTGCATCTTTGCAGGTTGAACTATGGTGTACCTCCTTTGCGGTCGTTGATTTGCTTGTATATGGTATCTGCGTGCTCTTTGAAATATTTGAAGGTATCTCTCTGTTTTTTTTTCTTTTTTTGGATCTGTATGTTGTTCTTATGCAATTGGTAAGAGTTGGTGCTAGCTTTGATTTTGAGTTAATTGATTTCCATTTAAAAAATTATCATATCTGCTGCTATGTGATCATATGTATGTGAAAACATCTGCAAGAAGTAGGCAGCCCAGTAGGTTGATTCATTTACTGATTGAATCACCCGCTTGTCAATTAGTGTGGCACGACATATTACTAAATGCTGAAGCAAACAGATAGATACCTCAAACACCACTTACCCTGTCAAGAAACAGATTTCGCTTTTGACTGCTTTGGAATAATGCAAGCTGCAGTTCCTCCTGAAAAGTATCGGTAAATTTTTTAAGTTACGGCTTCATTTGTAGAAATTTAACTCTAAGATTTTACAAGTGCATACCTTTTGTACATAACCATCCTGGACCACTGAATTGCTTAATTTGTTGAATAGTTCTAGCAGTGACTTTACTTCAGTTTCCGAATATATCATCTACAATAATTCAACTCTAAACAGCTCCCTTCACACTTGAATCTTTTGCATCACACATACACACACTCACCTCCAGTATAGCGGTTACAACACTTTAGTCTAACAATTTCCTACATAAAACAACACAGCCGTAACTCCATTAGAAAAAAATCCAACAAACAATCACACTGTAACAACCTCCATAATCTTTACAAAGAGGCGCATAGCCTCTGCTGAAGCCATGTTCCCGTGTCCATTCCAGCTGCACATGGATGAATTAGAACATAACTAGAATTGGCCAAAGTAACAGCTTTTGTCATCAGAATTGAAAAGAGATGATAGGCAGTCGTCTGAATTCATGAAATTACTTTAAATCTAAAGATAAATCAATGATGCACTAAGAAGCGGAAAAAATTGAAAGGAAAATCATAATCTTTAAAATGAAAACAGAAGTACCCATAGCATAGCCTTAACAGTAAATCATGTAGTGTGTAATAGTTTTAGCTGTTTGCATGTAGGGGTTTGTTACATATTACATCAATTTAAGAAAAAAACTCATATATAGTCACCACACTAATCTGAGCAGAATTTTTAGTTCCAAACATTAACAACATATTATCCAAATTCAAAAGCCAAAACAGAACAACATATTCAAACACATTAGACAGGAAGAGAAAAAACACAAGAGATCAGTGAGCAGTCTAGCATACAAGAGCTGTAAATTAAGATATGGAAGTTTTTTTTTTATAATAAGATATATTCCTTTCTTTCTGTTTGTGAGAAATGAAAAGGATTTCATGTTTGCTTAAATGTTGTTGGTAGTCTTCCGATCAATATATGCATCTATAAGTGATATTAAACAACTGAAGAACACATAAATTACTCTACTTATTAAATATTTTTGTAAGCTGAAAATTTGACAGAAACCTAACTAGATGGGAACTTACACGCTCATTGTTTGCTTTTATATCAATATGTCCAGTGATCAATTTTCCATCTGTCATGCCTATGTGTCATCATCTACACTTAGATGCTATATATACTCATTAGATTGTAACAGTAGGAGTACCCATCAACGATCAATCTTCTTCATGGCATATGAAATATTGTCTATCTCAGTCAAACAGCTATAATTAGATAAAAAGTGAATAGCTCCTGTTTTGAAAAACACAATCCAATTAGCCATAAAGTGACCGTAAAAAATATATTTTACTCTCACTATGAATCTTCCTAATTATTATTATACTCACCGGTAGTTTTTGCATCTATTCTAATTATTTTCCACCTTATTCATGATAATTGAAAAGAGCTTCATATATAATGGTGACGCTTAATGTTGGGTGGAACCTACTAAAATTAGTCGATTAAATTTCTTAAAAACTTCTATAGCCTAACCTAATACAGTATATCTCATCTCTGTTTGTTGCCTCTGTTTATTGTTGAAGATACAAAATCTTCATTTGTTGATCTGTCTACCAACTAACCTAATACAATATATCTCATCTCTGTTTGTTGCCTCTGTTTGTTGCTCTGCCCTACTGTTATAAATTGTGTTCTCGTGACTTCAATGTTTTAAACGCCGACACCCTTTTTCGGTAAGATGCATATACTATACGATTATTACTGCTACGGTGGAGCTAGCACTTCCAATTAACTTATGAACCTTGGTCTCCTATATAAAAGGAAAACCCAATACGCATAAGAGTCGTGGGAAACAACACTAGCTCAAACTTATGCTCAATATTATATGCTATCATCTATAATAATTGTCATAGAATAATATTTTAAATGTATTGTTTTTTTAGATAAATAAGATTTCATTAATCATTTCATTTAATGAAATAGAAAGGGGTGAGTATATATAATGATGTGCTCAGCCCAGCGCTTGCAAGAAAGTAACGTCTGATATTGTACTCCGATTCTACTGATATCATTATGCAATTGCTATTGTTGTTGATATCATGTTGCGATCGTTGTTGTTGTTGATAATCCGATACGATTGTGTGGCTGATTAACGAATATGTTATTACCTTGAACAGGTTGTTTATCTGTTGTAGCACCTGCTGGATCGTTGGTTAATGCTAAGTCCTTGGTCTACCATTCACAAGTTGTGGGTGTTTACTAAGGTGACAATGATGAATCTTTTTGCAAGTTAGCCTTTAATAGTAATTGCTAGAATACTTAAACTTGTTGAGTTACAGCTTCTCTGCCTATTATTTTAGAATTGTTGCCATTATTAGGATGAACAACTCTCCTAATACTTCTAGGTCGGCGGTTCTAAAATGAATAGGTGGTAGTGATTTCAAAGTTACAATTAAGACAAAAAATGATTTACAGATACTACATTGATATGAACCTTAAATGAGAAGCTGTAATCTCAGTTGTGTTTAGTATTCTTTCAATTGCTAAAGCGATGATGAGAGGCTAACAAGCTTTACTCTGAGCGCATTATCAAACTATACCTTCCCTTGTTTGCAATGATGACTGAACTTCGGTCTAGCAATAAACAACAGGGATTTTATAAAATTAGACAAGTTGATAGATGTAATAATACATTGAAGTGTACCATATAAATGTTGTACAAAATTTACAATGTTGTGATATTGTAATAATACATTGAAGAGCGCCATTAAAGTACTTTCTGCAACACTTGTGTTATGTTTATTTTAAACTCACAAGTTATCACTTTAGTCAATATAAAATTGTTTCGATTGTACATCAACCCTAAACTTACGCAGCCTTAATTAAAGCAACCCTAAACTAAAGTGGCCTTTAATTAAAAGCTCGGAGATATAGTTACTCTATACTACATCGATATTTACAATATTCTTAATTTGGTTCTTATGCACATATTGAGTCGCTCTAAGCTATACCTATTGATGTTTAGCACACCCAAAGCTTAGTGTCCAACAAAAAAGGTAAAATAAACCGAACTTATAGAAAATTAAATCAGGAGATAAAACAAAGTAAATGTATTTTAGTTGAAAGGTAAATATAATTAATTAATTGGTAAATGAAGCAAAAATGTAAACTAGTGATTATTAGGGCTGATTATATTTAGTTGTACGCACCTAAAACTGTTTAAATTATTAGATGGCGTCATACATGAAGAAAAATACGAAGAGCAAGGGAAAAAAACCAGTTGTCGCCATCGAGGATGATGATGAGGAAAATACACAAGTAAATGCAAGTTGGACCCTAGAACTTAACGCACTTGCATGTGAGCTATTTGCGAAACACTTGAATGTGAGTTTAGGACAATCGGGAGCTATAATTGGCAAGCAGATCTCTTGGAAACCATGCGTTGAAGAGTTCAAGCGTAGATCAAATAAACCTTGGGGCTTTGACAAACTCAAGAACAAGTACGACTGGTTGAAACGGAATTGGCATCTATGGCTTCAGATGATGGGTGAATCTGGTCTAGGGTGGGAGCGTGAATTAGGAACCATAGATGCACCAGATGAATGGTGGGAGGAAAAAATTAAGGTTAGTACTCGCATGAACTTGTTGCTTGTTAAATAACTAGCTCACCACAGAATAACAAAAACTTTGTGATATTCCTTTTTGTGTAGGAGAACAAGAAATTTGCTCGATTCAAAAAATATGGTTTTACAGAGGAGATGGAGAAGAACATGCATATTGTGTTCGGTAAGGACGTAGCGCGTGGTAACTTAAAGTTCTCGACCTCAGGACATGCTACATCTAGCGTTGCACCCTCCGACCGCGATATGTCAGGATACGTACCGCAGATAAATGATATCAGCCCTGGAGACCAGTCTTCATACGTGAACCGCATGTACGACATGAATTTGGGGGTGGAAGAATTAGGAGATCATACCGGTTGGGTAAAGGATGCGTTGGGTTTCAACACCTACACTCAATCCCAAACCTGGGATTCATTCCCGGTCGATACAACACCTACCACAAGCCCTGTTGTGACATCTAACTTCAATCCTTGCCCCAGTAATTCATCATCACTAGGAAAGAGAGGTTCTTCTTCTGAGGACTCAAGTGGTTGCAAAAAGACTCGCAGGATGCGCCAGTATGATGAGACGGCATCCAGACTAAAGAGCATTGACGAGACCATTAAAATGACAAACAAGAGGGGTGAGGACACAGCTGCGTTTATGAGGAACATGAGGGAGGAAAAAGCAGCTGAAAAGGCTGTTAAAGAGCAGTCATCCATTGCTGCAACTATGGATCGCCTCTACAATTTGGAAGGGGTTGACTTTGACAGTAAGAAGTTCTTGTTTGCTTCTTCGTTGGTGTATGATGACAAGAAGCGAGAGGTGTTCCTACGCCATAAGAAGGACTCAACTGCTTGGAACTGGGTTATATTTGAGTATGAGAGGAGTCTTTGATGAGATGTGTATGTTGTTGGCAAGTTACTTTTAGGGTTTTCCAAAATATCCCTTATATGCGGCTATGTAATGTTGGGTTTGTAGAACTTTTCATGATGTGGTGTAGTGTACTTTTATGTAGTGTACTTGTACTTGTATATGTTTATTTACATGTTTGAATCTCTATATTTGTAGTATTTGTAATACCATGATTGTGATGCAATGTTTAATATAACTTATAATGTTTCATATTATGCTCAAATAGCATGGACAATTTGGGTGGACAAGGAAGGGATATATCGGAAGATGAAGATTCCTATATGGAGTTTATGGAGAATATGGCGAATTCAATACAAGCCGATGCTGATGCGATTACAGTAGCTGGTCTTGCGGTAGTTGCAATCGTGAATAACCCTCCGCCACGTGTAAGACGTCACTCAGGCGTATTCACTGGCAACGATTGGATAGATGACATGCTGATTTCTAGTGACGATACAAGAATATTCAACGCATTTCGAATGAACAAATACACTTTTCGAAGTTTGTGCTCGATACTCTTTCAGAAATATGGCTTGAAGGGAACTTCTGAGTTTAGTGTGAAAACGAAGGTCGGACTGTTTTTACATATATTGGCAAAGGAAGATTCAAACAGAGATGCCCAAGAACGATTTGCTTGTTCTGCTGAAACTGTATCTCGTAATTTCCATGATGTACTGAATGCAATGGACTTGTTCGGTCGGGACATTGTGAAGCCACGTGACCCACAGTTTCGTGATGTGCCAGAAAAAATTCAATCAAACCCACGTTATCATCCGTTCAAGGTCAGAAATATATTGTTATTATGAAACAACCATGTTATGTAATTGTCTGTAATTTATGACATTTAACATATTTTAATGGTTTGAAGGATGCGATTGGAGCTCTAGATGGTTCACATGTTCAGATCGTCGTTGACGAGCATTTGCAGATGACATGTAGGGGAAGAAAGAGGGAAACAACAATGAATGTGTTAGCAATTTGTGATTTCGACATGTTATTTACTTTTGTAGTCACCGGCTGGGAAGGTTCAGCCCATGATGCTAGCATATTGGCCGACTCAAAAAGAAGCTTCAATTACCCCACACCACCAGATGGTAATATATAAATTTACTACTTAATTTTGTTAAATTATATGAAACTTCTTATCTTTGACGAATCAATCACAATTTCACTTTATGATGTAGGAAAGTTTTTACTTAGCCGACAAAGGATACGCAAATCGTGGACGTGTAGTGACACCTTTCTCAACCGGGCGATATCACTCATCACAATGGAGGGGTGCTCCGCCAACTGGTCGTGAGGAGATTTTTAACAAATGTCACTCGTCCTTGCGTAGTGTAATTGAAAGGGTGTTTGGTGTTCTCAAGAAGCGTTGGTGTATTTTAAAGTGTGTGCCACATTACTCGCCGACGGTTCAAAGCAGGATAGTTTCAGCATGTTTTTCATTAAACAACTATATACGACTACTTGATCCACTCGACTCCATTTTCAATGAGTTTGAAAACGAGTATGTAGGGCACGCAGACGATAATGAGGAAGACAATGGTGAGGTTGCTGATGATGTGGACGTTGGGGACGATCCAAACGAGATGTCTATGGACGATGTTCGCAACACTATTGCAGATGAAGTTATGACATCTACGATCATATGATGTGTGTGACTCTAGTGTATCTCGTTACTGTTTATGTATCCTAAGACGTTTGTAAACCATAAAACTGTATGAGCCTAGATTGAGTTCTGTTATTCTACTTTGTATAAGATTAACCACGTGAGTTCGAGGCTTGGCGTCGCTCTCATGATCATCCACCTCAGTAGCTCCTTTTCGGTTTTTGTTCTTTTGAGACTCTTTATTTTTTGTATTCCTTTCTTTTTATTATTTTGGCTATTTTGATGTCTTATATTCTTAGCTTGCATTTTTCTTATTTTTCTTTTGGGCTGTAACTGATAACTAATGTTATTTCTGCTTAGTGCACTCAGTGGCCTTTGGCCATTTATTCTGTTGCCAAGCACTGTCTACTATTGCTTATTTATTTCTACAGGCTTGCCACTGTTGTGTGTGTGATCGATAGAAAAACTAAGGAGACTCTGCCCAATTTTTCACAGACTTCCCTCATCTACGGTCATATGATTTGTGTGAGCTAAGTGTATCTCGTTACTACTTATATATCCTAAGACGTTTGTAAACCATAAAACTATATGAGCTTAGTTTGAGTTTTCTTAAAGTATAAGATTAACCATGTGAGTGTATTTGACACTACTTAATAGTTTACATTTTTTTTTGCCGTGTATGTTAATCACATTTATGTGCTACTTAGATATGAAATAATCATTTTCTTTAATTTTTGAGATGCAATTAACTAAATATGTAAAGTTGTACAAATTAATCAAATTCATAGGAGAAAAAACTTTTTAAAAAAGGCAAACTGTTTTTCATTTAGTAACATGCGTAAACTAACAGATTTTTACTAAGTACAACATACAATTTGGTAAATGTAAAAAATATAACAGATTTTTAAAACCAGCAGCAGGCTTCCACCAAACACCCAAACTAGCAGCTGACAGCTTCTGTAAAATTCGTCAGCAGACAGCTTCTCAATTTCCAGCAGCAGAACCCGACAGCAGCCCCCAGCAGCTGTCCCCAAACGAACCCATTAAATATCATTGAGTTTTTACTTAATTCACAACATATCACTATGTTTTTGAAATTACACAAGATAACATTAAGTTTTTACTTATTGCACTATATAACACTCTATTCATATTCTATTAACTTCTTTGTAATTTTTCTTAGAAAATGACAAAAATACTCCTGTTATTGATTAAGTTTCTCACAATGAATTGTTATATTGATCAATTCCATAAGATACGACCTTAGTTTAATTGATAATAGGGCATTTTAGTCTTTTTTTTGGGATATTAACGGATAAGTTAACGAAATATGTGACAGAGTGTTATCTGATGAAATTAGTAAAAATTCGGTGTTATCCTATGTACTTCTAGAAACACAGTGATATATCATGAATTAAACAAAAATACAATGGTATTAAATTTAGTGAAATTTCCCTTTTTTTAAACAACAATTCTCTATATAGATTTCCATGCCAAATTAACCAAACTAACCCTAAACAAGCACCAACCATTTGTAATAGAAATCAACATCTAAAACCACCTATAGCCATCATAAACACCCGAGCGAAAGCAACTACTGTTTGCAAGCTTATGGGATGTTGCTTGAGAGCATGACAGAGGACAAATGAACACTTGGCTTTGGAGACTAGGACTGTATCTTAACAAAACAACCAATGACTATAAGGTTACAGACAACTCTATAAGTGTAACACCCCATCCAACAACAAACACATAACAACATCCTGCAGCGGAAAACATACTACTTCACATTACTTAACTCGTTGGTGTTACACGCCGTTAACCACCCACGTGGCCAACAAGACTATTACATAAACATTGTACAGGTCTGATGGACTAGATTCCCGAGCGTCTACACATTATTATCCCTTTCCATTGACAACAAAACATACCTTCCAACTGTACCGAGTATTCACAAACTGATGCCGATAACAATTTCGGTCTTACTACACCTACTGCATATATACAACTTAAGTGATTATCCATGTACAACGACTACCCCTCCTACTCACGAACGGCTTCCAGCTCTTTGTACCTGAAATAGGAAGGGAAGAGAAAGGGTGGCCCCCAAGGGGCTCAGCACCTTTGCTGGTATGGTAATCACGCAGCCCACATGCTACCGGGCCACGTACAACTAATTGTCGTCTTAGCATGCGGTTGATTATATTCAAATCATGCATGCAACTGTAAACACGCAACAATAACATTCGCCTCAATGGGCTCAACAAACGGATAGTACATCCTTACTTGATAAGTCACTCATGGTATTTATTGTCCCTAGAGTGTTTCTCCTCTAATGGAGCTACTTCCTTAATAGACGACAACTACCCATTAATCGGGTTATCCTTTAACGCCTCTAATCACAAACTGGGATTCATTTCCATGAACCACATACTCCACATTTTACAACATATAACATTCATCACATGACAACACATAACAACACTTTTCACGTTACAACGTGCACATAATAACATCGCAACCGATATTGCATCATAACAACAATACATAACATAACGGGTACGGTTCCCCTTATGAACCGGCCCAAACATTGTCAGTTCACTTGTAGCCTAGAGAATGTTGCCAGTCTCATGATAAGCTCATTACATAACTCGTTACCATCTCGTTAAATGAACGGATAACTTAATAAGGTGTCTCGGATATAGTGATCCAAGCACACCGAACAAACATAACATAGTATGCCCTTGTGGCCCGACGTGAGTCAGTAAAATAGCCTTGGTTAAGCTAAAGGGAAGGTTGGAAACCAAATTGGAAACAACCATAACATACAGAGAGGATCAAACCTGATATGACAACGACCCCCATACTCACACATGGCCGGAACAGACCGGACTCCTCACTTCCCCCGTTAGCACTTGTTAGAAGTTCAACATTGAACTTAATTAAACAATCACAACATTGGGTTAAGTCTTGTTAGACACACACAAGGGAAGGGAGGTCATACATTCACACACAACATCACACACAAACATCACATAACTAACTCACGCATAGCCGTGGTTAGAACGTTCCTTAGGTCGGAAACGTTATCACGGATACCGTTCTCTTACGTTTACCTAATAGTGATTAACTAGCCCTTCAAGCGCATTCGAGGTTACGGTATCGGCACGTAAACATACCTCAACAATAACGACTGTAAATTCGTTTCATGATTTATCTTATAACGTGGCAAACACACAGAAAACACGTTGGCATACAAGCCGGTGTAATCCGGTAGGACACAGGTTGCAAGAAAACCATACCTGTCACCGGAGTCCACTTTATCATGTCCACTTATGTTCCTCGAGCAATTCTCGAACAACTGATAACATTACATTTACTTTTATTAACATCGGGGTAACATGATTGTTTAAAGTCTAATGCTTACAATTTTCCCCGTTAACTTAGTTACATAACTTCACATTTTAACTTGTTTTACTTTTACATTTGATACAACTTTTCCCCCACTATATTGTCATCATAACTCACTTATATGTCCTCAACAATCTTATAACATCATTACTTAATAATCCCCATCATCCTATAACCTTAAACAATGTTTTTGGTCCGACCGACCTTACACAAGGTCGGTCCATTCCAGAACACATTACCGTCAAAAATTCTACTCCGACCGACCTTGTAAGTTCGGTCGCATGTTCGGTCCATTCCCGAGAGTTTCTTCCCTTTGAAAATTCAGGCCCGACTGAACTTGCCAAGTCCGGTCCCATGTTCGTCGTCGATTCCAGAAACTTAATTCGTACACAAAATACAAGCCCGACCGACCTTGCAAGTCCGGCCCCCAAGGTCGGTCCATTCCAGAAACCAATTCTCGCAAGGTAAACTGGGCTCGACCGACCTTGGCAAGTTCGGTCGCAAGGTCGGTCTGCTCCAGACCCTTATTTTCCATTGCCCATTTAACTCCAAACTTCTCCTAAGGCCTCCTAATGTTTTCTAACATCATTTGGTACACTTATATCCTCATATAACATCCATGAACTCATTATCTATCACCTTAAACACTTACTCATTTCATACCGAAATTCCTAACACTTATGTTATTTCCCTCCTTAGTTTTCCAAGTGGTGTTTCACCAATAATGACCACTATACCAAGGTGTTTCCTCTACACCTTAACATCATCTCTCAAACTTCTTTTCTTACTAACTAAATCTCCTTTTCACATCTTACCTAACATCATTTCTTCCTTGTACACCAACATTCCTAAACCTTAAACAAACTTCTCCAAGACTTTATTACATCCCAAAACACTCATTGAATTCCTAGAACTTACAAGATAATACCAAAGTCCTTGTATCACTCTAAATCACCTTAATACATGCTTTCTTCCCTAGTAAAACACTTGTTCACCTTTAACACTTCCTAGTTCACCAAAACTTGTTTAAATCACTTAGAACTTCTTATACATTTCCCAAATTTTGCCATAGCTTCTCTTGTATATCCTCACATCCAAACACTTAGGTTTTTACCTTATTTCATTCAAGAACACCTAAAAATCCATCAAGAACTTCCTCACACAAAAACTTCACCAAATTTACACTACATCACAATATAGTGCATAAACTTAATTGCTTGGCACTTAGGCCCTTAAATAACATGGCTCTTAGGCCCTTAAATTGAATAAACCTTAACACTGAATTTCCACATAAATAATGCCTTTGTCCTGCAAATACACCCAACAATACATATGCCCTTTAATAATCTCCTTAAGAACATTTTATTAGGTCATTCACCTTTGGCTCCTTAGGTATTTTATTAAGCAAATCAAGCTCATTTTCCTAAGGCATTTAAACTACATTGAGATAGTTTGTTTACCTCTTTTCCTCACAAACTTCTTTCTTGTTTCCTTGTAAAACCGGTAAGGATGTTTGGTTGTTTGACAACTTCTAAACAATGTACAAATAATAGAATGAGTATTCAAGCATTATGCTTCATCTCATTGTAAACCCTAGGCACATATATTGTCTTAACACATTAAGGTAATTGTTTTACCTTGGAATTGGAAGAGAGCTTGAATAAGTATCAAGAGAGGACTCCTCCTAGCCCTTGGAAGATTCAAATGAAGCTAAAACAAGCAAGGTAAAGACACCATGGTGAGGTGAATTTTCGGACATCATACAAACATGGAGGAAACATTATTTTTCTTTGAGATTCCTTACCTAGAAGCAAGGGAGAACAACAAGGTGTGAAAAATTAGCTCAAGCTCCTTCAATGGTGAGTCTCCATGGCACCAAAATTGAGTTCTTGAAGATTTGAAAAGGTAGAAGTGTAGAGCTTGGTCTACTAAGACAAATATGGTCTTAGAATTTGATTTGGAGCATGGAGTTGGATTTGGCAAGGAAATGAAGATGGAGAAGAGAGGCTACTATAGCCCATCGTTTTGAAGAAGAGAAGAGAGAATGAAGACCGTGTGAAATGAGAAGGAAGAAGAGAATGAGAAGGTAAGTAGCTAGCTTAAGATATTTATTTGTTAAAAGCAAATAGTAACTTGCTTTATCCTTTATGTATTTATTTGATAAGTGCTAGCAAGGGTGGTGACTCACACCATGAAACCGGCCCCCATTTAATAAGAAGGGTGTTTTGGTCTTGTTGACCAATTAACTTACTTATAAAAACATATGTTACAAACTAGCTTATAAAAGTTACTATTCATAAAAACAAGGCACATAGACGTGAAATTTTTGATTTCCCATTGATATAGACTTCCAAATGCGATACTATATAGTACACATGTTAATTAAAGAGTAATGATGGACATTTAGCCACTCAAAACTCATTTACAAGACAATTTTTCAAAAACGTGCTTTAAGACTCCTTAAAGCACTTTTTGTGTTTTAACTTGTTTTCAAGCTTGGTTTTCTTTAGTAATTGACTTAATATGATTATTAACATATTTATAAGGTATAGATATGACCTTTAGGTCTTATACAAATTTATCCCAAGCTTAGAGCACATTTTGCCCATATTGACTTTAAGGCATTTATTTGTGTTTTGTTTGGTTTAATTGTCTACCAGGTTTTCTAAGGACTTTTAGCCTTATTAAATCATAATTGAATGTTATTAAGTCTTGGTAGGTTCTTTGGATCCTAACCAAGTTCACTCCAAGCTTAGAGCATGTTTTTGCTCAATTGTATCTTAGTGCTTTATTGCACTTCACTATGGTTTTAATTGTTCACTGATGTTTCTAAGGCACTTTTTAGCCTTTACATACCATAGTTTAATATTTAAACCACATATCAAGGTTTAGGGTATTTCAATAAGGTATATTATTATAAGAGTAAAAAAGACTAATTAAGAAAAGGGAACTACTACAAACAACACCAAAACATACTAGAACTAAACCTATCAGTTTCTGCCGTTCGACCCCGATTTCATTGAACCAGACCTACCACGACATCCAAACTTGTTAAGGACTCCTTCTTCAACTTCACTAATACCTTCATCATCAACCCACCCAGAATTCTAGCAACCACGACATATGGAGCCAATCAGAAAGACAAAGTAAATAGTAGAAAATGGTGGGAAAATATAAAGTAGCAAGGCCGCATGCAGATCGGTACCTCTAAGATCAAATTCCGTCTCACTTGAGCAAATTAAACCGACACTCTTGTCCCTTGAACAATTAATTAGGAGCACCGAAAAACACTCATTTTGTTGTGCCTTCTTCAACCTAAATCGATCTACAAAACAGATGGCGGAACGAGAGTAGAAGGTGCTGCTAGGTTGATCATGGCTCAGTGAAAATGACAAAAGTTCACCAGTTTCACCGACTTCCACTTTCTCCTTCTTTACAATTCTAGAAAGCAAGTGATTCTAAGGTCACACAGAAAATCGATGGCTCCTATTGTAGTGATAGGTGGGAGAAAATGGAAAGCTGAGAGTGTACATTTTTGTTTTGTCTTGCCCCTCTCTCCGTGCCTCATTGACTGTACAAAGAAATTGATGAAGCCCGTTTGTCTAGGTAAGAAGGTGAACGGCCGCCTTGACTTGTACCAGATTAGGCTAAATCCCAAAGGCTAATTGAGGAAGAGAACAAAAGCTTGGGCATGTAGAGTGTTGTTGGGTCAAAAGGAAAATGAAAAAGAAGACCATCTCAAAAAGGGCCAATAGTTGGCCCAACAGTAGAGGAAATAACAAAGATTAGGCTAGCAACAAAGCAAATATGGGCAAAGCATCAAGACGAAGACCCCAGGGGAAGAAGTGATTTAGAAGCAACTTAACTATGGCTTTTGGGATGATAGAAAAGGGAAAAAAGAAAAGAGAGGAGATAGCACCTCAAGGAGCTACATCTCTTGATTATTTTCATTAGAGAACATCCCCACCCATGACGTTTGGTGAAATTACATATCCCACCCGTGAGGTTTCAAAAATTACTTTCCCCACTCATGTGGTTTTCCCTCTTTTTACATCTTACAAATTTTCTAATTTTCATTCAACTTAGGAGATGCTTAAATGTTGTCTAAAATTGATGAAATTTTACATGGACGGTGCTAAAGTGTTATATTTTAGTCCAATACCAAATTCAAAGTTTTTAAGCTCACATGTAACATGTGGGACCCAATGAAGACACATTCACATGTGACACTTTTTATTGATTCCCACGGATCACCTAGGAACTTTAAAAACTTTTGATCTCGTGTTGGACCAAAATACAACACTTTAACATCGTTCATATAAAATTTTATCAATTTTGAACAACAAATTGATGAACTTTTATATGTTAAACGAAAAATAGAAAAGTTAAACAAAAAGTAGAAAAGTTGTCCGATGTAAAACAACATGAATGAGAAAAGTAATTTTTGAAATCTAGTGGGTGGGGTGTGTAATTTTATATAAAATCATGGATGGGGGTTATATTTTTCCCTTTGCATTATTATCTCTTTGTTCTTTTTTCCTCTTATTCATAGTCTTGATCATACGATTGATAATTATTCTTCTAACCAATATATGTTGAATGAATATCCTAATCCATATTATATACTTTGATGTCTGTGTTCATATCATATCAATCTGATGACTCATGCTATTATTACAATGGTATCTACAATTTCTCGAAAAATCAAATTGTATAAGAATAAATTGTTATAGTTACACGAAGCTAAAATTGAAAGACGAATATCGTTTTTTTTTTTTTGGGTTGAGGAGGGCAATACAAGTTGAAAAAAAAAGGCCTAGAAGGCCAGTGGGACAAAAGTGTATAGATGAGACATGATATGGCGTAAAAGTAGACTACTGGTGATAAAGACAATGGAATAATGAGCGACATCACTCCATTATGAAGGGATCAAAGCCATGTTTTCGAGCTGTTAAAGCATTGACGACAAAACAGTTTTTGATGGGTGTAATTATCGACATAAAAAAAAAGAAAAAGAATATGTCAATGAGAGAGTATGGTATGGGTTACTTATTTAAAATTTGTTCTTACCGATACAATATTGAAACTGACGAAGATACATAAATGAAATTATTTCTTACTATTGAGACTAAGAGTATAGAGAACATCATGACCTTAGCCTTAGCCGACAATGTAGCCTCGTGTTGGTGGGTGAAGGCCCCCATAATAATAGGACGCCTAGTTATGAATGTGGGTTAGGGTTGGACCTTTCTAGACCCTAATTTTTCTGGACTCAATTTAGTTCTTTAGATCTAAAAGGTAAGTAATTTGATGGTCAAGATTTAAGTAGTTATGTTTCTATTATCTCTATTTTTTAAAATGAAAAATAATACTATTATTTAAAGTCCAATAGACCTACTTTATAGCCTATAATAACACCTATATTATAGATATAATAATTACTAGATTTTTTAATTCCCATACCAATTACCAAAATTATCAAAATCAATTTTTCTACCTTCATTCTCTCTCAATTTTTTTGAAAACAGCCATTGCCTCTCAAATTAATTTAGTAACCAACACATAATTCATTTACCTTAAATCAATTAACACCTCATCCTTCAACTTCTACAATATTTGGGAAGGTCTCAAGTTCACCTTCTTCTTGCAACTTCTCCCCAGCAACTTCTACGATAGGATCTCGCATACACCTTCCTGCAACTTCTACAATTTGGGTTAGGGTCTTCCATTCAGCTCCTTCTCATTTACCCTATGTGGCTCCTTATCTTCATCATCCGATGCCTAGGTAAATCTTCTTCTCTTTCTGGATATCGGAGCCGGCGGGGGTGAACCTGTTGGTAGTCCTGGCAGTACTTTCTACCTTCTTCATAGCGACAACAGGAACCACACAGAATCGACATCCCTTACACTCCAGAAAGTGAGAATGAAGTTGGATGAACACATTGCAAATGCTAAATCCAAAAGTAAGACACCACTGAGTATTTTTGTGTACTATACAGTGGGTAAGACAACACGTTAGGCTTCACCCAACAAGAATAAGGTTTATAATTATTGTATAATAAGCATAGGTATCTGTAAAAAAATAGTGTTTGACTGATCAGAGCATTAGTAGACGAATTTGTGATAGTGGTAAGTATACAAATGTTTACAAATCAAGTATTCAAATATAATAGTTTGAAGTATATGAATGTAATAGTGCGAGGTATACTAATGTTTACATATTAAGTATACAAATGTGACAGTGTTAATTATTCAAATTTTTACAAATTAAGTATATCAATGTGATAGGGTTAAGTATAAGAACATTTACAAATTAATTAAGTATACGAATGTGATAGTGTTAATTATTTGAATTCTAGCAAATTAAGTATACAAATGTAATAGTGTGAAGTATACGGATGTGATAGTGTTAAGTATATTTTTTTTTTGATAAATGGCTGGAAGACCAGCTTACAAGGTGATACTTCGGCAAAGCCTTTCTCACCAAATTTATAACTAAAGACAAAATCCAGAGAAAAGAAAAAACAATATAATTAAACTAGAAAAACAAAAGAGTGAACAAATCTTTTGCAGCCAAGACTGCATGAGTAGGCAGATGAATATGTGTTAAGTATATAGATGGTTATAGATTAAGTATACGAATGTAATGGTGCGAGGTATACGAATGTTTATAGATTAAGTATACTGATGTGACAGTGTTAAGTATTCAAATTTTTACAAATCAAGTATATCAAAGTGATAGTGTTAAGTATAAGAATATTTAATTACAAATTAAGTATACGAATGTGATAGTGTTAAGTATTTGAATTCTAGCAAATTAAGTATATGAATGTAATAGTGTGAAGTATACGGATGTGATAGTCTTAAGTATGCGGACGGTTACAGATTAAGTATACGAATGTAATAGTGCGAAGTGTACGAATGTTTACAAATTAAGTATATGAATGTGATAGTGTTAAGTATACGAATATTTACAAATCAAGCATACCAATGTGATAGTGTTAAGTATAAGAATATTTACGAATTTATTATACGAATGTGATAGTGTTAAGTATACGAATGTAATAGTGCGAAGTATACGAATGTTTACAAATTAAGTATAGACGGATGTGATAGTGTTAAGTATAAGAATATTTACAAATCAAGTATACCAATGTTGTATTGTTAAGTATACGAATATTTACAATTAAGTATACGAATATTACATGTATGTTAATAATTATAATGTTATTTTTATAAACTATTGTTTTTTGCAACAATTGGCACAAGAAAATGACCCGAAACCATTTCTGTCAACTTGTCGAGGTTCAACTGCTCACCTCATTGATTTAATCCAGGGATTGAAGAATGATCCTACGAGGTTGCTTAAGGAACAAGCTTTAGAAAAAGCTGGATTTAGTCAATTACTAACGATCCATGACCGTGTTGTACCACCAAGTGCACGGAAATGGTTCTACATGAACTTCAAATGCGACAAGTCCCACATGGTAACGCCTTATGGAAGGACATTAACATTGTCTAAGAATGAAAAAATACCATCTCTATTGTTATACGTATACTATAAAAGCCTTACTAGAGTACTAATTTGTATTAAATTCATTTACTGGGTAAATATTAATACTACTCTTCGTTTCAAATACTGAGTGAGTTCTACTTAAATTACTATGTACACTTATAATCATATACCAGATATGAGAAGTATTAAACTACCCCATAATTATTACTCTACAACATTGAAAAACGTGAAAATATGTAAATATATTAAAAAAATTATAACAAAAATATATTTTTAGTTTCTCAAAACATACACACTCAAATACTAAATCAGTAGTATATCAAGTACTTATAACAATATCTTCAAGTACTAACGCCTTCTACGCTCATATACCTGATATCACTTGACTATTAAGCTACCGCATCATTATTACTTCTACGATATTGGAAAACGTGAAAAAATATAAATATAACAAATTTTTTTTATGTCAGAAGTGCCTTTTTAGTTTTTCAAAAATTATACACTAAAATACTAAATCAGTACTAGTTCAAGTACTCAAAATAATATCTGTAAACACTAACATGTTTTACACTCATATACCAGATATCGAGTGATTGTTAAGCTACCACATAATAATTTCTTCTGTGATATTGAAAAACATGAACATTTTAATATAATAATTTTTTAATGTCAGAAATACCTTTTTAGTTTCCTAATTAAAATGTATACACTGAAATACTAAATCAGTAGTATATCAATTACATATAACAATATGTTGAATCTAACCCCCTTTACAATCATATGCCAAATATCCCGTGACTATTTAACTACCATATAATTATTACTTCTATACTATTGAAAACGTGAAGAGATAATTTAATTATAGTAAACATTTTATCACAAGAAAACCTTTTTGGTTTTCCAAAACACTAATCATTAACAAATAATTAAAATAACTAATCATTTATATAATAAAAAAAGCATTCCACCAATAAAAATGCATCCAGAAAAATCTGGATTGCTTGTGAGACCAGGTCTCAAGCCAAGCCCGTCTAGTTATAGTACATAACACAAAGTTAATACAAGTTAAGTGACGTCGGATGTTTGTATGGGTGCTGCCTTCCCCCATGATTTCTACAGGTTTCCTTTTCTTGGCAACTGATTCTCCTCACAAGTGACTTTAACGCCAGTCGAGTTGTTAGTTGTATAACCTCCCTTAGAAGCTTGTTGGGTTTTGTTTTTCCACACATGCAAATCATTGCTTGTGGGGGCTGTTAGACTTCTTTCAGTTGCGTATTGAGGGGGTTTCTGTGCATGGTCCTTATGGCTAGTTGTCCGCAAGGTTAGAGTTTAGTAGTGTTCTTTCGTCTCCCGCCCTCATTTAAATTCAGTTTGAATCTTTGGTTTGTCTCTTTTTATCATGACTCTTTTCCTTCCTCTACTCTTTCTTCTTGCTTAGTGTTCTACTTTTACTTTCTACTCTGCCTCGCTTCTTCCTGAGTTTCTTCACTTTAAAACCATGGCGGAGCAGCCAGTTAAACTTGAAGAATTGATGGATAGGTGTGCAGGTTTGGTTCTTACTATGAAGGAGGAGGCATGCATGGAGGTGGGTGATCTTCTCCAGTCCTCTTCATCTACCCATTTTGAGCATTATTTGTTGGGGAAGCTTTTCTTGGCTAGAATTGTATGGACATTCGGGCTACGGAGCGCACTTTAGGGAAGATTTGGCAGCCTAATGGTGGGTTGCATGTAAGGAATTTTGGCTTAGGGCTGTTTTTAGTTGAATTTGTTGATGAAGAGTGTTTGCATGCGGCTCCTGGGTGTTTGATAAGTGCGAAATACATCTATTTTAGGGTTTTAATTCTTCCTATTTTCATAACAATTCATGTCGTATTTCTCACTTTATATATTTTTCCTTAGATTTATGTTTTGATGTGAATTGATGTATTTTATGTGTTAAATGCAGAAAATAATAAAAAAAAATATATATATATATATATCATGCACGATCAGCATCCATTCACATGTACAAGGAAGTCAAATATTCAATTCATCACGACTTCATAACAGCACCACATATTCACGAGGAGATTCCAAATAAATATTCACACCATTATTCAGCAGAGGAGAGAGGATTATAATGCACTCATGCATATCATTGCTCACGTGGAATTATTTCTAATTCATGGCTGCATGCCGTTGGACGAGAGGAGCTTATTGTTAAATATTGAATATTGAAAACAAAGTCAAAAGCAAAAGGCTGCACAAGGAATTCGTTTGATGCATGAACTCTTCATGCAATACGTTCAAGATAATGCACGTACTCATTGGAGATGATTCACTAATGACGATGTTGTTGGATTTTTGATGGCGTGTCCATTGGCACAGAGTTCTGAAACGCTGCGTAGAGATCTAAAGATAGAATATTAAGATTGAGGCGGTTAATCATCGGATGACGACACTACTATATAATTGAAGAGAATTAGGGCTAAGGGGGACGTCACGCCTATGCGCCCAGAGGGGCCTCGCGCCTCCTACCTGAATTCCACTCGACTCCACCACGCACCATCACCACAGGTCCACATACCATCATTCACCGCCACCAGCAATCCTTAGACCACCTCCATCAATCATCATACGCCCACTATTATTCCCTTCATCCACACACCAAACTCATCAGACCTCACCATTGTTCACCACCACTTTCACATATTATTTTTGTTATGTTTGTTATTTTTATAATTATGTTTGAGTAGTTAGTTTAGCTCCTGAGTTGGGGTAGCAAACCAAATCTTTATGTTTATTTTGTAATCTTTTCTCTTATTATAATTGCAGTAGTTTAATTCCTGTTCTTCATGCGCTTTAATTTTCTAGCTAATTATTAAAGCAGTATTTATAGTTTTCTAATCAAAATGCGGCGCTAAGATTAGTTAACAAGACATAGGAAATTAAACCGGATTAACGACTAGAAGCATGGTTTGCCTATAGGTTAATCTGTCTTCAATAGGAATTGTTTTTAATGCTATTAACTTGATAACTTGGACATGGTTTGCGGCTTGTTATTTCAGTTAGTTAGGGTTCGTTGTACAGGGACCGGTCAACGAACTATTTATAATTCCTGAGTTTATTGCAGAATTAGGGAAGAGTTTATTGATAGATTAATAAAGTGAAGGTTTGCAGAACAATCTGGGGTGCTTCTTTAGATTCAATCTTTATTTCTTTATTTGGTTTATTTTTATCTTTTTACTGTTTCATTATTTTATGTTAGTTTGTTTAGTCCTTCTTTTTATTAAATTAAGTAAAACCTGAAAAAGTGATGTTTCCTGTTTTCTTAGTTTAGTTTTTTCAGTTAGTAAATAAATTGTCAATTAATTGAACGAGGTCTCTGAGATCGACAACCCCACTCAATCCACTATTCCGCAAAACGATAGGTACATTGTCTAGGTAGCGATAGTAACATATTTCTGCTAACAGAGGGGTCCTTGGTCTTTTGATGGTTGATTGTTAGATCTTATGGAGATAGATTGTGCAAAATCTCCTAAGGAACATGTGTTTCAGTGGGCACCCTTATGGGTGCGGGTTCATGATATTCAGTTTTGGTTAGTAGGGCATTCTTTCATATCCAGAGCATAATAGGCGTTTTAGTGGAGGGTTCATTCGTTTGAAAGTTTTGGTTGATATTACTAAACCTCTTATGAGGTTTGTCACTATCACAGTCTCGGGTGAACCAATGCTTCTTTGGTTATGTTATGAGTGTTTGTCATGTATTCATTTTCATTGGGGTATCTTTACACATGCTTCACAGGATTGTCCTGCACGAGGTGTAGGCCCGAGTGATGAGTTACCATATGGAATATTTTTGCGTGCGGGGACAGTTGGATGACGTAAGGTAAACTAGATGAAGGGAGTGGTTCAGGTGTTGTAGGAGAAGTGCCTCGTGATGTTCTTGAATCTCCTTTGAAGGCTAAGATAAAATTGAAGCAAGGAGACGAGTTGGAGGAAGGAGAAATTCCTATTGATGATGAAGTAGTTTTGCTTCAAAAAAAAGAGATTGTGATTGATTGTTTTTCTCGAAAGCGCAAGGTTGACAGAGTTCTGCATGATGCTACCTTGAAGGAATTTCTAGAGGGACAACAAGTGGGGTGTAAAAAAAGGGCAGGAGTGAGAAGGTGGCACTTGTCTGGTGTTTCAACTTTAATCTCAGAGGCAACCTTGGGGGAACCCAGGGCCGCTTGGCACAATGAGTCTCTTACTAGTGAACTTTTAGGGTTTGGATGCTCCCCGTGTAGTTCGTTGTCTCTTGAATTTGATCCAAGTTGAATCACCCTTGTTGATCTTTCTTACATAAACCAAGTTAGCTAGTGTGGAAATACGGTTGATAGCCATGAGGCTTCTGAGTTTTAGCTGGGTGGTTGGAGATAGTTTTGACAGAATGGGTATGTGGTTTTGTTTTGGCGGAGTGAGCTAGATGTTATGGTGCAAAGTTATTCGGGTTAGTATGTAGATTGTGTTGTATTTGATGGGTGGCGTAATCATTGGAGATTTATAGGTGTGTATGATTAGGCGGATGCGAATCAAAGGCGGGGGACTAGGAATATGTTGAGACAATTACGCGTTATGGGTGGTACCCTATGGTTGTTTGGGGGAGACTTTAATGAGGTGCTTTATCACTCGGAACAACTTGGTGTTCGGAGCCGATCATAGCAGGGTATGTCTGCATTCCGAAGGTGTTTGCATCAGTGTGGGCTTCGGGATCTTGGGTATGGTGGGAGTCGATTTACTTATTCAAATAGGAGACAAAGGGCTCAACATGTGAAGAGTTGTTTGGATAAGTTCTTATGCACAAATGTCTGGCTGGATATTTTCCCACATTTAAGAAGCTACCACTTACGTTGGGGCGATCTGACCATCACCCTATAAAATTGGTATTCAGGCCTCTTTTTTTTTTGGTTTCCCACCGGTTCACCACATTGGGCTACATCCGGTTCGGGGATCGGCACTGGGTAGCCTAATGGCAAGGTCAGTCCCCTCCCAATGGACGTTGTGGGGGATCGAACCGTGGTTCTCCCTACCAAGTGCAGCCCCAAACACCACGGCACTTGGTAGCCTAATGGCAAGGTCAGGCCTCTTTTTCGTGATGGAGCCAAGCCTTTTTTGTTTGAAAATTATTGTGTGAGAGACGATGACTGTCATGCCTTGGTGTAACGGGCGTGGAATGGTGGTGGGGGTGATTTCTAGGCTAAGGTTGCCAGATGTGGGGTTGAGCTCAAGTGTTGGGGTAAGCAAAAGTTAGCTAGTGAGTGCAGGGCTCTTATACGGGTGAAGAAGGATCTTGATGTTGTTGCTTCAGGCAATCCAGCTGATCTTGCCTTGAGGGAGTGGAGTCGGGTGTCTTTAGAGGTAGATTGATTTTTGTTGAAGGAAGAGATGTGGTGACAACAAAGGTCCCGCCAACATTGGGTAATTGAAGGTGAAAGAACTCAAGTTTTTTCTTTCACATATTTAAGACTCGGAATAGACAAAATATGGTTCATGTTTTAGTTAGAGATAATGGGGTTAATATGTCTAATTAGGGTGACTGAATATGTTGCTAGGGGTACTTTGAATCACTTTTTGTGTCCACTAATCCTATGCCAAATATGCATTTGCTCGCTTGTGTTGAAGGTTGTGTTCCTCAGGAAATGAAGCTTGCCATGGGGGAGCCTTATACTTGTGAAGAGGTTTTCCATTCTCTCAAGGTTATGCATCCATGCAAAGCTCCTGACCCTGATGGAGTTAACAGTATGTTTCTAAATACTTATTTGCCTATTATAAATGAGGATTTTATTTCCACAACACTTTGATTTCTCTATTTGGATGCTTTGCTTGAGGGGATAAATCATACTCATATTGTCGTAGTGCGTAAGAAGAAGGGAGCTAATGTTATGCCTGGTTTTCATCGATTTCTCTATGCAATACCATGTATATGTCTTATCAAGAATTTTAGTCAATCAAGTTAAGTTGGCTTTGCCTTTTGTTATATCTAATTGTCAAGCTACTTGTATCTTGAAGACACAATGGTGATCAGATTATAATTTCCCATGAACACTTACATATGATGAGCCATTCTACAACGGTTCACAAGGGTAATTTTGCTTTGAAATCATTACACAAATAGCATAACTTATAAATAAAACATACTAAGATATAGAAGTATGACTTACCCCTGATAAATGTCAGCATAATGTGTGACTTGTCTACACATTCAAATATTGCATTCGTCAAGTACTGCATAAGGCATTAGACATCACTTGACATAGTTACTTCGTAACACATTGCAGGACATAGGAATCCAAAGCTGTCATTATGATGAACATCAAGCATCTTAAATTGCACATGCCTGCACTATAAAGACAATAACATTAGTGATGTATTTCTAGTAAAACAACTATTTCAATTCTTGCATTAAAATAAAAAAAGGTATGAGTTGCTCACATAATGGCTGACTTGAGGATTGATACATTTAACCAGTCCTTCCTGAATACCTCGACCAAATCAGACATATATATATCAAATTGATGAGTTTGTCCTACTGCTTGGTAATGAAAGAGACCTTGGTCATCCTCCACAGTGATCAAATCACTGTGAGGTGACATCAACAGCAGCGCCGAGTGCAGAAGCCTCATATTCTGTGACAACCCATCCAATATCCTTCGCTCTACTAAATCAGGTCTAACCATAAAATTAGTTGATGTCTTCGAAGGAGCTGGAGTGACAACACTTTTACTTTCCCTCTACTAGTTTTTTTTGGCTTGACCTTTTCCTAAGTTATTAATTAATTAGGTTTAAGCAACCCTAAACCAGAGACTGATTGAAATGTTGCATAACAATAATTTCATAGTAAGTGTTCATTGCGTTTACCTGGCCCGAGAGATTGATCAATCTAATCGGTCACTGGATTGTAGTAGTTTGTGCAGACCACAATGCTTTCTTCTGTGGCAGAGGTACCGGTAGAGCAGCATCAGGATGTTCTGCCATATAATCATCCACAAGCACCCGGACATGGTATTGTCAAAGTGGTTCACCATGCACGATGTCTTCAGAAGATGAGGGGAACTGAAATTCCCACGAATTTTCATGTTAAGAATAATATAATTCTTTTTAAGAATAAATAAGTCCGAAGTTAGTATTATAGTGGCCAAGGGAAGTTAAACGATACTCTTGTATTAAATTCTTTCCTCTTCCTAAAATGTTTACAATTATCCGTAATGTCCTTGCCCTTACTAATCGTATTCCTATTATTAATATTATTATCATTTAAATACTACTTCATCCTTCTTAGATGTTACAACGTTATTTAAGTTCCCAGAATACAATCCTAGAATTTCTTTTTCAAATTGATTAATCTTAACTTCCTAGAGTTCGAATTCAATTTTACTTTCTCTTAGTAAATTAGCATTAACTTTAAGAGTTCAAATCCCATTTGACTTCTCCAAAATTAGTAAGATATTAATCCTTTATTATTCTCTTAATATTATATTACTAATATTCTAGATCCTTCTTTAACGTAATTATTTTCCTCTTGCTAGGATTACTGATTTGTTTCACTCTATCCTTATTTATTTCAATCTCTTCCCTATATTAAGTAAATGTTTATTAATTATTTTCCTAGATATTCTACTCTCATCCTTATCTTGTTACAACAGTTAAACCACTTCCTCCTATTATTTTGAATTGTAGATTTATTAAATTATTTATTTCTAAGTTGATATTGTTAACAATCTCGATCCTTCTGCTGGCTTTTCTTAACGTTAATGATTTTTATATCTTTCAAATATCTATAATACTAGTTACTAGAACCCTTCTTAAAATTATTTAATAACTTTCTTTTCTTTGAAATAGATTATTATTTATTAATTTAATAACATCTCTCTTTGTTTAGTAAATTACTTCTATTTAAAACATCGACTTTCTTCACTTCTCTTCATCCTCACTGTATTGCCATTACGCTCTTCCAAACTCTCAAAATTCACGCAACTCTTATACGTTCTTACTTCCAGTAAAATCTTCTCGCTTATTTACCTTTGAACCCTTGCAAATTCACGTTCTTTATCCTGCTGCTGTCAGATCGCCTCCCTGGTGCCAGTTAGGATTACGTTGGGTAAAGTATTCTACCTAGATAGTCGATTAAATTATTCGGTTGTGTTTAGTAGACTCTAATTGTTGATTATATATATTTAGACTCCGATTTCATTGACGGGTGTTACCAGTAGTCCTGTAGAGTTGTCTCTTGAAGTTGTTTGTCTAATCAGGTAAATTTCTATGCTCATGGTTATTTGACTGATGTTTTGCAATTTGGAGGAAAAAGGCTTTGGCTGCGTTTTAATGGATTCTCAGTTGGTGTTTGGAAATTGGGATTGTTTCCCACGTTTGGGAATTGGAAGAATTGGATTGTGTTGTGGTATTTCAGTTGTGTATTTTTGGGAGTCTTTCGCAGGATGCATTCCTCTGTTTGGGAGCTCACAGGTGCTCCCCATTATTATTATTTACGCTGCACACATTGTTGCAGTTAAGCTCTATGATCTACTCTATGTTACTGCTGTTTCATAGGGGGTGTGCACACTTAAGACTTAGGGTGAGGTGGTTGTTTGACGGTCCCATAGGTGACTGTCCTGGAGTTATTGTTTGACGGTCCCATAGGTGACTGTCCTGGAATTATTGTTTGGGGTCCCATAGGTGACCCCGTGTTTGGAATTATGGTTGGCTCCTGTTGAAAGCTCCCTACTAATTGATTGTTTATTGTGGTTTCTGGAAAAGTTATTCAATTGTTCAACTCTCCCCCTCGTCTGATTGACAAATGATAAAATGAACTTCAAAATGTATTTTACACAATGAGGTAGGATTTACTCAGTTTTTCTGATTTGCGCGATCCCTTCATGTTTTGTCTATTGTTTTCTGATCGCAGGTTATGGTTGCTGAAGTTTGGGGCTGAGATACAACATTTAAATTGTGATGTTTTGGATATTTATTTCTGTTGAATTATTTAAAGATTAGCCTGAGCACTCATGGGTTGAGTGTGGCGGTAGCACTCTGGATTGTTTTGTATTTCCGCTGTGTTTTTATGTTAAACATTCACTTTCTATTGGCATTAATATTATGGTCATCTTGTACCCTTCTAATCCTGTTTCATTTTGATTTTCATAAATTTGGACCTGTCCGAACGTCCGTCCGGACATCCATGTTCAGACATGCCCCGAGAGTATTTTGTTTTTCACAAAATTAGTGTGTCTGAACATCTGTTCGAACTTAAATGTTCGGACAGCATGCGAGGACGGGTCTGAACTGTAAGTCTCGGCACCTGTCCGAACTTACATGTTCGGACTAATGTTCGGACAAACCTTGTATCTCAATTTTAAGACTCGTTTGACATCCGTTTTAATCCCCGTCTGCGGCGTTGGATTCGTATCGTTTTATACTTTATAATGAGGCAAAATCCAGGGTGTTACAGGAACAATTCACCTCATGCCACCATGACATCCTCACCTCCCATCAGTAAGAACAACGTGCACTCAAGGGATTCCTGAATGTTAAGTGGAAAAGGGTTAGACGAAAATAGTCAAGTCCTAGGTCGATGATAATAACAAATATCATTCATCATTGTTAATGTATCTAACCTGAAGAGATGCATATGAATACGGCTCAACCGAGTGCACACTACTCTACCATACCTGCGTGCTCTCCTTCCGATCAGCTGATGGTCCAAGTGGTGGTCTAATCACCTCTTGACTATTGAACATCTGTGAGCACATTTTGGAAATCTCTTCAGCGGTTATCTGCTGAAGATCCTGCTTAACCCTCTGCTCAATATTACACTCTAGTTCAGCAGTTATCTTTAGATGCTCTTGGTAGCCGATCATCCTTCCTTGCAGGCCTTTCCTAAACCTAGGATTGCCAAAAGCTTGTTGGATACCAACTTATCTACCAAAGCCAACAACACGACCAGGATGATCCATTGTTCCAAGAGCACGAGAAAAAGGATCATACTGTCTGCTCGGAGTCCAAGAACCCTCAGTAACTTGAGAGCTTAACTCCTCTTATAAAACACACAAATATCATAATTAATTAGTTGACAGTTACATAAACCAAAATTCAACTTTTGTACCAAAATTAAATATTCACCATTTGATTAATAGTGGATCTCGTGGTGTCATCATACTGAGGATCTTTCGGCCTTGATTTTTTTGGCACTCGACTCAACTTCCATACTTTCATCCTTCTGTAGCTAGGATCCAATGACTCATCCAATGGCAGCAAGCCCTACTTTTCTCACTCTGGTACACGCTCGACAATACCTCTGCCGCCTAAGTGATGTAGGTATATATTTTTCTTTGTGTTTTCTTGTTGTTTCACCAAAGTGCCAACAAATACGTATAAACTATGTAAAATGAAATAAGCCAATAAAATACGAACAAGATAACAAGACAAATGACACTTAAATCCACCTAGTACTCTGGGGTGTGATGATACTCAACGAACTGCATTCACTGCTCTTCTGTGATGCCTTCGTACTTCTCCTAGGGTGGAATTTAATTTCCATCTTCTTCTGGATCCCCGCATCTTGTGCTTGATTCACCTTATGAATGTACTTGTTGGCGAGCTTGTTTTTGTGATCCCAGAATTGTCGCGCCATTGCCTTCAGCACATCTTCCTTGAGAGAAGAATCTACACAGAATCAAGCCTACATAAATGATTAGTTAGTTAGTAACACATAACGAGAAACTTTAAACCTCTAGAATAACATATTATAAAAAAACATACATGAAGATGCTCAAACATAGTGTCCTTCAACGATTCTGGCACTTACCTCCATGTGTGGTTTATGTAGCAGTATGTGTTATAACCCAAGGTTTAGTGCAAAATTAATTTCGTTTAATTGTAATCTATTGCTGGATTATTTTACTCAGGACATGGAGGTCCTTCTTAATTAAGTTGTGGACGAGGAGGTCATTTTCCCCTTCCGTTTAATTTTCTAGTGAGAATTAACATTTCTAAATTATTAATTTCCTTAATAATTACGTCCTCCCCAGTCATGTTCTCACGACGCTCATTTTCCTTCATCTCTTCAGTTTTGAAAACTGCCAGACGCTCCTCTCCTCTCTTCTCTTCTCTCTCTTAAAGGTTACGTTCATTCAAGTGTCCAAGTTCCGCTGATTGAAGTTCTGTAATTTGAGTCCCTGCTGTGGATTGCTCTTCTACGAATTCTGGTTCAGATTAAGGTAAGAGGTCGGATTATCGTTCTCCAACTCGTCAGTTCTGAGACTTCTCTTTTAATTCTTCCTCTGCAATCTAATTAGGAATCAGTAATTGTCCCTTCCCTTGTTGAATTTCTGCTTCGGTTGGTGTGCTCTGCGATTTCGTGATCAGTTTTAGGTAAGGGTGTGAATTCTTTGTGAATGGCAGTTTCTGATTGTGAGGGTTTGGTGTTCTGATTTGGGGTTGTTCTTCTGTGTGATTTGCTTAGTGTTTTGGAAGAGCATTTTGGTTTACAATTCGGTGACTGCTTTGGCTGGGCGCTGCTGTTCAGATTGGGTTCGTCTGCAAATTAATTGAGGTAGGTGGCTTACGGATTCGGCTAGTGTGTTCAGCCTTGGGGAGTTTCAGATTCTAGGATTTAGTCTGCAAATTGTCTCTGCGTTGTGTTTGAAATCTGTCGGTTTAACTGTTGTT
The DNA here is from genome assembly GCA_023374045.1 of Limonium bicolor. Classification (NCBI taxonomy): domain Eukaryota; kingdom Viridiplantae; phylum Streptophyta; class Magnoliopsida; order Caryophyllales; family Plumbaginaceae; genus Limonium; species Limonium bicolor. Next base: position 255,935,227 of record CM041781.1, on the reverse strand, counting down.
TTGATGGCTAAAACCCCCAAGGTTGTTTTCTGCAAATTGCTGTTGATTTGAATGTTGTTTGAGCCTCTGGTTTGGGTGCAAAATGCTTTTGGAAACTACATTTTTCCGTGTGTCCAAACGTCTGTCTGAACATTGAAGTTCGGACAGACCCTGTTTGCGTACTATTTTTCTGAGTTTTGAATGTGTCTGAACTTCTGTCTGAACTTTGACGTTCGGACGGGGTGCGAGGACGGAGCCGACTTACAAGTCTCGAATGGTGTCCAAACTTGTAAGTCAGAACAGAAGTTTGGACACACTCTTCTGCCTTCACCTGATTTTGCTTCGACATGCGTCCGAACTTTGACGTTCGGACACATGTTCGGACTTTACGTGTGTCTGATTTCCAAAAACGTCCGAACATCCGTCCGAGCTTTGATGTTCGGAGACCCCCTATGCCTCTACCTCTGTTTTAGTTCAACTTGTGTCTGAACTTTGATGTTTGGACACATGTTCGGACATTCGTCTGATTTTGGCTTTTGAGTCTCGACTTGCGTCCGAACTTCGACGTTCGGACATAAGTTCGGACAAGGTACTGTTTACGCCTTAGCTTGCTCGTTTGAGCTCCGTTTTGACTTCCGTTTACGGGGTTGGATTCCCCTTCTGATTTCCAAGCTATCTATATGCTTTGTGGTGCCATTGGTGCATATATGCTTAACGGTATTTAAGCTTCTGTTTTGGGACCTAGTTATCTCTGTATTTGAACCGTGGATGGCTGGTTTAGCTATCTCGTAGCGCGCTACGTAGGACGTCCTTCTGTATCCATGTGTGTGTTCTCCGTTCTGTTCACAGGTGTTCCACCTGTTCTGCTCACGAGTGATGATTCTGTTCTGTCTGTATGTTGTGGTTAACTAGTGTCCCCTTCTGTTTCTGGCTCTGTCTGCTTTGAACTCTGCTTAGTCCTATGGCGATTGGAATTTTGCATTGCTTTCTGACTTGGAAATGACTTCTTCTGTCTACTTCTGATTTGATAGCATTTTATTGAATGTTTTGAGCATGCTGGTTGATGATGTTAGTTATCTACTGGGTATAGTTGGATGCTCACTCCTCTACTCTTACTAACATTGCAGATTGATCAGTGAGGATCATCTGTTCAGCTTCTGGAGTTCTGTTTATGTTTACTCAGTTCTTTTGAGACATTTATGTTTAGCCTATGTAGCCTACGGGCCTGAGTAGTGTTTGATAATTCTCGTTGACTTCTGTTTTGTATTTGGGTCTGGGAGTACCCTGTTACATTTTGTTACACTAATTTATATAAGTATTCGTTTTGGGCCTTTATTCTGATTATTTGCATTCGATAATTAGGTCCTTGCGTTATTAAGTAATAATACACGGCGTGTAACATCCCCAACTCCTAGGCCAGTGTTGGGGGCGTTACACTATGTCTTCACTAGGTGACCAACATAAGCAACATAGTCCTTCTTCCAACTAATGTACAGCTGCTGGTATTCGTTGAACTGCACCAGCTTCCTGGGGGGGGGGGGGCTTTATTAGCTTTCAATGCACGTGTGGGGTCTCTTTTCTTCACCTTTTGTCTGGAGGATGAGGCCACTACTAGCTCTGGTATCTGCTGTGAAAGGCAAGCCTCATCCTCCCATGGTTGAGTTGTCTTCCCCGTTTTTCCTCCTTGTGTGACCTATTTAGCTGGTCTTGTTCGATGAAGCTCAACTTCTCCAACAGGAATGTCCATAGGGTGATCATCCACTACAGAAAAGATAGATCACTCAACAAATAATCACACTTAAAACAAATGTACAACTACTAGCACTAGCTACCTAACATGAAAATTTAGACCATTTGATGTTTTCAACCCAAACACCCTCATCATGGTCTGATTGTGCATAAATCAAGTCGGTTTGGGTATCATCATTCAAATCCCGCAATCTTGTAGGAAACAATGTTGTTTCTTCTACCGTCTCATTGTCATCATTATCATTATTTTCATTTTCAATTAGAACCGGTCTTCTCCCTAGAAGAAAGGCCATACCATCTACAGTCTTTCTGATCCTGAACATACCACTTGGTCACAATCCTCCCCCATAACAAATTGATCATCCTTAAAACCGGCATGTGTAAGATCAACCAAGGTAAGCCTTTCATCATTTTGGATTCCACGTCAATTATCCACCCATTTGCAATGGAACATTAGAAAAGAATCGATGTGGTAGTCTAGTTCCCAAATATCCTCAATAACACCATAATACCAACTAGAGCTCCTAACTGGTTAAGATCGGTTACCGATTTGGTACTCATTGAATGATACTTCTATTTTTACTCCATTGCTCTGGTTTATTGATTTAGCATCTTGGCATGCAGTGTATTACGTATACCCACTAATGTCATACCCTTCAAATAATGTAATATTAGGTTTATGTTTTACTATTAAACATCTGATCTTTTCATTGACAACTTCTGGATTTGCTGATGCTTTTTCAAACACGTGATCTTTGAATCATTGGACAAACACTCAGTTTTATTCTTTTGTTAGCCAAAGGTGGTCTTTGGTAGGATTTTGTTGTCTCAACTCAGCCATATGAGTATCAAAGAAAGGTTCAGCAACCTCAAGGTGTTGTAACACAAACAAATGTGATTGAGGAATCAAATGATGTGGAACTTGCATAATCTTTCTCCTAATGAAACCTTTACCCTCAAATCTGCCGTAGTATCTTGGTTTTGGGATACCAATTGATTATGCTTCAATCAAATAACCCGTCATAAATTCAGTGACTTCCTCAATCATTGTTGCTTTAATTATGCTCCCTTCTAGTCGATATCTATTCTTCATTCTACCCTTTAGAATACTCATGTATCATTCAAAAGGGTACATGTAACGTAAGTAGACCGGACCACAATATTCGATCTCTCGAACAATGTGTACTATCAAGTACACCATTATGTCAAAGAAAGATGGTGTAAAATACATCTCCAATTGACATAATATGACCATAATTTCACGTTGTAGATTATCGATAGAGTTTACATCAATTACCTTACAGTAGACAGCGTTATAGAAGAAACATAATCGGGTTAACGCATTTCTGACATCATTTTAGCAATATCCCTCAGACACTGCTGAAAAAAAAAAAGAATAAACAACGCCCCTTTAACAACGGTTATATTGTAAATCATTTTTTTTATCATAGGCGGGACATCTTAAGCAACGTTTTGCTTACAAAGCGTTGTTTTTGTTATCGCGCCCAAAGTAAAAAACAACGCTTTGTAAATAATCGTTCTTTAAGAGACACGTATAAAAAACACTTCAGGAAGGAAGCGTTTTTTATGTGTTTGGGCGCGATAACATAAAAAACGCTTCACTTAAGAAGCGTTCTTTATGCTAGCATAAAGAAAGCTTCTTAAGTGAAGCATTTTTTATGTTACCTAAATTAATAAACTCTTTTCGCCCTCCCGTCCAATCTTCTCATCAATCATATCGCAATTGTTCCCCTACCACTCTCTGTAAACCTCGCTCTCTGCAAACACACTAAGCTCTCTAGCTTCTCAATCGAAACCATCCCAAAAATTCATTTCGATTCCGCCGCGGCGCCTCTTCTCTTCCCCTTTCTTCCGATATCTGCGCTCGCCATCTTCATCAATATTCTAGCTTCTAATCTCTGCAACCTGGCGGCCAAACTGGTGATGAAGGCAGGCCACATGCATGCGTCTCGAGTTCTCTCGCTATCGGTAATATTGAGCTGCGAACAGTATACATATATGCCTATCGATCCTTATTTTCATATGTATACTCTTTCGATCAGTAATTAATTTTAATTTTGCAAAATCGCATGAACAGGAACATACATGCCCTGTCGCACGCACGGCGGCGCCTCTGGATTACAACCCCAACTAGCGAAAGGAACAACATACATGCGCGCTAGATCTTTCGGCTCTATTCTTGTGCTGATGAAGTAATTTTGCAAACCAAACTTCTTAATCAAGAAAATACATGCTCTGTTTGTTTGGGATTAAAAGGCATGAAATATATTGTGTGTGTATTGTTTGGGAATAATTTTGCATGCAAACCAAACTGTGGCACGCACATTTGTTGTTAACCTATGTGTGCTTGCAAACCAAACTTGTTAATCAGAAACATATATACTCTGTTTGTTTGGGATTAAAGGCGTGAAATAAAGTGTACGTGTGTTTGGGAATAATTTTGCATGCAGACCAATGGACTTGCTGGTTTTTACTATGTGCTGATTGTTGTTAATCAGGCGCGCATATTGTTGTACTATGTGCTGATTTTTACTTGCTGGTTGTACAATTAATGGATTTGGGAATTAATGTGTTTATTAGGCGTCAAATATAATGTGTTTCAGCATGCATACAAATATAGCCACGTGGTTATATATGGCGAAATTAATTTGGTTAGATGATTATAGGGTGTATTAATTAATGCTATATTATATTATAGTATAACCTAGGGTGCAAATATTAGATGACCATGGGATGTATTAATTAGTTACAAAGACATAGCATTACGGCAGGTTGCCTGATGTCCCCTTCCCCATATTGCTTTTACCTTAACATCCACCCAGAAGTTTATCTACGTTTCTATCAATACCAACATCAAACTTTCAAGTTCCTTCACATTCTTCTCAGATTTGTTATCCGGTCAAGCTAGGCATTCCAATTAACCCTCTAATGTTTTGGAAATCTATATGATCACCATTGGCCATATTAGAGACCTCTAGCTACTTACAGCTTCTTAATTTCTTGTAGTTATTATTTTAGTATCCCTTTACATTTTTTGGCTAGCGCCTATGACCTTCGATCATCATCAACCTAAAATAAAAAAAATTGAACTCGGACGGGCCCACCAACTTTATTTTCCTTCACGACCTTTCTTCTCTCCTTTTCCTTTAGTCACCTTTGACTAGTATATATGCTATGGAAGCTTCAGTAGATCGAACAATCAGAACTGGACAGCACTGAAACATCACAGAGAAAATCGGATAAAAAGTCAGACGAATTTGGCCGATGGAGACAGTTGCTGCCTCTGTTGAAGATGAAAGTACCGACGATCATGATGATTCTTCTACTGATATAAAAGAGACAGAAAAAGAAAAACATGGTACAAAAGAGACAGAGGCAAATACAGATGAAAGGATGAATGAGAACTCAGAAACATAGAGGTTGAAGAAATTGGCTAAAAAGTTAGGTGAGGCTGCCATGAAGTAGAGTCCGGTGGCGATTAACGAATTAATTACCGGCCCACTTCATGACCTTGAATGAAGAAAACTGTTTTCTAGAATAGTTATATGAGGAGGAGAGGAGGAAATTTGGTCAATTATATGGTGGCATGGGGGACTATATGAAGATAAAGTGGTACCAAATCACCCGGTTGATGAGTTTCATGTCTTATGGATGGAGATGGAGATGGAGAAGCTAGACACTTCTCCATCTCCACTTTCGATTGGATTCGCATCTTCTTTCAGTTTTGAACATCGATAGGTCTGAGAAATCTTTAAACACTAGGACATGAGTGTCTGTAGATTGCATGCAGTCATTTGGAATACTAGCCACGCACACTGTTGATGTGGGGTGCATCGTATCTTTTAAAAAAAACTAGATGAAGGTCCCTTGGCAATTAAAAAAATTGAGAGATTCCCCTTAAGTAGGATTCCCCCTGAGTTTGCTTGTTAAGCGTCTTTAACAAATGATAGCAATAAGTGACAGCTTTTATGCACAATAAGTGACAGCTTTTATGTTATACTGTAACCTTAATAGAAAATTTCTACTATGGTTATAGTATAACATAAAAGCTGTCACTTATTGTGCATAAAAGCTGTCACTTATTGCTATCAAGAAACAAATGATAGCAATAAGTGATAGCTTCTATGCACAATAAGTGACAGCTTTTATGTTATACTATAACCATAGTACTATATATGTTCTGCTATGGTTATAGTATAACATAAAAGCTGTCACTTATTGCTATCATTTGTTTCTTGATAGCAATAAGTGACAGCTTTTATGCACAATAAGTGACAGCTTTTATGTTATACTATAACCATAGTAGAAAGTTTTCTACTAAGGTTACAGTATAACATAAAAGCTGTCATTTATTGTGCATAAAAGCTGTCACTTATTGCTATCATTTGTTAAAGACGCTTAACATGCAAACTCAGGGGGAATCCTACTTATGGGGAATCTCTCAATCTTTTTAATTGTCAAGAGATATTCATCTAGTTTTTTTTAAAAGGTATGATGCACCCTACATCAACAGTGTGTGGCTAGTATTCCAATTGACTGCATGGAATCTACAGACATTAATGTCCAAGTGTTTGAAGATTCTCAGACCTATTGATGTTCAAAACTGAAAGAAGATGTGAATCCAATCGAAACTGAAGATGGAGAAGTGCCCAGCTTCTCCATCTCCATCCATAAGTCATGAAACTCATCAACCGGGCGATCTGGTACCACTTTATCTTCATATAGTCCTCCATGCCACCATATAATCGACTAAGTTTCCTCTTCTCCTCCTCATACAACTATTCTAGAAAACCGTTTTCTTCATTCAAGGTCATGAAGTGGGCCAGTAATTCGTTAATCTCCACTGGACTCTACTTCGTGGCAGCCTCACTTAACTTTTTAGCCAATTTCTTCAACCTCTCTATTTCTGAGTTCTCATTCATCCTTTCATCTGTATCTGCCTCTGCCTCTTTTGTATCATGCTTTTCTTCTTCTGTCTCTTTTGTATGAGTAGAAGAATCATCATGATCGTCAGTACTTCCATCTTCAACAGAGGTAACAACTTTCTTAGCAAATTGGAAATTTCTTCTCAGGTACGTATTATAAGTACTTTTGTGTTTGAATTGGTGATTTTAACTATTTGCGCATGTTTGGATAAGTTTAAATGGTGTACTTAATTGCTTTTATAATTCTCGCGTGCAGCTTGTTGATTTCTTCTCAATACTTATTCACAAGCAGATCTCAAGTTTGTCAAGGAGCGCGCACACATGTGTTGAAGGCACTAAATTGATCAGAAGAAGTCATGAGTCATCTATCTTTTCTGTCTTCAAATGGTTGTATTGTACATGTTATGATCGAACTTGAACCATTTTTAGTAGTTTGGTTAACTAGCTAGTTACAAATGTTGTATTTGATCGATACTACACTTAAGCCTATGTACGCTGGTATAATATTAATGCAAACAAAGTACTGTTGTTGATCTATTAATTAAAATTCACCAGTTTGGTTGATCTGGTATATATAATGCAAACAGGTTGTGAATGACAATTTTGTGATTTAATTTTGTGTTATGCGTAGGGTAATAAATTGTATAAAAAATAAAAATATAAAAAAGGACCATATAAGAAACGCTTATACATATAAGCGTTTCTTATAGTCTCGCGCCAAATGTCATAAAGAACGCTTATCCATATAAGTACTTTTTATAAAGCTTCATAAAGAACGCTTATATTAAACAAGCGTTTTTATAGTCAGACATAAAGAACACTTCAAGATGAAAGCGTTCTTTATGCCTCGTAGATTTCCGCCACCTTACACACCTTAAAAAACGCTTTAGCAATAAGCGTTCTTTTAAATTAATGTATAAAAAACGCGTATAACGCGTTCTTTAAGAGGTTCGATCATTTGCATCACTGGCATAAAAAACGTTTATAAAACGTTCCAAAAGACAAATAAAAACTTTGTTTATTCTTTTTTTTCCAGTAGTGAGACTGTAACCGGAAGAAGATGTACCATTAATACATGATAACCGTGATGCCTAACAACTTCAAATCCTTCATCGATACAATGTTCTTCCAGTTTGAAGAGTATCAAGAAGGTACTTTTACAGAGTGCAGACATTTGTAGAAGCTAATCTTTTTATTCTTTGAAAGTGTATAGCATGTAGAAAATAGGTATATTCGTTGTCATTCTCTTGTGAGAGTGACTCTTTTCGTATACCCATGGCTTGCATGTCTTTTGTCACTTTCAATCCGTCTTTCAAATTGTCGGGTATGTTGAGCAAAGTCCCGCCCATTTCCTCTCCAACATTCTTTACAATTAGCATGATATCTAAACAGTGTCTGATAGGAAAATGACTCCAGTACGGTAGATCCCAAAAGATAGAACGTTTTTTTCTAATTATGTTTCGCCGGTTTTGATGTGTTTCCAAATACATTTACAATGTCCTTAACCTTTGCATACACTTCCTCTAAGCTCAAAGGTAGATGGGCCACACGAGTATCGGTCTCACCATTGAACAATTTCTTCTTTCGATAAGGGTGATCTATAGGTAGAAGACATCAATGACACATGTAAACATTCTCACCAAAATTTTTTAAACGGTCCGAACATGTGTCATCCTCGCATACCGGACATGCAAATGTTCCTTTCACTGTGTATCCTGACAAGTTCCCATATGCAAGGAAGTCATTGAAGTACAGAATGACAACTCCTTGAGCGTGAGATTTTCTCTTGCATAAGCATCATACACCATGGTTCTCTCATTCCACAATAACGTCAACAATCAGTGGGGCGAGATATACATCAATGTTACTACCTGGCTGCTTGGGACCAGGTATCAAGAGTGATAACATTATGTACTTGCATTTCATACACAACCATGATGGAAAATTGTAGATCACAAGCAAAACGGGCCAAGTGCTGTGTTGATAGGGATGGCAATGGGTCGGGTTTGGGTTGGGTGGACCATCACCCGCACCCATCACCCGACTTCATCCGCTCCACCCGTACCCGACCCGTCACCCGTTATGTATCACCCATCACCGTTTCACCTGTCACCCGTGGGTGAAGCGGGTGAACCCGTTTACCCGTTTGTTTTTATTTTTCCTTGTTCGCCAGTTAGGTTTACAAATTACTGTGAGTGGAGAGAAAATAGAGACATAGAGCATGTATGTTCTATGTTCGCCGGTTAGGGTAGCAAAATTTACTTCAGAGAAAATAAAGAAATATTGCACAGAGCATGTACGTTCCATATTCGCCAATTATGGTTGCAAAATTACCATGAGTGAAGAGAGAAAATAGAGGCGCAAAGCATGTATGTTCAATGTTCGCTTGTTAGGATTTGGAAATTACCTTCAGTGAAGAGAATGGAAAAATTCGCAGAGCATGTAAGTTATTTGTTTTTCAGTTAGGGTTTCAAAATTACTGAGAGTGAAGAAAGAAAAGAGAGGCACAGAGCATCTTTGTTCCATGTTTGCCAGTTAGGGTTGCAATTACCTTCAGTGAAGAGAATTAAAAACTGCACAGAACAAGTATGTTAGGGCTGTAAAATTACCAAGAGTGGTGTGAATAAAGAATGGCGCAGTAACCCAGAGCATGAATATTCCTTGTTCACTAGTTAGGGTTACAAAAATCGTGAGTAAAGGAGAATGAATAATAAGTAACAATATATATATATATAATCTATACGGGTGAACGGGTCGGGTGATGGGTGAAAAATGTTCACCCGTCACCCGACCCGCACCCACACCTATTCCACCCGTCACCCGTTTTCACCCGTTTTATGCAGGTTTTTCACCCGCTTTAGCGGGTCAGGTGACCGGGTGAAATGGGTACCCGTAGACCCATTGCCATCCCTATGTGCTGATTGCTCAATGTGCCGTACGGGATCATCCCATCAGTACATAGCCCAAGCCTTAGATTCCTATCTTCACCCTTGAAATGTTCTTTGAGCCATATGTTGATGTTTCTTCACTGAGGTCCATCTGTTGGATGTTTTAATCTTTAATCACTTTTTCTATCCTCTGCGTGCCATCAAAGTTCTTTGCATATTTCAGATTGACAAACGACCGTTTGAATCTAGATGTGATCGGCAAATACCATAATAGTGTAGCTTGAGGGATTTTTTCTGAACAGGGGAGGAGTCACCATCCTTATGCTTATATCAGGATAATGAACATTTCAGACACTTGTCTAGATGTTTTTAAACACTGATAAGCCTCAAACTTATCATTTTTTATGAGCTACAATTATAAGATATTTAGTCAAAACAAGTATGAAATAGCTAGTATTTATGTTATATTTTGTATAAAGTTCATTTTAAAAGTTCAGACTTATGTTGTTGTATTTTCGTGTAAGGAATCAATTCTTAATCCAAGGAGTGAAGTAATGCAGGGTTTGATACCATGAGTCCAACACCCGGCAAGAGGAAGGACCAGAACAAGGGTGATGCCGAACTTAGTGCTGGGTATGTTCTAGCTGACACCAGTGAGGACGGTTCACCAACAGACAGCGGTAACTTACCATTACCTAAACAAATGCTGCCAGGTATAACTCATCCGGCATCAGCACCGTTTCGTGGGGTTTGGTGGTTTTGACCGTTATAAAACACGTGGTGCCGGATACAATTGGTTCGGCATGATTCCCGACACAAGAAGGACTTGATGCTTATAAATAGGCTGAGAGTCTACACTTTCACTGCACTTTTACACTACATTTTCATACACTTATTCTCCAAGAACTTGGTCCGATTGCTGCCAAGTAATTACTACAAGTCATCCATCAAAAAGAAGAAGGAATCTTCAAGTGGTTAAGGCTAGATCAACCCCTTACTCTTCTTGCACTTCTTCTTCTATTTTTGTAGATGATGCAGTAGGATTTTCTTGTGCTCCTTGGCTTGGAATGATGATTCCTTTGTAAAACAATATTAATCACTTAATAAAATTTCAAAGTTTCACTTAGATTTTTGGTTTTTGTGCAAATTGGATTTAGTGTTTTACTGATATTTTTACCTTCAAAGTTCTCCCTTTGTCAACCAAAACAAAGGCAGAATTGGTTGAGGAAATCTAAGGAATCCTTACATTTGTCTTCTACATTTTAGGAGATGATAATTAGGGTTTTGAATTAACCATTGTACTCTTCACTTTCTGGCTTGTTTATTGGCTTAAAATTTGTTGGATTTGATAATAGGAAGTGAGTGTATGTTTCAGATTCTTGACTGATAAACATTGTTGAGCTTTTGTCTTAGCCGGATCCATTGCCGGGTGGTTTGTGTCCGGCGCATTCAAATCCTTGAATGTGCCGTGCAGCCTCTATCCGGCATGGCATCCGACACATTTAGAAACTGGTTAATTCGAGACTTGTGAGTTTAAATTGGTGATCATACTTATTTTATATGGATTATTGTTCTGAACTAAGGAGTAGTTCGTAGTAATTAACCACTTAATTAGTTAAATTTGAATTAATGTTCATTATCAATTCCCCCTATTAGAATTAGGTAATTACTAGGCTTAGGTCTAATTTTCTACTAAGTCCCTAGGGTTCGATACTTCTGGTCATAATTTACTCACTCTTTATTCCGACCAGGAATTTTTGCTACCCATATTTGAGTTGTAGGATTCTTTCATTATTTTTATTCATTTTAGTATATAGTTTTTCCCTACAAATTCTTTGTTAGAAATCACCCTTGTACAACACACGATTGTTTGGACATACATGAATCTTTTTGTACTCAATTCCCATTGGACACATCCATTTCTTTACCTTGTAGATGGTGGTAGGGAGACTGTTCCCATTCGGTAACATATCATGAAGCAGCTCAAGAAGTGTCATGAAACTCTTGTCACTCCATCTGTATCTTCCCTTTAGGTTGAACAAATTCAATAATCCGACAATTTTGTGTGCTTAATGCACGTAGGGTACAAGACTGTCTTGGATGCGTCCAACAACCTTTGATACTCATCCGGCTGGTAGACAAAATTGTCATCAACGTTATCAAGCATCTCGTCTATTTTCTCATCATGGTAAGTTGGCTCACTGTCATTGACTCTGGAATCACTTGGAAGTTCTGATTCGTTGACAGAATATGTATGGTCAGTTCTCATCCTCTTCCGATCATCACTATACAGGACACGTCATTATCTTAAACATTTTCTCCATGAAAAGTCCATCTTTTATAGTGTGGCATGAAACCGCGGGTCTTCAGATGGAATTCAATTTCTTCGATGCTTGAAAATTTCCGTATGACACCGTAGTCAACACAAGGACATGGAATTTTCACCTCCTTTGTCATGTCTTTGTGCTGCACTGCCGCTTTCCAAAGCTCTTTCAATATCTTGTCAAAGTGATCCCCTCGACTATATGTGAAACACCAAAACGGGTATGATTATTACCGTACCTAAAACTAAAATGTTTTTGTACTATGGATTACATTTGCTTCTAAGTGGTTTCACCTTATGAAGCGTGACCAAATGCGTATCAAATAAGCTAGCCTAACTCTAAGGTTCCCACCCAAATTATAAACTAGAATTTTAGAATCAACAAATCATTTCTTTTTTAAAACATAAACCAAAGTTCAATTACTTACTTGTTTATAGGATTTGTAGACATATAAGGAAACCGGAATGGTGATGGACAAAGGCGGGAAATGCAGACGTGTTATCGTGAGTGGTTAGAACTGGAGTTATTAAAATAAAAGAAAAGAAATTAAAACTCAAAATATCCGTCGGGCTGCAAACAAATCCCGGTCGTTGTAGTATAGTAAAGTGTAAGTGACCGGATATCGAACCGTGGGACTAAGGGGAATGATTAAGTACCTAAGCGTGTCACAAAAAAGGGGGGATTAATTGACTTGTATTATAAATAAAAACGAAAGATAAAATAAACTAAGTTAATAGATAAATTAAATGGAACTCTGGTTCAGGTTAATATAATCTGCTCTTTCATGCTATGTCTACTGGTTTAATTATAATTGTTTGGCAAAATTTCTCTTATTATCTTAAGGACTAAATCATAGACTCATAAGAACTCGTTTACCTGAAAATGCAATGTCCGATGAAAACTCAAGCAAAATACGTGTAAACGGACGGTTTAGATATGAGAAATTATTTATGCATCTGAGTACTAACTTATTAAATCATAATAAGCTCCCTCCAGATTTACGGCTTAATTAACCTATCTATTTATCACCTGGTCTGATCAAAATAGACTTAGCAAGCAATTTAATAAACTCATGACATTTATTAAAAAGGCGAGAGATAAACTTTAGGTCGTAACAACTGTATTTAAATAAAACCAGTAAACATATTGCATAATTAATACAAACACATAATAACCATTCCCAGAGTATAAATATTCTAGCCTAACATATTAAATAGATAAACAGAAACAAGAGTAGTAGAAATCATCTGTAGTCACTCCTGCATTCGTTCTGCTATTTTGTATACGTAGGACTAGAGGTGGATACGGTGGAATGAAAAGAAAATAAAATGAAGAAGACGGGAGAAGAGAAAAATGGAATGATGGATGATGGTATTCTGTGGTATGTATTCTGTAGTAGAAGGGACTGATTATTGAAGGCAGAAGGAGCGTGGGTTTTATAGAAGATAAGAAGAGGAAGCAGACAGAGGGAACACCGCGTGAGGAATTTAAGGAATTGATTGGGGCGGCAGAAAGAGCTGGATCACGCGTGAAAGGATTTGCAGATTGATTGCTCATTAATTGCAGGGGACAGAGCTGGAGACAGACGCGTGAGGGAATTAAGGTAGGCGCCGCTCGGAGTAGATGGATATGGCAGAATCAAGTTGCAGACAGTCGCGAAGAAGAAGACTGTCGCGTCTGATTTTTAGTCACGTCCGCGTTGTTGTCCACCTCCCTGTCCGCCTCCGGCTACGCGGACGCAAGTGGGAACCGCCTCCCTGTCCGCCCAAGTCCATGCGGTCACTTGTGCGGTCACAAACTGAATTTATTTTCTTCTACGAACTTTGACCAGCTCCAGATTCTTCGTTTGGACTCCGTTTTCTGAGCCGTTTGCGTCTATGCGTTCGTCTCTTCGTCTACTTTACTCCCAGCTTGGTTTTCCTCATGTTTAAACAATAAATTTGTGAGATAACAATAAAACATAAACTAGAGGAAAACTAACCGAAGTGGAGAAATGAGCAAGAAAAGTGCTAATATTATATATGAAATACACCTATAAAACATGCTCATTTGGACACTTATCAGGAAACAACAAAGGTGGTTCGCGGACTAATATGTAGTGAAACCTGATAAAGAAAAATTGTAGTTATCGTTATACATATACACATACAACAAACAATATTAATTACTAATACATTTAAAAAAATTGGCATGACCTTTGAATAATTTAGCCTATCCCGTGCTTATTAGTAAGCATTCACCAAAGTCATTCAATGGCACAAATTTTTAGCAATTGGCACAAGTCAAACTATAACCAAATTCATTCATCAAACCTAATTTCAATAATTTACGGTAATCAAATACAAAGTCAATCATAAAAGAGAAGAATATAAGATAGATTATATTACTGGTTCTCAAATGAATTGTTTTCAGCTATGTCATCAATCTACCATGCAATAGTTGAGCAGTTCCTTAAGTACTTCTCTGCAGAGGCACAAACACAAGTAGAGAATGAAGAGAAACTCAACAGCCTGTGTATGTTCCTTGTTCGTGGTTAGGACTGAAAATTTATAGTGTGCGAAAAAAGTGAAGACATAAGCTGAAGTACATTACAGGTTCCCAAATGAATTGTTTTCAGCCCCGTACGTCTTCAATCTGGTGCAGCAGTTCAGTGATTTCTCTTCACAGTGGCACAATCAACTGAGGAAATTTATATTGCCTGGTTGATGTTCAACAAACGAGGCAAGGGTTAAAACTCACGTCCTTTGGGCTGTGTGATACAATAAACCAAGGCAATTTATATTTCCTGATTGATCTTTTATCTAAAAAATAAAAATCGTACAGAACATGATAAGCGTAACAGTCACTCACACCATTTTGCTTCCCACTAAGCATCTAAATCTAATGAACATTCAATTTGATCATCTTCAGTTCCATTGTTTATAAAAAATTAACCAAACAAGGACTTCGGTCACCCAAGAGAATAATGTATGTTAAATGGTCACTTAATTCAACACGATGATATACTTGCGTCATGTTGCATGTTACCAAGGAAGATATAGCAAAAAGAGAAGAGAGGAGGAACCACAAATGCAATCAATTAAGCATTCTATTCAACATTCTGCACATTATTAAGCCAAAAGGGTTAGTTAAGCTAATTTTGGCATACTCCCCAACCACAACCACAACAATCCTAAAAGCTATAACTCCGTATCAAAGCAAATAAGGGTGCTTGAGAAGATCACTTGCCAATTACAAGATCAAACACAAGTTAAATCACTTGCCATTATAGAATTCATATCTACTTATATTGTCATTCAAACGAAAAGACTGCAAAGAGAGTAAAATACGCTAGGGCGATGCTCAGGGTTTTACCGTACCATGCCTTTGATGAGTGATTTCCAGTGAGCATGTGACAAAGAAAGAGACTTCATTTTAATTAATCATATTCATGGAAAACTTAAATGAATATTGGTGGCACGTTACAACATATTCAGGGTGTAGTAAAGGTTATACAACCAGAGAGAGAGAGCCTCTTTCAGACCTCAAGCATCTAGTCATATATTAATGTTTTACTGAATACCAACACTTCATAAGCTTGATCAAATAAGGTTATGCTATTTCTAAAAATGAAAAATTACATTGTCCACCCATGATCTTTCACGAAATATCACTGCCCACCCATGACCTTTCAAATATTACAACGCCCACCCATGACGTTTACCAGTATTATCTTCTGTCAACTTTTTTTTAAGTTTCACGTTAGTGTGTTATATTTGACCATCTCTTTGTGGTTGACCAAACAACAATAAAATATGTTCTTATTTCCACCCCGCCTAGCTAACTGCATTCTTCTATTCCTCAATTTTCTAGGGTTCTAATTTCGGAGAAAATCCCAGTCAGTCGCATTCGAGCCTGATTTTTCCTTGGTCGCGATTTTGTACTCAGCCTTTGTCTGGTGTCTTCTCTCCTCTTTCACCGGTGATTCCCTTAAGTTTGTCTCGGTTCTATGAAAATGGGGAACTTTCCTTCTTCGTCGACGATTTGCGGTATTGCTTCCTAGTTCTTTAAAATTGGGGGAAACTTGCGATTTCCTTAGTGTGTATTCTTCTTCTTCATCGACAATTCACTGTATGTGATACATCGATTTGCTTGTCGATTTATTGGGTGGTTGAACCCCATTTCCCCCATTTTGAAATAGTTAAGGTTCATGTACTTCTGAATTTGTCGATCTGCACAACCTATTCTATTGTGCTTCTGTATTAGTGGCGAACTGAATGGTGGTTTGCGCTGTCCATTACTGGCTATTTATGCAACCTTGTTGAAACTTTTACTTGTTGTTGAATGGCTACGCTTCTGTGCCCTCTCCTTTGCTAGTGATTTCTACAATTTGTAAACTCCATTACTGGCGCTTTGTGTAGCGTTGTTCAATGGCTACGCTTCTGGATATTTGAATATCCACTATGATATGTGCCCTCTCCTTTGCTAGCTATTTTTACAACATTTGAAAATTGCCCCGTGTTTGTTGGCCTTGCTTGAAAGTTTACTGAAACTTTCAACGGTTGTGTGTGATGAAATGTATTGCTATAAGTGATTTCTGATGCAAAAAAAAAAAACAAATTCTACTAGTTAGCTAATGTTTTTCTTATGATATGCAATATAGCTTTTAAAATGGCCATTATTCAGTGGGTTACGACTTTATGTGTAATTGTATGTGTTGAAGCGGCGCTGCATCTAATTGCTCCGCATTAATGCGTCGTAGCAGTTTATGTTAGGGTTGCTCCGTGGATATATTTTGCACATAAAGTATCGTAACCTTCCTGAAAAGTGATGATGAAGGCCATATGGACCGATCTGAGCTTATGTTTGTCTTGCATATGAGTTTGAATTGTATGTTTGTTGGTTGTTTATGCAAAATGTGTTCTTCTAGTGGACACAGTTTCAACTCCATCCATAAGAAGGATGTGAAATGTTACTATAATATCAGCACCCAATTGCAGGTCGCTAATACAGCTAAGAACTATGAGACACCATTTTACAACTGTGCAGCCAACAAGTGCAAGTTCTTTGTGTGGTGGAGAGAAATCAATCCTCCTAAGTTTTATATATCAAATGCCTCTTCTTTTGGTGGTGGATTTGAAAGGCATGCAAGGGGCATACAAATTGATGGCATTGAACTTACATTGCTTGAGTTGAAAAGTTTGAACGTTTGTATAGTAACCAAGCTTGAGGAGATGCAGAAAACAAGACTGGTTGAGATAAACGTTATGAAGATGGCACTTGTAGTTTGTATTGTAATAGTTATTATATTTTTTCTTCGAGTTAGTCTTATGTAACGGTAGCAGTTATGGATAGGGTAATATGTAATGTCAATGTAGCATATTGTTTCTTCTCTTGTGTTAGCTGGAGAATGACATATTATGTTGTTGTAAAACATTCTCCATTATCAACGAAATGTTTGTTGTTGCATTTGCTACTGTATTTATGGTTATATGAAACAAGCTATTAAAAACATTCTTTATTATCGATTGGTGCCATCTGTAACAACATTCACTGCACTGAAACACTAATAGCTACCCCTGAGCATGTTCATGATCACCTTTTAATGTCCAAAATCAGACAGCAAGTAAAAGACATGGAATGCTGAAAATAAAAGGAGCAGGAAGCATAACTTTAATAGCTAAACTGATAAGGGTATGATTAGCACTTGAATGCTGTAACAATATATTTGCAAACAACAATGATCAATTGGAATAAACTGATGCAGTGATACATTGAAAAATAACACCAATCAGCAGCAGAATACTTACACTGAATTTCTATTACAATACAAACTGCACACATACATAAAGCATACATACCCATTCAGCAGCAGAATACTTACAGGAACTAGCAAGCGGAACAATACTTACAGTAAAAACTGATATAAACATTGAAAAAGAAGTACACATTCAGCAACAGAACAATACTTACAGTAAAAACTGATATAAACATTGAAAAAGAAGTACACATTCAGCAGCAGAACAATACTTAGAGTAATAACTGATATAAACATTGAAAAAGAAACTATCAAAAAACAAACATTGAAAAAGAAGTACACATTCAGCAGCAGAATACTTACCAATCAACAGCAAGATAATTATACATACAATAGCAGAATACTTACACATTCAGCAGCAGAATACATTAAAAAAGAAGTACATTTAACTGATATAAACATCCATTGACAACAGTAAAAAATGCACTTAGTTGTCGTAATGCTACATTAAAGAGTATAGCTGCACACATATCATAAAGCATACATACACATTCAATAGCAGAATACTTACAACAACACCAGTAGAATACTTGCAAGTGATATAAACATCCATTACCGATCTGTTGCTCCAACAACACCAAGGAAACATACAGCATCAGCATACATACACATTCATATGTAGAAGAATACTTACAACAACAGCTGGATTTACATCCCAAAAAGATGTTCGAACCACACCAAAAATTTTCCATCACATTACAACCCCCAAAACACACAATTATACTAAGTGGCATAATCAACCCAAACAACACATGTCCACCAGATTACATTACAGCTCCCAAAAAACACAAGTTTACTAAATGGCATGATCAAGTCATAAACACACATGTCCACCAGATTACATTACAACCCAGAAAAAAACTAATACACTTGAGTCCCCACAGAACACTCACAAAAAACGCCATGGGCTCCCATAAAGTGTCCATGTACTAAAGGGCCAGCAACCAACCCATCAGTTTGCCTCTTCCTTTTCCTTTTGATTGCTTGCTAGTTCCTGGATCTTGACTGTCTTTGCTAGGACCATCCCCTCTCTCCTTCTGAGACGTGCACGTCTTAGGATTGTGCCCAATCCTATTATAAATCCTAAATGTGACATGGTTGGATCTCTTGGTAAACAAGGGGTGCCTCACCCTGTTCCCTTCATATGTTCTTCTTCGGTCTCCCGGGCAGCTTTCTAAGGAATGGTGGATGCAACTTCAACTCATCATCCTCAGTCGGCCACATGTTTAGATCGGGAATTGGTGAGATAGCGTGCCTATATGTTTCCATAGACATCTCTTTTGAAAACTAGTGTGCCACACAAGACTTCAACTCCAGCCTTTGTCTTGTTATGACCGCACAAGCGTGCTTTCAAGGTATCCCAGATAGATCCCAACACATGCAATAATAATGATGAGAATCCAGGTTCACAATAAAATATCCATTCACATCGGCCACCTCGAATTCAAAATCACTGCTAGGTCTTACCATACACGATCTACCCATTCTGTTGTTGTTGAGTAAAATCTTGGATGCGTAACCAGTCACAGGCTCTCTAAGTCTCATAGAGTTCTCTCTTCTCTTATGTATCTTTGTCATCAAAGATCTTCGTAGCTCATCAACTATAGCCAATATGGGTTTTGCCCACATCTCTGACAATTTTGAATTAAAATACTCGAAGAAGTTTGATGTCACCTCAATGACCTTAGTGTGTTGAGATATGTGGTACCAGACCCACAAGCGAATATCAACATCCTTTAAATAATTGAAGGCCGAGACAGAATTCTCTTTGATCTTCTTCAAAGTGGTAGCAAGAGAGGTCTCGGTGTATGCCTTACTTGCTTCCCAAAATAGGTTCCTCATCAGAGCTCCTACACATAATACATACCCCTGTCAGCAAACATCATTATAAAATGGAAAATACACATTGTAAAAAGGTTTCTCACAAGATATGTACCTGGGTAATCTTTCTTAAGGTATTCATGAAGACGCCTACAACAAATCATTCACGTTACTTTAGGTAGTTCCTCCTTCAACGCTGGTTCCACACCCTAAAATGTTTGAACAATTCATATGTAGTTAGTTATCTATTTAAAGTGGCTGAAGAATTACACATAAATGTTGACTTACCTTTTGGTGATCAGATACTATAACCCACCGCTGCCTTGTATCCCAATCAGCTATCTTTTTCAAATGGTTGAAGAAGTACCGCCAAGTGTTTATAGTTTTGCTTGGGACTATAGCATATGTTAGAGGGAAGATGCCATTGTTCCCATCAATGGAAATTGCTATCATTAGTACACCTCCATATGGGCCTTTCAGGTGACAACCATCTACATCGATGAAAGGTCTACAAACATTGAGAAATCCTTCCATCTGAGTGTGGAAACATACAAACAATCTTGAGAAGGTGGGGGGAGAAGTCATGTACTCTTGGTATTGTAAGTCAATAATATACCCAGGGTTTCTATCACGAGCAATTTTGCCATACATTGGCAGCTTAACATATGATTTGTCATGGTTCCCCTCAATCAAGTTCAAGGCCAGTTTGCTTGCCCTATAGCGTTTGATGTAACTGACATCAACACTGAATTTCTGTCTCATTGTCTCCATTGATGTTCTTTGGAGCTAGCTTCCTGTTAGCTCTAATGTCCGGAAGTATTTTCTTTGCGATCCATGGGACTGTGGCATTTGGATTCTTGGCTAGTCTCATACAATTGTGCTCCCCTCTAAGAGTCTTGATCATAAAGGTAGTTTTGTCAGGAAGAAGAGATGCATGCAGCCTCCAAGGACACGAGTCAGTGTTGTTGCATCTCACTGTATACTTCTCAGGGTCATTACTCACCCTATGTAAATCAATACTCTCCTGACAAGCATAGTCCTTCATCACATCCAAGAACACCCTTTTGGTTTCAAACTTCTAGTACGGCCTAAACACAACCTTTCAATTGGGCTGGTATTCAAAGTAAGTCCCATTCCTCAGGTACTGTGATTCTTTAACTGCATATTACTCTTCATCTACAGAATAGTACCAACTATCAGTTATCACGTCTACTTGCTCCAAGTTGTCATCATCATCATCATCATGCTCATTATCATCATCATCATCAGAAACACTAGTATCGGTCTCCATATCATTAGTGTTTTCATCATCCTTGTGACACCAAGAATCATCAGAATATGTTGGACATATATCATCTGCAGGGACTTCATTGGCATTATGTGCACCAACGTGTAAGCCATCACCTACCTCGAAGCCGCTATCAATAGTGTTCTCATTTGATCTGCCAACACTCTCAACCCCATGCGCACTAGTGTGTGTATCAACGCTTATTGGGGAGGTGTTACAAGTTTGAGTAGATCGAGGCTGTGTGGGTTGTTCATTAGTAGCAAAATGAGAAGGACAAGTAGGTCTGAATGTGAATGAAGTATTAAGCCCCCGAGGCACTTTCTTCCTATGCTTTTTTCTAGCAGGAGCTGGTGAAGGAGGAGGTTGGCTAGTTGGAGGAGGATTAACTTGTGCTTGAGTATTGGGTTGGCTAGCTGGTGGAGCAGAAGAGTGTGGTTGAGTGTACGGTTGGCTAATTGGAGGAGGAGAGAATAATGTGGTTGAGTGTTGGGTTGGATAGATGGTGGAGCAGAAGACTGTAGTTGTGTGTTGGATTGTGTAAGTGGAGAAGGATATGATTGTGGTTGAGTGTTGGGTTGGCTAGCTGGTGGAGCAGAAGATTGTGGTTGAGTGTACGGTTGGCTAGTTGGAGGAGGAGAAGAGGATGATATTTCAACTGGTTCGAGTACTTGAAGTGGGGTCATCCCTTGATGTTGCTCATATTTTGTCCACATATCCATCAACATTGAGCGCTTCGTAGACTCCCTTATAACCAGTCAATCTTCTCCATGGAGGAACAAGCTTTAAACATATTAACAAGACCCTTATCATTGTAGATCTCAGTATATTTTTTACTCTTTGGGTGCATGTAGAAGAATGTGAGGTTACTGGGTGGATTAATGGGTTGTCTTACCATTGCTTCAGCATAATCTCGCATCAACTCTATGGTGGAGTACAAATCAGGGTCTAACTCTGGAAAGCAGAATGTACATCCTTCGTACGATAATTAATTCTATAGTGTGGACCTCCATCCTCATATACCAACTTTCATCAAAGTTGTTTGAAACCAAGAAAAAACAAGGAAAAATAACACTTCTATCAATATTTCCATCAGAAACAGCCAAGAAAAGTTTCAGAAAAGGAGAGGGCACGTATGATAGTTCCAAGGTTGCATTCTTCGCTAGTAATGGACAACAAATAAAAGTTCCAACAAGGTTGCATAAATCACTAGTAATGAACAGCACAAATCTTGCAGAAATAGCTAGCAAAGGAGGGGGCACATATGATAGTTCCAACAAGATTGCATAAATCACTAGTAATGGACAACAAGTAAAAGTTCCAACAAGGTTGCATAAATCACTAGTAATGGACAACACAAATATTGCAGAAATAGCTAGCAAAGGAGAGGGTACGTATCATAGTGGATTCTCAAAAATCTAGAAGCGCAAACATTCAACAAATTCAGAAGTACAGAAAGCGCCAGTAATTAATGGAGTTTACAAATTACAGAAATAGTTAGCAAGGGGAGGGCATAGAAGCACAGTTATTAAACAACAAGTAAAAGTTCCAACAAGGTTGCATAAATCACTATTTTTGGCAGTTTTCAAATGTTGCAGAAATAGCTAGCAAAGGGGAGGGCACATATCATAGTGGATATTCAAATATCCAGAAGCGTAGCCCTTCAATAACGCTACACAAAGCACTAGTAATGGAGTTTACAAATTGTAGAAATCGCTAGCAAAGGAGAGGGCAAAGAAGCGCAGCCATTCAACAACGCTACACAAAGCGCCAGTAATGGAGTTCACAAATTGTAGAAATCGCTAACAAAGGAGAGGGAAAAGAAGCGCATCCATTGAATAACCCTACACAAAGTGTCAGTAATGGAGTTTACAAATTCCAGAAATCGCTAGAAAATGAGAGGGCACAGAAGCTCAGCCATTCAACAACAAGTAAAAGTTCCAACAAGGTTGCATAAATCGCCAGTAATGGACAGTGCAAATCACCATTCAGTTCGCCACTAATACAGAAGCACAATAGAATAGGTTGTGCAGATCGACAGATTCAGAAGTACATGAACCCTAACTATTTCAAAATGGGGGAAATGGGGTTCAACCACCCAATAAATCGACAAGCAAATCGATGTATCACATACAACGAATCGTTGACGAAGAAGAAGAATACACACCGAGGAAATCGCTGGTGAGAGTCGAATGCGAATGTGGGAGTTGTCTATTTTGTGAAGTTTGTCTCTGGCTAGGAGAAACAATTACTCCGTACTGCAAACTGGTAAAATTTCAGGTGCAACAAGATTTTAGGGTCTGTTTGGATGACAAATGGAGGGAAACACTAAAGTCAATGGTCAAAGATGGAAAGCGGCAAAAACTTAAAAAAAGTTGACAGAAGATAATACTGGTAAACGTCATGGGTGGGCATTGTAATATTTGAAAGGTCATGGGTGGACAATGATATTTCGTGAAAGGTCATGGGTGGGCAATGATATTTCGTGAAAGGTCATGGGTGAGCAGTGTAATTTTTCCTTCTAAAAAAGAACCAAGAACATTATAAGGGAATTGGAACTATGACTTACAAGGATGGTGAGTAGTAGGAAGGCAAATGACCCATTGAAGAATGCTTTATCTTGCTTATCAATCCAGCCATATCCTAAAGTCGAAAGTTCACTTACAACATTATGTTCACATAAGATCCCACAAATGAAATGGTTACATCAAACAAATAAATACAAAAAAATTGTGAAAATACACTTTTTTTTAAATAATTTATTTTAGGACTACAAATTCTAAAAAATTGACTACATTATTGACTCTAATATTTAAAAGAGAAAATTGCATACCCCCAATAACGTTTGACTAAATTACACACCCCGCCCATGAGGTTTCAAAAATTACTTTCTTCACCCATGTGATTTCCTCCGTTTTATATCCGGTAACTTTTTTTAATTTTTGTTCAACTTAAAAGATGCTTAAATATTGTCCAAAATTGATAAAACTTTACATGAACGATACTAAGGTGTTATAGTTTTGTCCAATGCTATAAATAAAGTTTTTTAAGCTCATATGTGATCCGTGAGACCTAATGAAACATGTGACATCATTTAAACATCATTCAAGTTGAACAAAAATTAGAAAAGTTGCTAAATGTAAATCGAGGGAAACCACATAGATGAGGATTGGTGTGTAATTTCACGGTTTGGTAGGGATGTAATTCTCCCTATTTAAAAAATTGAATGCTTACATCAACTAAAAAATGCAAAAATAGAACACTCTTTTTGTAAGATATAACATTCACTACATTAGGGTCCGTTCTATCCCCACGATTCGTGGGCTTGACCAAAATCGCGGAGATTAATCTGCTTTGAAAGCGTTGCTGGACCACTGTCAAATGGGCTGAAAAGGTAGAAATCTGACCTTTATAATAACGCAGCTCAACCCTGTGTTGGGGAATAAGGGTCCGTTCGTTTGCGGTATTAATGTGGCAAAGTTGTGTTTTATGGCATTAATCACGCATTATTATCTCGGGGGAAGATGCGATTCTGAGCCCACGTATCGCGCGAATGTATCCATATTCAGCTCAATGATAAAGCTTAGAATACCTGCGTTTAGAAAATAAGCTGCCCCAAGCCCTCTGTGAATTTACCTCCTTACCCTCTACTTTTCTTTGAATTTTCATCGTATACCCATATTCCTTTCCCATACCTGAGCACAGAACATTCTCGCATTGAAGATTTCTGGCGCCCCAGCAGACGTTCTATACTCCCGCATTCAAAGCGAGATTAGTAGAATCCACATTGAATTCGTATCTCAATATTCCAACGTCATCTACGCATACGTAATACATGTTACCGTCAGCAAAATTATGGTCGTCACTTCAGCATTCAATTTCCGCAACTACATTCTACTGAAGAGCATTGTATCTTTAAAAAACTTGGTGTGAATTCAACGTCTGTGTCGCCGCGTAATAAGGTAACTTCTCTTTTGTTCTACAACTAATTACATGTTTCAGCGGCAGCAACATTGCTAAACGTGCTTCACTTTCGGTTGTGCAGGGTTTGCAAATCAAGCAAGGGGAAATCACCGCGTATAACTGAAACCAGGCTACCCAGATGATGCTCTGATGCGAGAGTACATGATGTATGCTGGTTACTGCTTCAGAAGATGCTACTATCTGCACTTACGAAAAATTACAGTTTGGTGTCGGTGTCTGTCGACGGGAACGATGTTGCCGAAACCCAAAAAATGAAGGCGAGTGAAGAGAATGAAAACGAAGAAGGCGAGAGGTTGTACGTGGTGTGTCAAACGGAAGCAGAAGTATGAAGACGGGAAGTGGCATGCAGCTGGAGAGGGACGCGTCCAATCCAGGGGTAAAATTGGGTTCTGCCTCTGTGGACCATCTAAAAAAATAAGCTGCCAAAAGAACGGCCCTTTTTTTACACCAGGCCTTAAGTTGAGCTTTTGGGCGCCATATTAATGTTGGATTAATGGACCCCCAAATCGACAGTCGATGAACGAACGACCCCTAAAGCTCATCTGAGCGGAAAATTCACATAGTCCAATTACAATGTTACCCCCCACTGTTCTCTATTGTCACGGGTTTTACCCCTGACTGTACTCCATCGTCTACTGCGTACGGTGAACACAGGGCATTTGCAGCTTCCCCAACCTTTCCCCAATTCGAAACCCTACTTCCGTCGTACTAACCTACTGCCCTCAACTACCATAATCAATTTGGGATTACCAGCTCCTCAATTAATTTAACCGGTATCAATCTCGTCAAGCAATTACTTCATCCATTCTGCTTCCAACAACCTCATCCACAACGATGAGAAGAATTCGTTGTTAAATACAAGCACCAGACACACCTTCCAGTTGCGCACGCCAGACACACCCCAGATTGAATTTACAAATGCACTTACGCTTCTCGACGATGGCATGGCTTCGAGAGTGTTGTATGGTATTTGTTGAAGAAGAGCAGAACAGTATAAAAATGGCCGATGCTTTATAGACAAAAACGGAGGGTATAATCGTACTTCAGTAAGAAAGAATATATTTTCCGCCACATTGCAACTTCGAACGCGTCGCTGTCTGTTTTCTACACATTAATCCCAGCGAATCGCTAACAACTGATGGCAGATTAATCTCAGCATTAATCCAGTGAAATTTCAGACGCTCGGGATCGAACGCCACCTTAGTTATCAATTTTCAATCGAAGATGGGCGTACGCGTGCGGCGTGGAAAGGGAAAATGAATCCATCCGTCGTGGTTCGTTGATGTCGGGAACTGCGATGTGCGGAGAAAATGCAAATTAAACAGCGCTCTTCAGCTAACTTGAGATTCTTAGCGAGAGATTGACGGAACAGCAGAACCCTCCCTGTATATACAATAGAGCTTACCCATTTTTCTGGTACTTTCAGCTCATGGCGATTCAAATTTCCAACAAAGGACATTTTCTGTGTAAAGATCATTTTCAATCCAGCTTCTTCGTGAAGGTAAGTAGGTAGATTGTGTGTCATTGTGCTTCGATTTGCAAAAAAAAAAAAAAAAAGTACTTGAAATTGGATGGAAGTTCATGTTCTTTCGGTTCTTTACCTTGTGATGATTCGCATGTACAAGACCTCACCAATTTCGACGAATTTCGATTTTCTTCTTTTGAATTATCTGTTTGCTGAATGTTTTGAATCGTTGTCGGTCACTATACGGTTCCGTCCTACTATTGTCTGTGGCTCCCTTTTATTCTCCAATCATGGGCGTCTTAAATTCTGCTTCTAAGCTTCCACCCTTTTGCCTTGCTCTGTTGCATTGAGTTGAAAAAAATGTATTTTTTCGACTTTTGTGTGAGTTCAGTACTGGGATATTTATATCAATGTCTTTTTCTTGACTATGGTCATGCTCTTACTTTGATATTTATCTCCATGTTTCCGTTTCGGTAGCACGTAATTTGAAGCATCCATTTATCTCGAGAGAGCTTCTTGTGAATCCTTCAGCTTCTAACTCTGCATATCCCTTCCACAATTGAAAACTATCTGCTGCTTAATTATATGCTTGGGTTCTCTAAAGTGGCTATTTTCATCCCCTTATGCATCTTTGGCAGATGAGAAAAACAAATAAGTCTTAACACAACAAGAACCGGACTTGCCGGGTTAGCTGTAATGGGCCAAAACTTGCACTCAACATTTCGGAGAAAGGATTCCCAATATCAGTCTACAGCAGAATACATCAAAAGTACAGTTGAACGAGCCCATAAGAAAGGAAACGTATTTCTGTATGGTTTCCATGATCCAGTGTGCTTGGTGAACTCAATCCAGAATCTCCGTGTCATCATCATGCTTGTCAAAACTGGAGCTCCCATCGATGACATCATCAAAACCCTTTCATGATACATGGAGAAGGGTTGATTGCATAATCGACGTAGGCAATAAGTGGTACAAAAGAACACGGAAACAAGGGAGAAAACCGCCATGGAAGAGAAGGGTCTTCTTTACCTTGAAATGGGTGTTTTGGGTGGAGAAGAGGGTGCTTGACATGAACCTGCAATGATGCCTGGTGGCTCCTACAAGGTGTACACAAACATCAAAGATATATGTCTGACAATGGTGGCTTGGGTATCGCATAGCGGGCCTTGTATGACCTATATTGATAAAGAGGATTGTGTAACTTTGTGAAAATGGTCTACAATGGGATTGAGTATGGTCATATGCAGCTTATAGCTGAGGCTTATGATGTGCTAAAATCAGTTGGGAAGCTGTCTAATGAGGAATTGAAGGAAGTCTTTAAATTGAATAACGGGGAGTAACTTATTTTATATTGAGATCACTGCTAATATATTAAGGATCAAGGATGATAAGGGAGATGGGTATCTGGTCGTCAAGGACCTAGACAAAACACGGATGAAGGAACCTGAAAATGAACTATTCGACAGGCAGCTGATCTGTTTTTCAATGCCGCTCCCACTATTGCTTCGTCTTTGGACTCCAGGTACTTATACCCGAGTTGTGGAAAGCAAGAGACGAGATGGTTTTTCAAGCAATTGAATATATGCCCTCAGTGATTGAGAGAAACGTGAAGAGGGATGTGTGGGGTTGGACGAAAATATGGTAGAAGGACCTCCCAATTCCACCTAAAATGTTTATCAGTGGTAATGGTTTATATAAGTTGCTGCAGTAGCCAAATGTTTTTTTTTCCAGTGGGGGTTTAAATGTTACATATAGTCTATTGGAATGTAATCTGAAAGTTCTATTATTCCCTGTGTATAAGGGGATGTATTTAACCTACACCGGAATTTACTATTTTTCGCAAGAATGTGTTGGGGGGTAAGCTCGCATTGTAATTCTATTATATTCAATAAATAAAGCTAATTATAAAAGAAAACAAGATGATGTGAGGAAGGCTCTCTAAGCCTCCAAGATCTGCAGTTATGCACAGGTGATGAACCTGATTCGAAGGAGGGTGTATTATCAGGGCTGTTTTCCTGGACTGGATCAAAGAAGGCATATTGTACAGACGTGGAGATCGTGATCCTGCTTATTTACCCAAAGTTTTTGAAGATTGTTGGCCGTGAATCTGCTTGGAGAAGGGTTGTCTGTCTCCCCATCAACTCAGGTATAAGTGTTCCGGGGATGTCACTAGTCTCAGTTACTTCGATATTTATATGAGGGAGAGGTTGCCTGCAATTCTGGTCCAAGCTCAGACTCTCAGAGGGATTACTTTGGAGCTCATACGTGTGAGATGCTAGGACAGTGTAAGATGTGATTTTGATTATTGGATTATTTGGTGGGAATTTGCAATTTGCTGTGACGATACAGGCTTGTGTAATTAAACAGAAGTGTCCTTTTGTTACTCATGAGACTGTGATAGATAATAGTGCTCAAGTATTAGTCAAACCATATACGAGATCATTGCTTTGTGATCATCTGACATTTCAAATTCCTGTATGTTTCGTTTGCTATGTTCTTTTTGGATTGCAAAAGCAATCATTTAACAACTCTGGATAAGCCTAATAGCTGTTATGTGTATGATGAATTGTGAAAGTCCTAAGAGATATATCAGTTGATGGATTGTGAAACTCCCACAAGAGATGCATCAGTTATGCCAAGGAAGTGCTCTAAACTTTGTTAATGTGGAGTGGTAAGGATGGTGGAAAGCTAAATCAAAGATTCAATACTCTTTGATCTCCCTTACACCATACAATATGTCAAATGAAAGAATGAAAACAGCAATTCCTAAACCGGTATATCTGCCTTCATTAACCTAGCTTTGATTGGACTTTCTAACATCAAATGTGATGTGATGTCACCCATTTTATCTCCTGCCAATCTTTTATTTACCCCTACAAACTACTAGAAGTACGCCCTATGAAGACAAGAAAATCTACAAATGTTGCATCGATGTTGCCTCTTGCTTGCTTTGCTGGACAGTAACATGGAGAAAACGTGGTCTCGTTGTGCAATTAACTAGAGGGTGAAAAGGTACAACAGACCATCACACCCAATGGACAGTGAAGAAGCTAGCTAACTAACTAGCTTGCAATTATGAGTATATAGCGCAAGCATGCATGCATTGAGATCTACAGTGGACCAACGCAAATCTCCTTTCTTGTCCATATAAAGGGGAAAAATGTGGGTTCTCTTTTTAGGGTGTATTGATATTGCCATTATGCCATACCTGATATCTGTCCTTGTTAGTTTTCAGATCTGAAACACCTTTAATTTCCCCCCTGCTCCTGACACATGGTGTATGCATGTATATCCATCCAGAAATCTGGTTGTCACACAGACACTTTAAATTGCCTGCTTCCATATCCAATAGCTGTCAACCAAGCGTAAAAGAGTCTGGTAGTGTTTGGCAATAGGGAGATCATAACAAGGGAAGAAAGAATTCACCCCGAAACAGTAAAATTTATTTGCAGGTGATATCAGTAGCTAGGTAAACGGCTGTTTGGTTTTTTACTTGTCCTATATGTGGCTTTCCTTTGAACCACTCTGTAATGGGTTAAGATTTGGATTGGTGAACTGACATTACTCACACTTAATAAGCTGAATAAAGTAACACACTTGGAAGAGCAGTGTATCTATGAAGTGAATTAAGAAGATGCTCTACAAGCTGGAAAAACTGTGATGCTTAAAAAGATGATAGTTATAGAGTTACGTGACATCCCTTTTCTTGTGTGTCAAACTTTAGTTTTTTGCTGTGTCTGTGTATGCTTTACCTATGCTTTCATTTGGGTTTTGGGGTTTGAAAGTGCCACTCCTTGAAAACAAATACCCACATGTTGTCTCCTTCATATTTGGAAGTGAATGTCTGAAAAGACTAAGTACTGTTTTGCACAATACCAATACACTGCATGTGGCTCATGTTACAGTTCCATCTTAAAACCTTGTATTATTATATGCCTAATAGTTCAAACCATGTAAGGATAATATGATGGTAAATTTGCTGCTATTGTACATTTTATTTTCTGTGATTTTGGAAGCAATAAGCAAAGTGCAGAAAGCAATACAAGATTCTGAGACATGAATGGTGATCACTCACTTGAATAAAACTCACCTCTCATAGTTCAGACATGGTGTTTCCACATCAATGCCAGAAGGAATACTTTTACTTTATATACAATCATAACATTCTGGAAAGAATAATGAACCAATTTCCAAGATTACACATGCAGAGAGCATCTGTTTTAGCTATTCTTCAGCTAATCCCTGATTATGAATCTCTCATCCACCCCAAAACAAGAAAAAAAAAAAAAAAAGAGAGAGAAATTGGGAATATATAGCTGAAGCAGATTTGCCACCTTTCATCACTTTTTTTATGATCCCGCTTCTTTTTTTTTTTCTCAGATTTTTAGCCTGAGAAGATTTTTTTACCTCTCTTGCTGCTATTAGATGTTGTCCTTTTCCTTGATCAGATTTTGAAACTTTCCCAGTTGCTTTGCCTTTCCTCTTGATCACTTCATCTCCATCTCTGATGATAAGGCTTCTTTTCACCATTAAACCAATTTCTACAACTAGTATACTCTTCACCTTCAACTGATCCCTGATCAAAGCTGGTCATCATTCCTCCAGCTGATGACACCATCATCATCTCGTGATAGCTTGGTCCTGAGGATGCATCTGAAGTAATATCGTCATCAATCTGATAATCTCTAATCATATTGTAACATGAGCGGTGGTGGTACCCTTGATGAGATGCGTGATAATTGTTGGCCATATTACCATCATCGCCATCAACAACAATGCTTGCATAGTTATCCTCATAAGAAGGGGAAGCAATATATTTGGTCCAACCAGATTCATTGCCACTCAACTCTTGCCCTCCTCCTCCTCCTCCAATGAAACCATTAATACTGAAGGGTTCCATCCTTTTTTCCCCTTTCAAAGTAGCTGGTAAGTGGTCCGTACGTAGAATCTGATACAGAAAGGAACGAAAATCCCTTCTATCTGTCTTGAAGGGCTAAGGAAGAAGAAGGAGGGAGGGAATGGAATGGATGTTGTTGGTTGGTTTGGTGGGTGGGAGAGCAAGAAGAGGGGAAAACTATTTGGTGTTCTATATACACATGATAAGGGTTTTTAAAAAGGGAAGGAAGCTGCTGATATACTGCCTTTATTTTGACCTTTCGTCAGGTTTCAAGGTAAAAAAGCAATGAAATAGAAAAGGTAGCTTTTCATTTATAAAGAACAAACAGAACATATATTAACACATCATTCTCACATGCCCATAAAAAAAAAAAGGTCTTTCATTATTGACTACTAAGCTAGTACATATGAGTTCCAACCACCTGGCATCCTCGTAATTGTATATTATCCCTTTTCTTAATATATATAAATTAATGATGAATGAAACAAAGAAGGAACGCTTGGAGGTAAAATGGTACTTTTTTCTTGCTTAAATGGTATTTTGAGTTGAAAAAATTGTGAAGTAATGAAACATCAGACATGACTTCCCAAAAAATTGAAAAAAATGATCAGCCAGTAGTAGTATGTATACCTAGCTAGCTAGCTTACAACTGTAAAAAAGAGCTAGCTATGGGATGCCATTCACGTTTGCAGAGAAACTGCTGGAAAAAAAAGGACTTCCATGTTCAGAGAAGTTACATGCACCTTGCAGGCACTGAGAACAGAAATCACCATATTTACTGCCTTCTGGTATCTGCAATTCAATTAGAGGACAGTGGCTAGCTAGCTCATTTTAATACACATGGGAGCCTCAGCCGGGCCATTTCACTTAATTATACAATGGAAATTGAAAGAGCTTCGCTTTCTGCTTCAAGGCACATGTCCAGTCACAGTCATCAATGGAAATTAATGAATTTATTTTGTTTTTCTTAAAACAAAAGGAGGTAGCATGTACCCACCACCACTACCATACCAAAGTCCTAACCAGAAAATGGCCAGCTAGCTAACTAGCTAACTAGCCCTTGAGAACTTCTGGACTGGATTTTGTGGTACTTAATTATATGAGTTTTCTTTCATCAATCAGGTATTTATATCAACAACTCCTGGGTAGGCAAGAAAGAAGGAAAAAAAAAGTAGCTATGTGGAGTTTTGAAATCCATGGAAGCACTTTCTCCATTGATTTATTGAGTTGTTTTGTCTTTTTGCTGTTTGTTTGATTCATTTAATTGGAGCTTCCTCTCCTTTTCTCTCCTAATTTTGGAGTGTACCTGGTAGTTGTTGCCTACAGCCTGGCTTGCTTGCTGTTGCTGTTTAAATTCATGTATTCTTTTCCCTACGTCAGCTTGGAATATATCCCTTTCTAGTGATATTAATCATATGCATATATTTTTTTATCAGATGTCTTCCGACCCAAAGGGACTAATCATATGCATATATGCATGATTCATCCTTATCAACAGTTTTTCCCATTTAAATTATGATCAGAAGATCATCATGCATCCAGCTTTATTTCCTAATCCAAAATACCTACTCCTTACTAGTGCAAAACTAGATAAACAGATTTCAAAAACAGAAAGTAGGTTATAATTAACATTTGTTTAATCGGAGAATATGACGAGAAATGCCCGGAAATTACATCTAGCTGTTCGGTGCTCACGGCTGGAACTATGATTCTGGTTTCAACATGTTTACAGTATCTACAGAACAATAGAATTTTGCCTCCCACAACCGAATATTGCGTGGAACTTGCCATACTCGAAATTGTGTTAACCATAGAGGGTTGAGACCAGTAATATAGGTAATAATACAATAAACAGCAGGGATAATAACAAAACCTTTATTGTAACTACGAACCCATCAAGATTGTAACACATAAGTAGCTGTCAATTGAAATACATTGGAGCGAGCGTTTCACTTCTCTTTTCGTAGAGTAGGTAGATGAAATGAACTGAACTAACAAGCTTATCCACTTTCCTCATAAAAAGGATGTAATTTACCTTTGTACTAGGTATAAATAAAAAAGAAAAATTTCACGAGATACCCCTCATTGTTGAGCCAATTTTACAAGATGTGTCTGATGTTCATTTTCTTTATGAGATATCCCTAATGTTTCATTTTCATTACGAGATATCCCTAATGTTTCATTTTCTTTACATGATAACTCTAAGGTTTTATTTTCCTTACCAGATCTGAGGTTTCAATTTTATTATGAAATGTGTCACTTTTGTTCAAATTATGATATATTAGTATTTTTCATATCCCTATTTACCCTCATAACATACCCTCAAGGGTTCATGATCAATTTTTAAAAAAATTTAAAATATAAAAAAAATACATAAAATATAATGAAAGATCATATAAAATTTGAATTCAATTTAAGAAAATGAATAAAATTATAAAAACAAAAAGAATTAAATTCATAAAATTTTAAAAATAAATAAAAATTACAAATGGTAAAAAATTAAATTATTTAGAAAACATATATTGTTACATAATTGAAAAACTATTATAGTGGTGACATAAAAATGTAAAATAGTTAAAAAAAATTACATTAAATATAAGAAATTATTAAATAATTTTATAAATTATAAAATTTATTAACAAATATATTATTTGATATCAATAAACAAAAGAAAAATGATCATATTTTATGGTTTTTATACTTCATTTTTCTAATTAGTTTTTCTATGTACTATAGGAAATTTTTACTTTAATATTCTTCATATTATTGCTATAACTTTTATATGATTTTAATCCATCGCTACATAACACTTTAACAATTTGTGTTTGTTTTTCAAAATTATTTAATTTTTATATTTAATCATTACCTTTTATTTAATTTTTTGGTTATTTAATTATATTCATTTTATAAAATTGATTTCAATATTTATATGATCTTTAATTTTTTTGTACTCATTTAAGTTTTAAATTATAAAAAAACTTTGATCACATATCCTTGAGGTTATTGTAGGGGCATATGATGCGAGGGTAAAATTGGGATGTTAAAAATATAATATATCAAAATTTAACCAAAGCGGCATCTCATAATAAAATTGAACCCTCAGGGGTATCTCGTAAAGAAAATGAAACCTTAGGAGTATCTTGTACGAATATGAAAACTCAAAGGTATTTTGTAAAATTTGCTCAAACCTCGACAGTATATCATGAAATTTTCCAAAATATAGTATATCAGAATTTGAACAGGGACATCTCATAATAAAATTGAAATTTTAGGGGTATCTCGTAATCAGAATGAAACCTTAGAGGTATCTCGTAAAGAAAATAAAACCTCGTGAATATCTTGTAATAAAAATGAAACCGTAAAATTTTCCAATAAAGTAATATGATTGTATGCATACCAACGAGACAATTCTAAGAAAAATTGACAAGTCAGATACATAGACAGTGGCGGATGATGATGGGGCTAGGGAGACTCCAACCCCTCCCTGAAATTTTTGAGTGTGTCAAAAGTTTTTTTACCCCATAAACAAAATTCCTGGATTCACTAATACTCTTAAAACACTATGTCATCCTCAACCGTTAGCCAGGAAAGCAATAGCATTCTCACAGCCAAACAAGCAGTCGAATGCTGAAACGAAAGAGTGTGCAAAAGGAGAGCACACTTGTCCTAAAACTGACCAGACATAACTACCTACACAAAACTGTTGGCTTTGGCCTCTTACTGATTTTCTTTTCCTCATCATGTTTATCTGTTTGCACTCACCTGACAAAAACAAGGGAGGGAAAAGAAAAAAAAAGACCCATCTATTGATAGTAATAGCTAATTCTTGCTTTTGTCCAAACGATAAATTTTTTGGGCGGATTATCTATCTGTTTTTTTTGGCTCCTACAAAAGCTCCCTCCTGCTCTTGTTTGCTTGTGAGTTAGCTTGACTGCTGAAACTTATTCCTAGGTGAGACCCATATGATATAATGATTTGGATGGTGGATACCAATGTGCGATATGCCATCTCATTCATCTTAACTTTCGCATCATTATTCCCCATATGCACGAGAGACGAGCTAGCTAGCTACTGGAGATTCTTCTTTTATTCTTCCTCTTCCTCTAAATTTTGTTTTCTTATGATATAATTGGAGAAACTGTAGGACACCCAAAAACAAAAGAGCAAAAGATTGATGTTCATCATTCAAAACCAGTTGCAATCAATCAAGTTAGATCGCTTTCCACTGCTTCTCTTTCGGATTTTGACCCCATAAATGGCCCCCAGCTTTTAATATTGTCATTGATATGGACATGTGCTGCGTAATACGTGTTTTTTTATCAGATCTCTCGTCCCTTCATGAATCTCAATTTCAATACAAGAGCAACATGAAACAAAGTTGGTCTTCTTCTGAAACGGGACGGATCAATAATATACAATTGAGTGGTGCTAAATTGATGATAAGGGTATATAAACATTATGGGATTCAAATTCATACACTCTTGCATGTCCTGTCTAACTGATACTGAAACCGGGAAAATCGTACCGAAAATTCGGTTAACTGTATCGATTTTTCGGTTTCAGTTAACCGATCAATTAAGTAAGCCGGTTACGGTTATCAGATTTAACCCAACCAGTTAACCGAATTAACCGTTCAACTATTTATAAATAAAAAAATAGATTTTTTTTAAATCTTTATATACTTTCTTTCTTCTTTTGAATTCTAACCTTTATATTTTGTGTTAGATAAAATAAGTTTTGAATTAGAAGATATAGAAATCCAAGAAGATCAGATTTTTTTATCATATAGTTATTTTACAATTAATTTTCGTATCATTACTATAGTATTTTCTATAAAACTTGCAGAAATGAAGGAGCTCACAGTGGAGTTACTTATAATAACAATTGATGAGTCTCTTGACTTTTCTAGTGATTGTAAAACTTGGTTAGTATTTGTTAACAATATTTAGTTGTTGTGAGTTAATGGAGAGAAACTAAGATGACTTGCTGTAATAACAAACTTATGATGTGACGGTAAATTTATGATTTTAATTATAGGTAGTAATCTAAAATAGTACATTTTTTTCTTTATCCGGTTTACTGGCGATTAACTGAACCCGATTAACCGTTTCTAAATAAAGCGGTTACAGTTATCAATATTAACTAATCACCAAAACACGATTAATCAGTTCCCAGTTAACCGAATAGCCAGTTAACCGATTATAACACCCCTACTTTTCACGATATGAAAGGTTTGTAATCACAGAACTCTGCTTTTTCTTCCAAAATGTGTACGCAATATGCATATGCGTGCGTGCAACTCAACTTGTAAATTCATTACCAAGGGTAACGAGTCCACTGATCCGACTAAGGAGCCCAACACTCATTGATAGTCTCTTGTCTTATAGATTGGGCCTGTCCAGTTTGAAAGCCCAAAATATATTCTACATGTAAAGAACCTTCTGTATGTTCTGTCCGTCGACTCCGTCCTAGTATATAAGACATAATATCAACACAATGAGAAAGCATATTTTGACACGTAAAACCCTACTATCAACTATGGTATCTGAGCTAGACCTGGCAATTCGGGTCACTTGGTTCGGGTTCGGTTCGGTTCGGTTCGGGTCGGGTCAATTTATAGATATTTACTATTCGGTTTGGTTCAGATCGGGCTCAATGGTTTAAATTTGATTCGGGTTATTTTGGTTTGGTTGAGTTCGGGTTTTGAGTTCTTTCAGTTCGGGTTAGCCTTTGAGTCATTCAGTTTTTCGGGTTATAAGGCAAATTCGGGTGACTTATCCGGGTTTAATTGATAAAAATTTTAAAGTACGAATTTTTAGCAACCTTTGTAACTTGCATTGATTTTCATATACGGCTCAAAATTGTTTTAATATAGTGTTACTGTTGATCAAGACTTCTATTGTGTATAGGTTGGATAAAATCAAATTGGATGCCAATTTTGTAAATGAATTTAAACTATTAAATGTATAGACTAAGTACAAATTAAGCTTTTGTGAATTAGTAGTCAATATTCGGCAATCGGCGTCCATTTTACCCCGCCCACGCCCGACGTCGTGCCTCCCGTCATCCCGCGCTCGTCACACCCTGAGCTCATCACCTTGCACAAGCGTCGCGCATCTACCCCATCCATCACCGCCTCGCACAAGCGTCACACGCCCACGCCCATCCATCAACATTCAAACCATTCCTAAGTCCTAAATATAAAGAAACCTAATTTTATAAAATATAGAGTAATATAAAATAGTAATGATACACATTACATTGTCTTATACAACATTTTAGGTTAAGTTGTTAAGGTAGATGGAATAAGGTGGGGATTATTCATCCTCCAAACCTTATTCATCCTCCAAAATACTAGTCTATCTCACGATTCACAATAATCTACCATTTGAAATATTTATTTTCCTCATTTTATTGCATAATTTTCTTTAGGCATATACACATTAATCTTGAATCGTATATGTCTCAACTAAAAAGTTTAGGTTTTACAATTAAACTTCATCAACATTTTAACTATTCCCAAGTCTCATGTCCTAAACATAAAAAAACCTAATTTTATTAAAATCAAAATTAGTATAGTATTATAAAATAGTAATGATACACATTAAATTGTATTATAAAACATTTTAAAGCAAAACATCTATAGTTTGTAGCAAAACATCCATGTGTGGGAAGAGTAACAACACACTTTATGAATGTTTTATTACAACAAGGCTTGAGATGCTTGAAGATGTTCATATATATATATATATATATATATATCATTTGTGAGCAATGAACACTTATTGGATGTCTAAATCTCCATTATGTGTTTTTGGTTTCAAGATTATTTTTACAGTTGGAACAACTATAGTAGATTTAGATTTAGCAAAACATTCGGGTGGATTCGGTTCGGGTTGATTCGGTTCGGGTGAATTCGGTTCGGGTGGATTTGGTTATACCAAATTTCAGTTTGATTCGGTTTTGGTTTGGTTCGGTTCGGATTTTCGGGTCACGCTATTCGGTTTAAGTTCGGGTTTGGATCGGGTTGGATCGGTTCGGTTTTTCTGGTTTGGGTCACCTTTGCCAGGTCTAATATGAGCCCCATTAAATATCCTCATGGCGGTGGTGATCAATGTCTTCGATGATGGCGCTTCTCCAGCACAAGACTCCAAAGCTTCCTTTGCGTCAAGAACACAGTCCATTCTGTTCACAGTCGGTAATCTTATCAAACACACCAGATAGACCTAGAAATAAAAATATGTGAGGTAATATTAAAAATGTTGTCCCACAAAAAACTGGGAATGAAATAAAGATCATATAATTGTTTCTGTGAGCTTTATCATCTAGAAAATAATACTACCTTCTATTTTAAATATAAGTCGTTTTAAAGATGAATCTAGACTGAAAAATAATCCAGATTCATTTCCAGAACGACTTATATTAAAAATAGGAGGGAGTACACAACAAAGCTATTATTAATGAACTTAAAAGTAGTTAATTCTACTTTAATGATTAGGTTATCACTGATTAATTCTGAAATACCCCTACTTAATTAAACATGATGATTAACATATATAATTGATTACATTAAGGCCTAAACAGTTAAGCATAAGGTTACATTAAAGGGGATGTGTTACATTATTATGAGTATGTAACGACGTGCGAACAAACGAACAATTAGATTTAGCACGGGTATATAATACAGTCACATATATATATACGCATATGGAAAATACCTGTACACGACGTCACAACATTATAACGTTGTATATATCAAAAACACGACAAATAAAAGGGTCGTAGCCATATAAGGGTATAATCAACAACGTGACATAACAAAATAGTCGCTTACATATATGTGTACATATAACAAATAACACGACATGTTAATACAGTCACTTATACAATAAATAGGCATAATAGGGCTGAAACAAAAAAAAGAGAGAAAAAGAGCAAATTTGCTCCAGCCGGGATTCGAACCCGAGACCTCTCGTACCTATCCCGAAACCTTAACCGCTTGAGCTGTGCTCGAATTCGGTAAATAACACACACGAAATTAAACTAGTATAGAAGTCATTAAGGTAACAGGAAAGAAATGAAGCTAAACCCATCTCTGTGTCGGTTGCTCCTCATTCTTTCTCGATACAGTGAGATCGATCAAACAAAAAAAAACACAGAATCAACAGACAGGGAACCCACTCACCCGCATTCCAAACTTCACACGACAAGCTTATGTTTTTCTTCAATTGCCCATACATTCCTCTGCTTCCGTTGAGAATAACAAGGGAGTCCAACTAAGCCTCCCTCCTGTGCCGATGTTCCAGTTCCAAGAAGTTAACCAGTAGATGATGAGTGGGAAATATGAATGGTTTTAGTGATCTTTAATGCCTATTTTTATACGTACATCGATAATATTCCACACTTATCTTCCGTTTTCCTTTGGTTTGTTGTTTGGTAAGGCTTGATACCTTTTTCTATGACTAAATGTAGAGAAAAGCCAAGGAAACAGTAGATTAACTCACAAGGGAGATGGTGCAACAAACGGGGGTCGAATTGGAGTCCGAACGATGAATTTAGAGGGTTTTGAAGGAATGTCCGAGCTTGTGTCCGAACTTCCAAGTTCGGACGCAAGTCGAGAGTTCGTGTGCTGTGCCTGATGGAATGTCCGAACTTAAGTCCGAACATCGAAGTTCGGACATGGTTAAGAAAAGCCGGAGGTCTGATGTACGGAGCATGTCCGAACTTGTGTCCGAACATCCAAGTTCGGACACAAGTCGAGAATTTTGGGATTGAAGCGCTCAAAGCATTGTGTCCGAACATTGAAGGTCGGACCAATGTTCGGACGACACAATAATTTCAGTATAAACTCGGCGTTTTGAAGGGAAAAGAGAGAGGGAAGTCTATTTAAATGACCTAATCAGAGGGAGAGGGTATTCATTCATCATCAATCATTACAAACACACACTCTCACGCTGATAAACGAGGTTCTCTCCATTCATCCACACCAATTGCATCAGTTCACCTTCATTCACATTCATCAAGCTTATCACCATCGTTCTGGAGGAGCATCGTCAGAAGGGAGTGAGGCCATCATCTTCAACCTTACACCTGCATCCATCGATCTGGATAGTCGTTCAACAGAAGGGTTTTTCTTCCTTTAGATGATTTCTATGTTGATTGTATTTATCTATTTCTTTGCAATGTCTGGCTAGTAGGGATTTAACTCTGGGGTAGGGTTTGTTATAGATGGATTCAACGTAGTTAAAGATTCTGCAATTTGATTATGAGGCTGTAATGGATTGTTTTCAGGTTAATGATTATCAATTTTCTTCTCTATTAATTTCGCGAGTTATAGAGTTGTTCTGCGAAACCTATTAAGATCAGACAAGGTGATTAATAGGGAGTTCGAATTAACCTGGGAATTTGGGGAAGGATTAGTCGGATAGATAATCTTTCCTACAAACGCTAACAATTCTTTGTGCTTATTCCGCCTATATGTGTTGCCAACTGCTAGATTAGAGTTGACACGTTCTGATAGGTGAGCTCTTCAATGAACTAGGATTTAGCATTGAAGAGATAGAAAGAATTGGCCTTTCCGTTTCTCATAATTAAATTGTAGGAGTTACTAGATTCAACCAGAAAAGAACAACCCAAACCCGGAGTTCCACTCATATTATCAAACTCATCGTTCATTTCTACCGATTGCTTATTTCAACTCTGATTTGCATTTATTCGATTCAGTCTCAAAAACAATTCACAACCCCCTGAATTTCCAGTTTTCTTAGGATTTAGGATAGGACTTAGGCTTATTTATTCAAGTCCCACGGTTCGATACTTGGTTGCTTAACTTTCTATACTGTAGTGACCGGGATTTTTGCAACCCGACAGACTTATTGATTTATTATTTTCTAGATTAATTCGTTTAGTTTTAGTAGATCAATTTTCACTGTTTGCAGTAGACCAACACATTATATAGGGAGTGGTTGCCTGTGAATCCCACGCCCGACTATTTCCTTGTCTTGTGTCGTTGGAGCCATGAACACACAGACCATCCTTTCCCCTTCTGGTAAGCACCAGTTCGTACATGTTCAGAGAGCTAGCGAGGTACCACAACCCAGATCCTGTGAGAATCGTCCTCTGGTTGTCTGGGTCCGACACTCTATGCCCAAGTCCCTGTGATTTTCTTCCTGTCCCATACACGTACCGTGCATGCCAACCACGGATGGAGTGCTGGAAAAAGGAATCCTGAAACCAAACTCTCTCCAAGGACTGTTAAGGTAAGATAGGGAGTTCAGAGGGAAATCATATTTTAGCAATCTTCATTCTCGTCTATTTTTATGTCAAGAAATTTCTCACAGTCTGACTCGTTTCTCCTCAACCCTTGCTTAACTTCACTTGGAGGTTCAACCCAGAAAGAGTGTAACAAGATCCACTAACAACAGCTCAGTCCTGTGTCAAAAAAAAAACGTGACCAGGTGAACCTTCTATCGACTCTTCACGATCTGTTTCAATCAGTTTATCAGCCTAACCTCAGTGTAATCCTCCTCAGTTGATGTCGAGTGACCAAGATGCTGGAAGTCTCACTTGCGCCAAGAATCAACCTGGGGAAAAAAACAGCTAAGACAGTTAAGTGGTGAGCCATCCTTAAACTGGATACACAACAGAAACGAAAGAAGCCAATCTGTCAAGTTTAACCTGATAACTTGTTCAGCTTCTAAAGCTTTGTATTTCTGTTTATTAACTCCTCAGAGTGCGGTTAATGTTGTTGGGGGGTTGCTTTTGAGATTGAAATCACATTAAACTAACCAGCTAAGCAACTAAAGAGCTCTGAAAGAAAAGAAAAGATACCTAAACAATCAGAGGTGGAAGAGTACTTGTCAAAACTGATAAATATGTCAAGCCTGTAACATATAGTCTCGGTGTGCTAAATGCCCTTGGGTAGTCTTGAGTTGTTAATACATTTACAATATTATGCCTACACCTGATTAAGTGTCTAAACGTGAAGGTGTGGAAAAAAAAAACAAGAAGCAACGTCAAAGGTTAGGAAACAGATGCACCAGTTGCACCTCCTGTTCTATTTCATTTCAGTAGCCACACTATATTGTGTTGGGTTAAGTCTGAGAGTATGAGCTATACTAAGATCTTAATTAAGCATCTAAACCACTTGAGGGAATTGGGAAACAGGAATCAATCATGCACAAAACAGAAAGAGATGATAACCTGATTGTGTGGTAGTATATGGTAGTATCACAGTTGCAGTTTTCAGATTCTCATAAGTAGTTGGTCCTGTGTGATTAAGCACAGAAACTATATAGATGTAGAATTGGGCTGTTTGAGGTTGAAAACTTACTAGAACCCCTAACCCATTAGCTAGACTCGCTTGGGGAAAATAAAAACCCAGATCTGTGCATGAAAAGAACAACAGAAGAAGGAGAAGTTACCAGTTTTGTAGTGCAGTTCTCTTGGTTTCTTAATTCAGTCTTGGGGGACTTCTCACCAGTTTCTGACTTATTATCTTAGGTTGCCTGAGAGCTAGAACAATAATAAGATACCTAGTTAAGTAACTAAAGCAGTAGAAAAAAAAACTAGGAAGTAGATTAAATAAACAGAAGCAAAACAGAAAGGAAATAAAAGAGGAAGAAGTTATCAGTCTCAGTTTGTCAGTTTCTGAGATTCTTTGTTTCAGTAGGGGTGAGTCTCTGTAACTTTAATAGCATTTGCCCTGTGCCTGTTTGGAAATTGATGTCGAGGTAAACCGCCTAACTAATGAGGGGAAACAACTCGGGAGGAACTGAAAACAGACTTAAAGAGCAACAAGAAAGAAAAGAAAACTGAAGACTGGGATGTTTCAGTTCTGGTTTGTTCTGAAAAATCGATTTCTACACAACTCTGTTACAGGGAGTTGTAGTGGTGTGCTCGAGAACTTAAGACTGCATTAGAACACATAAATGAGTCATTAAACAAGTTGGAGAGAACTGAAAACCAGAGAGTAAACAAAGAACAGAAACCTGATGAGAAAAGGTTTACCAGTTTCTGTTTTTGGCATTCTATCAGATTCTGTAAGATTTTGGTTGTGTAGGAAGT
This sequence comes from Limonium bicolor, assembly GCA_023374045.1. Classification (NCBI taxonomy): domain Eukaryota; kingdom Viridiplantae; phylum Streptophyta; class Magnoliopsida; order Caryophyllales; family Plumbaginaceae; genus Limonium; species Limonium bicolor. The sequence goes on along the minus strand of CM041781.1, from coordinate 255,892,026 downwards.
TCTGTGACTTTAGCTTACTGCCTGGGGTTGTCTTAAAGTCAAAAACTGTATTAAGAGGTGTATTTAGGTGGGTAAACAAACTGGAGAAGACTAACAGACAAATAAGCAGCAGAGAAATGAAAGAAGGAAAGAAATCAGTTCCTAATCTAGTTTCAGTTTCGAGATGTATAAGTAAGTTAACAATGTTGCTGTGAGTTCTTTGTGGGGATAGAATCACATTAACACACCCAACTTAGAAGCTAAGTGATTTGAGAAAAAGAAAACTGAAGGAACAAATTAGGAAGTAACGGGAAAAGAAGAAAAAAAAAAACAGCAGTAGTGTTTCAGTTTTGTTGCAGTTTTCAGGTTATGTGTAAAGATTCTTAGGAACGTAGCCTTGTGGCCTTGAATTGTTTTGTGGTTCAAACTATACTAAAATACATAACTAAGTAACTACAGCCAGTTGATGTAAAATGATAGTCAGTCTGTAAGTAGAAGAAGATGTGTCAGTTTCTGTTTCAGCCTCAAATTTGTCTAGTTTCAGTTTTCATATTTCTGTTTATTGTGATCCATGTCATTCTGGTTTTGTGGGAACTTAAAAACTACCACACCCTAAACTACTTGAGTTGGTAATGAGGGAGAGTTGAAGGTCAACCTGTGAACCATAACAGAAAAAGAAACAGAAGAGAAGAGGGTAGCAGTTTCAGATTTTCTGTTACAACTCTAATTCCAGTGTACACACGTTTCTGTAGCATTAGTGAAGTTGCTTTAGGATTGTTCTTCTAAAACCTCGATAAACATTTAACTAAGTGGCTAAAGAGCTAGGAGGAGTATAGCTCAGTTTAAGAAGCAGATAGAGAGAACCATAAGAGCATACATCAATTTCTGTTTTGAGTTGCAGTTTCAGAAATTTTGTTTCTGTATAAACCTATTACAGAAGTATACTGAGGGTGGAATTGAGTTGTGAATGAACTCAAAATACTCCTAGAAGAAGGGACTAGACTGATACATTCTTTTGGAATTCTGGAAATCAACTTAGTTACCAAACAGAAAAAAAAAACATACTGTGAAGGCATGATCTTCAGATTTCTGATATCATGTTTTCTTTCTGTTCAATTGAATTACAGTGAGAGGTGAAGTGGTGATGCAGTCCTAAGTCTATTAATCTGTAGTGGAGATGGTGGGATGGTGAGTTGAGATGTGAAAGGAAATTAGATGTACATATATATATAGGTAACCGATAACTAAACAAGCGTGAGAAGACCTTGGGTTATATTTTACCACAAGGTTTTTGGTATTATAAAATTAGATGCCTACAAAATATTATAAGCTATGTGGTAGTTTGTGAGTAATGAAAATATATAATAAAGGAGCTCAAATGTGGCACATGTGTATATATTTTCGACACATTCCTAAGTTGCCAAACCATGTGTTATAAAGTCTAGTGACACATAAAATATCGTACCATGTAACATTATGGAACAAATATAACACAAATAATATTATGTGACTAAGGATATAGTTACTCAACTGTTATGCTAAACGCATACATAGAATATATAAACACGTGTCAAGAAATAAAATTATACACATATAGTTACAACGACAATATAATCCAAGTTAGTATGATAAGGCTTGGTTTTGTAAATCAACCCATAGTGAAGTATCATAAGTGTATAACGTAAGGTTTCATGCTCTAATATATAAACCGAGAATTAACTCACACAAAGGTAAGGGTTTATAAAATATTAATAACGATACTTAACTAGGACACAAATGTTTAAGTTTGGGGACTAGTACTAAGGATTTTCAACGTTATTCGGAAATACCGAATTGTGCTGTCATGTGGATTGACGCTTAGTGTTCCTTGTATTACTAGATCGCATTTTCCGACGTACGCGCTCGAAAGCTCTAGTGGCCTGCACTGCACAAAAAACGACGGTGTACGGTATGTAAAAGATTTGATCCGAGTTGTCCTGAGGATTCCTCGGGCTCGGATTTGTTTGATAAATAACTGTGTGAATGTATGTATGTGTTTATGTGTGTGATGTGTAGTTATGTTCACTGCATTATTTATTTAGCACGAACGTCCTACGGACTAATACTACGTCGACTATAGATCGACTTATACAAAACTACATATGCGAAATGTGTGATTGTGACCACTTGCTTGACCTATACGCTAAGTATTACAAGTATGTATTTTAACCTAAGTAAAATACTTAGGAACGGGACACGACATTGTCGGTCTCTAGAGCTTTGACTCGAACGTGAATGTTACCTAGAATAATTCTAGGCATGCGTAAGACCCATAGGGCAGCCAACAATTAAGTGATGTACTCCATAACTAAAACTATAACTGACTATCTAACTACAAAGCTAACAGTGGAGTGTGAATGAATGTGATGTTGTACCTTAATCCAGACAGTCACTGGCTGCTGGTCGCGCGTAGAGATCTCTTGGGTTATCCCGTATCGGGTTTTCCCTAGTTAATCCTAATCGAGCCTAGATAGATCGTCAGGCGGAGTGTGCTACCGTTGGCACCAGGCCCTCGGCCACCTAAATGGACGCCTTTACAAGGCAAAGTGAATAAGTCACAGAGTCTTCGGATGATCAGGGCAGTGAGCACCTTTGTGTGTACGTGGGACTACTGTCCAAGTGAGTATATTTCGGGTTGTCCTAACTGACGCCCGACTGTGCTAACCAAACAAATGATATGTGAAGGCCCTGGAGGGCCGAGTGATGCATTACGTGATGATATTAACATACGATGAATGAGTTTCTCAATGCTATTGTATTGTATGATGTATGACAATACTGTGTATATTCATATATGACTGATTGATTGGATGAATGATTATATAATCATGTATGCTGTTACAGTATCTATTATATCTGTAAAATGGTAAAGCATGAAATCAATCTAATATCAAGACGGTTAAAAATGACAAGTGACCAATAGGGTCCAGATCCGGCATACTCAGCGTCTATCGCTGAGACTACACTTATTGTGCAGTTGTTGAACACGTCGAAGCCGAAGTGCGGGGCTGGGGAGTAGATGATGTTGATTTTGGATTTACCATTCATACCTCGTTATGTATTAAGTGATTCCACTGGGAATGGGTTGTAAGACTTGGATTATGTTTAGGATGCTCACAGTAGTTGTGCTTTGATTCTTAGATAGACATGTAGGTGGTATCTCGTTGTCACCGCGGATTGTATTTTCATGTTTACTTTTGTTAAGATGTTGTACTGCTACATCACTCGTATGGGCGAGTGGTGGCAAGTAACACCCATGTGAGTTCTATTACTGTAATTCCTTCCGCTGCGAGACGCCTTTATTTCCTGTTCACGTGAGCGACTATTACGTATTTGTTATGAGGGGTGTTACAAATTCATCACCTAAAATTATATAATTTTTATCTACTTTTTCTATATATAGACATATATTTTTTGTATTGCTCAAAAACATGTAGGGCACGTGCCCCCACAGATCAATACGTGTGTCTGCCACTGATACACAACCAACATAATTTCAATCTGTGACAACTACTATCACCCCTTTTCTTATACAAGTTCCTTGATGGGACTTATATTTTCCTACAAAATATGATGATTCAGATGGAACAGTTAGCAGTGAGTATGTAAAATGAACAAACCAAGATCAGTTAATTGTGTCAGTATTGCACATGTCCCTAACAGAACCAATTATAATGTTTGTGGTAGTATGTAAAACAACAAAAGATTTTGGGGTATCTTACCTAATACTTACGCCGCTCAGACCATGCAAATCTTGGGCAGTATTGTAACACCCCCAAACCGGCCTAAGAGTTAGGGGCATTACACGCCGCGTATTACTACCTAATAACGCAAGGCTCTAAACTAACAATCGCATTAAGGCCCAAAACAAAGCTTTCATAAACAGTAGAAACCAGAGTATTCTAATACAACAGAAGTTAACACAACTCTCAAATACAAATCCAAGTCAGAAACAGAGGTCAAACAGTGTAAGGCCGAAGGCTACAATATCATAAACAAATAGACTGCACGATCAAAAGCTAAACACTATGGCTCCAGAAACTTAAGATGATCCTCACCGATCAATCTGCAAAAACAGTAAGAGTTGGGGATGAGCATACAACTATGCCCAGTAAGCAGCAACCGTCATCAGTGAGGTCGCTAAAACAGTTGAAAACAGAGAGAAGTAGAGGTTAGCACAAATCAATAGGTCTCAAAACAGTCAGTGCATTACCGAAACAATTACATAATGGAACGCCAGAGTTCCCAGTTCAGAATAACCAGAGTTCACAAACAGATAGGGGACACAGTACAATGCACACACTCAGAAGGGGTCGAAGACCCATAGATCGTAATAGATCTCTAGGCAATGCAGAAATGACTCTAGAGAGCCAAAGGGTTCGTCAACCCCACAGAACAGAAAGGGAATGACCCACACTCAGAATGACGTCTACATGGTATACCACGGAATAGCTCGACCCAGCCATTCACGGCTCAGAAACAAAGTAAAGTGTCCCAAAACAGAAGGTTTGCAAAAACGGAAGCAACCTTGCACGAAAACATGCCAAAACACTTATGATTTTAGTAGAGACTTAGAGGAGTCCAACGCCACAAACGGCGCTCAAATCGGAGTTCAGACGGATAAGTTATACTGAAAGCAGAGCGATGTCCGAACTTGTGTCCGGACGTTAATGTTCGGACTCAGTTCGAGACTCAGAATCAAGAATTTGTCAATGTCCGAACTTGTGTCCGGACATCAATGTTCGAACACAAGTCGATTTGGAATCAGACAGAGGAATTTCAGAATGTCCGAACATCGAAGCTCGGACCGATGTTCGGACGGGTTTTACGGGAAAAGTTACGCGGAAGGTCCGACCTTGTGTCTGGACGTCGAAGTTCGGACACAGGTCGAACTAAAATCAGAGGAGAAACCAAGGAAGTGTCCGAACATCAATGCTCGGACTGATGTTCGGACATACCCCGAACTTTGAAAATCAGAAGCGCACAACGCTCTGTTCGAACTTTAAAACTCGGACAGAAGTTCGGACAGTGCGAAAACAGCAGTCCCAGAATGACGAACAGAGCAGAAAAGTTGCATAAACACCACACAATTTGCCAGAACAATACACACATCAAATCAGATTAAAACATAGGATACCATGGGGGGTTTAAACCAGTTGAAAACGCCAAACGAACTCAGAATCACACCATAATTCGGATTGTAAACCGTTGAAACTCCCTATGGCTGAACTTCCAACCGAATCAAGCAGCCACCTACCTCGTTTAATCTGCGTAGACACCGACAATCTGTAGTAGTAGACGAAGCCCAAACAATTCCACCAACCAGACACGGATTCATCACCACTGAACCACACAATTGACATTCTAAAATCAGGTAACGACAAGGGAAACCTAAGTCAATGAACTCTCAAAATCTGCAACATAAACCTGAATTGAGAGTGCAGAAAATCCAACACTTCACCGAGCAACAACCTCAACAATCCGAATTCCCAACGCGGAATCGTCGCCGCTGAATCAACACATTCGGAGCCCCAAAGATCAGAGACTGGGAGAGGAGAAAACCAACAACGGAATCCAGAATTATCGCAACACAAACCTGATTGAAGAAGTGAAACACAACAGCAACAAGGTCTTCAATCTGATCACAACAGCAGTAGCACAATTCTCACAGAGGAGGAAGAGAGAGAGAGAGGAGGAGGAAGGAACGCTCGTTCAAACCACGATGGAGAACGCTCTTCACGATCAACTGACGTGATGTAAAACAATTACCTTAATTGTTTTAAGCAAAGACATCCTTGCCCTTGACATTTAAAAGAACGCCGTTGACGTCCCAGCTGATCCACACAACAAAGAACTCCTTCAGAAGAATAACATAAACCGGATATATAATAAGATTATAAAATCCGGGTTATAACATCACATCCCCCTTAAAAGAATTTTGTCCTCGAAATTGACTCACCTCACTGCTCGAAAAAGGAGGGAAACTTGGCACGTAGCTCACCCTCGAGCTCCCAAGTCGCTTCACGTTCTGACTGATCAGACCACTGGACCTTGACCATAGCCAGGGTCTTGCTACGGAGCTGGCGAATCTCTAGCCAGAATGCGGTAGGCACCGCCTCATAACTGAAGTCCTCTCTCAACTGAAGCTGACTATGGTCAATCACATGAGACGGATCGTGCAAGTATTTCCTCAGCATCGAAACATGGAAAACACTATGGACAGCAGACAATGATGGAGGCAAGGCTAGACGGTAAGCCACAGGGCCAATCCTCTCTAGAATCTCAAACGGTCCCACGAACCTTGGGCTAAGCTTTCCACGCTTCCTAAATCGGACTACGCCTCTGACCGGCGACACTCGCAGATAGACATGATCTCCAATCTCAAACTCAAGCGGTCTGCGCCTTTGGTCTGCATAGCACTTCTGTCTACTCTGAGCAACAAGCAGACGCTCTCGAATCATTCTGATCTTCTCTACTGCTCCCTGCACCAGCTCGGGTCCAACCAAGACCCTCTCCTTTAGGTCATCCCAACAGATGGGGGACCTGCATCTCCTACCATACAACGCTTCAAACGGAGCCATACCAATGCTCGCCTGAAAGCTGTTGTTGTAGGCGAATTCGATCAGGGTCACATGCTGGTCCCAGCTACCTCAAAAATCTAGGACACATGCGCGAAGCATGTCCTCCAGGACCTGATTAGTCCTCTCTGTCTGGCCATCCGACTGAGGATGGTAGGCTGAACTGAAAGCTAGATTCGTACCCAAGGCCTTATGCAAACTGCGCTAGAACCTCGAAACAAAGCGCGGATCACGGTCAGACACAATAGAAGCAGGCACCCTGTGAAGCCGCACTATCTCATCAAGATACAGACGAGCCAAACACTCCAAACTGAAAGTCTTCTTCACAGGCAGGAAATGGGCAGACTTCGTCAGTCAATCAACTATCACCCACACAGCGTCACAGCCCAAGTAAGTCTTAGGCAAACCCATGACAAAGTCCATCCCCACACTCTCCCACTTCCACTCAGGAATGGGAAGGGGCTAAAGCAAACGCTGGCCTCTGGTGCTCAGTCTTCACCTGCTGACAGGTCTGGCACTTTGAAACAAACTCAGAGATGTCGCGCTTCATCCCAGGCCACCAAAACGACTCCCTGAGATCCCGATACGTCTTCACCCCTCTCAGGTGAATTGAGTATGGAGCTCCATGTGCCTCTTGAAGGATCTCTCTGCGTAGAACTGCATCAGCTGGCACACACACTCGACCTCTGAAACGCAGACAACCATCACTGGAGATACTGAAGTCTGAACTCTGCTTTGCAGACAGTCCCTCTCTGATTCGACACAAAACTGAATCTGACTCCTCACCAACTCTGATACTGTCGACCAACGAAGACTGAACCTGAAGCGCTGCTATCATACTGGCACTGTCTGGTCTGACCACCCAAACGCCCATACGCTGAAGCTCTAAAGCGGATCTCTGAACTCCTGTCAACGCACAAGATACACCCGGAGCACCTCTCTGACTCAATGCATCTGCCACAACGTTCGCTCTACCAGGTGGTAGAGGATCTCCAAGTCGTAGTCGTGAAGTAGATCCAACCACCTCCTCTGTCTCAAGTTCAGCTCCTTCTGAGTGAACAAATACTTGAGACTCTTGTGGTCTGTGTAAACCTTACACGACGCTCCTGATAAGTGTGAAATTGATATGGTTTTATAGGTGCTAAATTCTTATTTTATGCAACTTTTTATGCACTTTCTCACACTTATCCTATGCTTTTCATGGTCCTTACTTTGGGCAAGAACTGATGCCAATTTGTATGTTAAAGCAGGAAATGACTATTGGAATGCATAGATCTTCCCATGAGCTTTCTAACACCGTAAACGGGGGACAAATCGGAGCTCATAGGAAGAATTTACACCCTGCCGAAGTTGTGTCTAGTACAATGTTTATTATATGAATTTTTACGATACTGCCGCAACTCCAGAGTCTTCCAATGGCATTGATGGATGAAGTTAATTAAATAAGAAACTCCATATTCCTTCCAAGAGTTATTAGTTGATTTAAGATAATTGAATAAAAGAAGTTGGAGGAGTTGGAGGGTCTTTATTTATTACACAAAACTGAAGAAAATTTTAAAGAAGACCATCAATGGACAGGCGAATAGTCTTGATTTCAACTATAAATAAGGAAGACTTTGGAAGGGGAAGATATCCATTCATCATTCAGAATTTGAGAGAGACGCTCCATACGCGAGATTTTGAAGACAGCCGTGCAACCTTTGCATCAGAAGAGGATTTTCTGCTTTGATTTCACTTGTCGGTTCAACCCATTCCTTGCAGATCCTCAGATTAACATAGAGATGATTCCTATACTTTCTTCTCTTATTGTTTTCTCTTTCGTTATGCTTGGCTAAGGGATTAAACTCCGGGTATGGTGGTTGTAAATAGTTAGGATTTTGTAGATTTATTATTGGTTGATTTGGGATTTATCTTGGATTCGTTTCAGATTATAAACCTTGTTTGCGCTATCAATAAAATTTGCTACTTTATTTTTAGCTTTGCGAAAGTTGTCAAGATCTGATCGGTGATTGATAGCTAGGTCGTTATAATCTGTTAATCTGTGGAAAGCTTTTTCTGATTGAAGAGTTTAGCCTTCAGTTGCATTTTAAATCCTTAGCTTAATCCTTTTGCATTAGTTGTGATAGATTCATGATTTAATTTATCGCGTTCTATGCATGAGAGATCTATTTGGCTAGGATTTAGTCATTTAGAAATTGGTTAGAATTTGCCGAATCCTATTCCCTAATCAATTGATGATAGAACTGCATGACTTAACTAGGATCGACCACCTAAACCCGGAGTTCCGTTTTAATTATCTTATTCTCAGTTGATTTTCCTTCGCTTTTCAATTTTATTAATCTACAACTTCCCCCCAGTTTACAGCCTTTGCTAGGATAGATTTATTGCTTAGTCCCCTGGTTCGATACCCCGGTTGCTCATATTACTATACTACAGTGGTCGGGAATTATTTTGCAACCCGTAGGTTTATTTTATTTATTAATTTCTAGGATTAATTTCATAGTTTTTAGTAGATCAAAATAACCGTTTGCAAATTGGCGCCGTTGCCGGGGACTAGATTTTTGTCTAGTCCTTAGCCTTGGTTGTTAATTGTTTTGATTTTCTATTATTTGGTTTATCTTGTTTTATATTTAGTTCTTTTGTTTTAAAGTTTTGTTTTCTTTTTATCAAATTTATCTTATTCTTTTTTTTAGTTATTCTCCTAATTTTATATCAATCTAGTTTATATTTTAGTTGATTCGGGTTTTAGTTTATTCTGTTATTATTTCTTTCTTGTCTTAATTTCATTATAAATTAATTTCTTTTTGGTTTTGTTTTTAAAATTTTATCTTATTTTGTTTTAGTTATCTCCTTAATTTTATTTTATTCTGTTTTCTTTTATTTTATTTTATTTTATCTATTAGCTTAATTTTATTTTTAGATATTTCGTTATTTTACATATTTACTTCTCTATTTATTTATTTTAGTTATAATCTCTATTATTCTGTTTTGTTTCTTCTTCTCCTTACCTTTTACAGGTAGTTGATGGTGCATACCCGTTCACGGTCAGACACTCACCTTGATTGGGACAAAGTTCTAGACCCGGAGATCGAGCGCACCTTTCATCTAGCTCAACGCCAGTAGAGATTTCAAAGACAATTAGAAATGACGGCTCCTGCGAATGGTGCCCAGGTGATGAGGCAGTTCAACAGGCCAACAGCTATTCCCAGAAGAAGCCCAATAGCTCTTCCTGCGCTGACGCATGCCCTTATAGAAGAATGGAAGGGATTGAAGCCTTCACATCAGAACAAAGTCATTCGTGAGTTGCCCACAAGCACATTTGATGGCTCCGACCCAATGACGCCCTGGATCATGTCAACCGATTTCTTATTCATGCTGATCAGATAGGGTGCTCAGAAGGTCTTTTGGAGTATGCGAGAATGAGTTTGTTCCCTAGCAGCCTCGCTGGTGAAGCAATGAAGTGGTTTTACCGCCTTCCTTCCGGTATCATCACCACATGGACAGACATGACCACCAGGTTCTACGATAAGTACTATCCTATCTCTAGAACTATGGATTTGGTTGCTGCTTTACTTGCTTTTAAGCAGAGAGGTGATGAGACGATATGTGAGGCATGGGACCGTTTTAAAGAGATGCTCCGTCAGTTTCCCCACCACGGCAAGACCTCACGTGTATTGCCATGACGTTCTTCCATGGGTTGCACCACATTCATAAGGCGGAGGTTAGATCAGCTTTGGTGGAGACATCCTTAACCGATCTGGAACTGATTTTATGGCGGCCATGGAGACCTACATCGAGGAGGTTTGTCAGTGGGGAGCTGAGGGTAGTCAGACTATGACTGTGAGTGCCAAGGGAGCTAAGAATTTGGATCCTTGGATGAGCAGATGGCAGAGTCTCAGGCTCAACAATCGACTCTAGTGAGCTCCTTGGTTAAGAGGTTTGATGACTTTTTACTTAATGGAAAAGCCCATCAGCAGGTCAAGGTAATAGCTTCTTCTTCTGATATTCTATGTTCTCATTGTGGTGGAGACCACCCTTTTGAAGTATGTCCTCAACTGGAGGAAATGCGGTGTGCTGAAAATGCAAACTTCGTGGGAAAAGGGAATTACCAACAGACATGGAATCGAAATCAAAACCAGAACTTCGGGTATGGTAATTCCAATGATGTTTCTAATTCTAATCTTTTACAGAGAAATGTGCAGGGTCCCCCAGGTTTTTCCAGGCAGCCGTACACTCAGGCTCGTCCTCAGGGACAGATGCAACAGGGTCAAAGCTCGTACCAGCCACCAGCTAAATCAGCCTCTGACTTAAAGATGGAGCAACTCCAGGATTTGATAGCTTCTATGGCTACCACCCAGAATGCACACATGCAAGATCAAAAAGTTATCAATCAATCCTTGATCACTGGTCAGAAGAATCTTGAACAACAGATGAACCAGATACTAGCCAATCAGTAGCAGCAAAGGCAGTCTAGCTCGTTTCCATCTCAACCTCAGCAAAACCCGAGGGAGACGGCCAAGGCCTTGAGGATCTGTAATTGTGGTGTATCTTCTGAGGCTCAGTCTGTAGATGAGTTTGGTGCTGCAGTGCAGTTGAGGAGTGGGAACAGTTGACAGATAATCATCAAGATCAAGTGGTTGTAGACCAAACTGGTGAAGAGGTTGACCCTCCCCTTGTCGGCGTACCATCAGGGTCTGCAACTACACCTGTGGTAGTTTCTGAGGAGATACAGGCTCCTAATCTTCCACCTCATTCTCCTCCCCTTCTACTATTCATGTTGATGTGCCTTCTTCTACTCCTAAGCAAGTAGAACTTCCATTTCCAAATAGGATGAAGAAGAAGCACTTAGATGAGCAGTTTGCTAAGTTTTTAAGTATTTTCAAGAAACTAACTCTTGATATTCTCTTATTGATGCCCTACAGGAGATGCCGAAGTATGCAAAATTTCTTAAGGATCTCCTCACTCAAAAGAAGAAAAAGAAGGACAAGGAGACTATCCACTTGACCGAGGAGTGCTCTGCTGCTTTACTTCGAGCACTTCCTCCTAAGCAGAAAGATCCGGGCACTCCCATTGTGCCTTGCTTTATCGATGATGTACACTGCGGCAGTGGTCTGTGTGACTTAGGTGCGAGTATCAACATTATGCCTTATGCCACCTTCTTGAAGGTGAGAGGAGGGGAGCTACACCCGGTCCCTTTCAAGCTCCAGCTGGCTGACAGATCTGAAATTAAACCGATGGGGATTGTGCGAGATCTGGTGGTGGGGGTTGACCGCTTCATCTTCCCAGCAGACTTTGTGGTTCTAGACATGGATGATGACGTGGAGGTTCCTCTCATTTTAGGACGTCCTTTTCTGAGTACTGCCAAGGCTGTCATAGATGTTCATGACGGTAAAATCACTATGCGGTACGAGGATGAAAAGATTGATTTGATATGAAAAAGATGATGAAGTTCAGTTCCACTTCCACTCATTCAGTTATGTCGGTAAGTCTCGTGATGAGGAAGGGAGGTATGTGAACTTTTTGCTGATGACGAGGTTTATTCTCTATCTTCTTCTTCTTCTTCTTTAACTGACTTTGAACCTTTGGAACAAGTTATTCTCTCTTCTGTTGAAGATAAGACTTCTGATGTTGAGGTTAATGCAGCTTTAGCTCACGTTGAGAGAGGGAAGGCAGGTTTTCAAGCTTATCGCCCTCCATTGGAGAGGCTTGATAGAGATATTCAGCGACCTGTTCCTTCTGTGGAGCAGCCTCCAGTTCTTGAGCTTAAGGAGCTCCCCTCTAATCTCAAATATGTCTTTCTTGCTGATAACAATTCTTTGCCTGTCATTGTCTCTTCTACTTTGACTTCTGGGCAGGAAACTAGGTTGCTAGAGGTGCTCAGGAGGCATAAGAGAGCCATTGGTTGGACCTTGGCTGATATCAAGGGAATTGATCCAGCCTTCTGCACTCATCACATTTATATGGGGAAGACTACAAGCCTATCCGACAGCCCCAGCGTCGCCTTAACCCCAATATGAAAGAAGTTGTAAAGAAGGAGGTGTTGAAGCTTCTAGATGCTGGGATCATCTACCCCATTTCTGATAGCACTTGGGTAAGTCCTGTACAAGTTGTGCCTAAGAAAGGTGGATTTGAGGCTGTTATCAATGATCAAGGTGAGTCTATTCCTCAGAGGAAAATTACTGGTTGGCGTATGTGTATTGATTACAGACGTTTAAATTCTGCCACCAGGAAAGATCATTTCCCTCTTCCTTTTATTGATCAAATGCTAGAAAGATTGGCTGGTCAGGAATATTACTGTTTCCTAGATGGATTTTCAGGGTATTTCCAAATCCCCATTGCACCTGAGGACCAGGACAAGACTACTTTCACTTGTCCCTATGGAACCTTTGCTTATCGACGGATGCCATTTGGGTTGTGCAATGCCCCAACCACTTTTCAGCGTTGCATGCAGGCTATTTTTGCAGACTTCATTGAGCAGAGCATAGAGGTATTTATGGATGATGCTCTTTGGGCCTACCGCACAACCTATAAGACTCCCATTGGTATGTCACCATTTCGATTGGTTTATGGGAAGTCTTGTCATCTCCCAGTGGAGCTTGAGCACAAGGCTTATTGGGCTATCAAGGCCCTGAATTTTGACAGAAGTACTACTGGTGAGAAGAGGAAGCTACAGCTCTCTGAGCTAGAGGAGTTGAGGGATCAAGCTTACCACAATGCGAAGATTTACAAGGAGCGGACCAAGAGGTTCCATGACCAGCTTCTCCTTAAAAGAGACTTCAAAATAGGGGACTTGGTTCTGCTCTACAATTCACGGTTGAAGCTTTTCCCTGGGAAGCTCAAGTCTCACTGGGCTGGTCCTTTCAGGTTTGTGGTGTGACTCCTTACGGTGCCTTTGAATTGCAAAACAAGAAGGGTGAAATCTTCAAAGTTAATGGGCCCGTCTCAAGAGGTATACTTGTCCTACTGATGTTTCTACTGGTTTGCTTGGTGTTTCTTTTGTCCAGGTACAGCAGGACTCTTCTACCCCTATTTTGGAGTCGGCGCTACCTAAGAGAAGTCCATTCCATGGCGCCATAAGCATAATTCAGGAAGCTGCACACCTTGGCTTTTGGATGCTGTGGGACCCTTCCCTTTTCCTCTCCTCTCTGAATCTGGTCGATGAGTCTAGCTAGAGACTTTAAAGCAGAGCAGCTTGGTGGGAGGCAACCCACCGTTTGTATTTCTTTTTGTTTTCTTAGTTTAGTTTTTTATTTTTCTCTTTGCTTATTTGTTTGTGGCGTGTTGGCGGCTACTGTTATGCTTAATGCAAGAGCCTTGGCTCTTATTTTTATCCTAATGATTTTGTCCAGTTCCACTTGAGTTCTTCTGGCTATACAAATTATATTTCTGAGCTTGGTTACTTTGTCACTTAGCTGAACTCAAGTGTGGGGTTGGCTTTGCTACACACCCTGAGCAGACTCTTGGGAGTATTCTATTTCTTTTCACTCTTTTATGTTTCACATGCTCCCCTCTGTATTGCTGTCTGCGATTTTGTTTCCTGTTGGATTGCTTGCGCAATATTAATTCTTTCTAAGCAATGAGGGCATTGCTTCACTCTAAGTGTGGGGTGGGGTACGCTCCTTCGCCGCTTGTTTTTTGTGCATCTTTGAGCTCTTTTCTCTTGCATTTGCTACAGTTTAGCTGTGGTTGCTCAACTTGGAAGGGAGTCATAGAGGAAGTATTGTTGGTTAGCTGGTCTTGGGGTGCAAAATTTTGAAATTTCTATGGTTTTTAATTGCTGAACTGAAGTCATTGTTCTATAAATGCTGAAACAAATGAGAATATTCTCCATCTGAACCTTGCTTTTAGCTTTGAGCCTTGGAATGATTTGGTTTGAAATGGTTGGAAAAGAACAAGGCAAGGTACTACTCCGCTGATCCTAAGCATGCTAATTCTAATTCTGATCCAAAATCAGGCCTCGTCCACTTGGTTATTAAGTCCTTTGGGGTGCTTTATCACCTAGCTACCTAAGGTCCTTGTGATCTGGGATAGTTGACCCAAAGCCGCTACATGGGTGGAGAGAAAAGTCTGTGGTGAAGAAATTGTAAACGCTTTAAATTGAAATATTTATACAAATGCTGTGCTGAATTTAGATTATTTTCTCTTAAGGATCAAGAGTATGTGGCATTGAAAGGTATGATGGAATATGATCTTACTTCATGCCCCCTGTCGTTTCTATGGTTTGTGAAGGAAAAGGTGGATTGGCTAAGGGTCAAAGGCTAGGCTCTTATGGTTTTGTTTCTCATCTGTTAGCTTCGAAAGACTTCATGTTTTCTCAAAAGAATGAATTATTTGAATAGTTTGAATTGTCCCCATGATTGGTAAAGCTAGCAATTCCTTTCAAATGTGCTCTTCCTTTTCTGTTGAGTTCCAATAGCTTGACACTACTTGTGCTTGAGAGTTTTTGCTTGGGGACAAG
Source organism: Limonium bicolor (assembly GCA_023374045.1). Taxonomy (NCBI): domain Eukaryota; kingdom Viridiplantae; phylum Streptophyta; class Magnoliopsida; order Caryophyllales; family Plumbaginaceae; genus Limonium; species Limonium bicolor. The sequence continues at coordinate 255,876,972 of CM041781.1, read as the reverse complement.
CAAAAGGCTAAGTGTGGGGATTTGATAAGTGTGAAATTGATATGGTTTTATAGGTGCTAAATTCTTATTTTACGCAACTTTTTATGCACTTTCTCACACTTATCCTATGCTTTTCATGGTCCTTACTTTGGGCAAGAACTGATGCCAATTTGTATGTTAAAAGCAGGAAATGACTATTGGAATGCATAGATCTTCCCACGAGCTTTCTAACACCGCAAACGGGGGACAAATCGGAGCTCATAGGAAGAATTTACACCCTGCCTGCCAAGTTGTGTCTAGTACAATGTTTATTATATGAATTTTTACGATACTGCCGCAACTCTAGAGTCTTCCAATGGCATTGATGGATGAAGTTAATTAAATAAAGAAACTCCATATTCCTTCCAAGAGTTATTAGTTGATTTAAGATAATTGAATAAAAGAATTTGGAGGAGTTGGAGGGTCTTTATTTACACAAAACTGAAGAAAATTTTAAAGAAGACCATCAATGGACAGGCGAATAGTCTTGATTTCAACTATAATAAGGAAGACTTTGGAAGGGGAAGATATCCATTCATCATTCAGAATTTGAGAGAGACGCTCCATGCGCGAGATTTTGAAGACAGCCGTGCAACCTTTGCATCAGGAAGAGGATTTCTGCTTTGATTTCACTTGTCGGTTCAACCCAATTCCTTGCAGATCCTCAGATTAACATAGAGATGATTCCTATACTTTCTTCTCTTATTGTTTTCTCTTTCGTTATGCTTGGCTAAGGGATTAAACTCCGGGGTATGGTGGTTGTAAATAGTTAGGATTTTGTAGATTTATTATTGGTTGATTTGGGATTTATCTTGGATTCGTTTCAGATTATAAACCTTGTTTGCGCTATCAATAAAATTTGCTACTTTATTTTTAGCTTTGCAAAAGTTGTCAAGATCTGATCGGTGATTGATAGCTAGGTCGTTATAATCTGTTAATCTGTGGAAAGCTTTTTCTGATTGAAGAGTTTAGCCTTTAGATTCGTTTTAAATCCTTAGCTTAATCCTTTTGCATTAGTTGTGATAGATTCATGATTTAATTTATCGCGTTCTATGCATGAGAGATCTATTTGGCTAGGATTTAGTCATTTAGAAATTGGTTAGAATTTGCCGAATCCTATTCCCTAATCAATTGATGATAGAACTGCATGACTTAACTAGGATCGACCACCTAAACCCGGAGTTCCGTTTTAATTATCTTATTCTCAGTTGATTTTCCTTCGCTTTTCAATTTTATTAATCTACAACTTCCCCCCAGTTTACAGCCTTTGCTAGGATAGATTTATTGCTTAGTCCCCTGGTTCGATACCCCGGTTGCTCATATTACTATACTACAGTGGTCGGGAATTATTTTGCAACCCGTAGGTTTATTTTATTTATTAATTTCTAGGATTAATTTCATAGTTTTTAGTAGATCAAATAACCGTTTGCAGCTCCATACAGATAATGCCTCCAAATCTTAAGTGCAAATACCACAGCTGCCAACTCCATATCGTGGGTAGGGTAGTTCTTCTCATAAGGCTTAAGCTACCGAGAGCCATAAGCCACTACCTTACCCTGCTGCATCAAGACACAACCCAGTCCCTTATGGGACGCATCACAGAAGACCTCGAAGCTCTCGGTCCCAGAAAGCAAAGTCAGAATCAGTGCGGTCGTCAATCTCTTCTTAATCTCCTGGAAGCTCTGCTCGCAAGCTCACTCCACTCATACTGATCTCCTTCCTCAACAGACGGGTCAGCGGGGATACAATCTTAGAGAATCCCTCAACAAACTTCCTATAGTAACCCGCTAACCCAAGGAAACTACGAATCTCAGCAACATTTGTGGGCCTCGCCCACTCCATCACAGCTCTAATCTTCTCGGGATCCACCGAGATACTGTCCTTCGAGACTACATGTCCCAAGAACACTACGCGATCTAGCCAGAAGTCACACTTCTTCAGCTTAGCATACAGCTCACGATCCCTCAACGTCTGCAGAACGATCCTCAGATGCTCCTCATGCTCCTTTGCGCTCTTGGAGTACACCAAGATATCGTCTATGAAAACAACCACGAACTGATCCAGATAGGGTTTGAAAACCCGGTTCATCATATCCATAAAAACAGATGGAGCATTAGTCAATCCGAACGGCATGACTAGGAACTCGTAATGCCCATAACGAGCCCTAAAGCGGACTTAGGCACATCCTCGGCCTGAATCCTCAACTGATGGTAGCCTGAACGAAGGTCTATCTTCGAGAAAACTGTGGCGCCTACCAACTGGTCAAACAAGTCGTCAATGCGAGGAAGAGGATAGAGATTCTTGATGGTAACCTTATTCAGCTCCCTATAGTCGATGCACAATCTGAAGGTCCCATCCTTCTTCTTCACAAATAGCACTGGCGCTCCCCAAGGCGAAACGCTAGTGCGAATGAAGCCCTTACCTAGCAACTCCTGCAGGTGAACCTTCAGCTCCTTAACTCTGCCGGACTCATACGGTAAGGGGCCCTAGAGATGGGCTGAGTCTCTGGCGCTAAATCAATCGTGAACTCCACCTCCCTCACTGGTGGAAGTCCGGGCACGTCATCCTTGAAGACCTCAGGGAACTCTCTAACAATCGGGATGCTCTCCAAGCTAGATCCCTCGTGCACCTCTGGAAGATAACCCAGAAAACCCTGGCAGCCCTTCCTCAAGAAGCTAACCGCCTGCAACGCCGATACCAACACATGCGCACCTGAACTGCATTTCTAGTGAAGACAACGGCTCCCGCCTAGCAGATCAAACACCACTCTCCTCGCTGCCACTCTATATGGGCATGGTGCATCTCTGCTAGCTAGTCCATCCAAAGATAACACTCAAAACAGGCTATCCGCATCGAGATGAGGTCAGCACCAAAGGTCTTGCCCCAGACTAGTACTATGGGACAGTCTTACACAGAATTCAGCACACAAGGGGCAACCCCCATAATGGACTATCATACACAGTCAACTCACTAGGCACGACAGTCAGTCCAAGGTTACCCAACAAATTAGAACAGATAAAGGAGTGCGTAGCTCCAGAGTCAAACAGGCAAACACATCATGAGAATGGATCTGGAGAATACCTGAGACGGCGCGATCACCAGCTCGATCACGCTCTCCTGCCATAGCATAAACTAGGGCCTGAGTCTGAGGCTTCTTCTGGTCAGACCTCGCCCTTGAGTCTAAGCCAGTGCCTCTATCTCCTGCGCCTCTACCGGATGCCTGAGGGCACTGAGCAATCCTGTGCTCCATCGACCCCGCACTTGAAGCAAGCACCGGTCTTCTTGTAGCACTCCTACCAGGATGGGAGTGACCACAAGACCCACACTTCGCCCCAGCTGACGAAGATGAAGAAGCTCCCCGGCGATCTCCATAAGACTGCTTCTTCTGAGGAGGAGCAGCCTCCTTCTTCTGAGACTCTTCAGCACGCCTCTTCCCTTTGTGGTCCTTGCTAGCCTGCTGATAAGTGTCCAAATGAGCATGATTTATAGGTGTATTTCATATATAATATTAGCACTTTTCTTGCTCATTTCTCCACTTCGGTAAGTTTTCCTCTAGTTTATGTTTTATTGTTTATCTCACAAATTTATTGGTTTAACATGAGGAAAACCAAGCCGGGAGTGAAGTAGACAAAGAGACGAACGCATAGACGCAAACGGCTCAGAAAACGGAGTCCAAACGAAGAAGCTAGAGCCGGTCGAAGTTAGAAGAAATTAAGTCATGACCACAAGCTACAACGCGGACGTGTATGCCTTGCAACCGCTCAAGAAGAGGCGGACCTGAGAGGGTTGCAACCGCCCAAGAAGTGGCGGACGTGACATGGTGCAACCGCCCCAATAGTGGCGGACGTTACAGTGATGCAACCGCCCCAAAGTGGCGGACGTAAGTGTGGGCAACCGCCCAAATAGTGGCGGACGTGAGACAATAGGCTACCGCCTGTTGTTGGGCGGTCTTGGAGGCGGACACAAGACAACCGCCTGTTATCTGGCGGACATGGAGGCGGACAGCAGTTAGTCGTGCGAGCTTATCTTCTTCGCGTCGACTTCGTCCGTCGACTTGTCTTCGCCGACTTCTGCAACTCGCTGTCTGCAATATCCATCTACTCTGCACACGATCTGTCCCCTGCAATAAATGATCAATCAGTCTGCAAATCTTATCCAGCTTTCTTCCACCGCCTCAATCAAATCCTCACGCGTCTGCCTATCTTCAATTTTCTCTTCTTCATTTCTCTATTTAAACCCACGAGCCTTCTGCTAAAAACACACATCCACCATCCATTCAATAAATCCATCCACGACCCAACTTCACCACAAACCTCACGCCATCTCATTTCTCTTCTCTCGCCTTCTCCATTTTATTTATTTTACAGTCCACCAAATCCACCTCTAGCCCTACGTATACAAAATAGCAGAGTGAGCCGGAGTGATTACGGATGATTTCTATTACTCTTGTCTCTGTCTTTCTATTTAATATGTTAGGCTAGTTACGTATACTCTGGGAATGGTTATTATGTGTTTGTATTAATTATGCAATAATTCTACTGGTTTATTTATATACAGTTTGTTATGCTTAAAGGTTATCTCGCACCTTTTTAATAAATGTCATGAGTTTATTAAACTGCTTTACTAAATCTATTTTGATCAGACCGGTGATAAATAGATAGGTTAATTAAGACGTAAAACTGGAGGAAACTTGTTATGATTTAATAAGTTAGTATTCAGTTGCAAATGTAATTCCTCAATACTCCTCTGCCGTTTGCAGGCTTTTGCTTGAACCTTGATTAGAACCTTGCATTACAGGTGAACGTGTTCTTATGAGGCTATGACTTAGTCCTTAAGATAATTACAGGAACCTTGCCAAATTATTAAACCAGTAGAGATAGCTTAATTATGCAGATTATATTAACCTGACCCCGAGTTCCATTTTATTTATCTGTCAACTTAGTTTATTTTATTCTTTCTTTTTATTTATTTTACAAGTCAATTAATCCCCCCTCTTGTGACACGCTTAGGTACTATTATATGTACATTAGTCCCACGGTTCGACATCCGGTCGCTTACAATTCGCTATACTACTACGACCGGGATTTGTTTGCAGCCCGACGTTTATTTTGAGTTTTAATTTCTTTTCTTTTAATTTTTACACCAATTTAACCACTCAGATTATAACGTCTGCAAAATGGCGCCGTTGCCGGGGACTAGTTTATTCTAGTCCCTAAGCCCCGGATTATTCACTTGTTATATTAGAATATTTTGTCTATATTATTTTGTTGTTATTATTTAATTATCTTTTATATTTTGTTTATATTATTATTATGTTTATTTCTAATTATTTTATTTTCTAATTTGTTTCAGTAGTTTCGTTTATATACAAAAATACAAAAAAAAATATATATCTGTACACGGCAAATGGAAGAAGCGTTTGAATATTGGCAGGATTTATACTGCTCCGAATGTGGGGGAGCTCATGATTTTGAGGATTGTCTGATAGTCCAAGAGCAACTCTGGTTAGAAGATCAACCAGACTACCTGGAGAGAATCGCTCAACTACTGGAGCAATCAAAGAGCGAGACAGTTCAAGAGGTAAACACCCCCACTACAGACGAGCCATTCATAGAGACCCCTCCCTCTAAAATCAATTACCGCTATTTTTCATCCTTCTCTATAATATACCCAGACAATGAGGATACTTACATCCTCGAAAATGAAGAGAAGGAACTGCCATCACCTCCCGCCAAGATATCCAAACAAAACGCCAATATCACCTTCGAAGAATCCTTTTTCTCTGAAGATGATATTGATCAGCGTTCTTTCTGTGAGCCTCACCTACAAGAGGAGGATTTTTACATCCTCCAATTTGAGGAAGAAAAATCATCACCGCCGGATCTTCTGTTAGAACTACGTTCCCGGCAGTACCTCCTCAAACACCAGATTTTGTGGAGTATTAATTTTCTTATTTTATATGCCGAGGTAACGTTTTGTTTTGACCCAGGATAACAAAGCGGGCGTCTAGCCTAAGACGTTAAAGAAGGGCAGCTTCCCGGGAGGCAACCCGGGTGTACTTTTATTTTATTTTGCTTTTATGCTCTTTTTAATTTTCAGGTTCTCTTTAAATTTTATTTTTGCTAACTTTTAACCCCGTTTTTAGTATGGATGCTTCTAGTGTCTTATGCAGGTGCACCTTCATATCTACACCGCAACCAAGCTACGCTACTTGAGGCTGAAGCTCAAGTGTGGGGGAACTCCTTTAACAACTAGCAAAAATAATATCAGGGGAGTACCAGTTTCTTTTAATTATGCTTTTATTTTAAATAAAAACTGCAGAGGAGCGTTTTTGTGCTTAAATGAATATTTGTGACCTTTGTGTTATCTCTATTTTATCTACTTACCGAAAAGGTCTTCTGAAACCTTCCCTTGTTTTTTCTGGTGAACAATGAGGACATTGTTCAATTTAAGTGTGGGGGAGTGTGCCCTTTTCGGTAACATTTTGTGCTTAAATGTTTAATCTCTCTCCTTATCATGCGTTTGTCCATTCAAATATTATGGACCCTTTATATGTGGGTTGTTCTCTTTAAGAATAAATATTGTTATGAATTGTAGGATAAATTGTACAAATTTTAAAATTTTGATTACTTTTGAGGAGCATTTTATATGCGGTGTGACCAAATAATCTGCAATGGTTGGATTTTATTGCTCAGGGTTTTTCTTTCTTCTCTCTTAGGGATTGCTAAGGGGTGCTTTTCTGTTAAAAGAAAAGAATACAAAAAAAATAATAATAAGGGACTCATGAGACACCATTGGTAACCAACAAAAGAGAATTGAGTGTTCTTAAATACAAAGGCGTGATGCCTATATTTTTCTCATCTCTTATGCAAAAGTGAAACAAATGCATGAACCTATTTTTCCTTTTGTTTTCTCCTCAATGCCCGTTCTTGAGGGAAGTTGGCCATGGTAAAAGTTCTCGGAGTCACCTAAAAAGAAACATTGAAGTACCTTAGATCATACCCCGAAACTCTATATTTTATTTTCACCCTGAGCACACCTATGCCACCAGCAGTTAATTTTTCACACTCCTCAATAAGTTAAAAAGATCATGTTTATCCTACCCTTCATAATAATGTTTGTTAATATTGAGCATTCCCTACTTACTTGGGTACGTAATTTTGCTTGAGGACAAGCAAAAAGATAAGTGTGGGGGTGTGATAAGTGTCCAAATGAGCATGATTTATAGGTGTATTTCATATATAATATTCACTTTTCTTGCTCATTTCTCCACTTCGGTAAGTTTTCCTCTAGTTTATGTTTTATTGTTTATCTCACAAATTTATTGGTTTAACATTAGGAAAACCAAGCCGGGAGTGAAGTAGACAAAGAGACGAACGCATAGACGCAAACGGCTCAGAAAACGGAGTCCAAACGAAGAAGCTAGAGCCGCTCGAAGTTAGAAGAAATTAAGTCACGACCACAAGCTACAACGCGGACGTGTATGCCTTGCAACCGCTCAAGAAGAGGCGGACCTGAAGGTTGCAACCGCCCAAGTGGCGGACGTGACATGGTGCAACCGCCCCAATAGTGGCGGACGTTACAGTGATGCAACCGCCCCAAAGTGGCGGACGTAAGTGTGGGCAACCGCCCAAATAGTGGCGGACGTGAGACAATAGGCTACCGCCTGTTGTTGGGCGGTCTTGGAGGCGGACACAAGACAACCGCCTGTTATCTGGCGGACATGGAGGCGGACAGCAGTTAGTCGTGCGAGCTTATCTTCTTCGCGTCGACTTCGTCCGTCGACTTGTCTTCGCCGACTTCTGCAACTCGCTGTCTGCAATATCCATCTACTCTGCACACGATCTGTCCCCTGCAATAAATGATCAATCAGTCTGCAAATCTTATCCAGCTTTCTTCCACCGCCTCAATCAAATCCTCACGCGTCTGCCTATCTTCAATTTTCTCTTCTTCATTTCTCTATTTAAACCCACGAGCCTTCTGCTAAAAACACACATCCACCATCCATTCAATAAATCCATCCACGACCCAACTTCACCACAAACCTCACGCCATCTCATTTCTCTTCTCTCGCCTTCTCCATTTTATTTATTTTACAGTCCACCAAATCCACCTCTAGCCCTACGTATACAAAATAGCAGAGTGAGCCGGAGTGATTACGGATGATTTCTATTACTCTTGTCTCTGTCTTTCTATTTAATATGTTAGGCTAGTTACGTATACTCTGGGAATGGTTATTATGTGTTTGTATTAATTATGCAATAATTCTACTGGTTTATTTATATACAGTTTGTTACGCTTAAAGGTTATCTCACACCTTTTTAATAAATGTCATGAGTTTATTAAACTGCTTTACTAAATCTATTTTGATCAGACCGGTGATAAATAGATAGGTTAATTAAGACGTAAAACTGGAGGAAACTTGTTATGATTTAATAAGTTAGTATTCAGTTGCAAATGTAATTCCTCAATACTCCTCTGCCGTTTGCAGGCTTTTGCTTGAACCTTGATTAGAACCTTGCATTACAGGTGAACATGTTCTTATGAGGCTATGACTTAGTCCTTAAGATAATTACAGGAACCTTGCCAAATTATTAAACCAGTAGAGATAGCTTAATTATGCAGATTATATTAACCTGACCCAGAGTTCCATTTTATTTATCTGTCAACTTAGTTTATTTTATTCTTTCTTTTTATTTATTTTACAAGTCAATTAATCCCCCCTCTTGTGACACGCTTAGGTACTATTATATGTACATTAGTCCCACGGTTCGACATCCGGTCGCTTACAATTCGCTATACTACTACGACCGGGATTTGTTTGCAGCCCGACGTTTATTTTGAGTTTTAATTTCTTTTCTTTTAATTTTTACACCAATTTAACCACTCAGATTATAACGTCTGCACCTGCCTACCCTTGATGTCGGTCTCTACCAGCAGAGCGACATCCGCCACATCTCTGAAGGTCCGGTGACGGAGAGGTGTCACAGTGGACCTGATGTCAGGTCTCAGCCCGCTCCCGAACTTACGGGCCTTCCTGTGCTCGTCCGGCTCAGGAGCATACTTCGAGAGAGTCACGAACTTCCTCACGTACTCCTCGACTGACATATCTCTCCCCTGACGCAGCCGATTGTACTCATTGGTCTTCTGATCCTTGTAAACATCAGGGTAAAACTACTTGTTGAACTCCAAGCAGAACTGCTCCCAGGTCCAAGGCTGGGGATGCTTACCCATCACCATTCGCCACCACTCCTTCGCCTCCCCCTTAAAGAGGAACGTGGCGAAGTCCACCTTCTGGTCATCCTCTGAACCCCTCACTCTGACCAGGTCCTCCACCCCAGTAATCCAGTGGCTCACCTCCTGAGGGTCACCACGTCCATTGAAGGAAGGTGGTTTCAGCTTCATGAACTCCTGGAGCGCCCTAACTCGGCCTCCCATAGCATTCGCCCCAGCTGGGCCTACACCACCAGCTCCTCTACCAGCTCCCCCAGCTGCTGCAGCCACTGTCTGCATGAGCTGCGCCACAAACTACTGCACTGCCTCCGCAGTATCTCCTTGATGGGTCACTGGTGTCCTACGAGGAGGCATTCTGAGACAAACAAATCCAAACTAGTCAGAACTGACTCAGACTCCCAGAAGCTAACACAACTGATCCTCACACAAGCAAACACACCCACAGACACCAAAGAAAGCCAACTTGGCTCTGATACCACTAAATGTAACACCCCCAAAACCGGCCTAAGAGTTAGGGGCATTACACGCCGCGTATTACTACCTAATAACGCAAGGCTCTAAACTAACAATCGCATTAAGGCCCAAAACAAAGCTTTCATAAACAGTAGAAACTAGAGTATTCTAATACAACAGAAGTTAACACAACTCCCAAATACAAATCCAAGTCAGAAACAGAGGTCAAAACAGTGTAAGGCCCGAAGGCTACAATATCATAAACAAATAGATTGCACGATCAAAAGCTAAACACTATGGCTCCAGAAACTTAAGATGATCCTCGCCGATCAATCTGCAAAAACAGTAAGAGTAGGGGGATGAGCATACAACTATGCCCAGTAAGCAGCAACCGTCATCAGTGAGGTCGCTCAAAACAGTTGAAAACAGAGAGAAGTAGAGGTTAGCACAAATCAATAGGTCTCAAAACAGTCAGTGCATTACCGAAACAATTACATAATGGAACACCAGAGTTCCCAGTCCAGAAATAACCAGAGTTCACAAACAGATAGGGGACACAGTACAATGCACACACTCAGAAGGGGTCGAAGACCCATAGATCGTAACAGATCTCTCGGCAACGTAGAAATGACTCTAGAGAGCCAAAGGGTTCATCAACCCCACAGAACAGAAAGGGAATGACCCACACTCAGAATGACGTCTACATGGTATACCACATAATAGCTCGACCCAGCCATTCACGGCTCAAAAACAAAGTAAAGTGTCCCAAAACAGAAGGTTTGCAAAAACGGAAGCAACCTTGCACGAAAACATGCCAAAACACTTATGATTCAGTAGTAGAGACTTAGAGGAGTCCAACGCCACAAACGGCGCTCAATTCGGAGTTCAGACGGAGAAGTTATACTGAAAGCAGAGCGATGTCCAAACTTGTGTCCGGACGTTAATGTTCGGACTCAGTTCGAGACTCAGAAACAAGAATTTGTCAAATGTCCGAACTTGTGTCCGGACATCAATGTTCGGACACAAGTCGATTTGGAATCAGACAGAGGAATTTCAGAATGTCCGAACATCGAAGCTTGGACCGATGTTCGGACGGGTTTTACGGGAAAAGTTACGCGGAAGGTCCGACCTTGTGTCCGGAGGTCGAAGTTCGGACACAGGTCAAACTAAAATCAGAGGAGAAACCAAGGAAGTGTCCGAACATCAATGCTCGGACTGATGTTCGGACATACCCCAAACTTTGAAAATCAGAAGTGCACAACGCTCTGTCCGAACTTCAAAACTCGGACAGAAGTTCGGACAGTGCGAAAATAGTAGTTCCAGAATGACGAACAAAGCAGAAAAAGTTGCATAAACACCACACAATTTGCCAGAACAATACACACACCAAATCAGATTAAAACACAGGATACCATAGGGGTTTAACCAGTTGAAAACGCCAAACGAACTCAGAATCACACCTCAATTCGGATTATAAATCGTTGAAACTCCCTATGGATGAACTTCCAAACCGAATCAAGCAACCACCTACCTCGTTTAATCTGTGTAGACACCGACAATCTGTAGGAGTAGACGAAGCCCAAACAATTCCACCAACCAGACACGGATTCACCACCACTGAACCACACAATTGACATTCTAAAATCAGGTAACGACAAGGGAAACCTAAGTCAATGAACTCTCAAAATCTGCAACACCAACCTGAATTGAGAGTGCAGAAAATCCAACACTTCGCAGAGCAACAACCTCAACAATCCGAATTCCTAACACGGAATCGTCGCCGCTGAATCAACACATTCGGAGCCCCAAAGATCAGAGACTGGGAGAGGAGAAAACCAACAACGAAATCCAGAATTATCACAACACAAACCTGATTGAAGAAGTGAAACGCAGCTGCAACGAGGTCTTCAATCTGATCACAACAGCAGTAGCACAATTCTCACAGAGGAGGAAGAGAGAGAGGAGGAAGGAACGCTCGTTCAAACCATGATGGAGAACACTCTTCACGATCGACTGACGTGATGTAAAATAGTTAGAAGAGACTTAAATTAAATAAGGTTCCCTTCCTTATTAATTATAATAAAATAATTACCTTAATTATTTTAAGCAAAGACATCCTTGCCCTTGACATTTAAAAGAACACCGCTGACGTCCCAGCTGATCCACACAACAAAGAACTCCTTCAGAAGAATAACATAAATCGGATATATAATAAGATTATAAAATCCGGGTTATAACAAGTATTATCTTCAATTGGCTAGCTTGTCCAAGAAAGGAGATGAAAGTATCTCTGAATATTACAACCGGGCTAGGACTATTGTTCACTCCTTGGCAGGAGCTGGACACCAAGTCGTACACAAAGAATTTCAAACTTTCTTGCTTAAGGATCTTTCCAGTTGAGTATAACCCCATGGTTACTAATCTGATGGAAACTAGTGAGGCTTTATCTCCCTTCAAAATTCTAAGCAACCTATTGCAGTTCGAGGTAACAATAAGTCAACAAGCATTACAATTCACAAATACAACAGGAGTATTACCGTCACACTCACCCAAGTGAGTGCTAAGGTTGAATAACTCCGGTATACCATGATATCCAATTATACCTTTCATTAAACTTTATAAATTTACATGAATCATTTTATAAAAGATGGCCCGGTGCATCAACTTCCTCGAAAGGCGAAAATCCTACTTCCCTGCCTGGGGCAATCCTCCGGGCAACTATCCTGTCTCTCCGAGGACACTCTCCTAGGAGACTACTACAATTGATTTATAAAAAATCTATCTAAGTCTCTAACTACCACTTTACATTGTATTACTCAGTGTCCCTTAAAAAGGTTTACTCTTCAATCCTGACCTTGCAACCATAAATCAGAGATAGCAGAGAAAGGGCTTGCACAAATCAATGAAACTGATAGTAAGTATGCTTCACCTAGAAAAATACATTTTGTTTGGAAACATCTTGATATGATGTAAAACATAATACAACAATTAACACAGTCCGGGCACCATAACAAATAAGAGTAGTTCACCATACCATCCGGGCAGAATATTAACACAAATCCACTAAACGCTCTCATAGAACAAAGTCAACCTTGTACCACATATGTTCTTAAGTCCACCAATTATCACCACACATGTTTCCAAGATAAGGGAAGGAGCTTAACTAATATAAAATGGAGAATCCACCAAATGATATACCCGCGGTTACACCTGTCCGAAGACAATGGGCATCAAGGCCTTCGGCTCCTTGGTCAACCATGATATCCACCAAATCCCCGTAGGTACACCACTCATAAGATGAAAGACACTAAGGTCCAAGGTCCTATGGGTAGCTATTTCCCTTTCACTTTATGTCCTTAAGGGTGCATACCCTCTTAGAGGTACTTTTGACCAAAAGGAGTAGATCATAGTGCCTTAAACCGTAATACATTGGTAGCAGCGCATAAATCAGTGTATGAATTTGTCCAAGTTTCCAAGAAAAGATTCCCCTTATCAAGCACACAAAATAATATGTCCAAAGACCACCAAGCTTATTTACTCATAATAAGAAACTCAACCAATAAGCATATATGCTCACAACATCATCAATATACAAAACAGAGTATTCACTTTACCATGTTTCTTAAAGAACCGTAGTTATCTCAACATCAAGCACAAATATACTACATAACCTCCATACACACAACTTATAAGGCATACAAGTGATGAACACAATGATTTATAAACACGGTATAACTTGGGTGACCAAAACGACTTACCTCTACCCTTGCTTATAATTAATGTACACCGCACACCAAACTCGAGTCAAACAGAGCACCCTCCTTCAGGCCGGACTTACATTTGCTTAATATTATTCACTCTTTTGTATACTCAAGAACTCTCACAAACCAACACAAAACTTATTCATATCCCCCTGTTAAGGAAAAACTACTATAAACAGTAAAGACCTAGCTACAATAGGCATGTGCACCCAATTCGTTGTAATACAACAAGTGTCATATCCACAAGAAAATTGGTTTCTAATTCTCGAGCTTCGGTATCTTAGTAAATTGCAATTAAAATTGTAAACGGGGGTTTAGCCAGAGGCAAGCTTAGTTGTTTATGAATCACAAGGAAAACCGGTAAAAATAGTAAGCTAAAATGTTTTAGTTGATATGGATGAAGAAGTACTCTAGGATAGTGGGTATCACCTAAATTGCCCAATAACACTCATAAACACATTGATTGTAGTAGTCTATTAGAGCTAAGATAAAGATTCCTCAAATCTTGGACTAATCAAATCTTATCTAATTAATCACTCCCCTAAACTCTAAGAAGGTTAAAGTCATTAGATAGCAGTAAGTTCAAGCTCTTAATAATAGCCCTAACCATTCACTTCCCTAGTTCTAGAGCAATGCAAGTTAGGGTTTATCCCCTAATTCCCAATTTCTAGCTCAAACCCTAATTTCACTAAAAATTGAAATAAATCCTATGAGTGATCAATCCAAGACATTAATGAAGCTTCAATGGAGATAAAGCAACAATTATAAACAAGGTAAGTTTACAAGCTACAATGGAGCATTATCTCAAACATAGAGAGAAGAAAAGTAGATAGAGAGTAAGAAGAAGCCATTGGAGGTGGTGGGAAGCTTGGGAAAGATGAGCCTTTTCTTTTCTTCTTCTTCTTTCTTCTTATTATATTATTATTTTATTATTATTATATTATATTATTATTATTATTAGTATTATTATATTATTATTATATATTATTATTATTATTATTATTATTATATTATTATATTATTATTATTATTATTTTGCTCCCCAAAATCGCCTCTCTCTTTGTAACGCCCCTATTAAACAAATATATAGAGGAAAATAAAAGACTATGGCGTTTACAGATCATCGGGTTCCAAACACCCGGCACAAAACCTCCCCAATTACATTTAATAAATTACAAAAACTACGGTCTGAACTTCGAGAAAACTTAACTTAAACATAACAGTAATAAAATACATTAACTCTCCACAAAACCTAATCCCATCCCAAACACTCAATCTCTTCGTGGCCACCTGTATATCAACTCGTACCTGCAAGATGAAACAAAGCAGCCCACCCCGAAAGGGGTGAGTCAGTTCCCTGGAATGGAACTGGTATGATCCTCCAAAACAAACTCATAATAGAACTCTTTAATAAATAATAATCTGAATACAATCACTTAAAACCACACAGAGGAACAAGGCACTTTAAAAATCACCAAGTCAAGATAACAAGTTGCGAAAGAGACAAATAACATAAAGTTAAAGTTAGTCAATCAGAAGAAATCACACCATATGTTAGTGAACATCCATTGTTTGTGTTAGATTCAGTTCCAGCTAGGAGTATGAAGACCCAAGTAGTCACAAGGACTAGGAATGAAAGAAGAGATCCAAGAACCCATAACTCAAGAGTGGAATAAAACCCATTGGGAGAGATGGCCCCCACCGCCAGTCAGTTGTCACAAGGACGAGGAGGTAAACAGACCTCCGCTGTCAGTTGTCCATATGGACGAGGTATAGTAGACCTCCGCTGCCACCGACCCGTTCTCAGTCATCGGTGAAAAGTGTGCGCACCACTTAATAACAAGAATCCATACTCAGTACCAAGATTGACATTTCCCCATATTCCCATTAGATTATTAACTGCACAAGGGCAATACCAAAACACTTAGTCCTACAGAGTACAGAGGCATAAACCCTCACCAGTTAATATCTAATAGAAAGAATCCATTCTCATTAAGGCTGATCAAACTCGACTCATGGATGAAACAATACCCATAGTCCAAAGGAAGAATTTACCAACACCAGATATTTCCTATATTCCCAGTTACCCCACTAGTTCATTAACTGCACCAGAGCAATACCAAAACACTCACTCCTACAGAGTGCAGAAGCGTAAACCCTAGACAGTTAATATCTAGTGAAACAACTAGACATGAGGAACCAATAATCAAGGAAGTTATACATTCAAGGCTCAGTTAGTCACACAACCATTTCCTTTTAGAAATCCATTTTAGCTCAATTAGCGTTTGTCAAAAACATCCCTTAAGTCTTGTTAGCAAAGCATAAGAGTACAAGAAATCGTACCTGGTATGTGTAGAAACAGTAATCCAACTTGAGAGTGCAACTTCCACTAACAACCTATAATTAAGGTGTTCCAAATATTGATTAGTTAAGGAACTTATATAACTGAACACCTTTTGTTCTTACCGGATTATAGTTTTAGATCTACAGTTATCCACCCTTATATCTGGGCTAGATCCAATTAATTAAATCTTCGTTAGGCCCATTTCAGTTGATCAGGAATGATTTAAGGTTTACCCTGAGAGTGGCCCAAAACTCTTTTGGATTGTTTAAGTGGGCTTTTGAAGTTCATGGACTCAGGCCCAGTAGGTCAACCCAAGTCCGTGTTACATTTTTGCTAACTGATTACATTTCCTAAAAATGGTTTCGCGAGGTTTTGAACGTGCAACCTCGATTTAATTCTGGTTTAACTAGACTAACTACGCCACTGAGTTTGTTTGTCTTAAGGGGTACATTTAATTTTACTTCAATTACTTACTCTTGATCATAGGGTTAGTTTAATTAAATACTTAAGTTATCGTTGACTAATTCATTGCAATACGAAATTAAAGTCCTAAAGTTAGTATATTATATATTCTTCTTATTATATTTCCACAAGGAATGTTATTTTCCTCACCTATTTTTTTAATGAATATATATATATATTAAGATTTATCCAGAACATTCTTTGAGAAATTTTATTGCATTTAATATCTTTAATAACTTTTAAACATATCCACATCCGATATATGGTTTATAAAATAAAGTATTTTCCTTAGTTTTATTAAGCATATTAACTCCCATATATATATAAATAAAATGTGAATAATTAAATTCCTTGATTTAACATAAGTTTCTATTTTAATTCTCCCATATAAGGATATACATATATGTAAATAATTTCACTTCTCTTAAAGCTAATACCCAAAACATTTATAAACATACTGTTATAAAATGTAAATTTAGTTTCCTTATTTTTCCCAGCTTAAAAAGTTTATTAACAAACCATACTTTAATTTTTGTTACATTAAAAACCATATATTATAAGTTATTCTTATGAAAACTCATAAACACAATTTTTAAACCCATTTACCATTGTCCAAAAATTCCCAAAAATATATAGACCTATAACATTTATACATAAAAAATTTTTACTTCATAAAAATATCTTTTTTAAATTATCCAAATAATTCCATAATACTCATAACTTGAAAAAATTATAACTTACGTTTAAAAAATCAAAACCCATATTAATTTATATCAAAATAAACTAGATTTTATAAGGAATCTATGGTTAAAATCTCAAGTCAAAATACATTCGGGAAGACCATTAAATAAATTCAACAAGTTAGGGTTTAATTCTGGAAATATTATAATTCATAACCAACTTAAACTCCCCAGATCTAATCTCAGTCGTCCGTTTCTAAAACCTACGATCGGACGGCCGAAAATCCTCGAGTTCATCAGCGCTTAAGAAACGAATCGCGAGTACTAAATCTCTGATTTCTCTCAACTCACAGAACCAAATCGACTGATTTTTGTTTCATTGAATCTGAAATTTGATTTCGGTTCTATTGATACCACTTTCACGATCTGAGGTGCACTAAATCGAAAATACGAATCTGGGTTTCGAAGTTAGGGTTCTTAGGTTGATTCGATTTCGAATTGACAAATTCTCCTAATCTAACACGTAATAGATGAAATTAAAACGTGGTCCTGACCGGTAATGCAATGTCGATTACCAACATCGGAAGAATTTGAAGAAAAACTCACTGGAATTGTACAAACGAGGAGAATTCGAGTTCAGGATTTTCTGGAAAATTCGACTTTACAGTTTCGGGTAGCCAACTTCGAAGCTCTATAAGTTTCAGTACAGATCGAGTTAGGACGTGTTATTTAGCTCAAACGAAAGATGAAACATAGCTCTACAGATTGATAGCAAGAACTTACTCTAACTTGCATTATATAGAAAGAAATCTGACTCGAAAGTTACGAGTTTACCTTACGTTTTCCCTATGATTTTATGTGATGTCGGATCACGAACTTTAGGCACCTCGTTCTTCCAAACGGTTGGGAATTAGCCTTGGGTGTAAACATGAAAGTTGTAGAGGGATTAGTGACCTACACAACAAGCTAAAGAACTCGAATTTTGGATGAGTAACAAAGAAGTTATGATCAAACGAAGTTTACCTGAATTCAGTGAAAACTGGGAATCTAGGTTACGACTTTGCAAGGAGGCGACTTTGGATTGATTTTCCGGTGGATTTAGGAAGATTTAGATTAAGTGTGAGCTATGGTTGCAAAGAGGAGATTAAGGAGAGGAGAATGAAAAAAACGGCGTTGCAAAATTCGTAAAGATGAGTGAGATATAAGTGTCTAAAGTTATGGAAAAAACGCTGATGGCAGTTAGGATTCTGGCCGATTTTCGTGCTAAGTACAGCGACCCGTGTGAGCTTGACACGTGGTAGTTTTCAAAATTTTGGCTCTAAACTTCATTCTATCATAACTTTGGCTAGGATGATCCGTTTTTGACATTCTTTTTATCGATCTTCATGGTTTTCCATAACCTATTTATTGGTATAGGTTTCATGGGCTGGTTTGACCATTCTCAAAAAGTCAACCCTAGCAAGGCTTGAGAAGCTTTAGGGTTTCTAGGATTTTATATTGACTTTTATGCTTCAAATCAATGCTCCCAATATTTCTAAAATCTTTATAATATAATTGGAGTGTCTAGGAATTTTCCCAAGATTTATTGACTTATAAATCTTGTTATTAAATTCATAATACCATATAATAAATTAATTTAAATGGTATTATTATTTAGGACTGAGTAAAAGAAATTCCCTAAATAATTTTTAAATAATACCATATAATAATTTGATGTTTAATAATATTGTTAAGGGTTTTAATAAAAGAAATCCCCTAAATCAGTAGATCCCCCTTAAAAGAAACTTCGACCCAAAGTTTAGAATTAACTAATAGTTACTCACACTTCTTCGGGTGTGCCGGCCGGATTTCCAATTAACATATAAACATTCCCATAGCAATTTCCATACCAATCCTTTATTTTCCATCCATTCCCATTTCCAAATTCCACTCAAGATTACTCAAATCAAACTGAACCAAGATATACCAAAATATTTCATAGATAGAAATCAAAAATCACATAACGTGTAGATCAAGTACATACATACACCTCCATAATTCTACTAACTAGACAACAGGGCATAATCTGGATGAGGTGACTAAGGAAGAGTATGCACTAGTCCCCCCTGAAAAGAGCTAAGGTACGCCCCCGTACCTCTCCTAACGAGAACCCATATGAGAATGAATACAAGGGACTATCATGTGAATAAATGTGGGTACTTCACTCTCATGGAGTCCTCAGTTTCCTAAGTAGATTCCTCGACCCCATGATCTTCCCAAAGAACCTTCACCAACTTAACCGATCTACCTCTCGTTTCTCGGACCTTCGTGTCCAAGATCCAAATAGGAGTCTCCTCATATCTCAGTGTAGGCTCAATCTCCAATCTCTCTAGCTGCAGTACGTGAAAAGGGTCAGGCATATACTTCTTCAGCTGAGATACATGAAACACGTCGTGTACCTTCCCCAACTCCGCTGGTAGCTCTAGTCTGTAAGCAGCTGGGCCCACTCGCTCTGTAATCCTGTACGGACCGACATACTTAGGGCTTAGTTTCCCCCTCATCCCAAATCTGAATATCCCTCTCATCGGAGACACCTGTAAGAAAACCATGTCTCCCAACTGAAACTCGAGTTCTCTGGTGCGCTGATCCCCATAGGATTTCTGTCTAGACTGCGCTGCCCTCATGTGCTACTGAATAACTCTGACGTCATCCTGCAGTGTCTGAACGTACTCGGGCCCAATCAAGACTGCCTCGATAGGGTCACTCCATGATAAGGGAGTCCAGCATGGCCTGCCATACAAAGCCTGGAACGGTGCCATGTCGATAGACGAGTGGTAGGAGTTATTGTAGGAGAACTCCACCAGGTGTGGACACTCTACCCAACTCCCCTGATAGTCCAGAGCAACCGCTCGCAGCATATCCTCTAGCGTCTGAATCGTCCTCTCAGTCTACCCATCAGTCTGATGGTGAAAGGTTGTGCTAAGGTGTAGCTGAGTACCAAACGCCTCCTGCACCTGACGCCAAAATCTGCTGAGGAAACGTGTGTCACGATCGGAGACGATCGTCTTCGGTACCCCATGGTACCGGATGTGCTCTATGGTGAACACCTCAGCCAGCTTGGGCACCTTCCATGTGTCCTTGATAGGTATAAATCTGGTTGTCTTGCAACCTATCGACTATCACCCAAATAGAATTCAGTCCGCCTCTAGCTAGAGGGAGACCAACCACAAAGTCCATGCTGATGTCGTCAAACTTCCAACACGGCACTGGTAATGACTGAATCTGGCCTCCTGGTCGACGATGCTCAAACTTCACCTTCTGACAGGTGAGGCATCGGGAGACGAAATCTGCTACATCCCTCTTCATCCCGCTCCACCAGAATAACTACTTCAAATCCTTGTACATCTTGGTGGCTCTAGGGTGTACTGATAATGCAGAGGAATGAGCCTCAGAGAGAATCCTGGTCTGAAGTTCTGTCGCATCCTGAGGAACGCAGAGTCTGCCTCTGACTCGAAGGTGTCCCTCGCTGTTTAGCTCGTACTCATACTTCAGACCATCAGTCAAACCGTCTGCTAACTTCTGCCTGACGCCCTGTAGGTATACATCATTGTCCTGGGCTGTGTATATCTCCTCAGCTATCGTGGTTGCCTCTATCAAGGCTAGGAGTGAGTATGCTCTCCTGCTCAGAGCGTCTGCCACGACATTCCCTTTACCTTCAGTGTACTGAAGGTTGATATCATAATCAGCCAGTAGCTCGACCCATCGTCGTGTCTCAGGTTCAGCTCCTTCTAGGTCCAGATGTACTTCAGACTCTTATGGTCTGTCATAATCCGGAATGTGGCTCCATACAAGTAATGTCGCCAGATCTTCAAGGCGAAGACTATGGCGAGGAGCTCAAGGTCGTGTGTGGGGTAATTTTCTTCACGCTTCTTCAGCTGTCGAGAAGCATACGCTACCACTCTGCCATTCTGCATCAGTACCCCACCAATCCCTCTGCCTGAAGCATCACAATACACCTCGTATCCCTCGTTCCCTTCAGGGATCACTAATACTGGAGCTGTGGTCAGGGCGTCCTTCAGCGCCTGAAAGGAGACCTCACAAGCCTCTGTCCATACAAAAGTCCTTCTTCATCAGAGAGGTCAAGGGCTTGGCTAGCCTGGAGAAGTCCTTCACAAAGCGTCTATAGTAGCCAGCCAATCCAAGGAAACTCCTAATCTCTGTCACAGTGCGAGGTCTATGCCAGCTCTTCACTGCCTCAATCTTAGCTGGGTCTACTGAAACTCCCTCAGCTGAGATCACATGTCCAAGAAATGACACCTTGTCCAGCCAGAATTCACACTTGCTGAACTTGGCATATAGTTTTCTTCTCTCAGAGTCTCCAAGGCTGTCCTCAAATGCTGCTCGTGTTCCTCCCGACTCTTGGAGAAGATCAAGATGTCGTCTATGAATACGACCACTGACTTATCTAGCTGGGCTTGGAAGACTCTCTGCATCAGGTCCATGAATCTCGCTGGTGCATTGGTCAGTCCAAACGGCATCACTGTGAACTCGTAGTGGCCGTATCTGGTCCGGAAGGCTGTCTTCTCTATATCTGACTCAGCTACAGCTATCTGATGATATCCGGAACGCAGGTCAATCTTGGAGAACACCTTAGCTCCCCTCAGCTGGTCGAACAAGTCATCGATCCTGGGCAGTGGGTACTTGTTCTTGATCGTGACATTGTTCAGCTCCCTGTAGTCGATACAGAGTCTCATGCTCCCGTCCTTCTTCTTGACGAAAAGCACTGGAGCACCCCAAGGTGAGACACTGGGTCTGATGAAACCCTTATCTAGTAGCTCCTGCAGCTGTTTCTTCAACTCAACCATCTCTGCAGGGCCCATCCGGTAGGGAGCCTTAGCAATCGGTCCCGTGCCAGGTATGAGGTCGATGTTGAATTCAACCTCTCTCAGTGGTGGTAGTCCAGGTAGCTCCTCTGGAAAAACGTCGGGGTACTCCGACACAATGGGAACGTTGCTCCGGAACTTCGGATCCGTCCTCAGATCCTGGGCATAACAGTAGTAGGCGGTAGTGCCTTTGGACACCTCCTTCATCAAGGATAAAGCCGATACAACCTTCACAGTCGGCTTCTTAGGCTGCATTCGGTATGACACCGTGATCCCTGTAGCTGACTTCAGGAGAAGACGATGCTCTGCACAGTGTAGTCTGCCTCGGTACCGCTGTAGCGTGTCCATGCCCACAATTATGTCAAATCCCATGCCAGGGAAGACTATGACATCAAGAAGGAAGTCTGCTCCATTGATGTGTATGCTCAAATTCTTGCACTGCTTACTGCACTTGATCAGCTCTCTGGATGGCAGCAAGACTGAGCAGTCATGGATATCCTCTGTGGGAGCATTGATCTTAGCATGAAACGCTTGCGATATGAAGGAATGGGAGGCTCCAGAATCGAACAGGACGGTGGCCTCCACTCCATTAATTAGGAACGTGCCTGAAATTATAGGATAGATTTTTAAGATTCTGGGCAAATGTTCCAAGGTAATTACTCAGGGTTAATGTTTATACCTGTGATGACCATTCCATTGCTCTTTGCTTGAGCCTGGTTCAACACATTCAACCTGATCCCTAAGTTTCCAACCCCTACAATGAAGCAATAAAATTCTATAATTTCCATTCTTATTGAAAGCTTCATGAGCAACTTAAAATTCACAACGCTGAATTTGTAAAGTACAAGGCTAGGTCTGTCTAAAGGTTAGGTTTAGACGGCCCGGTTTCATGTGGGTCTGGTTAATGATGGGTGTGGGGGCTGTGTTGGGCTTGATTCTCTTCACCCCATGGTAGATGAGTCTAGCTGCCCCACCAAAAATCAGTACATCACCCGACTTTAGGAGGATCTTGGTAGCAAGGTCCATCCTCCTTTGATCACCAAATAGGAACTCCGCGTCGTCTCCAAGTGATATGGACACCACTGGAACTCCTCTGGTGATGGACTCTAGCGATTCGTCCTTGTCTTGGTGCATCCCTAGCTTACCCTCCTTTCCATAGAAGTTGATGATGCACACATCAGAGGTTAGGACTGGGACGGGCTCATCCTCCAATCCTTGTGCTGCCTTAACTGCAGCTCTAATGATGGTCTGCAGTTCCTCCGGGATTGGTGGCACCTTCACCTCTTCATAGCTCTTGGTGGTGTGGTTCCACTTCTTACCTAGGCACATGATCTTCATCTTCATGGTTGAACCATTCTTGAAGGTAGGGGTGTAAAAATTTCCTTCCTTCACACCTAACTCCCTGATCTTGAGGATCAATGCATACTGGACTGCTGGGGTCAGGTACTCTCGTAGTAAGATCATCCCGGGTCTCAATACCTCACACTTCTCTGGTGGGTGTGGTTTGGCTTCAAAGGGGATGTTGGGTGTGGAAAATGGCAAAATAGGAAAGCAAATATCGAAAGCTGAATGGAAACAACAATTGCCATTAAATAAATAAGTTAAGGTTCACAACTGGTAATGAAAGGTTTGAAACAAAACAAAATAAAGGGTTTATAGTTCATCCCTTTTACATTGACAAGGAAAAAAACTAGCCAATGGAATGTAAAGAAAGTAAAAGTCTAAGCCTCTTCGTGAGGGAAGTACTCCTCACCAGGTGAACTCGGGTCATCACTTGCTGCCTCGACGCGGTCCACCAGGTTAAGGATCGGTGCCTTGCCCGGCCTCTGGGGGTAGTTCTGTCCCGGCCTCTATGGATGGCTCTGGGCAGGGCGGCTGGTAGATGGTCCAACACCTCCTGTGCCACCTCTACCTCCTCCTCCATTAGTCTTAGGAGCTGGGGCTCTAGTCGCTGACCCGGTGTGTGGCTTGTAGTCCCTGGAATCCGGGTTTGAGAAGCACTCAAAGGATTTGTGCCCCTTCCTGCCACAGTAGTGGCACGTCACCAGGGTTCCGTCACACTCCTTGCCTGGGTGGTCCCGCTCGCACTTCCTGCAGAAGTACTTCCTTACAGGTTGGTTTCCTGTTTCAGTTCAAGGTTAGTAACGTGATAACTAAATGTAACACATTGGAGATTCTAATTTATCTCACCCCTAAATGGCTGGGAGCGGAGGGGCTTAGCATCAGCATGATAAGAGACAATGGCTTTCTCGTTCCCTCCCTTGAAAAATCTTCCTTTCTTGTCATGATTCTGGGAAGAGCTTCCTTAATTCCCTCTTCCACCATCTCCCTTCCTCTTGCCTAGCATAGAGTCCTGATAGGCAATGGTGGTCTCGCAGTCATTCGCGTCATCCGCTAGCTCCTATTGTGACAATATGTGTTAGTGGGGATTTTTTTTGCGTACCAGAAATTCTAAATCATGTTCCATACCTGTAGGGTCATCCCTCTGGTGGAACCGATCATAGTCATGATCCTAAAGTTCAAGCCGGTGTGGAATTTGTCCACCAGATACCTCGGAGCGTAAGCTCCCTCTCCAATAACAGCGAACAGCTCCACAAATTTGTTATAATACTCAGCAACAGGGGAAGTTCCTTGCTTCAGCTGCTCGAACTCGCTCCTCATCCTCTTCGGTAGGTAGGATGGATAGAACTTGGCTCTCAGGGCCACCAAGAAGGCTGGGAAGTCGAAGTCCGCCTGGGTAGTCAGCTCAGCTCTCGATGCGCGGGTCCCTGGAGAAAGTAGGCTGCTATGTCCACCTGGCGATTCGCTGGAACATGCAGAGAGGTGAAGGCCTTCTGCATCTCGTCGATGTATCTCTCCAAGGTCTTCGGTTCTGGCTGGCCTTCGTAGACTGGAGGGCGTAGATCGTTGACCGCCTTCAACCAGTTGAACTCCCGGGGACCGTTAGGTGGTGGCGGTGGTGGCTGTGGGATCTGAGCCTGCTACTGAGCTAATGTAGCCGTCACAATCTGCGCTATGACCTCTGGGGTGACAGCGTCGGGTCCATAGCCTACTGAGGGACCAACTCCTCTTCGAGACATTTAACTGGTATTGCCGGTTTTGTTACTCATAAGGTGTATTATTGAGTCTAAATATCTATGTAGTAAAGTATGTAATATTTATAACGTCCTAAGGACGGTTCGTAGATACGTGAAGTAATACGTAAGTAGTAAAGTAAGTATGGGGTAAGGGTCACGCGCCTTTCTGGAATTCTCACTTCCCAATTCTACCCCAGTTCCCCAGTTTTAAGTGCACCTATAATCTAAGTATTTCACTCGGCTTGTTTTCTCGGGTTCAGAGCGTAACTACGCTCTGATACCAATTTTTGTAACGCCCCTATTAAGCAAATATGCAGCGGAAAATAAAAGACTATGGAGTTTGCAGATCATCGGGTTCCAAACACCCGGCACAAAACCTCCCCAATTACATTTAATAAATTACAAAAGCTACAGTCTGAACTTCGAGAAAACTTAACTTAAACATAACAGTAATAAAATACATTAACTCTCCACAAAACCTAATCCCATCCCAAACACTCAATCTCTTCGTGGCCACCTGTATATCAACTCGTACCTGCAAGATGAAACCAAGCAGCCCACCCCGAGAGGGGTGAGTCAGTTCCCTGGAATGGAACTGGTACGATCCTCCAAAACAAACTCATAATATAACTTTTTAATAAATAATAATCTGAATACAATCACTTAAAACCACACAGAGGAACAAGGCACTTTAAAAATCACCAAGTCAAGCTAACAAGTTGCGAAAGAGACAAATAACAGAAAGTTAAAGTTAGTCAATCAGAAAAAAGCACACCATATGTTAGTGAACATCCATTGTTTGTGTTAGATTCAGTTCCAGCTAGGAGTATGAAGACCCAAGTAGTCACAAGGACTAGGAATGAAAGAAGAGATCCAAGAACCCATAACTCAAGAGTGGAGTAAAACCCATTGGGAGAGATGGCCCCCACCGCCAGTCAGTTGTCACAAGGACGAGGTAAACAGACCTCCGCTATCAGTTGTCCATATGGACGAGGTATAGCAGACCTCCGCTACCACCGACCCGTTCTCAGTCATCGGTGAAAAGTGTGCGCACCACTTAATAACAAGAATCCATACTCAGTACCAAGATTGACATTTCCCCATATTCACATTAGATTATTAACTGCACAAGGGCAATACCAAAACACTCAGTCCTACAGAGTATAGAGGCGTAAACCCTCAGCAGTTAATATCTAATAGAAAGAATCCATTCTCATTAAGGCTGATCAAACTCGACTCATGGATGAAACAATACCCATAGTCTAAAGGAAGAATTTAACAACACAAGATATTTCCTATATTCCCAGTTACCCCACTAGATCATTAACTGCACCAGAGCAATACCAAAACACTCAGTCCTACAGAGTGCAGAAGCGTAAACCCTAGGCAGTTAATATCTAGTGAAACAACTAGATAGGAGGAACCAATAACCAAGGAAGTTATACATTCAAGGCTCAGTTAGTCGCACAAGCTGAGTTTATCACACAACCATTTCCTTTTAGAAATCCTTTTTAGCTCAATTAGCGTTTGTCAAAAACATCCCTTAAGTCTTGTTAGCAAAGCATAAGAGTACGAGAAATCGTACCTGGTATGTGTAGAAACAGTAATCCAACTTGAGAGTGCAACTTCCACTAACAACCTATAATTAAGGTGTTCCAAATATTGATTAGTTAAGGAACTTATATAACTGAACACCTTTTATTCTTACCGGATTATAGTTTTAGATCTACAGTTATCCACCCTTATATATGGGCTAGATCCAATTAATTAAATCTTCGTTAGGCCCATTTCAGTTGATCAGGAATGATTTAAGGTTTACCCTGAGAGTGCCCTAAACTCTCTTGGATTGTTTAAGTGGGCTTTTGAAGTTCATGGACTCAGGCCCAGTAGGTCAACCCAAGTCCGTGTTACGTTTTTGCCAACTGATTACATTTCCTAAAAATGGTTTCGCGAGGTTTTGAATGTGCAACCTCGATTTAATTCTGGGTTTAACTAGACCAACTACGCCACTGAGTTTGTTTGTCTTAAGGGTACATTTAATTTTACTTCAATTACTTACTCTTGATCATATGGTTAGTTTAATTAAATACTTAAGTTATCGTTGACTAATTCATTGCAATACCGAATTAAAGTCCTAAAGTTTAGTATATTTATATATTCTTCTTATTATATTTCCCACAAGGAATGTTATTTTCCTTCACCTATTTTTTTTAATGAATATATATATATATCTATATATATTAAGATTTATCTAGAACATTCTTTGAGAAATTTTATTCCATTTAATTATCTTTAATAACTTTTAAACATATCCACATCCGATATATGGTTTATAAAATAAAGTATTTTCCTTAGTTTTAATTAAGCATATTAACTCCCATATAATATAATAAATAAAATGTAGAATAATAAAATTCCTTGATTTAACATAAGTTTCTATTTTAATTCTCCCATATAAGTATATATACATATATGTAAATAATTTCACTTCTCTTAAAAGTTAATACCCAAAACATTTATAAACATACTGTTATAAAATGTTAATTTAGTTTTCCTTTTTTTCCCAGCTTAAAAAGTTTATTAACAAACCATACTTTAATTTTTGTTACATTAAAAACCATATATAATAAGTTATTCTTATGTAAAACTCATAAACACAATTTTTAAACCCATTTATCATTGTCCAAAAATTCCCAAATTTAATATATAGTAACTATAACATTTTATACATATTATAAATTTTTATTTCATAAAAATATCTTTTTAGATTATCCAAATAATTCCATAATACTCATAACTTGCAAAAATTATAACTTACGTTTATAAACTCAAAACCCATATTAATTAATATCAAAATAAACGAGATTTTATAAGGAATCTATGGTTAAAATTTCAAGTCAAAATACATTCAGGAAGGCCATTAAATAAATTCAACAAGTTAGGGTTTAATTCTGGAAATATTATAATTCATAACCAACTTAAACTCCCCAGATCTAATCTCGGTCGTCCGTTTCTAAAACCTACGATCGGAGGGCCGAAAATCCTCGAGTTCATCAACGCTTAAGAAATGAATCGCGAGTACTAAATCTCTGATTTCTCTCAACTCACAGAACCAAATCGACTGATTTTTGTTTCATTGAATCCAAAATTTGATTTCGGTTCTATTGATACCACTTTCACGATCTGAGGTGTACTAAATCGAAAATACGAATCTGGGTTTTGAAGTTAGGGTTCTTAGGTTGATTCGATTTCGAATTGACAAATTCTCCTAATCTAACACGTAATAGATGAAATTGAAACATGGTTCTGACCGGTAATGCAATGTCGATTAGCAACATCGGAAGAATTTGAAGAAAAACTCATCGGAATTGTACAAACGAGGAGAATTCGAGTTCGGGATTTTCTGGAAAATTTGACCTTTACCAGTTTCGGGTAGCCAACTTCGAAGCTCTATAAGTTTCAGTACATATCGAGTTAGGACGTGTTATTTGGCTCAAACGAAAGATGAAACAAAGCTCTACAGATTGATAGCAAGAACTTACTCTAACTTGCATTATATAGAAAGAAATCTGACCCAAAAGTTACGAGTTTACCTTACGTTTTTCCTATGATTTTATGTGATGTCGGATCACGAACTTTAGGCACCTCGTTCTTCCAAACGGTTGGGAATTAGCCTTGGGTGTAAACATGAAAGTTGTAGAGGGATTAGAGACCTACACAACAAGCTAAAGAACTCGAATTTTGGATGAGAAACGAAGAAGTTATGATCAAACGAAGTTTACCTGAATTCGGTGAAAAATGGGAATCTGGGTTACGACTTTGCAAAGAAGCGACTTTGGGTTGATTTTTCGGTGGATTTAGGAAGATTTAGGTTAAGTGTGATCTATGGTTGCAAAGAGAAGATTAAGGAGAGGAGAATGAAAAAAACGGCGTTGCAAAATTCGTAAAGATGAGTGAGATATAAGTGTCTAAAGTTATGGCAAAAACGCTGATGGCACTTAGGATTCTGGCCAATTTTCGTGCTAAGTACATGCGACCCGTGTGAGCTTGACACGTGGTAGTTTTCAAAATTTTGGCTCTAAACTACATTCTATCATAACTTTGGCTAGGATGATCCGTTTTACGTTCTTTTTATCGATCTTCATGGTTTCCATAACTTATTTATTGGTATAGGTTTCATGGGCTGGTTTGACCATTCTCAAAAAGTCAACCCTAGCAAGGCTTGAGATGCTTTAGGGTTTCTAGGATTTTATATTGACTTTTATGCTTCAAATCAATGCTCCCAATATTTCTAAAATCTTTATAATATAATTGGAGTGTCTAAGAATTTTCCCAAGATTTATTGACTTATAAATCTTGTTATTAAATTCATAATACCATATAATAAATTAATTTAAATGGTATTATTATTTAGGACTCAATAAAAGAAATTCCCTGAATAATTTTTAAATAATACCATATAATAATTTGATGTTTAATAATATTGTTAAGGTTTTTAATAAAAGAAATCCCCTAAATTAATTTAGTTTAATTTAGGGGTATTTCATTCTTTCTTGTTTAGAGTTGTGGAAGTGTGGAATGAAAGATGGGTTAGATTGTGAAATTTTCCCCCATTTTGAAGCAGTAGTTCTGGACATTTTCCGTTCCGACCAACCCATGTGGGTTGGTCCCATGGGTCATTCCGTCCTCTACAGACGATGGCATGTGAGCAATATTAGTTACGACCAAGCCAGGTGGGTTGGTCTTCTTGGGTCGGTCCATTCAAATGGCTCATGGTTGAGTCCGGCCGAACAACATGGGTCGGTCCTCCAGGGTTAGTCCATTCCAGCGCCTTAGAGACAAGCTCGACCGACCCACATGGGTCAGTCAACTAGGTCGGTCTGCTCTAGAAAGGCTATTAGTCCACCGAAAACTTCCCGAACAGCTTCATCATTCTTGATCTACTTCCCACAACATTGAATCTTAGCCAAAGAATATTTTTAGCCTAAAAATTCATGCTAAAATGAGCTTTTTCCTACATTAAAACCAAAAGAGTATAAGTTCACCTATACTAACAAAATGCTCTATAAAGTGGCGAAAAGGTCAACAGTTGCATGAAATGAAGGTGCATAAAGACCCTATAATTACATCATTTCAGCACTTATCAACTCCCCACACTTATCTATTTCCTTGTCCTCAAGCAAAACTAGGAACCACATGAAGGAGGAATATTTAAAGCAAGCGAATGTTCAAATGAATTCTTGGAAAATTGTGTACAAAAAGGGAATAAAATTCATGAGGAGTGCAAACCAACCTAATCATGGTGATATGGGTATGCTTTGGGCAAATAAAAAATTTAGACTTTTTTGGGGTATGATCTAGAGTGCTTCAAAGTTCTAAAAGATTATGGAACTTGGAGAAATTTTACCATGGCCAACTTCTCTCAAGAATGAGAATTGAGGAGAAAACAAAAGGAAAAATAAAGATTTACATTTGATTTACTTTTGCAACAAGAGTTGAGGAGAAGATGTTTAGGGATTTTTCCTTTGCATTCAAGAACACTCAACTCTCATTTTTGTTGGTTACCAATGGTGTCTCTTAAGTTCCTTTTGTTAAAAATTTCCACAAAGAAGCAGCCCTTAGCAATCCCTAGATGAGTAGATAGAAGATACCCTTAAGGGCCTAAGCATTAAAAATTCACCAGAGATAAGGTTATAATGTTGCACCGCATATTAAATGATTCTCAATAGATTTTTGAATTTTTTTATGGCGAATTCCAAGATTTCATAGAAAACTTTCTTGTAACACCCCTACCGCTAATCACATCACTAACTCTTAATCGCCTCGTTCGTTACTACATTCGTAGCGGAAATCCACATACATACGGTGGGTGATACAATGCCATTAGCCAGCCACGTGACTAACAAGGCCTAAACTAAAACAATAACGGTCTGATGGACCAGAATTCCTGAGTACTTATACAATAAATTCATTCCATTTCTAACCGAGTCATACACAATCCTCAAGTCAAAACTGTACCGAGTCTATTACATACTACCCACCGATAACAATTTCGGTCTTACTCTATACCACAGCTACACCTGTAATTAAATAAACTACCCATGCTAGCAACCACCCCGTCCTACTCTCGAACGACGATTATCTCCGGTGTACCTGAAAAGTAATTGGTGGCCCAAAGGGGCTCAACACCTTTGCTGGTATGGTAGTCGCGCAACCCGCTACTACCAGGCCACACTCAACTAATTGTCGTCTGAACATGAGACTGATTTTATTTAAATCAAAACATGAAATGCTGTAAACACACAATATGCTCGCATTCAACACAAGTATTCAACAATGGAATACGATCAACAATGTTAACGCATCAAGTTCGTTAGATTATGTTACCTTGTTCTTTAGGCCTTGAGGGTTCTACCTATATAATGCCTCATTCTCATTAATCACTAACTTATCCACTTTAGCCGGATAGTTTTACTTGTTCTCTTAGATCCGTAGACACCCTCTAGTCTCGGTCTCGTTTTCTTAATTATTCTACTCTTGAATAATTCTTAAGTTAAGCCTCTTAGGCCTCCGGGCAGAGGCACACATATTGCTCTCACCACCGGGCTTTTATAATCACATCATTAACGGGAACCACTACATGGCTCACGGCCCTACCGGGCACCACCATGTGGCTCACGGCCCCTGTAAAGGGAGTTCAACCACGGAATCAAAAACAATCTCTCTATTGTTTCCTCTTCCTTGCACGCGTGACTCACAATCCCCCAACCCACTCTCAGGGTTAGTAATAATATATACTAGTTCGAGACATATCTCTTGATGTCATTTCACAATCTTAAGGTGTTTTCCTAAGTCATTGTATTCACAGATTTAAGGGTTGCCCCTACATTCCTAATACTTAAAAGTTTTGGTTATTTTCTCATGTTGGGTCGAATCCTCGTATAGGAGGTCGGCTAACCATTAAGAGGGAGTTTAATAGCCTCGTATATCTCTTTTCACGTTTCGAGTAAGTTCATATGGTTGAACTATAGTTCTCTAGTTGAGAGTTCTTATGTGTTCCTCCACGTTTAAATTATTTCGTGGTTCGACTCTTTCTACGAGTCGCTAACCAAATGTTATTCTATCGTGAGTTGATCTACAATATTCAGTTAGATCACAACCTCAAACAAGGATGGTTAGTTCACACACAAGGCAACAAGATACATAAATGCAATAAACATTTTCACGCATTTATCTTATTAGGTCAGTGCACATAAACAGATAGCACACAAGCCGAGAGCAACTCGGTAGGACACAAATTGCAAGAAAACCATACCGTTCACCATGCAACCACTCTAGCGTGTCGTCTCACGCTCCTCAGATATCTCTCGCATCACGTAAGCTTCCAAGTATATATTTTTTTCAATTATCTTCTTCTCTTTTCTTTGATTGCAACCGGCCAAGGGAAGATACCACAATTTGAAGCCCTGGAGCTGATTTTTTGTAGGGAATTAACGAAGAGTCCCAACTACACCTTTGAAGCTTGAACTAAGGCTTAAATCAAAGACTAGATAATCTAGCTCCATAAAATGTGCTTTTCTCTTCAAATGGAGTTCTACGCATGGCTGTGGACTTCAAGCTTTGAAGATTCTAAAAAGGTGGAGAAGATAACCTTTGGTCCAACTAAAAATAATATGTATTTTGTTTTGATTTTGGAGCTTTGCAGTAGCTTGGGCAAGGGAGAAAAGTTCATGAAGCCATGGGAGGAGCTTCAAAATCATTCTAGGAAGAAGAGAGGAGGGAGGATCCAGCTGGAGAAGAAATGGGGAATGGCTAGGAAGAAAGAAAAATGAGAGGAGAGAGAGGGAAGATAGTGTACTTATCTACTTTATCACTTTTTAATTTCTTTGTCTCTTCTCACAATTGGGGAGTCAATTATGATGAAAAGGGAAGGGTGAGTCAGCACCCAAAAACCGGCCCCCTTAGTTATTTAGGCAGGGGTAGTTTAGTCTTTTAGCAAATAACACCCATAAGTCCCCGTTTGGCACTATTCATCAATCCGGGTCATTTTCCAGATTTTTTTTCATTTTGTTAATTGTAATGGTTCTTAGACCTTCATTAATGTTTAATTATAGTTATATGATCGACTATAATTTTATACAAGTCCATTAAACCACTTAAAGTCACATTTCTGGTTTTTTCCAGAAAATGCGCTTTTTAAGACTTCATTTGCGTTTTTAACCCACTATATGGATTCTTTTTCTTTGAGAATTGTTCCCACATGTTCTTAGTGTGTAGCTAAGTCATAAGAATCCTTCTAGGACCCTAGTTAAGGTCATATGCTTCCTATAGTTGCTTAACACACATTTTTATGTTTTGTGCCTTTTAAGCGTTTTCTCTTTTGTTTTGGTTTTTATTTCTTCACCAAAGTTCTTTAGGCATCATTAGGCCTCTAAAAGTCATATTAGAATAATTAATCACCATTTTTAAGTCAAGGGTATTCCATTGCTTCCTATAAGTGTAACTCATAAATGGAAGAAATAGATAAGCATATGAAATTGAGTAGTGCTCAAAATGAAAAAGGTCGGTTCCCCCACATTTTAATGGGACAATGACCGCATTTTTCAACAACAAAATCATGGAGAAATAAACAAAAGACCTTTTCAAAGCACAAAACATAGAGCTATTAAAAGTATAATGCATTGTGTAAAAGTTTAAGGGGGTAGAGAATTAGTACTCCTCTGATAAGGTTTGTGTTAATTATGGGGTTCCCACACACTTGCAAGTTTCCGGGGTCATGGAAGCGTTAGCTTCGATATTGAGAGCCAAAGTTCCTAGGAAAAATTCACCAGAGTTGCTTTTGAATTGATGCTAACTCATCCTTGGGGTGTACTTGTTCCCAATTTGTATATATCTACAATGCACAACCAAAATGAGAGCGCAAAAGAGATTCTAAATGCAACAAGCCTAAATTTAGATATCAAAAGGGGACTCATCGATGAGTCCAATATCATAATATTCAAAAGGTACGAAAACATAAATGTAGTGCTGAAAGTAAAATACTGGAAAGCTAAAGTAAACAAAATTCAAAGGACAGAAACATAAACAGTATCCAAGTTAAACATAAATGTTTCAGAAAAATAAAGCTTCAACATCCAACATCATAACCGGCTACTAGGAAGGTGGACCACCACGTTCGACCTGCTCGACTAGATACTGAAGATGTGCCTCCATCTAGCGTTGATGCTCCTCAGCCTGACACTGATACGCCTCAACGTGCCGCTGATACGCCTCAAACTGCTCCTGGGTGACGAAGCCCGCAGGTAGTGGAGGACGAGTGAGGAGTGGAGCTAAAGTGGCGTTGTGGGTGGAAGGACCCGTAGAGGAGGAGTTCCCACTGCTCTGGCACTGTGATAAGTGGTGAAATAATGCCATTTTAGGGTCTCTATTCACCTTCATTTTACTTGGTGCATAACTTATTTCATCACTTTATAGAGTACTTTTGTGATTATTAGTGAACTTATACTTTTGGACATATAATAGGTAAATACTCATTTGAGTACATTTGAAAGACTTAATGAGAGGTCACAACGATGATCTAGAACTTTGGGAAGGGTGTCAAGCTAACGCGGAGTGTCGAGAGGATTTTGGAGAAAATAGAGGCTTACTGGAGATGACCGACCCAGGGAGACCGACCCATGTGGGTCGGTCAAACTTGTCTCCAAGCTACTAGATCCAACCGACCCAGACCAACCAACCTAGGTGGGTCGGTCGGACTTAAAATTGAGCACATGTCGTCATTCTCAAAGGGCCGACTGACCCACGGGACCGATCCAGGTGGGTCGGTCGGACGGAGTTTCCACCCTGATCTATGTTTTGAAAAGTTGATTTTGGGGGGACTCATTCTCATCCTTGGTTCCACAAGACTCCAAGCCTAAAGAAGAGACAGAGAGACAAAAAAAATTGAGAAAATAAGAGGAAAAAAGAAGAAAAGAAGAGGAGGAAGAAAGGCTTGAAGACTATACCTCCATGGAAGCTCCAAAGCTCCTCTAATGGCTAAATCACTCTTCTCTCTTGTCTTTCACTTTTTAATGGTTGAGTAGTCTCATTTTGTATCTTAGGATGGGGTTTGACCCTAATGTTACTCATTGAATGCTCTTGACCTAACTCATTAAATACACTTGTCTTATCTCTTTTAATGTTCAATCAATGCTTTAATTTGATCAACTATTGTATTTATGGTGGTTCCTTTCAAAAAGTGATTTTGAGATTGGGATTTGACGAAGGAGGGATAAAACCTAGCTTTTACACTCTTGAATTGGGGGTAAAACCTTAGGGCTATTGTTTAAGGGCTTGTGTTTAATGCTACCTAGTGACTTTGACCTTCTTTAATTAAGAGGTTTGTTTAATTAGGTAAGAATTTATTGTTCCATGCTTTAGGGATTCTTGATTTTAGCTCTAATAGACATTGTGGGAATGAGTTATGGTTATGGTTATGAGTTCTATTAGGTCATTTAGGTGATTTCCCACTATCTTAGGATACTTCTCCAACCATTCTATCTAAACCACTTCAGATTATTATTTTTATTACTTTCCTTGTGATTACAAAAAAAACTAAACTTGCATCTGGCTAAAATCCCATTTATAGTTTTAAATTTCAATTACTAAGATACCGAAGCTTGGGAATTAAGAAACTAATTCCTTGTGGATACGACACTTGTTATATTACAACGAATTGAGTGTACTTGACCATTGTAGCTAGGTCTTTACTTCTTATTATAGTATTTTAATCAACACCCTATGCAGCATCAACCTTTTGCCAACCGGCGTCGGAGTGAACAAAACCCATTCGTTGGAGAGAGTAATCGTGGATGAGATCCATGGGTGGACTAACCAGCTCATCCTCCATAGGCCGCACTCTAAAGCGTGAGATCTGCCTCTGTAGGAGGTGACGAAAACCCTAATGTTAGGTCTCCCTCTTCTCAATGATGTGGCAGAGGTGAGAGATCATGAAGTCCGAGAGTGAGAGCGGCTCGTCTGGATCCAGGGCGATCATGTCATCCATAAGGTAGTAGTCGGTGGCATTGAGGAGCTTGTTGTCCCTTGGTAAGATATTATGGCGGATGAGCGCCAACATGATTCGCTTGACCGGATCTCACACCATGTTCAGGATGATAGTGACCCTGACATCTGTCCAACCTGATCTTTCTTCTGGTCTGAACCAAGAGGATGTCGAGGTAGTGCCGCCAGTGGGCATATAGGTCGCCCACATGAATAAATGGAGAGTGCTGGAGGTCGTCATTGGCTAGCTTGTAGAAATGGTGGAAATCTTGCCTCCGGATGATGATCTCGCGACCACCGATAAAAGAGGTGACCTCTATCCTTCTTTTAGATGTCGTGGCATTGGAGTAAAATTCTTTAATCTTGCGGGGGTGGTATTCACCTCCCATGGTCTGCACACAACTCCACCCGATACAGTTGTGGTATGGCCTCAACTATAGATCTGCCATGTGAGAAGGATCGACCGTGCGCTCTCGGACTATCTCTCGGTGGCTTCCTGATGTGAACCAGCGTTTGGCATCTTCGCTAACAAATATGCATCGATAAGTCTGCGGCTCAAGTGGCCGAACTCCTAGTTTGGTTCCTATTGGCCATTTTTCTGAAACGGAAAAACAACAAAATAATAAAAAAAAAGATATAAACAGTTAAATAGAAATAATCAAGGGGGATGCAATAAGTAATTAGGCAAAAAGTATCGTTAAGAGCAATGGAAAGAAAAAGGATCGACAAATTTCAATGGAAATTTTAGCATAGTCTCCCCTGTTTTTCTTCTCTTTCCCGGTTCTAAGGACCTCCACAATTTCTTCAAAAACTTACTAGTCACATCACCACACAAAATCATTAATAATCTAGTGCGCAACATATCGGTCACAAGGATTTCCAAACCATAATTATGGGGTAGCACACCTAAAGGTGCTATTTCATCAAAATTAGACATTATAGGCCACACCAATTTTCAATCCAACGAGCGTTACCCTAGGAAATTTAAGAATAACGGTGTCCATAAATATTCTACCATAAGCCACCACCAATCAACACAGCTTAATCATTGCATTGCATGAAAAAATCAATTAATGATGCAATTTAGTACATTAAGCACAATTGTCAAGCCAAAACCACCCAATTCGCCCTATTTTCATCTCAATTTCCATATTAAGCCGTATATTTAACAATTAAGAGCAATTATAATCACCAAATTTGCAAAACTCATGAATTGTAACTTAAGGCTCTGTTTGGTTTGACCTAAACCTATCCCAACGTGTAACTTTTCAAAAATTTCCCAAAAAATTTGAAATTAATGTTAGAGGAACATACCTTTTTCTCTTGTAGAAGGAAATAAGAACAAACGGTAGATTTTCAAGTATAATTTGGGGGAAACTGGATTGAGGATTTTAGGGATTTAAGAGTGCATTTGGGTTGTTGCTACTGTTGCCGATGGGAGGGGCATGGCTGTCCGGTAGCATGCACAGCAGTCGAAGAGCGGCATGACGGTTGGTTCTGGTTGGGAGGCTTATGTTGCTTGGCTGGGTTGCAAGAAGAGAGGAGCTAGGAGAAGAGTGAAGGGCTAGAGTCGATTGTTTCTGTTAGGAGGTAGGGGAAGAAGAATAGAAGGGGAGAAAGAATAACTGAAACGCGTCATTCGGCCCTATTTTTTCAATATTTTTGACCCGACCGACCCAGGTGGGTCGGTCGGTTCCAGACTCTGAAATTTCAAAAAATTTCATTCCTCTGACCCATGTGGGTCGGTTCCCATGTGTCGGTCGACTCCAGAATGTTTTTGACCATATCAGTTCTGCTCTGACCGACCCGGGTGGGTCGGTCCTGTAGGTCGGTCGAACCAAATTCTTTCCAAATCGAAGTTTTCTTTTGCCAAAACACTAATTATCATCCACAAACAGAACAAACACCAAAAACAGCCAGAAATACACATAATAAGAGCTCAAAACAAGCAAACACGACTAACATAAACTACA
Organism: Limonium bicolor; assembly: GCA_023374045.1. NCBI lineage: Eukaryota > Viridiplantae > Streptophyta > Magnoliopsida > Caryophyllales > Plumbaginaceae > Limonium > Limonium bicolor. Next base: position 255,839,068 of record CM041781.1, on the reverse strand, counting down.
CAACTAAAACAATATAAGGAGATAAATGAATCTGGGTTGCCTTCTGGAAATCCACCCTTCTTTATTAGCTTTTTAGCTAGACCATAGTAAGCTTTAGATGAAATATGTAGGGTCTCTTAGGTAAAGAGCACGGGCATCTACCTTCTCAATGTCTCCTCCCATGTAGTGATTCAACTGAGATCCATTGACCATAGAGGTATCCCCTTTGACATTCTTGAGCTCGATTCCTTTATATGGGGTGACCTTTGTGACAGTGAAAGGGCCAGCCTAGTGAGACTTTAACTTTCTGGGTAACAACTTCAACCTCAAGTTATGTAAGAGAACTCAGTCCCCCTCACGGAACTCCCACTTTAATATCATCTTGTTGTGCCACTTCTTGGCTTTTTCCTTATAGATGTGGTTGTTCTCGTAGGCTTTTTCCCGGATCTCTTGTAGCTCGATCAACTGAAATCTTCTCTTGTCACAGGTGATTTTGAGATCATAATTGAGAGCTTTCACCGCCCAATATGATTTGTGCGTTAATTCTGCAGGTAAGTGACATGCCTTTCCATGGACAAGATGATGGGAGATATGCCAATAGGATTCTTGTAGGCTATTTGGTAAGCCCACAATGCATCATCAAGCTTCATAGACTAATATTTTCTCAAAGAATGGACAGTCTTCTGAAGGATCAACTTGAGGTCATGGTTGGTGACCTCATCTTGGCCATTTGTCTATGGGTGATATGATAGGGCTACCTTGTGTCTCACTCCGTATTTGCTCATCAAGACTTCAAACCATTTATTGTAGAAGTGAGACCCATCATCACCCAGAATCGCTCTTGACACCCCAAACCTTGTGAAAATGTTCTTTTTTAAGAACTTTATCACAACCTTGGCATCATTTGTGGGTGATGCAATGCCTCAACCCACTTAGTCACGTAGTCAACCGCAACAAGGGATGAATAGGTTGGAGCAAGAGGAGGGGAAAGGGCCCATGAAGTCGATACCCCTCAGATCAAATGGTTCAACCTCGATCATCACATTGAGAGGCATCTCATACTTGCGGGAGGTGTTCCCAAGCCTCTGGCACTGATCACAAGAGGCGACAAAAGAATGGTAATCCTTATGTAAGGTTTTCCAGAAAAACCCGGCTTGAAGAACCTTAGCCGTTGTTCATACAGGACTAGGTGTCCACTAGCTTCACCTGAGTGACAACGGATTAAGATCTCTTGAACTTCACTCGTGGGTACACATATCCTTATCACCTCATCCGTATAAACCTTGAAGAGAAATAATTTTTTTGATCAAAATGCTATCGCAGTAGCAGGGGTACAATAACCATCACAATTTTACAGCTACGGATGTTCTAGCCATTGGTGGTATATGAGCTGCCAAATAACAAAATTTAGCATCAGAGTTACAACATCAGAACAAATATTTAATGTTAACAGAATACAGCAGAGTACTAATGGAAACTTTCATATGCTCCTTGACTCCACACCATTCCAAAACTTGCAGTTTGATCGATAGAGCTAATTTATTCCAGTCCACAGCTTTATGTTCAAAGATTAATTAATCAGTTTCTTGCTGACCATAGATTATAAGTGACAAACATGAATGTTGCTCTCCATTTCTTGCTCAATTTTCTTGTCGGGGATGCTTCACACTAGGTTAGGAAGAGATCCTGAATGTTTTCCGCCTAAATCTGATGAACTCCTCACCATTCATACATATTTTTAGACTCGCCCCACATGCCAGAAATAGGTGGTTTGTTGTTTCCACCGTAGTATTACATAATGGACATTTAATTTGGTTCAGAGTGGCAAGGTTCATACCGAAAAACCTTTCTCTTGTTATCAGTTTCTTGTTTAACATAAACCAATTGAACACTTCAACTCTAGAGGGGGGGGGGGGATTTGCCCTAGAAAAACTTATGCCAGGTTGGGGGAGGAGAATGCAGTAAGTTCATTGTCTCGGTATAGAAGAATTTGACAGAGAACTTACCATCTTTGCTTGCTACCCATTGAAGTTGGTCCTCTTCTTCACTAAATGACACATTGTGGCTGTTTAAAAGATCCAGCAGCTGATTTACCTCCTCCATCTCATATTCAAATAAAGGCCTCCTCCGATCCAGCTACCATTGCCACACAATCCCAGACCATAGGTTCATATCAAATATAGTTGCAATTTTCGAGTTGCTTATCAGATACAATCTTGGAAACTTGGTTCGGAGATTACACTCTCCTATCCCCTGATCCAACCAAAATCTGGTTATATTACCGTTTCTGACAGCCCATCTGAGATTTATGTTCAGAACTTCCTGATTTAGCATTCCACGATCCAATAGACATAACCTCCTTCCATGCACCTTTCCTTGTAATATTTCTTAAAGCTTGATCCGTTACTGGTAAGCATATATCTTGATATATACTGCTGCTACAACCTTTTTTCATAGTTTACCATCAGAAGTTTGGTACTTCCACCACCACTTCATCATTAAAGCCGCATTTCTCTTTTCAAAGTCACAAAGATAAAGACCCAAGTACTTATGCTTCGCCATGGACTTCCAGTTCATTAATGAAGTGGGGTTCCACCACGCGAAGTAACCAAGTGGCTAGCAAAGGGTACATGCCGCCTGCGGAGACAATAAAAAAGCCTCCTACCGGTCCCAAGATCAGACCCTCGCGTCCGGAGAGCCATTCTCTGAATAGACTGCGGAAGAACGATAGGCCATATAGGTCTCCCCGCCAGTGAAGCGAAGCAAGGCCCTCTCCGGTAGACTGGAAGTAACTATTCGGTAAAGGGAATAAATCATAGGAAAACCTTGTATATGGGAGAATATTCTAGAATAGTGTAGGCCCATAGAAACGGTTATACTCTATATAAGGGCCTATAAATAAGAATAGTAAGCTATGTAAAAAGGTACGCTTTGATCAATACATTGTTAGGCATTCTCTTTGCAACTTTCATCTGAATACGAGTTCTACTCAATCTCATTTGGCGCCGTCTGTGGGAAACGAACGTCGAAGGACAACCGCGATCTAATCCACAGGGAACCATTTCTTGTTCTCTCATTCACCATGGCACCACGATCAAGCAAAGGGAAGGGGAAGATGGCAGCAATCGGAGAAAACTCGTTCTCAAGGAAGACCTCACCGATCTGATGAGGAGTTTTGCGCAGGATGTTAATGATAAGATCACTGAAAGTAACGAGCGATTCCAACAAGAGCTGGCGGATAGAGATCTAGAGCATCAGAAGAAAATCGACGAAATGGCAAGCGTAATTGAGAGTCTGAAGGCGAAGAACGGATCGAAGAGTGAAGAAAGCCGGAAAGAGAAGTCTCCGCCAAAAGATGCAGAAGAGGACCTCATCGACATGTCACTATATCCCTTCACCAAAAATATTGGAAGGCGAAGCTCCCGCCGTTTTTCGTCGCCCCGACAATAGAGAAATACGATGGAACCGGGGACCCCGCTCAACATATCAAGAAGTTCATCTTCGCGATGAACACTCAAGGGATCAGCTCTCAGGCGCTCTGCAATTTATTTCCAGGAACACTTGCTAAAAGAGCTCTAAATTGGATTTCCTCTCGGAAACCACAATCCATCTCAAGCTTCAAACAGCTTACAGAGGAATTTCAACTTTACTTTGCAGCGAGTAAAAAAATCCAGAAAGATATGATTGAATTAATGGACGTCAGGCAGAGGAGGGGAGAAACGGTGAAAGAGTACAGCGAACGTTTCCATAAACAAGTAGTTGAGATAGACGATGTGGATGAAAAAATACTAGTAAAAGCTTTTGGAAATGGATTGGCGAATCCAAGACTAGTAGGGAAAATTGCTACCAAAGCACCACAAACTCACGGGGAACTAGCAGAAATGCTGCACGATTTCTTGAAATCGGAAATTGCGGAAAATAAGGCAAAGGAATTGGCCAATAGTTTCATATTGACAAACGAGAAGAAGCAAGGAGGAGCGCTATCTGTTAGCGCGAGTTATGGGGAGACATCTGCTTCGAAACCTTGGGGAGCAAGATACAAGCCGTACGGGAAGGATCCGATCGCAACTTCCTATACTGGAGGCAAGCCAACATATGGGGCAAAAGTCATTACTATCGCTCCAGGGAGGTATGCAGCCGCGGTAAGGGAAGGCTATCTTCCGCCCCCTAAGAAGCCTGCCTCAGGAGAAAACACATTGGCGTATTGTGAATTCCACGGGCACTACAACCACAGGACGACCAATTGTGTGACATTATCAAGAGAACTGAACAAGATTGATGAGCAAAAAAAGAAACAAGAAAAGCAGAGATAGGAAACTTCCAAACAGCTAAAGAATAATAGAGACCAACAGAGCCGATCTCGTTACGGGCATAGCAGAGGAAGCTTGAAGGACGAGGATCACCCGGAGTTAGACCATAGCAAATCTTTTGATTTTGGGGTCATAACTGGTTTGTTCTCAGAGAAAGGGCCATTCACGGCAAAAGAAAAGAAAAGGCACGTACACGAAGTCCATGAGAAGCTATCGGAGAAGAAAGTTCAGAAGAGGGAACCCTTACCGCCTATCTACTTCACGGAGGAAGACGAGGTAGGAGTTTACTACCCCCATAACGATCATCTCGTCATTCGGGCTCAAATCAATGATAGGATGGTAGGAAGCATCCTTATCGACAGCGGAGCAGGAGCAAATGTGATCTCCCTAGCGGCGTTCCGGAAGCTAGAAATCCCGGACGAAAAGATCAAACCGTTCACTGCTACTTTTAGGGGATTCATCGGAGGAATCACGGCTCAGGCCAACGGAAGTATCGATGTCACAATGACATTAGGCCAAAAGGATGACCGGAGAACGGAAAAAATAACTTTGTACATCATGCGAGACCTGTCTGGGTACAACATCTACTTGGGACGACCCGGAATCAACGCTTTCGGAGCTGTCTATAGCACCTATTATCTCAAGCTCAAAAACTTAACAAGGGCCGGAAGGTTGGTGTCCATCCCCGGGAGCCAGAAAACAGCGAGAATATGCGAAGTACGGATCACCGAGGACTTTCCGGAAGAGGACGTAGTCAAGGAGGTTGGCTCCAGTCGAGAATACGGGGATGGAGAGGCCAGAGCCCGGATGCCCGGAGAAACCTCAGGGAAGGTAGTGGTACCGGCGGAACAACCAAAAGAGGTACCCCTAAATACCGATCCTTCTAAATTTTTCAAAATTGGGAATGCTTTTCACCATGATGAGTAGATTCGCTTAATGAGATTTTTGGAAAAAAGAAGAGAGACGTTCGCTTGGAGCCCAAGGGACATGCCCGGAGTGGACGCCAGCGTCATCCAGCATAATCTGAATGTCGATCCAAAGTTTACTGCCATCCGACAGAGGAAGAGGATTGTAGGAAGAGAAAGGGACAAAGCTGCCCGGGCGGAGGTCGAGAGGTTGCTGGAAGCCGTTTTATTAGAAAAGTTTTTTATCCAAAATGGCTATCAAATGTAGTTTTGGTTAAAAAGGCAAACGGAAAATGGAGGATGTGTGTGGATTTCACAGATTTGAATAAAGCCTATCCGAAAGATTTCTATCCTTTACCATCCATAGATAAACTTGTAGCAGCAACAGCGCAGAGTAGTGTGATGAGCTTTTTAGATGCGTTCTCCGGGTATAACCAAATAATGATGAACAAAAATGACCAAGAGAAAACATCCTTTGTCACCTCGACCGGTATTTTTTGCTACAAGGTCATGCCATTTGGATTAAAAAATGCAGGGGCAACTTTTCAACGAATGATTGACGAAGTATTCCGGGAACAGTTATCTCGAAATGTGGAAGCATATGTGGATGATATAGTAGTAAGGAGTAATTCTATAGCCCAGCACATGCAGGACCTTGAGGAAACCTTCAACACCCTGGATAAATACAAGATCAAGTTAAATCCTAAAAAATGCGTCTTCGGGGTCACTCAGGGAAAGTTTTTGGGATTTATAGTCGGGCAGAGAGGAATAGAGGTTGATCCGGAAAAAACTCAAGCGGTTCTCAACCTTCCGCAGCCGAGAAACATCAAAGATGTGCAAGCCCTGAATAGAAGGCTCACTGCTCTAAGTAGATTTTGCTCTAAGCTTCAAGAAAAATCTATCCCATTTTTTAATATCCTCTGGAAAAATAAAAAGTTCCAGTGGGATACAGAGTGTATAGACGCTTTCGAACGAATCAAGAAAATGCTTCAGGAGCTTCCAAAGCTTGGCGTTCTGTCACCAGGCCAGGACTTATTCTTATATTTGTTAGTTTCAGAATGGGCGGTGGCAGCGGTCCTAATCATGGAGGAGGAAAAGAAGGAAATACCTGTCTATTTTACCGGAAAGATCTTAACCGCCACGGAGACGAGGTACTCTAATATCGAGAAATTTTTGTTTGCCCTTGTGATCGCATCTAGGAAACTGAAACCATACTTTCAGTCGCACCGAATCACCGTACAAACCAATTGGCCCTTAAAGCAAATCACCAATAACCCAAGTGCCTCCGGAAGGATGATTACTTGGACGGTAGAGCTTACTCGAGTACAAGGCGTTAATACAGGGGCTGGAAGTGGCCTGCGCCTTAGGGGTGACAGAGCTGGAGATACAATCTGATTCCTTGCTTGTAGAAAGGCAAAGTGAGAACATCTTCGAAACAAAGGAGGAGAAACTAAAGCTCTACGTGATAAAGGTACAAGATCTAAAGGCAAGATTTTTGAAATGCAATCTCCGACATATACCCAGAGACCAAAATTCAGAGGCGGATGTACTGGCTAAGTTAGCAAGCATAGCGGAAGGAATACCGGCGGAAGTCCAACTACATTTAAAGAAATTCTCGAGTATAGAGAAGATGGAGACAATGGCAGTTGAAATAACCAATTTGGGTGAATCATGGATGACCCCGATTGTCCGGTACATCCAAGAAGGGTCACTACCGGAGGAAGAAAAAGAAGCCAAAACAATAAAAAGAAGGGCAAATCATTCTTTTTTGAAAATGACCAGCTGTACAAGCGATCTTTTGGCAGACCATCACTGAAGTGTGTGACAGAGGATCAAGGACTAGAGCTTGTCAACGAAGTCCACAACGGGGTGTGTGGTAATCACCAAGCAGGAAGAGCAGTAATGCATAAAATTTTAAGGATGGGCTACTTTTGGCCGTCAATCCAAAAGATGTGCGGAGACTATATCAAAAATGTGTGCAATGTCAGTTGCACGGTCCAAGGATTGGAAACCCACCTGCGGAGATGAAGTCTATCACCTCCCCAATCCCTTTTGCAAAATGGGGATTGGACATTGTCGGACCGTTTCCAGAGGCTTCTCCCGGAAGGTATAAATACTTGTATGTTGCGGTGGATACTCACCAATGGGTAGAAGCTCTTCCGGTAGTAAGTATAACTGCGCGGAGAATTGAGGAATTTGTTTAGAAGAACGTCGTATGTCGGTTTGGCATACCGAGGGTAATCATAACGGACAACGGCTCACAATTCAATTACAAAAGCTTCAGGGAGTTTTGCGAAGAATGGAAGATTGACTTGAGATTTGCATCTGTCGCTCATCCACAAGCAAATGGCCAGGTCGAAAATACTAATGGACAAATTGTGAAGGCTCTGAAAAGAAAGTTGGAAGGTAAAAGAGGAAATTGGGTGGAGGTGCTACCGCAGGTCTTGTGGGCTAACAGAACAACTGTCAAGGGGCCAACCGGTGAAACTCCTTATAGGTTGGCGTACGGTCTGGAGGCAGTGGTACCAGTGGAAATTATGGTACCATCGAAAAAGATTGAAGGGTACGAAGAAGAAGATAATGACGAAAGCATCCGAGATGAGTTGGACGTCTTAGATGAAAGGCGAATGATCGCTGATTTAAAAAATCAAAATGACAAGTTAAGAATTGAACGTCATTTTAATAAAAGGGTAAGGGAACGGTCTTTTTCCGTGGGTGACTTGGTGCTTCGGGAAGTAAAGCAACCAGCGAAATTGCAACCTTAGTGGGAAGGTCCATATATCGTTCAAGCTAAGGCAGACCGAGCATCTTATAGGCTCCGGAATGTGGACGGAAGTGATCTGCCACATTCTTGGCACGCTGAATGCCTTAAGAAGTTCTATGTGTAATATCTTTTTGGCTACAAGTTAATAGACTATTTGTTGATGTCGCAGGAATGATCTCATATGGATGTCCGACGATCTCACCATTAATAGCGATGAAGTATTTTGCCTGACAACCTCAGTTGTCCCGTTTTGGATATTTGCTTACAAATTTTTTTTAGGGGGTTAACCACCCTCTAGTAATGATATATAAAGTTTTCGATGTATAAAGTTTTCGATATATAAGTTTTAAAATGAAAACGAAAACATTGCAAAGACAATTTCTCTCTTACACAAAGGCAGGGAACAAAGAGTTTTAAGGAAAGAAAAGAAAGAAAAAGAATATGGCCGACGATCTCACCGTCAGCGATGGTAGAGTGTTTTGTATCCGACGATCTAACCATCAACGATGGTAGTGTATTTCATCCGACGATCTCATGTCTTAAAGACAAAAGAGTGTTAAACCGACGATCTCACCGTCTCGAAGTCGGTAGAGAGTTAAATCGACGATCTCACCATGTGTACAGTGGTAGAGTGTGTAACTGAAGGATTACCAAAAGAAATCTTGGCAAAAATAAAAAGCAGTTCAAAGATTCTTCGTTAACAAAAGTCTCCGACTTTCGGGAGACCGGTCGCTCCGGTCATGCCCGAAAGATCTGGCTGTTCCATTTAAAAAAAACAAGGGGAATATGATTTACAAATCAAAAGTACTCCGGTACAGAATATATGACAACTATAACAATAATAAGGAGTTTATGATGCAGGCCCTGCAGGATCCTCCGCAAGCTTCTCGGATTCTTGCGTCTGCTTCTTGGGGGTTGAGGTGCTTCCTCCGGAGCCTTCCTTGTTCTCGCCTACCGGAACAAGAGTACCATCGCTACGGGCTCGCACAATAGCTGATCCCATAAAAGATGGGACAAAGCATGTGTTCCCTGCGGGCCGTGAGAACCTCACTAGCTCTTCATGGTATCCGGTGGAACGAGCAAGAGCTTCGAACTCTAGACTATCATAAAGAGCTTCGTCCATGGATTATTGCTTCTCGGAGAAGAACTCAGATACAACTCGTTGGCTCTCTCCGGCAAATTTACGGCACTGAGAAGAGAGTGTCTCTTTGAGACCTGAAACAGTACGGTCCTTCGTTTGGAGTTCCGACTACGTCTCTTTGAGAACCCCCTTTAACTTCGCAACCTGGCTCTCGTAGGATAAGGCAAGACTCCTGTATCGTTCCCTCTCCGACTCCGAAGTGATTAATGAAGCTTTAAGACCAGACACCTTTTTAAGCCAAAATTCGGAACTTCTGGCAGTCTCCGACGAAAGACTTGGATTTTCAGCATAAATTACAAAGGATTAACAAAATAATATGAAAGAAAAGGAAAAACAAAAGCTCTCGGTGATACGAAGATTACCGGAAGCCTTTTTCTTCTGTACTTCCAGCTCTTCCTCAAGCTCTTTAATTCGAAAAGTTGCCTGCGCAAGCTTTTCCCTCTCCGTTTCAAGGCTGGCTTTGAGATCATTCTGTTTGACCTCAGCTCCCTGCAAGAGTTGGTTCTTTTTTTCCAACTCTGATTCAAAGGAAGACCGAAGATCCTCAGTAGTTCTCCGGACCTCTTCAGCAACCTTCCAAACGTCTTCAGCTTCCTCTTCCAGTATCCGCTTCTGATCGTCAAAAGAAACCTGCAACTTGTTGATAGCATCCTCTGGGTCGATGGATGCAGCTTCTTGGAGTTCCTCTCGGAGGGCGACCTTTTCATCCTCAAATTGAGCCTGCGCTCGTTTAAGGATTTCTCGAGCCTTGGCCTTCTCCTCGTCGGAAGCTTTCTTATATTTCTCCGCTCGGGCCTCGTGGGAGCGAAGGGCTTGGGAAGAATATTGAGACTGAGTCTCAATGCATTGGGCCATCGTCATGGCCTAAAAAGTAAAGGTATCAGAATAAAAAACAAAAGGTAGTACAAAGTAAATATATATGAAGAAGTCAAACCTGGATTAAGGCACTCCAGAGGCGATCAAAAGCCTCTCCCTTCGGAATAGAGTGGCGGACGATGGCGTCAGAGCTACCCTCCCCAATCCGGAGTTTTTGTTTTGGTGGGGTTGAATGAGAAGCAGGGGCAAAGATGCCATTGTCATTTTTTGCCACCTCCGCAGCGGTAGACCAGAGGGTCTTGTACCTCATTCCACGAACGTATGGAAGGTGAGGGACCGGGTTCCCCCGGTGATAGCCCCAATCCGGTTTTGAAGAAGGACCGCAGAACGAAGGATCAGCTCGCGGTTGTAGACACCAAAAATTCTCACCCCATAAAGCAAAATCCGAAATACAAATAGAATAAGAGGGGTCGTCGCCTTTCTTTTTCAAAAAGATATTAACATGCGTGCCAAAATGAAGCCACTATTTTATAAGACAGTTTTCGAACCAATTTTTTTTCAAACATTAAAAAAAAACAAAACAAAACGATCTAGTCCAGTTTCAAAACCGTCCCTCTTTGTTTATTCACTTATTTTACTATCTTATTTTTGTTTATATTCTATTTATTTATTTATTCATCTATCCGTTTTTTTTTTATTCTACTATTTTTATTTTCTATACACACTCATTTTCATCTTTCAAACTCAATCCACACTTGATTGAAGTCTGGTCTAGCCCAGTCCCATAGCCCATTCCAGCTCCAAGCATTGGACATACAGGCCCAAACAAAAGCTCAAACCCACTCAAAAACCCTAAACCCCACCCTCTCATTATAAAAGAACTTGTACAGTAGCCAGAACAGGGCGGCCGATTTCCATCTTCTTTCCCCGGCTTTCTTTGGCCGTTTTTTTTTCCATGTTTTTCGAAACAAGAGGAAGAACCGACGTTGTTCATCACCTTCTTCCTGGTTCTTTCTCTCAAATGAGAAAACCCAAAACTACTCAGAATCGTCACTTCCCCTGTAATTTTGCAATCCGACTGGCGGAGAAGGAACATCGCCTCCTTCCTTCGAATCTCCTATCCCATGGAATCGCACCCTTCATCAACGCCACACTCCAGCCTAATTTCCTCCTTCGTTTCGCTAATTACCCGTAACCCTTTCCAAGCATTCTCGTCTCCCCGTTCGAACTCTCTTTAGTCGGCTTATCCAAGCTTCACCGTTGACTACTGTCTCACACCACCACGAAATATCATCACCGACGCTGCTCCTATCGGTTGAAGCTTCTCGGTTTGTACGAGCAGAGATCGGGAGTTAGAAGGAGCAAACCCGAATTTAAACCGGCACGTGAAACTCCATCTCGAAAGGTACTCTTCTCCTTCCTTTTGCTCCATTCTGACCTGAGCTCGAAGGTGATGGATGTTGAGTGTCAGGCTAGGTTTCGCTGAGTCGATTTACTGTCTTCTCACTTCCTTCGTTATCGACTTGTTTAACTATGTCGATTTCATCCCTGCTATGCGCGCCTGATCGATGGTTTGTGTGTGGTTGGTTTCAGTCCAATAATCCCTACGTGTTCGTTTTGCGTTTCAATATTCTGTACATGCCATTGTTAACGTTTTTGAAGTGTTGGACCGACACTTCTTGTGTAGTATGGTGATTGATTTTGAAGGCTTAGTTATCTGCTTTCGTCTTCTCGTTAAACGCTTTGTGCAAGATGGCGAATGATATGCGTTTATTTGTAGGTATGAGATTATTCTTCGTTTTGTTTAATCATCCGCTTCGAGCCGGTCAATCTGAATATAATCTTGAACTTGTTTGATTCGATTTACTACTACTGGGTTGGATCTGTCTGGATGATTAACTGGTTTGTTTGGTTCTGGTCATGTAGACTCGTTTGAGTCTGTCCGTACCAGGATCGGTTCTAAGTTCTGATTGATTTGTTATCCTTCACCTGAATTTCGTTCCTCGATGCTCGTTGGCCTTGACCGAAGCTGACTTGAGGTCATTTGCTGCTCTTGTGTTCACTTCTGGTTTCATTTCACTAATGCCGTGTCTATATGTTGGCTGAGGTACCTCCCACTGGGGTTTTTGAACGGGTTTGGTCAAGCTCGCGGGCGTGGATCAGGTTTGCAAGCGTGTGGACTTTTGGCCAGATTTTGGTATATTCTGTACACACCATTGTGTACTCCGTTCGAGACATTTTGAGGCCGATTATTGCCACCGTTGTCAAGAGGACAGCAGTATTTGTCCCTTCTTTTTTTCGAATGAGCCACAACCATCTTTGGGTATTCCTCTCTAATCCAGCTCTGCCCCAATTCTCCTAAAATGCTGGAATGTCTTGATGATTTGTGTAACGCGTATGCTATGTTTTGGTACTGATGTCCTTGATTTCTGGTTGTTGCGTTGGGAGTATTTAATCTGTAAATGCTTTAAGTTGTTTGTCTAACCATGAGGTCAGGTTTGTTTCAATAACTTTCGAAAGAAATCACACTTAAGCTTGTTATGTAGGTGATTTGATTACAGCGTAGCAGTTAGTTTTTAAATGAAGAACGTCAAGGATTTTGCTTTCAAAGTATCACATTTCCATTTACTTCTGTTTTCATAGATCTATGTTGTCTAATCCTTGTATATTTTATCACGTGTAAACCATCAGCTTTAAATTCGGTCTCGCATGTGTATATTTGCTGTTTCATATTATCTCTATCTAAGCCCTAGTTATTAGACCTTAGGTCCAAGCCTTAGGATAGAGGGTGAACCCTAAGATTTAGGTGAGCCATGGTCCCACCTAATAAACTGGGTGATCCCTAGACCCAAACCACATCTTATTATAATAACATGTATTAATAAAAACACTTTCTCAAAATTCACCCCAATTTGATTCATCATTTCTTCCAAAAATTTTCCAAAGCCCATGAGGCCCAAAAATCAATTCAGCCCGAATTCCAAATGAGGCCCAAATTTTAATTCGGCCAGAGCCCAATCCATGTGTGGCCCAACCTTGAAAATAATACCAAAGCCCATTTCAAAACATAATCGGCACATCAAGCCTGATTCAAGCCCAACTTGGCCCAAGCCCATAACCAGCCCAATACCCAATCTGGCCCAACTCATCAATTCGGTCCACTACTTAACCCGGCCCAATTCTCAACTCGGCCCACAACCAACTCGGCCCACAACCAATCTCGGCCTAAGTCCAACTCGGCCCACAACCAATCTCGCCCCCCAACCAATCTCGACCCAAGTCCAACTCAGCCCAAGTCCAACTCGGCCCAAGCCCACACAACGCAAGTCAAACCTTGTCCAAAAATGTTGACCATGATCAAAAACATTGACCTTGACCAAAAATGTTGACCTTGACCAAATTTTGACCTTGACCAAAATTTGACCTTGACCAAACTTTGACCCAACCTGAACTTCAATCTAATTCAAACTCGAACCTCAATCCAATTCAAACTCGAACCTCAATCCAACTCGACCTCAATCCAATTCGAACTCGGACCTCAATCCAATCAAATTCGACCTCAACTCGACCTCAATCCAAACCGAACTCCAATTCAACTCAAACCTATTTCGTCCAGCTCAATTCAACTCAAACCCAAACACATTTCATCCAATCCACACTCAATTTGTAAATCCCTTTCAAACTCCAAAAATCTATTTTCAAATTTCAAACATTCATTTCACTCGAATTTCATCAAGTTTTCTCAGATTTCAAAGAAACTATTTTGTGGAATTTTAAAGGAAAAACTCTTCTCACATCACAAAAAAAACTCTTCTCAAATGCAGGAAGTTCTTCTCACATATACAGAAAGTTTTCTCCTAAAACATTTCTCAAAATCAGTGTTTCTTCATCGAGAATTCCGAACAAACTTCAAAAGTTTTCCAACTTAGTTTTCAAACTCAAAACTAAACCGTTTTCGGGGAACATGGGATGTCTAACACCTTCAAAGAACGTTTTCTCCCTAGTTAGGCATCACTTGTCTCCCTTCCCAAATAAAAATCCGAGGCGGGGCACTGGGGTCATAACCTCCCTTGTTGCAGTCTGGATCTCTTTAGGCGGGGCATTAGGGTGACAAACCTCCCCTAATTGCAGCCTAGATTTTTACAAGGCGGGGTGCTAGGGAAGTAACGACCTTCCTAGTTGCAGCCGGGATTTCAGAATCGTCTAACTCCCTTCCACCCGATTTCAATGTTTTCGGTTTTTAACGTTTTAAAACCCGGGAGTTTAGAGACGTAATTAGGGTTTGACCGAGAGTATCCCATTCATGATACTTCTCTCTAAATCCTATATTTCGACATAAATTCATTGCCCCATCTTTCGAGCCTCGGCACGTACCATTAATTAAGTGTCGTGTTCGAGGGGGTACATAGGGTAATCCCTCGGGGTTATCCGCCCTTTTACAACAAAAAATGATTTTTTTGATCTGTAAAAACTTTAAGAGAGACAATTTTGACAATCATTCATCTAAACGATTCAGCCCATCATCATCTCACTCCAAATTTGAAATATCCCAAAACCTCAACCCTTGTAGATTCTCGAACCCGAAAAACCCGGGATCTCTACTCAAACTTCAATTGTCTCACACACTCAAATCATTATCCAAACTCAAATCATTCCAAACTTGAAACATCTCCTGAATCCCAACTCCTTCCAAACTTTATAGTCTCATAGGCCCGAGTGCCTCACAGACTCAAAACATCATAATTTCTCCACAAACGTCTTACAGGCCTCAGCGCCTCACAGACTCAAACACTTCAACCTCTTCCACTATTTTAAGATTCAAACGTCTCACAGACCCGAGCGTCTCACAGGCCTTGACATCTCATTACTCCCACTACATGAACATCCCAATCGTCTCATAGACCCAAGCGTCTCACAGACTAATCTCTCACACCCAAAACTTCAAACCCTTCAAAACTTCCAAAACCCAAACCGTGAACTACGTAAGGTCTGATCTCAACAGGGAGTTGAGTACGTAGGCAACCCACACAGGGTGCGACCCCATTCCAAACAAAAAACCCCTTTCCCCCTCTAAGGTGGCTCTCGTACTTCTCAAAATGCTCAAACCTTCTTCGGCTCCCACAAACTTCAAACCATCAGACCCTAAGTCTTGTCTATTCACTCAAGCTCAGACATTTCCCAAATCTTCATTTCATACTCATCCGAATTCCTCAATTCCCTCTTCTTGGCGCTAGCTTGACAGGAAAGCTCGCCTCATCCATTCTCTTTCTCCCTTCCCATCCTAATCTTATCCTCGGCTTTTAAATGAATCTCTTCAAAAAGGTTTTGAAAGAAGACAATCCCGACAATTGGAGACCGAGGTTTCCTCGGGCACCAATCCGAAGTCGTGGTCGTTGCCGCTTTTAAGGGGTGTAACCCAGTGCGAACCCACGCAGAATCTCTAGTATGATCAGATAAGTCCTATCCATAGGCAACAAATCATCAGAGTCAATTAACGGTTCTTAGAACCCTTTTCCTCCCTTCCTAGTTCCTTAGGTCAAACTAGGTGGCGACTCTAGTCAATTCCGCCTTATAGAGGCATAAGTCCGCGTGGAGCCCATCGAGAGCGGGTGTAGTGCACACTTGCACTCCCCATTATGCTTTCTGGGAAAGACGGACGATTTAGTAGGTATTTGAGGGCCGCCATGAATAACGGTTTTCACCCTCCACAGAATGGCATTATAGGATCTAGGCTTTTTAGTCAGACCGTATTTAGATAGACCCCCCCTCATACCGAAAAATCACCCTCCACAGAATGGCGACTCTGCTGGGGAAAACTTGAGTAAGTTTTTCTCAAACTCAAGGAAGACTGAACTCCATTCAAAATTGTCGGGACTTCCCACTTCTTTCAAAACCTTCAAGAGATTCATTCAAGCCTCTAGGATTATTCTACTCCACACTTTGAGTGTGTATCTGATGAGGACAGATAGGATTTGTTAGATCCTCAACAAACATTGCAACAATTGGGTTAATAATTAGCTCACAATTAGAAAGAGACACTTAGGATTGAATGAAGCTAACTTCCCTTTAGGTTAATAAACAACCAATTTGGAATCACTTTCAAGATAAAACTCTTAGCAAATAGGGTGGTCTTGACTTCATCGCTTTCATATTTATGTTATGATTGTGGGGTGCATTGGGAGGGTAGCTTAGGACATGCATTCCTCTGTGTCACCCGATTTATCCACGAGTCACGGAATCCCCGGTCCACGGTTGATTTCCCATGAGCTGGGTCATTTATATAAATGGCTAACCCACGGGGCAAGATGGTCATCGACCTACGCCCTGCAGGCTCATGATCCAAAAATACCCTCCATTATCCGTGTCTAAGCCAGCATATAGTGAACCATGAGCCTTCAGTGTCCAACTGCCTAATCCGGTGTCTAAGACGGGTTGTACGGGTAGTCACCCCTTTGTATGCCGCCTGTCTGACCACCCTTCTATCTTGCCCTGAAGATTGCATGGGCTCAGTTCTCCATTGTTCCTTTGCACCACGGGTGTCTCTAAAGCCCAATGTCACGCTACACGTCCATAGAGGATCCCGTATTTACCGGATACCCATACATGGCACAACGTAGTCAGTGAATAATTTGGACTTTAGACACACCTGACCGTGCAGATGACGAGAGACCCGTTCCCATGCAATACTTCCCAGAGTTTCCCGAAAAGTGGGGTGTTGTCGGATCATCACTGGCCAAGGCGTATGTTTCTTTACCATCTCGGGTATCCTGACCTTTCGAACTTAAGCACTCCGGACTTTCTTGATAACGTGCCCCATAAAGGCATAGCAGAGAAAAACCCCGAGAGATGATAGTGAAGGGATGATGGTTCCCCCGGTGAGACGGAGTCATAATTGACCTGGAAAGTGATTATCCCAACATTAACACTTACAGCTCCACATCAAATATAGCCACGATTTACTTTATGCTATACCTGCGTGCAAACCATTTTTTTTCAAACCAACCTGTTTTAAAACGTTCGGAATTCTCTTTTGTATGTCTCTTAAAGCTTTCTTACGAGCTCGTTTAATTTTGAATCCCACCTATACTTTACTCATAAACATTTGGGGTTTTAAAACCTGCCACTTCATCTTTAAAATGTAATTTCCAAAAGATTTTCAAAAATAGATTTCGAAAACCTATTTTCTACAAATGAATTTCAAACAACATTCTTTACCATCATTATTTCAAAATAGTTTTCGAAAACAGTTTTTAAAGTTGATTTTCACAAACGTATTTCAAAATAAATGACTCAGTCCCCATGTTGTGACCCGTTATTTTTTGAAGTTCTGTCCACCTTCAAGAGCAGCGGTCATTACTGTGGAGCGTACTAGTCATTTCGTGTTTTCGCAAAAGTGGTGGATTTTCTCAACGATATTGTGCTCGATCATTCACCTTTCCTTTCTCAAAAACGCCCCTCATTTTCCTTCACCGAAGCAAGTGGAGTGCATGAAAACCAACAACGATTCGAGCCGAAAACCGGGGGTGTACCAACCCGAGTCAAGCGACACGAAGATCAGCAACACCGGTTCAAGTTCAAACTGTTGAAAATCAGAAGAACACCAACCCGTTTTGTTTGATCACAATACTGCTTCGCTGCAACAACCTGAACTCGAGCGAGCAACCAGTCAAATGCCCGAAGACGAGCGAACAGCCAATCAGGAGCCCGAAGACGATTGAGCAGTCAGTCAGAAGCTCGAAGACGAAGCAAAAGAATTCGGGAGAAGTTTTTAAGCTCAAACTCCCCCATTTAATGACTTTTAGAATTGATGTATAGGTTTTCCCCTAGCATTCTTTTCTCTCTCGTCCATTTTGAATAGATTACATGTATAGGTTTACACATTCCCTTTGAATTTATTTAGGTCAATGTGTATAGGGTTCCCCATCCCCTATTTTGTTTGCGAATGATCGAGTATCAAAATTTCTATTGAGGAAATCCACCACTTTGAAAACACGTGTTTTCAAAATTGTTTTTCTAAAACTTGGTTTCTTTTGGCATGCACGAATAAAGAGAAGAATGAATAAGGAACGACTCCTCACAGTTATATATCATTTATCAACTTTGCTTTATGGGGCGAGAATTCACGGTATCTACAGGAGGTATCCCCTAAATAAACAACACCAACAAATGCAACCGAGCACAAAGCAAAACACATGCATCGCATTCCACACAAAAAAAGAGTCACTTGCACTTCCAGCCATTTCAATTCCATCAATCATTCACGAGTCGTGTCCATCTCAAAAATTGCATAACCATGTGTTTCATTGTCACCACACCACGCACACTTTCATCCCAATATCTCGACCGCCAGCGCCCGATCTCAGAGGGATAGAAAAGAAAACCGAGTTCAAACCTCTCCCACTCAGAATCACCATGCGCGTCAGTGACTAAAAGGGAAAGAGCGTGTCATACCGTGGGACCACCATGCGGGAGTTATCACTCCCTAAAAATCCAAATTCCAAAAACCAATCACCAACCCGGCCTCACTTGAGAGTCTCTACCCTGATAGTGACCCCAACAGCTAGACCAGCTTCAGAGTTTATAATGGAGGGATGAGCTTCATAGACCATCAACTGGAACCGACTCAAGTGAGACTAGGTGTAGCCTTACCACGCATGCATTGCATCCAAAACGAAAAACGCAAAAAAAAAAACATTCTGTCAAAACCCAAAGTCAACCATCTCCATTCATCATTTTCAGCATTTCATGCATCATATGTACATAGTAGTTCCATATTACCACAACACATTGCATGGTAGATGTACTGCATACACTCGTATCGAAACGACATCTTTGGGGAAAATCTTAAGAGATTGATTGAACAGCATGCCTGAATCACTAAACTCTCGACCCGTCAATGAACACAAGGGTCTAATCAAAATCAGTACCACAAACCAAGTGAGTAGTGTGCGGAGAGCGGTATTTTCTCTTGAATTTCAAGTGAGCGTTTTGGACAATCCATTGAGCGACGAGGGAAGGTAGAGAGAGTCAATCGAGGTAAAACCATGAGCGGCATGTGCATTCCTTCAGCACATGGAGAGGCATAATAAATAGTGAGATCAGTGTCGATAACGAGATAAGAACCGTGATTCATGCAAAGATCCGAGAAGTAGTAGGAAAGAAATCATTAACTAATGAGAATGACGAGGCACTTAGGATCAAAAATCTCCACAAAACCAAAAGACTTTGATTGCCCTGTACATAATCCCTTAGTGAGCCCCGCTGAGCCTGTCACGATAAACCTTTTTCTGCGAACTCCACAACATGCCACCTGACATATACATACTTACCCTTGCAACAGAGGATCTCAAAGGAGCCGGAACCATGGCCCCTCCCCACCATCTTTCACAAACACAATAAAGGAAATGTTTGAAGAAATCAGTGAGTCAATGCAACTCTCTCCAAAGCTAAACACCAAAAAAGAACATCAAAAATATTCAAGAAGATCGATGAGTCAATGTAACTCCAAAGCTCAAAACCAAAATACAAAGCAGAGAATGCTTGAGAAAGTTGATGAGCCAAATGCAATTTCAAAAACAAAATGAGAAGAAAGTTCAAATCGAACACCAGAAGAGGTAAGAAGGAGAAATCCAAATCAGAAGGACCAATGATGTCCCGAAGAAATCAAAAGGTTATCAAAACCAGTCTAATCATTCCACCCATGGCGAAGGCGAAACATATCATTGTTGCACAAAAACTCCACAATTACCAAATAAATCCTCCAGTCCCATGTGACATACATCATACCTCTCAGCCCCGTTATAACCCAATAAAAGACCTCTGACTCGTTAGTTGATGAGCGGTAACCGAAAGTATCGGATGAAACATGAATCATAAGCTTCGTACTTGTTATCAACATGTCTGTCATACCAAAGGGACCATGAGCGTATGAGCGTGACCTTACCCCACAAGGTCTTATGAGTGCGAGTGAATCTTCAGTCTAAGCACCAAATCATAAACAACCTACCCCATTGTAGGAAAGGAACTTGTAAGGATTGGAAAGTCAGAACCTCGAAAGAAATTCTAAGGAAATTACTGCTCCGAGCATCGAGAGCATCATCACACCATTTGCACACACAGCCATACTCATGAAAGATTGACCCATATCCCTCCGTGAGAGGAAAGTGATTCACGCATTCTAGCTCAACAATCACTCAAGATCAAACTGAAGATGTCTTATATTCGTAAACCTCATATTAATAGGGATAGGACCGTACCTTCTCTCCAAAAATTGCATACACATTTTGCATCAGTTAGCATTTGCATGCATCATAACCACTTCATTTTCAACATCCGGCTGGTAAGAACCATGCCTAGTCTCGTGGAAGGTCGACTTCAGTTTCCCGCTATCAAAGCTCATCGCAAAATAAAAAGAAATCAAAACCGAGGCCATCCGAGCCATACGACGATCTTCCCGGAGCCATCCAGCGTCATCGGGCCTCATCAACATCATATCCAAAACCAAACTAGAGCCATGCGAGAGCCATCCTCAAACGTTGAGACCGTCCTAGGGACCTCAAGACTATACACGAGCCATTTCGTCACCAGGGCTTTGCCTACAAAGTTCGAACTACGTCAGGTCTGATCTCAATACGGAATTGAGTACGTAGGCAGCCCGCCCAGGGTGCGACCACCTCAAAGGAAAAATGCCCCTTTCTTCCTCGCTATCACCAAATAGAGCCATCTCGTGGCCCTTCCCGGAGCCATCCCGAGCTATCCTGGAGCCATCATGAGAGAACCCTGAAGTCATAACCGGGCCGAAGCCATCCATCCATGACCAAGAATTTATCTACCACATCAAAATACGTCAAACACAACACAATCCACTAATCACATCAACCCACCATTCGACTCAAAATCTCAATCCAAATCGAAACCCACCAACCACCCCAGAGCCGTTGCTCATAATGGGGTCATGAATCATGTCGGAGCCCTCTGACCACACTGGAGCCACCCAACCGCACCGGAGCCATCAACGTAATCCGGAGCCATCAGTCCATACCAGAGCCATCACCACATGCCAAAGTCATCTCAAAATTTGAAACGACTCTGGAGCCGTCTGCTCACACAAAACCTACATCCACAAACAGGGAGTTTAATTCAATTAATACATTGGTTAATCACCACACATCACATATCATCTGCATATACCCACAAAATTTGCTCGCTATCTGACGCATCTGCACACCCGCTAGACAGCTATTGCGCTACTAGTGCGGTCGACTTTTCGTTTTACCCGCTAGACAGCTATTGCGCTACTAGTGCGGTCGACTTTTCGTTTTACACCCACTAGACAGCTATTGCGCTACTAGTGCGGTCAACATTTCATTTTACACCCGCTAGACAGCTATTGCGCTACTAGTGCGGTCGACATTTCATTTTACACCCGCTAGACAGCTTTGCGCTACTAGTGCGGTCGACTTTTCGTTTTACACCCGCTAGACAGCTATTGCGCTACTAGTGCGGTCGACTTTTCATTTTACCCGCTAGACAGCTATTTGCGCTACTAGTGCGGTCGACTTTTCGTTTTACACCCGCTAGACAGCTATTGCGCTACTAGTGCGGTCGACTTTTCATTTTACACCTGCTAGACAGCTATTGCGCTACTAGTGCGGTCGACTTTTCATTTTACACCTGCTAGACAGCTATTGCGCTACTAGTCGGTCGCCTTTCGTTTTACACCCGCTAGGCAGCTATTGCGCTACTAGTGCGGTCGACTTTTCGTTTTACACCCGCTAGGCAGCTATTGCGCTACTAGTGCGGTCGACTTTTTGTTTTACACCCGCTAGACAGCTATTGCGCTACTAGTGCGGTCGACTTTTCATTTTACACCTGCTAGACAACTATTTGCGCTACTAGTGCGGTCGACTTTTCATTTTACACCTGCTAGACAGCTATTGCGCTACTAGTATGGTCGCCTTTCGTTTTACACCCGCTAGGCAGCTATTGCGCTACTAGTGCGGTCGACTTTTCGTTTTACACCCGCTAGACAGCTATTGCGCTACTAGTGCGGTCGACTTTTCATTTTACACCTGCTAGACAGCTATTGCGCTACTAGTGCGGTCGACTTTTCATTTTACACCTGCTAGACAGCTATTGCGCTACTAGTACGGTCGCCTTTCGTTTTACACCCGCTAGGCAGCTATTGCGCTACTAGTACGGTCGCCTTTCGTTTTACACCCGCTAGACAGCTATTGCGCTACTAGTATGGTACCGAACTTGCATTCTAGGCTCGTCATAAGTCCTATGGCTAGATATCAAGAGGTCTAGTTGAGGCTCGTCATAAGTCCTCATACTCTCGATTGCATTATAGGCTTGTCATAAGTCCTATAGTTAGACGTCAAGAGGTCTAATTGAGGCTTGTCATAAGTCCTCGTACTTCCAATCACATTCATACACTCACGGTCACGTCCCAATGCACCACTAAACCGTTGTGAGAATTTTTGGCGCCCCGTCAACCTTGATCCAATTCTGCAAGTCTTCTATTGCAGAATTGAATCAAGGGGAGCCATCTGTAGACACCAAAAATTCTCACCCCATAAAGCAAAATCCGAAATACAAATAGAATAAGAGGGGTCGTCGCCTTTCTTTTTCAAAAAGATATTAACATGCGTGCCAAAATGAAGCCACTATTTTATAAGACAGTTTTCGAACCAATTTTTTTTCAAACATTAAAAAAAACAAAACAAAACGATCTAGTCCAGTTTCAAAACCGTCCCTCTTTGTTTATTCACTTATTTTACTATCTTATTTTTGTTTATATTCTATTTATTTATTTATTCATCTATCCGTTTTTTCTTTTATTCTACTATCTTTTTTATTTTCTATACACACTCATTTTCATCTTTCAAACGCAATCCACACTTGATTGAAGTCTGGTCTAGCCCAGTCCCATAGCCCATTCCAGCTCCAAGCATTGGACATACAGGCCCAAACAAAAGCTCAAACCCACTCAAAAACCCTAAACCCCACCCTCTCATTATAAAAGAACTTGTACAGTAGCCAGAACAGGGCGACCGATTTCCATCTTCTTTCCCCGGCTTTCTTTGGCCGTTTTTTTTTCCATGTTTTTCGAAACAAGAGGAAGAACCGACGTTGTTCATCACCTTCTTCCTGGTTCTTTCTCTCAAATGAGAAAACCCAAAACTACTCAGAATCGTCACTTCCCCTGTAATTTTGCAATCCGACTGGCGGAGAAGGAACATCGCCTCCTTCCTTCGAATCTCCTATCCCATGGAATCGCACCCTTCATCAACGCCACACTCCAGCCTAATTTCCTCCTTCGTTTCGCTAATTACCCGTAACCCTTTCCAAGCATTCTCGTCTCCCCGTTCGAACTCTCTTTAGTCGGCTTATCCAAGCTTCACCGTTGACTACTGTCTCACACCACCACGAAATATCATCACCGACGCTGCTCCTATCGGTTGAAGCTTCTCGGTTTGTACGAGCAGAGATCGGGAGTTAGAAGGAGCAAACCCGAATTTAAACCAGCACGTGAAACTCCATCTCGAAAGGTACTCTTCTCCTTCCTTTTGCTCCATTCTGACCTGAGCTCGAAGGTGATGGATGTTGAGTGTCAGGCTAGGTTTCGCTGAGTCGATTTACTGTCTTCTCACTTCCTTCGTTATCGACTTGTTTAACTATGTCGATTTCATCCCTGCTATGCGCGCCTGATCGATGGTTTGTGTGTGGTTGGTTTCAGTCCAATAATCCCTACGTGTTCGTTTTGCGTTTCAATATTCTGTACATGCCATTGTTAACGTTTTTGAAGTGTTGGACCGACACTTCTTGTGTAGTATGGTGATTGATTTTGAAGGCTTAGTTATCTGCTTTCGTCTTCTCGTTAAACGCTTTGTGCAAGATGGCGAATGATATGCGTTTATTTGTAGGTATGAGATTATTCTTCGTTTTGTTTAATCATCCGCTTCGAGCCGGTCAATCTGAATATAATCTTGAACTTGTTTGATTCGATTTACTACTACTGGGTTGGATCTGTCTGGATGATTAACTGGTTTGTTTGGTTCTGGTCATGTAGACTCGTTTGAGTCTGTCCGTACCAGGATCGGTTCTAAGTTCTGATTGATTTGTTATCCTTCACCTGAATTTCGTTCCTCGATGCTCGTTGGCCTTGACCGAAGCTGACTTGAGGTCATTTGCTGCTCTTGTGTTCACTTCTGGTTTCATTTCACTAATGCCGTGTCTATATGTTGGCTGAGGTACCTCCCACTGGGGTTTTTGAACGGGTTTGGTCAAGCTCGCGGGCGTGGATCAGGTTTGCAAGCGTGTGGACTTTTGGCCAGATTTTGGTATATTCTGTACACACCATTGTGTACTCCGTTCGAGACATTTTGAGGCCGATTATTGCCACCGTTGTCAAGAGGACAGCAGTATTTGTCCCTTTTTTTTCGAATGAGCCACAACCATCTTTGGGTATTCCTCTCTAATCCAGCTCTGCCCCAATTCTCCTAAAATGCTGGAATGTCTTGATGATTTGTGTAACGCGTATGCTATGTTTTGGTACTGATGTCCTTGATTTCTGGTTGTTGCGTTGGGAGTATTTAATCTGTAAATGCTTTAAGTTGTTTGTCTAACCATGAGGTCAGGTTTGTTTCAATAACTTTCGAAAGAAATCACACTTAAGCTTGTTATGTAGGTGATTTGATTACAGCGTAGCAGTTAGTTTTTAAATGAAGAACGTCAAGGATTTTGCTTTCAAAGTATCACATTTCCATTTACTTCTGTTTTCATAGATCTATGTTGTCTAATCCTTGTATATTTTATCACGTGTAAACCATCAGCTTTAAATTCGGTCTCGCATGTGTATATTTGCTGTTTCATATTATCTCTATCTAAGCCCTAGTTATTAGACCTTAGGTCCAAGCCTTAGGATAGAGGGTGAACCCTAAGATTTAGGTGAGCCATGGTCCCACCTAATAAACTGGGTGATCCCTAGACCCAAACCACATCTTATTATAATAACATGTATTAATAAAAACACTTTCTCAAAATTCACCCCAATTTGATTCATCATTTCTTCCAAAAATTTTCCAAAGCCCATGAGGCCCAAAAATCAATTCAGCCCGAATTCCAAATGAGGCCCAAATTTTAATTCGGCCAGAGCCCAATCCATGTGTGGCCCAACCTTGAAAATAATACCAAAGCCCATTTCAAAACATAATCGGCACATCAAGCCTGATTCAAGCCCAACTTGGCCCAAGCCCATAACCAGCCCAATACCCAATCTGGCCCAACTCATCAATTCGGTCCACTACTTAACCCGGCCCAATTCTCAACTCGGCCCACAACCAACTCGGCCCACAACCAATCTCGGCCTAAGTCCAACTCGGCCCACAACCAATCTCGCCCCCCAACCAATCTCGACCCAAGTCCAACTCAGCCCAAGTCCAACTCGGCCCAAGCCCACACAACGCAAGTCAAACCTTGTCCAAAAATGTTGACCATGATCAAAAACATTGACCTTGACCAAAAATGTTGACCTTGACCAAATTTTGACCTTGACCAAAATTTGACCTTGACCAAACTTTGACCCAACCTGAACTTCAATCTAATTCAAACTCGAACCTCAATCCAATTCAAACTCGAACCTCAATCCAACTCGACCTCAATCCAATTCGAACTCGGACCTCAATCCAATCAAATTCGACCTCAACTCGACCTCAATCCAAACCGAACTCCAATTCAACTCAAACCTATTTCGTCCAGCTCAATTCAACTCAAACCCAAACACATTTCATCCAATCCACACTCAATTTGTAAATCCCTTTCAAACTCCAAAAATCTATTTTCAAATTTCAAACATTCATTTCACTCGAATTTCATCAAGTTTTCTCAGATTTCAAAGAAACTATTTTGTGGAATTTTAAAGGAAAAACTCTTCTCACATCACAAAAAAAACTCTTCTCAAATGCAGGAAGTTCTTCTCACATATACAGAAAGTTTTCTCCTAAAACATTTCTCAAAATCAGTGTTTCTTCATCGAGAATTCCGAACAAACTTCAAAAGTTTTCCAACTTAGTTTTCAAACTCAAAACTAAACCGTTTTCGGGGAACATGGGATGTCTAACACCTTCAAAGAACGTTTTCTCCCTAGTTAGGCATCACTTGTCTCCCTTCCCAAATAAAAATCCGAGGCGGGGCACTGGGGTCATAACCTCCCTTGTTGCAGTCTGGATCTCTTTAGGCGGGGCATTAGGGTGACAAACCTCCCCTAATTGCAGCCTAGATTTTTACAAGGCGGGGTGCTAGGGAAGTAACGACCTTCCTAGTTGCAGCCGGGATTTCAGAATCGTCTAACTCCCTTCCACCCGATTTCAATGTTTTCGGTTTTTAACGTTTTAAAACCCGGGAGTTAGAGACGTAATTAGGGTTTGACCGAGAGTATCCCATTCATGATACTTCTCTCTAAATCCTATATTTCGACATAAATTCATTGCCCCATCTTTCGAGCCTCGGCACGTACCATTAATTAAGTGTCGTGTTCGAGGGGGTACATAGGGTAATCCCTCGGGGTTATCCGCCCTTTTACAACAAAAAATGATTTTTTTGATCTGTAAAAACTTTAAGAGAGACAATTTTGACAATCATTCATCTAAACGATTCAGCCCATCATCATCTCACTCCAAATTTGAAATATCCCAAAACCTCAACCCTTGTAGATTCTCGAACCCGAAAAACCCGGGATCTCTACTCAAACTTCAATTGTCTCACACACTCAAATCATTATCCAAACTCAAATCATTCCAAACTTGAAACATCTCCTGAATCCCAACTCCTTCCAAACTTTTATAGTCTCATAGGCCCGAGTGCCTCACAGACTCAAAACATCATAATTTCTCCACAAACGTCTTACAGGCCTCAGCGCCTCACAGACTCAAACACTTCAACCTCTTCCACTATTTTAAGATTCAAACGTCTCACAGACCCGAGCGTCTCACAGGCCTTGACATCTCATTACTCCCACTACATGAACATCCCCAATCGTCTCATAGACCCAAGCGTCTCACAGACTAATCTCTCACACCCAAAACTTCAAACCCTTCAAAACTTCCAAAACCCAAACCGTGAACTACGTAAGGTCTGATCTCAATAGGGAGTTGAGTACGTAGGCAACCCACACAGGGTGCGACCCCATTCCAAACAAAAAACCCCTTTCCCCCTCTAAGGTGGCTCTCGTACTTCTCAAAATGCTCAAACCTTCTTCGGCTCCCAAACTTCAAACCATCCCCTAAGTCTTGTCTATTCACTCAAGCTCAGACATTTCCCAAATCTTCATTTCATACTCATCCGAATTCCTCAATTCCCTCTTCTTGGCGCTAGCTTGACAGGAAAGCTCGCCTCATCCATTCTCTTTCTCCCTTCCCATCCTAATCTTATCCTCGGCTTTTAAATGAATCTCTTCAAAAAGGTTTTGAAAGAAGACAATCCCGACAATTGGAGACCGAGGTTTCCTCGGGCACCAATCCGAAGTCGTGGTCGTTGCCGCTTTAAGGGGTGTAACCCAGTGCGAACCCACGCAGAATCTCTAGTATGATCAGATAAGTCCTATCCATAGGCAACAAATCATCAGAGTCAATTAACGGTTCTTAGAACCCTTTTCCTCCCTTCCTAGTTCCTTAGGTCAAACTAGGTGGCGACTCTAGTCAATTCCGCCTTATAGAGGCATAAGTCCGCGTGGAGCCCATCGAGAGCGGGTGTAGTGCACACTTGCACTCCCCATTATGCTTTCTGGGAAAGACGGACGATTTAGTAGGTATTTGAGGGCCGCCATGAATAACGGTTTTCACCCTCCACAGAATGGCATTATAGGATCTAGGCTTTTTAGTCAGACCGTATTTAGATTGACCCCCCCCTCATACCGAAAAATCACCCTCCACAGAATGGCGACTCTGCTGGGGAAAACTTGAGTAAGTTTTTCTCAAACTCAAGGAAGACTGAACTCCATTCAAAATTGTCGGGACTTCCCCACTTCTTTCAAAACCTTCAAGAGATTCATTCAAGCCTCTAGGATTATTCTACTCCACACTTTGAGTGTGTATCTGATGAGGACAGATAGGATTTGTTAGATCCTCAACAAACATTGCAACAATTGGGTTAATAATTAGCTCACAATTAGAAAGAGACACTTAGGATTGAATGAAGCTAACTTCCCTTTAGGTTAATAAACAACCAATTTGGAATCACTTTCAAGATAAAACTCTTAGCAAATAGGGTGGTCTTGACTTCATCGCTTTCATATTTATGTTATGATTGTGGGGTGCATTGGGAGGGTAGCTTAGGACATGCATTCCTCTGTGTCACCCGATTTATCCACGAGTCACGGAATCCCGACCGGTCCACGGTTGATTTCCCATGAGCTGGGTCATTTATATAAATGGCTAACCCACGGGGCAAGATGGTCATCGACCTACGCCCTGCAGGCTCATGATCCAAAAATACCCTCCATTATCCGTGTCTAAGCCAGCATATAGTGAACCATGAGCCTTCAGTGTCCAGCTGCCTAATCCGGTGTCTAAGACGGGTTGTACGGGTAGTCACCCCCTTTGTATGCCGCCTGTCTGACCACCCTTCTATCTTGCCCTGAAGATTGCATGGGCTCAGTTCTCCATTGTTCCTTTGCACCACGGGTGTCTCTAAAGCCCAATGTCACGCTACACGTCCATAGAGGATCCCGTATTTACCGGATACCCATACATGGCACAACGTAGTCAGTGAATAATTTGGACTTTAGACACACCTGACCGTGCAGATGACGAGAGACCCGTTCCCATGCAATACTTCCCAGAGTTTCCCGAAAAGTGGGGTGTTGTCGGATCATCACTGGCCGAGGCGTATGTTTCTTTACCATCTCGGGTATCCTGACCTTTCGAACTTAAGCACTCCGGACTTTCTTGATAACGTGCCCCATAAAGGCATAGCAGAGAAAAACCCCGAGAGATGATAGTGAAGGGATGATGGTTCCCCCGGTGAGACGGAGTCATAATTGACCTGGAAAGTGATTATCCCAACATTAACACTTACAGCTCCACATCAAATATAGCCACGATTTACTTTATGCTATACCTGCGTGCAAACCATTTTTTTTCAAACCAACCTGTTTTAAAACGTTCGGAATTCTCTTTTGTATGTCTCTTAAAGCTTTCTTACGAGCTCGTTTAATTTTGAATCCCACCTATACTTTACTCATAAACATTTGGGGTTTTAAAACCTGCCACTTCATCTTTAAAATGTAATTTCCAAAAGATTTTCAAAAATAGATTTCGAAAACCTATTTTCTACAAATGAATTTCAACAACATTCTTTACCATCATTATTTCAAAATAGTTTTCGAAAACAGTTTTTAAAGTTGATTTTCACAAACGTATTTCAAAATAAATGACTCAGTCCCCATGTTGTGACCCGTTATTTTTTGAAGTTCTGTCCACCTTCAAGAGCAGCGGTCATTACTGTGGAGCGTACTAGTCATTTCGTGTTTTCGCAAAAGTGGTGGATTTTCTCAACGATATTGTGCTCGATCATTCACCTTTCCTTTCTCAAAAACGCCCCTCATTTTCCTTCATCGAAGCAAGTGGAGTGCATGAAAACCAACAACGATTCGAGCCGAAAACCGGGGGTGTACCAACCCGAGTCAAGCGACACGAAGATCAGCAACACCGGTTCAAGTTCAAACTGTTGAAAATCAGAAGAACACCAACCCGTTTTGTTTGATCACAATACTGCTTCGCTGCAACAACCTGAACTCGAGCGAGCAACCAGTCAAAGCCCGAAGACGAGCGAACAGCCAATCAGGAGCCCGAAGACGATTGAGCAGTCAGTCAGAAGCTCGAAGACGAAGCAAAAGAATTCGGGAGAAGTTTTTAAGCTCAAACTCCCCCATTTAATGACTTTTAGAATTGATGTATAGGTTTTCCCCTAGCATTCTTTTCTCTCTCGTCCATTTTGAATAGATTACATGTATAGGTTTACACATTCCCTTTGAATTTATTTAGGTCAATGTGTATAGGGTTCCCCATCCCCTATTTTGTTTGCGAATGATCGAGTATCAAAATTTCTATTGAGGAAATCCACCACTTTGAAAACACGCGTTTTCAAAATTGTTTTTCTAAAACTTGGTTTCTTTTGGCATGCACGAATAAAGAGAAGAATGAATAAGGAACGACTCCTCACAGTTATATATCATTTATCAACTTTGCTTTATGGGGCGAGAATTCACGGTATCTACAGGAGGTATCCCCTAAATAAACAACACCAACAAATGCAACCGAGCACAAAGCAAAACACATGCATCGCATTCCACACAAAAAAGAGTCACTTGCACTTCCAGCCATTTCAATTCCATCAATCATTCACGAGTCGTGTCCATCTCAAAAATTGCATAACCATGTGTTTCATTGTCACCACACCACGCACACTTTCATCCCAATATCTCGACCGCCAGCGCCCGATCTCAGAGGGATAGAAAAGAAAACCGAGTTCAAACCTCTCCCACTCAGAATCACCATGCGCGTCAGTGACTAAAAGGGAAAGAGCGTGTCATACCGTGGGACCACCATGCGGGAGTTATCACTCCCTAAAAATCCAAATTCCAAAAACCAATCACCAACCCGGCCTCACTTGAGAGTCTCTACCCTGACAGTGACCCCAGCAGCTAGACCAGCTTCAGAGTTTATAATGGAGGGATGAGCTTCATAGACCATCAACTGGAACCGACTCAAGTGAGACTAGGTGTAGCCTTACCACGCATGCATTGCATCCAAAAAAAAAAAACATTCTGTCAAAACCCAAAGTCAACCATCTCCATTCATCATTTTCAGCATTTCATGCATCATATGTACATAGTAGTTCCATATTACCACAACACATTGCATGGTAGATGTACTGCATACACTCGTATCGAAACGACATCTTTGGGGAAAATCTTAAGAGATTGATTGAACAGCATGCCTGAATCACTAAACTCTCGACCCGTCAATGAACACAAGGGTCTAATCAAAATCAGTACCACAAACCAAGTGAGTAGTGTGCGGAGAGCGGTATTTTCTCTTGAATTTCAAGTGAGCGTTTTGGACAATCCATTGAGCGACGAGGGAAGGTAGAGAGAGTCAATCGAGGTAAAACCATGAGCGGCATGTGCATTCCTTCAGCACATGGAGAGGCATAATAAATAGTGAGATCAGTGTCGATAACGAGATAAGAACCGTGATTCATGCAAAGATCCGAGAAGTAGTAGGAAAGCAATCATTAACTAATGAGAATGACGAGGCACTTAGGATCAAAAATCTCCACAAAACCAAAAGACTTTGATTGCCCTGTACATAATCCCTTAGTGAGCCCCGAGCTGAGCCTGTCACGATAAACCTTTTTCTGCGAACTCCACAACATGCCACCTGACATATACATACTTACCCTTGCAACAGAGGATCTCAAAGGAGCCGGAACCATGGCCCCTCCCCACCATCTTTCACAAACACAATAAAGGAAATGTTTGAAGAAATCAGTGAGTCAATGCAACTCTCTCCAAAGCCAAACACCAAAAAAGAACATCAAAAATATTCAAGAAGATCGATGGGTCAATGTAACTCCAAAGCTCAAAACCAAAATACAAAGCAGAGAATGCTTGAGAAAGTTGATGAGCCAAATGCAATTTCAAAAACAAAATGAGAAGAAAGTTCAAATCGAACACCAGAAGAGGCAAGAAGGAGAAATCCAAATCAGAAGGACCAATGATGTCCCGAAGAAATCAAAAGGTTATCAAAACCAGTCTAATCATTCCACCCATGGCGAAGGCGAAACATATCATGTTGCACAAAAACTCCACAATTACCAAATAAATCCTCCAGTCCCATGTGACATACATCATACCTCTCAGCCCCGTTATAACCCAATAAAAGACCTCTGACTCGTTAGTTGATGAGCGGTAACCGAAAGTATCGGATCTGAAACATGAATCATAAGCTTCGTACTTGTTATCAACATGTCTGTCATACCAAAGGGACCATGAGCGTATGAGCGTGACCTTACCCCACAAGGTCTTATGAGTGCGAGTGAATCTTCAGTCTAAGCACCAAATCATAAACAACCTACCCCATTGTAGGAAAGGAACTTGTAAGGATTGGAAAGTCTAGAACCTCGAAAGAAATTCTAAGGAAATTACTGCTCCGAGCATCGAGAGCATCATCACACCATTTGCACACACAGCCATACTCATGAAAGATTGACCCATATCCCTCCGTGAGAGGAAAGTGATTCACGCATTCTAGCTCAACAATCACTCAAGATCAAACTGAAGATGTCTTATATTCGTAAACCTCATATTAATAGGGATAGGACCGTACCTTCTCTCCAAAAATTGCATACACATTTTGCATCAGTTAGCATTTGCATGCATCATAACCACTTCATTTTCAACATCCGGCTGGTAAGAACCATGCCTAGTCTCGTGGAAGGTCGACTTCAGTTTCCCGCTATCAAAGCTCATCGCAAAATAAAAGAAATCAAAACCGAGGCCATCCGAGCCATACGACGATCTTCCCGGAGCCATCCAGCGTCATCGGGCCTCATCAACATCATATCCAAAACCAAACTAGAGCCATGCGAGAGCCATCCTCAAACGTTGAGACCGTCCTAGGGACCTCAAGACTATACACGAGCCATTTCGTCACCAGGGCTTTGCCTACAAAGTTCGAACTACGTCAGGTCTGATCTCAATACGGAATTGAGTACGTAGGCAGCCCGCCCAGGGTGCGACCACCTCAAAGGAAAAATGCCCCTTTCTTCCTCGCTATCACCAAATAGAGCCATCTCGTGGCCCTTCCCGGAGCCATCCCGAGCTATCCTGGAGCCATCATGAGAGAACCCTGAAGTCATAACCGGGCCGAAGCCATCCATCCATGACCAAGAATTTATCTACCACATCAAAATACGTCAAACACAACACAATCCACTAATCACATCAACCCACCATTCGACTCAAAATCTCAATCCAAATCGAAACCCACCAACCACCCCAGAGCCGTTGCTCATAATGGGGTCATGAATCATGTCGGAGCCCTCTGACCACACTGGAGCCACCCAACCGCACCGGAGCCATCAACGTAATCCGGAGCCATCAGTCCATACCAGAGCCATCACCACATGCCAAAGTCATCTCAAAATTTGAAACGACTCTGGAGCCGTCTGCTCACACAAAACCTACATCCACAAACAGGGAGTTTAATTCAATTAATACATTGGTTAATCACCACACATCACATATCATCTGCATATACCCACAAAATTTGCTCGCTATCTGACGCATCTGCACACCCGCTAGACAGCTATTGCGCTACTAGTGCGGTCGACTTTTCGTTTTACGCCCGCTAGACAGCTATTGCGCTACTAGTGCGGTCGACTTTTCGTTTTACACCCACTAGACAGCTATTGCGCTACTAGTGCGGTCAACATTTCATTTTACACCCGCTAGACAGCTATTGCGCTACTAGTGCGGTCGACATTTCATTTTACACCCGCTAGACAGCTTTTGCGCTACTAGTGCGGTCGACTTTTCGTTTTACACCCGCTAGACAGCTATTGCGCTACTAGTGCGGTCGACTTTTCATTTTACTCCTGCTAGACAGCTATTTGCGCTACTAGTGCGGTCGACTTTTCGTTTTACACCCGCTAGACAGCTATTGCGCTACTAGTGCGGTCGACTTTTCATTTTACACCTGCTAGACAGCTATTGCGCTACTAGTGCGGTCGACTTTCATTTTACACCTGCTAGACAGCTATTGCGCTACTAGTACGGTCGCTTTTCGTTTTACACCCGCTAGGCAGCTATTGCGCTACTAGTGCGGTCGACTTTTCGTTTTACACCCGCTAGGCAGCTATTGCGCTACTAGTGGGTCGACTTTTGTTTTACACCCGCTAGACAGCTATTGCGCTACTAGTGCGGTCGACTTTTCATTTTACACCTGCTAGACAACTATTTGCGCTACTAGTGCGGTCGACTTTTCATTTTACACCTGCTAGACAGCTATTGCGCTACTAGTATGGTCGCCTTTCGTTTTACACCCGCTAGGCAGCTATTGCGCTACTAGTGCGGTCGACTTTTCGTTTTACACCCGCTAGACAGCTATTGCGCTACTAGTGCGGTCGACTTTTCATTTTACACCTGCTAGACAGCTATTTGCGCTACTAGTGCGGTCGACTTTTCATTTTACACCTGCTAGACAGCTATTGCGCTACTAGTACGGTCGCCTTTCGTTTTACACCCGCTAGGCAGCTATTGCGCTACTAGTACGGTCGCCTTTCGTTTTACACCCGCTAGACAGCTATTGCGCTACTAGTATGGTACCGAACTTGCATTCTAGGCTCGTCATAAGTCCTATGGCTAGATATCAAGAGGTCTAGTTGAGGCTCGTCATAAGTCCTCATACTCTCGATTGCATTATAGGCTTGTCATAAGTCCTATAGTTAGACGTCAAGAGGTCTAATTGAGGCTTGTCATAAGTCCTCGTACTTCCAATCACATTCATACACTCACGGTCACGTCCCAATGCACCACTAAACCGTTGTGAGAATTTTTGGCGCCCCGTCAACCTTGATCCAATTCTGCAAGTCTTCTATTGCAGAATTGAATCAAGGGGAGCCATCTGTAGACACCAAAAATTCTCACCCCATAAAGCAAAATCCGAAATACAAATAGAATAAGAGGGGTCGTCGCCTTTCTTTTTCAAAAAGATATTAACATGCGTGCCAAAATGAAGCCACTATTTATAAGACAGTTTTCGAACCAATTTTTTTCAAACATTAAAAAAAACAAAACAAAACGATCTAGTCCAGTTTCAAAACCGTCCCTCTTTGTTTATTCACTTATTTTACTATCTTATTTTTGTTTATATTCTATTTATTTATTTATTCATCTATCCGTTTTTTCTTTTATTCTACTATCTTTTTTATTTTCTATACACACTCATTTTCATCTTTCAAACGCAATCCACACTTGATTGAAGTCTGGTCTAGCCCAGTCCCATAGCCCATTCCAGCTCCAAGCATTGGACATACAGGCCCAAACAAAAGCTCAAACCCACTCAAAAACCCTAAACCCCACCCTCTCATTATAAAAGAACTTGTACAGTAGCCAGAACAGGGCGACCGATTTCCATCTTCTTTCCCCGGCTTTCTTTGGCCGTTTTTTTTTCCATGTTTTTCGAAACAAGAGGAAGAACCGACGTTGTTCATCACCTTCTTCCTGGTTCTTTCTCTCAAATGAGAAAACCCAAAACTACTCAGAATCGTCACTTCCCCTGTAATTTTGCAATCCGACTGGCGGAGAAGGAACATCGCCTCCTTCCTTCGAATCTCCTATCCCATGGAATCGCACCCTTCATCAACGCCACACTCCAGCCTAATTTCCTCCTTCGTTTCGCTAATTACCCGTAACCCTTTCCAAGCATTCTCGTCTCCCCGTTCGAACTCTCTTTAGTCGGCTTATCCAAGCTTCACCGTTGACTACTGTCTCACACCACCACGAAATATCATCACCGACGCTGCTCCTATCGGTTGAAGCTTCTCGGTTTGTACGAGCAGAGATCGGGAGTTAGAAGGAGCAAACCCGAATTTAAACCGCACGTGAAACTCCATCTCGAAAGGTACTCTTCTCCTTCCTTTTGCTCCATTCTGACCTGAGCTCGAAGGTGATGGATGTTGAGTGTCAGGCTAGGTTTCGCTGAGTCGATTTACTGTCTTCTCACTTCCTTCGTTATCGACTTGTTTAACTATGTCGATTTCATCCCTGCTATGCGCGCCTGATCGATGGTTTGTGTGTGGTTGGTTTCAGTCCAATAATCCCTACGTGTTCGTTTTGCGTTTCAATAT
The DNA here is from genome assembly GCA_023374045.1 of Limonium bicolor. NCBI lineage: Eukaryota > Viridiplantae > Streptophyta > Magnoliopsida > Caryophyllales > Plumbaginaceae > Limonium > Limonium bicolor. Next base: position 255,803,239 of record CM041781.1, on the reverse strand, counting down.
TCTGTACATGCCATTGTTAACGTTTTTGAAGTGTTGGACCGACACTTCTTGTGTAGTATGGTGATTGATTTTGAAGGCTTAGTTATCTGCTTTCGTCTTCTCGTTAAACGCTTTGTGCAAGATGGCGAATGATATGCGTTTATTTGTAGGTATGAGATTATTCTTCGTTTTGTTTAATCATCCGCTTCGAGCCGGTCAATCTGAATATAATCTTGAACTTGTTTGATTCGATTTACTACTACTGGGTTGGATCTGTCTGGATGATTAACTGGTTTGTTTGGTTCTGGTCATGTAGACTCGTTTGAGTCTGTCCGTACCAGGATCGGTTCTAAGTTCTGATTGATTTGTTATCCTTCACCTGAATTTCGTTCCTCGATGCTCGTTGGCCTTGACCGAAGCTGACTTGAGGTCATTTGCTGCTCTTGTGTTCACTTCTGGTTTCATTTCACTAATGCCGTGTCTATATGTTGGCTGAGGTACCTCCCACTGGGGTTTTTGAACGGGTTTGGTCAAGCTCGCGGGCGTGGATCAGGTTTGCAAGCGTGTGGACTTTTGGCCAGATTTTGGTATATTCTGTACACACCATTGTGTACTCCGTTCGAGACATTTTGAGGCCGATTATTGCCACCGTTGTCAAGAGGAGCAGTATTTGTCCCTTCTTTTTTTCGAATGAGCCACAACCATCTTTGGGTATTCCTCTCTAATCCAGCTCTGCCCCAATTCTCCTAAAATGCTGGAATGTCTTGATGATTTGTGTAACGCGTATGCTATGTTTTGGTACTGATGTCCTTGATTTCTGGTTGTTGCGTTGGGAGTATTTAATCTGTAAATGCTTTAAGTGTTGTTTGTCTAACCATGAGGTCAGGTTTGTTTCAATAACTTTCGAAAGAAATCACACTTAAGCTTGTTATGTAGGTGATTTGATTACAGCGTAGCAGTTAGTTTTTAAATGAAGAACGTCAAGGATTTTGCTTTCAAAGTATCACATTTCCATTTACTTCTGTTTTCATAGATCTATGTTGTCTAATCCTTGTATATTTTATCACGTGTAAACCATCAGCTTTAAATTCGGTCTCGCATGTGTATATTTGCTGTTTCATATTATCTCTATCTAAGCCCTAGTTATTAGACCTTAGGTCCAAGCCTTAGGATAGAGGGTGAACCCTAAGATTTAGGTGAGCCATGGTCCCACCTAATAAACTGGGTGATCCCTAGACCCAAACCACATCTTATTATAATAACATGTATTAATAAAAACACTTTCTCAAAATTCACCCCAATTTGATTCATCATTTCTTCCAAAAATTTTCCAAAGCCCATGAGGCCCAAAAATCAATTCAGCCCGAATTCCAAATGAGGCCCAAATTTTAATTCGGCCAGAGCCCAATCCATGTGTGGCCCAACCTTGAAAATAATACCAAAGCCCATTTCAAAACATAATCGGCACATCAAGCCTGATTCAAGCCCAACTTGGCCCAAGCCCATAACCAGCCCAATACCCAATCTGGCCCAACTCATCAATTCGGTCCACTACTTAACCCGGCCCAATTCTCAACTCGGCCCACAACCAACTCGGCCCACAACCAATCTCGGCCTAAGTCCAACTCGGCCCACAACCAATCTCGCCCCCCAACCAATCTCGACCCAAGTCCAACTCAGCCCAAGTCCAACTCGGCCCAAGCCCACACAACGCAAGTCAAACCTTGTCCAAAAATGTTGACCATGATCAAAAACATTGACCTTGACCAAAAATGTTGACCTTGACCAAATTTTGACCTTGACCAAAATTTGACCTTGACCAAACTTTGACCCAACCTGAACTTCAATCTAATTCAAACTCGAACCTCAATCCAATTCAAACTCGAACCTCAATCCAATTCGAACTCGGACCTCAATCCAATCAAATTCGACCTCAACTCGACCTCAATCCAAACCGAACTCCAATTCAACTCAAACCTATTTCGTCCAGCTCAATTCAACTCAAACCCAAACACATTTCATCCAATCCACACTCAATTTGTAAATCCCTTTCAAACTCCAAAAATCTATTTTCAAATTTCAAACATTCATTTCACTCGAATTTCATCAAGTTTTCTCAGATTTCAAAGAAACTATTTTGTGGAATTTTAAAGGAAAAACTCTTCTCACATCACAAAAAAAACTCTTCTCAAATGCAGGAAGTTCTTCTCACATATACAGAAAGTTTTCTCCTAAAACATTTCTCAAAATCAGTGTTTCTTCATCGAGAATTCCGAACAAACTTCAAAAGTTTTCCAACTTAGTTTTCAAACTCAAAACTAAACCGTTTTCGGGGAACATGGGATGTCTAACACCTTCAAAGAACGTTTTCTCCCTAGTTAGGCATCACTTGTCTCCCTTCCCAAATAAAAATCCGAGGCGGGGCACTGGGGTCATAACCTCCCTTGTTGCAGTCTGGATCTCTTTAGGCGGGGCATTAGGGTGACAAACCTCCCCTAATTGCAGCCTAGATTTTTACAAGGCGGGGTGCTAGGGAAGTAACGACCTTCCTAGTTGCAGCCGGGATTTCAGAATCGTCTAACTCCCTTCCACCCGATTTCAATGTTTTCGGTTTTTAACGTTTTAAAACCCGGGAGTTAGAGACGTAATTAGGGTTTGACCGAGAGTATCCCATTCATGATACTTCTCTCTAAATCCTATATTTCGACATAAATTCATTGCCCCATCTTTCGAGCCTCGGCACGTACCATTAATTAAGTGTCGTGTTCGAGGGGGTACATAGGGTAATCCCTCGGGGTTATCCGCCCTTTTACAACAAAAAATGATTTTTTGATCTGTAAAAACTTTAAGAGAGACAATTTTGACAATCATTCATCTAAACGATTCAGCCCATCATCATCTCACTCCAAATTTGAAATATCCCAAAACCTCAACCCTTGTAGATTCTCGAACCCGAAAAACCCGGGATCTCTACTCAAACTTCAATTGTCTCACACACTCAAATCATTATCCAAACTCAAATCATTCCAAACTTGAAACATCTCTGAATCCCAACTCCTTCCAAACTTTTATAGTCTCATAGGCCCGAGTGCCTCACAGACTCAAAACATCATAATTTCTCCACAAACGTCTTACAGGCCTCAGCGCCTCACAGACTCAAACACTTCAACCTCTTCCACTATTTTAAGATTCAAACGTCTCACAGACCCGAGCGTCTCACAGGCCTTGACATCTCATTACTCCCACTACATGAACATCCCAATCGTCTCATAGACCCAAGCGTCTCACAGACTAATCTCTCACACCCAAAACTTCAAACCCTTCAAAACTTCCAAAACCCAAACCGTGAACTACGTAAGGTCTGATCTCAACAGGGAGTTGAGTACGTAGGCAACCCACACAGGGTGCGACCCCATTCCAAACAAAAAACCCCTTTCCCCCTCTAAGGTGGCTCTCGTACTTCTCAAAATGCTCAAACCTTCTTCGGCTCCCACAAACTTCAAACCATCAGACCCTAAGTCTTGTCTATTCACTCAAGCTCAGACATTTCCCAAATCTTCATTTCATACTCATCCGAATTCCTCAATTCCCTCTTCTTGGCGCTAGCTTGACAGGAAAGCTCGCCTCATCCATTCTCTTTCTCCCTTCCCATCCTAATCTTATCCTCGGCTTTTAAATGAATCTCTTCAAAAAGGTTTTGAAAGAAGACAATCCCGACAATTGGAGACCGAGGTTTCCTCGGGCACCAATCCGAAGTCGTGGTCGTTGCCGCTTTTAAGGGGTGTAACCCAGTGCGAACCCACGCAGAATCTCTAGTATGATCAGATAAGTCCTATCCATAGGCAACAAATCATCAGAGTCAATTAACGGTTCTTAGAACCCTTTTCCTCCCTTCCTAGTTCCTTAGGTCAAACTAGGTGGCGACTCTAGTCAATTCCGCCTTATAGAGGCATAAGTCCGCGTGGAGCCCATCGAGAGCGGGTGTAGTGCACACTTGCACTCCCCATTATGCTTTCTGGGAAAGACGGACGATTTAGTAGGTATTTGAGGGCCGCCATGAATAACGGTTTTCACCCTCCACAGAATGGCATTATAGGATCTAGGCTTTTTAGTCAGACCGTATTTAGATAGACCCCCCCTCATACCGAAAAATCACCCTCCACAGAATGGCGACTCTGCTGGGGAAAACTTGAGTAAGTTTTTCTCAAACTCAAGGAAGACTGAACTCCATTCAAAATTGTCGGGACTTCCCCACTTCTTTCAAAACCTTCAAGAGATTCATTCAAGCCTCTAGGATTATTCTACTCCACACTTTGAGTGTGTATCTGATGAGGACAGATAGGATTTGTTAGATCCTCAACAAACATTGCAACAATTGGGTTAATAATTAGCTCACAATTAGAAAGAGACACTTAGGATTGAATGAAGCTAACTTCCCTTTAGGTTAATAAACAACCAATTTGGAATCACTTTCAAGATAAAACTCTTAGCAAATAGGGTGGTCTTGACTTCATCGCTTTCATATTTATGTTATGATTGTGGGGTGCATTGGGAGGGTAGCTTAGGACATGCATTCCTCTGTGTCACCCGATTTATCCACGAGTCACGGAATCCCGACCGGTCCACGGTTGATTTCCCATGAGCTGGGTCATTTATATAAATGGCTAACCCACGGGGCAAGATGGTCATCGACCTACGCCCTGCAGGCTCATGATCCAAAAATACCCTCCATTATCCGTGTCTAAGCCAGCATATAGTGAACCATGAGCCTTCAGTGTCCAGCTGCCTAATCCGGTGTCTAAGACGGGTTGTACGGGTAGTCACCCCCTTTGTATGCCGCCTGTCTGACCACCCTTCTATCTTGCCCTGAAGATTGCATGGCTCAGTTCTCCATTGTTCCTTTGCACCACGGGTGTCTCTAAAGCCCAATGTCACGCTACACGTCCATAGAGGATCCCGTATTTACCGGATACCCATACATGGCACAACGTAGTCAGTGAATAATTTGGACTTTAGACACACCTGACCGTGCAGATGACGAGAGACCCGTTCCCATGCAATACTTCCCAGAGTTTCCCGAAAAGTGGGGTGTTGTCGGATCATCACTGGCCGAGGCGTATGTTTCTTTACCATCTCGGGTATCCTGACCTTTCGAACTTAAGCACTCCGGACTTTCTTGATAACGTGCCCCATAAAGGCATAGCAGAGAAAAACCCCGAGAGATGATAGTGAAGGGATGATGGTTCCCCCGGTGAGACGGAGTCATAATTGACCTGGAAAGTGATTATCCCAACATTAACACTTACAGCTCCACATCAAATATAGCCACGATTTACTTTATGCTATACCTGCGTGCAAACCATTTTTTTTCAAACCAACCTGTTTTAAAACGTTCGGAATTCTCTTTGTATGTCTCTTAAAGCTTTCTTACGAGCTCGTTTAATTTTGAATCCCACCTATACTTTACTCATAAACATTTGGGGTTTTAAAACCTGCCACTTCATCTTTAAAATGTAATTTCCAAAAAGATTTTCAAAAATAGATTTCGAAAACCTATTTTCTACAAATGAATTTCAAACAACATTCTTTACCATCATTATTTCAAAATAGTTTTCGAAAACAGTTTTTAAAGTTGATTTTCACAAACGTATTTCAAAATAAATGACTCAGTCCCCATGTTGTGACCCGTTATTTTTTGAAGTTCTGTCCACCTTCAAGAGCAGCGGTCATTACTGTGGAGCGTACTAGTCATTTCGTGTTTTCGCAAAAGTGGTGGATTTTCTCAACGATATTGTGCTCGATCATTCACCTTTCCTTTCTCAAAAACGCCCCTCATTTTCCTTCACCGAAGCAAGTGGAGTGCATGAAAACCAACAACGATTCGAGCCGAAAACCGGGGGTGTACCAACCCGAGTCAAGCGACACGAAGATCAGCAACACCGGTTCAAGTTCAAACTGTTGAAAATCAGAAGAACACCAACCCGTTTTGTTTGATCACAATACTGCTTCGCTGCAACAACCTGAACTCGAGCGAGCAACCAGTCAAACGCCCGAAGACGAGCGAACAGCCAATCAGGAGCCCGAAGACGATTGAGCAGTCAGTCAGAAGCTCGAAGACGAAGCAAAAGAATTCGGGAGAAGTTTTTAAGCTCAAACTCCCCCATTTAATGACTTTTAGAATTGATGTATAGGTTTTCCCCTAGCATTCTTTTCTCTCTCGTCCATTTTGAATAGATTACATGTATAGGTTTACACATTCCCTTTGAATTTATTTAGGTCAATGTGTATAGGGTTCCCCATCCCCTATTTTGTTTGCGAATGATCGAGTATCAAAATTTCTATTGAGGAAATCCACCACTTTGAAAACACGCGTTTTCAAAATTGTTTTTCTAAAACTTGGTTTCTTTTGGCATGCACGAATAAAGAGAAGAATGAATAAGGAACGACTCCTCACAGTTATATATCATTTATCAACTTTGCTTTATGGGGCGAGAATTCACGGTATCTACAGGAGGTATCCCCTAAATAAACAACACCAACAAATGCAACCGAGCACAAAGCAAAACACATGCATCGCATTCCACACAAAAAAAGTCACTTGCACTTCCAGCCATTTCAATTCCATCAATCATTCACGAGTCGTGTCCATCTCAAAAATTGCATAACCATGTGTTTCATTGTCACCACACCACCACACTTTCATCCCAATATCTCGACCGCCAGCCCGATCTCAGAGGGATAGAAAAGAAAACCGAGTTCAAACCTCTCCCACTCAGAATCACCATGCGCGTCAGTGACTAAAAGGGAAAGAGCGTGTCATACCGTGGGACCACCATGCGGGAGTTATCACTCCCTAAAAATCCAAATTCCAAAAACCAATCACCAACCCGGCCTCACTTGAGAGTCTCTACCCTGACAGTGACCCCAGCAGCTAGACCAGCTTCAGAGTTTATAATGGAGGGATGAGCTTCATAGACCATCAACTGGAACCGACTCAAGTGAGACTAGGTGTAGCCTTACCACGCATGCATTGCATCCAAAAAAAAACAAAAAAAAAACATTCTGTCAAAACCCAAAGTCAACCATCTCCATTCATCATTTTCAGCATTTCATGCATCATGTGTACATAGTAGTTCCATATTACCACAACACATTGCATGGTAGATGTACTGCATACACTCGTATCGAAACGACATCTTTGGGGAAAATCTTAAGAGATTGATTGAACAGCATGCCTGAATCACTAAACTCTCGACCCGTCAATGAACACAAGGGTCTAATCAAAATCAGTACCACAAACCAAGTGAGTAGTGTGCGGAGAGCGGTATTTTCTCTTGAATTTCAAGTGAGCGTTTTGGACAATCCATTGAGCGACGAGGGAAGGTAGAGAGAGTCAATCGAGGTAAAACCATGAGCGGCATGTGCATTCCTTCAGCACATGGAGAGGCATAATAAATAGTGAGATCAGTGTCGATAACGAGATAAGAACCGTGATTCATGCAAAGATCCGAGAAGTAGTAGGAAAGCAATCATTAACTAATGAGAATGACGAGGCACTTAGGATCAAAAATCTCCACAAAACCAAAAGACTTTGATTGCCCTGTACATAATCCCTTAGTGAGCCCCGCTGAGCCTGTCACGATAAACCTTTTTCTGCGAACTCCACAACATGCCACCTGACATATACATACTTACCCTTGCAACAGAGGATCTCAAAGGAGCCGGAACCATGGCCCCTCCCACCATCTTTCACAAACACAATAAAGGAAATGTTTGAAGAAATCAGTGAGTCAATGCAACTCTCTCCAAAGCCAAACACCAAAAAAGAACATCAAAAATATTCAAGAAGATCGATGAGTCAATGTAACTCCAAAGCTCAAAACCAAAATACAAAGCAGAGAATGCTTGAGAAAGTTGATGAGCCAAATGCAATTTCAAAAACAAAATGAGAAGAAAGTTCAAATCGAACACCAGAAGAGGCAAGAAGGAGAAATCCAAATCAGAAGGACCAATGATGTCCCGAAGAAATCAAAAGGTTATCAAAACCAGTCTAATCATTCCACCCATGGCGAAGGCGAAACATATCATCTGTTGCACAAAAACTCCACAATTACCAAATAAATCCTCCAGTCCCATGTGACATACATCATACCTCTCAGCCCCGTTATAACCCAATAAAAGACCTCTGACTCGTTAGTTGATGAGCGGTAACCGAAAGTATCGGATCTGAAACATGAATCATAAGCTTCGTACTTGTTATCAACATGTCTGTCATACCAAAGGGACCATGAGCGTATGAGCGTGACCTTACCCCACAAGGTCTTATGAGTGCGAGTGAATCTTCAGTCTAAGCACCAAATCATAAACAACCTACCCCATTGTAGGAAAGGAACTTGTAAGGATTGGAAAGTCCAGAACCTCGAAAGAAATTCTAAGGAAATACTGCTCCGAGCATCGAGAGCATCATCACACCATTTGCACACACAGCCATACTCATGAAAGATTGACCCATATCCCTCCGTGAGAGGAAAGTGATTCACGCATTCTAGCTCAACAATCACTCAAGATCAAACTGAAGATGTCTTATATTCGTAAACCTCATATTAATAGGGATAGGACCGTACCTTCTCTCCAAAAATTGCATACACATTTTGCATCAGTTAGCATTTGCATGCATCATAACCACTTCATTTTCAACATCCGGCTGGTAAGAACCATGCCTAGTCTCGTGGAAGGTCGACTTCAGTTTCCCGCTATCGAAGCTCATCGCAAAATCAAAAGAAATCAAAACCGAGGCCATCCGGAGCCATACGACGATCTTCCCGGAGCCATCCAGCGTCATCGGGCCTCATCAACATCATATCCAAAACCAAACTAGAGCCATGCGAGAGCCATCCTCAAACGTTGAGACCGTCCTAGGGACCTCAAGACTATACACGAGCCATTTCGTCACCAGGGCTTTGCCTACAAAGTTCGAACTACGTCAGGTCTGATCTCAATACGGAATTGAGTACGTAGGCAGCCCGCCCAGGGTGCGACCACCTCAAAGGAAAAATGCCCCTTTCTTCCTCGCTATCACCAAATAGAGCCATCTCGTGGCCCTTCCCGGAGCCATCCCGAGCTATCCTGGAGCCATCATGAGAGAACCCTGAAGTCATAACCGGGCCGAAGCCATCCATCCATGACCAAGAATTTATCTACCACATCAAAATACGTCAAACACAACACAATCCACTAATCACATCAACCCACCATTCGACTCAAAATCTCAATCCAAATCGAAACCCACCAACCACCCCAGAGCCGTTGCTCATAATGGGGTCATGAATCATGTCGGAGCCCTCTGACCACACTGGAGCCACCCAACCGCACCGGAGCCATCAACGTAATCCGGAGCCATCAGTCCATACCAGAGCCATCACCACATGCCAAAGTCATCTCAAAATTTGAAACGACTCTGGAGCCGTCTGCTCACACAAAACCTACATCCACAAACAGGGAGTTTAATTCAATTAATACATTGGTTAATCACCACACATCACATATCATCTGCATATACCCACAAAATTTGCTCGCTATCTGACGCATCTGCACACCCGCTAGACAGCTATTGCGCTACTAGTGCGGTCGACTTTTCGTTTTACGCCCGCTAGACAGCTATTGCGCTACTAGTGCGGTCGACTTTTTTTACACCCCTAGACAGCTATTGCGCTACTAGTGCGGTCACATTTCATTTTACACCCGCTAGACAGCTATTGCGCTACTAGTGCGGTCGACATTTCATTTTACACCCGCTAGACAGCTTTTGCGCTACTAGTGCGGTCGACTTTTCGTTTTACACCCGCTAGACAGCTATTGCGCTACTAGTGCGGTCGACTTTTCGTTTTACACCTGCTAGACAGCTATTGCGCTACTAGTGCGGTCGACTTTTCGTTTTACACCCGCTAGACAGCTATTGCGCTACTAGTGCGGTCGACTTTCATTTTACACCTGCTAGACAGCTATTGCGCTACTAGTGCGGTCGCCTTTCGTTTTACACCCCTAGACAGCTATTGCGCTACTAGTGCGGTCGACTTTTCGTTTTACACCCGCTAGGCAGCTATTGCGCTACTAGTGCGGTCGACTTTTGTTTTACACCCGCTAGACAGCTATTGCGCTACTAGTGCGGTCGACTTTTCATTTTACACCCTGCTAGCACTATTTGCGCTACTAGTGCGGTCGACTTTTCATTTTACACCTGCTAGACAGCTATTGCGCTACTAGTATGGTCGCCTTTCGTTTTACACCCGCTAGGCAGCTATTGCGCTACTAGTGCGGTCGACTTTTCGTTTTACACCCGCTAGACAGCTATTGCGCTACTAGTGCGGTCGACTTTTCATTTTACACCTGCTAGACAGCTATTTGCGCTACTAGTGCGGTCGACTTTTCATTTTACACCTGCTAGACAGCTATTGCGCTACTAGTACGGTCGCCTTTCGTTTTACACCCGCTAGGCAGCTATTGCGCTACTAGTACGGTCGCCTTTCGTTTTACACCCCTAGACAGCTATTGCGCTACTAGTATGGTACCGAACTTGCATTCTAGGCTCGTCATAAGTCCTATGGCTAGATATCAAGAGGTCTAGTTGAGGCTCGTCATAAGTCCTCATACTCTCGATTGCATTATAGGCTTGTCATAAGTCCTATAGTTAGACGTCAAGAGGTCTAATTGAGGCTTGTCATAAGTCCTCGTACTTCCAATCACATTCATACACTCACGGTCACGTCCCAATGCACCACTAAACCGTTGTGAGAATTTTTGGCGCCCCGTCAACCTTGATCCAATTCTGCAAGTCTTCTATTGCAGAATTGAATCAAGGGGAGCCATCTGTAGACACCAAAAATTCTCACCCCATAAAGCAAAATCCGAAATACAAATAGAATAAGAGGGGTCGTCGCCTTCTTTTTCAAAAATATTCAAAAGATATCATGCGTGCCAAAATGAAGCCACTATTTTATAAGACAGTTTTCGAACCAATTTTTTTTCAAACATTAAAAAAAACAAAAAAAACGATAGTCCAGTTTCAAAACCGTCCCTCTTTGTTTATTCACTTATTTTACTATCTTATTTTTGTTTATATTCTATTTATTTATTTATTCATCTATCCGTTTTTTTCTTTTATTCTACTATCTTTTTTATTTTCTATACACACTCATTTTCATCTTTCAAACGCATCCACACTTGATTGAAGTCTGGTCTAGCCCAGTCCCATAGCCCATTCCATTCCAGCTCCAAGCATTGGACATACAGGCCCAAACAAAGCTCAAACAACCACACTCAAAAACCCTAAACCCCACCCTCTCATTATAAAAGAACTTGTACAGTAGCCAGAACAGGGCGAACCGATTTCCATCTTCTTTCCCCGGCTTTCTTTGGCCATTTTTTTTTTCCATGTTTTCGAAACAAGAGGAAGAACCGACGTTGTTCATCACCTTCTTCCTGGTTCTTTCTCTCAAATGAGAAAACCCAAAACTACTCAAATCGTCACTTCCCCTGTAATTTTGCAATCCGACTGGCGGAGAAGGACATCGCCTCCTTCCTTCGAATCTCCTATCCCATGGAATCGCACCCTTCATCAACGCCACACTCCAGCCTATTTCCTCCTTCGTTTCGCTAATTACCTAACCCTTTCCAAGCATTCTCGTCTCCCCGTTCGAACTCTCTTTAGTCGGCTTATCCAAGCTTCACACCGTTGACTACTGTCTCACACCACCACGAAATATCATCACCGACGCTGGCTCCTATCGGTTTAAGCTTCTCGGTTTGTACGAGCAGAGATCGGGAGTTAGAAGGAGCAAACCCGAATTTAAACCAGCACGTGAAACTCCATCTCGAAAGGTACTCTTCTCCTTCCTTTTGCTCCATTCTGACCTGAGCTCGAAGGTGATGGATGTTGAGTGTCAGGCTAGGTTTCGCTGAGTCGATTTACTGTCTTCTCACTTCCTTCGTTATCGACTTGTTTAACTATGTCGATTTCATCCCTGCTATGCGCGCCTGATCGATGGTTTGTGTGTGGTTGGTTTCAGTCCAATAATCCCTACGGTTCGTTTTGCGTTTCAATATTCTGTACATGCCATTGTTAACGTTTTGAAGTGTTGGACCGACACTTCTTGTGTAGTATGGTGATTGATTTGAAGGCTTAGTTATCTGCTTTCGTCTCCTCTCGTTAAACGCTTTGTGCAAGATGGCGAATGATATGCGTTTATTTGTGAGGTATGAGATTATTCTTCGTTTTGTTTAATCATCCGCTTCGAGCCGGTCAATCTGAATATAATCTTGAACTTGTTTGATTCGATTTACTACTACTACTGGGTTGGATCTGTCTGGATGATTCTGGTTTGTTTGGTTCTGGTCATGTAGACTGTTTGAGTCTGTCCGTACCAGATCGGTTCTAAGTTCTGGATTGATTGTTATCCTTCACCTGATGTTCGTTTCCTCGATGCTCGTTGGCCTTGACCGAAGCTGACTTGAGGTCTTTGCTGCTCTGTGTTCACTTCTGGTTTCATTTCACTAATGCCGTGTCCTATATGTTTGGCTGAGGTACCTCCCACTGGGGTTTTGAACGGGTTTGGTCAAGCTCGCGGGCGTGGATCAGGTTTGCAAGCGTGTGGACTTTTGGCCAGATTTTTGGTATATTTCTGTACACACCATTGTGTACTCCGTTCGAGACATTTTGAGGCCGATTATTGCACCGTTGTCAAGAGGACAGCAGTATTTGTCCCTTCTTTTTTTCGAATGAGCCACAACCATCTTTGGGTATTCCTCTCTAATCCAGCTCTGCCCCAATTCTCCTAAATGCTGGAATGTCTTGATGATTTGTGTAAACGCGTATGCTATGTTTTTGGTACTATGTCCTTGATTTCGGTGTGTTGCGTGTGGGAGTATTTAATCTGTAAATGCTTTAAGTTGTTGTCTAAACCATGAGGTCAGGTTTGTTTCAATAACTTTCGAAAGAAATCACACTTAACTTGTTATGTAGGTGATTTGATTACAGCGCAGCGTAGCAGTTGTTTTTAAATGAAAGACGTCAAGGATTTTGCTTTCAAAGTATCACATTTCCATTTACTTCTGTTTTCATAGATCTATGTTGTCTAATCCTTGTATATTTTATCACGTGTAAACCATCAGCTTTAAATTCGGTCTCGCATGTGTATATTTGCTGTTTCATATTATCTCTATCTAAGCCCTAGTTATTAGACCTTAGGTCCAAGCCTTAGGATAGAGGGTGAACCCTAAGATTTAGGTGAGCCATGGTCCCACCTAATAAACTGGGTGATCCCTAGACCCAAACCACATCTTATTATAATAACATGTATTAATAAAAACACTTTCTCAAAATTCACCCCAATTTGATTCATCATTTCTTCCAAAAATTTTCCAAAGCCCATGAGGCCCAAAAATCAATTCAGCCCGAATTCCAAATGAGGCCCAAATTTTAATTCGGCCAGAGCCCAATCCATGTGTGGCCCAACCTTGAAAATAATACCAAAGCCCATTTCAAAACATAATCGGCACATCAAGCCTGATTCAAGCCCAACTTGGCCCAAGCCCATAACCAGCCCAATACCCAATCTGGCCCAACTCATCAATTCGGTCCACTACTTAACCCGGCCCAATTCTCAACTCGGCCCACAACCAACTCGGCCCACAACCAATCTCGGCCTAAGTCCAACTCGGCCCACAACCAATCTCGCCCCCCAACCAATCTCGACCCAAGTCCAACTCAGCCCAAGTCCAACTCGGCCCAAGCCCACACAACGCAAGTCAAACCTTGTCCAAAAATGTTGACCATGATCAAAAACATTGACCTTGACCAAAAATGTTGACCTTGACCAAATTTTGACCTTGACCAAAATTTGACCTTGACCAAACTTTGACCCAACCTGAACTTCAATCTAATTCAAACTCGAACCTCAATCCAATTCAAACTCGAACCTCAATCCAACTCGACCTCAATCCAATTCGAACTCGGACCTCAATCCAATCAAATTCGACCTCAACTCGACCTCAATCCAAACCGAACTCCAATTCAACTCAAACCTATTTCGTCCAGCTCAATTCAACTCAAACCCAAACACATTTCATCCAATCCACACTCAATTTGTAAATCCCTTTCAAACTCCAAAAATCTATTTTCAAATTTCAAACATTCATTTCACTCGAATTTCATCAAGTTTTCTCAGATTTCAAAGAAACTATTTTGTGGAATTTTAAAGGAAAAACTCTTCTCACATCACAAAAAAAACTCTTCTCAAATGCAGGAAGTTCTTCTCACATATACAGAAAGTTTTCTCCTAAAACATTTCTCAAAATCAGTGTTTCTTCATCGAGAATTCCGAACAAACTTCAAAAGTTTTCCAACTTAGTTTTCAAACTCAAAACTAAACCGTTTTCGGGGAACATGGGATGTCTAACACCTTCAAAGAACGTTTTCTCCCTAGTTAGGCATCACTTGTCTCCCTTCCCAAATAAAAATCCGAGGCGGGGCACTGGGGTCATAACCTCCCTTGTTGCAGTCTGGATCTCTTTAGGCGGGGCATTAGGGTGACAAACCTCCCCTAATTGCAGCCTAGATTTTTACAAGGCGGGGTGCTAGGGAAGTAACGACCTTCCTAGTTGCAGCCGGGATTTCAGAATCGTCTAACTCCCTTCCACCCGATTTCAATGTTTTCGGTTTTTAACGTTTTAAAACCCGGGAGTTAGAGACGTAATTAGGGTTTGACCGAGAGTATCCCATTCATGATACTTCTCTCTAAATCCTATATTTCGACATAAATTCATTGCCCCATCTTTCGAGCCTCGGCACGTACCATTAATTAAGTGTCGTGTTCGAGGGGGTACATAGGGTAATCCCTCGGGGTTATCCGCCCTTTTACAACAAAAAATGATTTTTTTGATCTGTAAAAACTTTAAGAGAGACAATTTTGACAATCATTCATCTAAACGATTCAGCCCATCATCATCTCACTCCAAATTTGAAATATCCCAAAACCTCAACCCTTGTAGATTCTCGAACCCGAAAAACCCGGGATCTCTACTCAAACTTCAATTGTCTCACACACTCAAATCATTATCCAAACTCAAATCATTCCAAACTTGAAACATCTCCTGAATCCCAACTCCTTCCAAACTTTTATAGTCTCATAGGCCCGAGTGCCTCACAGACTCAAAACATCATAATTTCTCCACAAACGTCTTACAGGCCTCAGCGCCTCACAGACTCAAACACTTCAACCTCTTCCACTATTTTAAGATTCAAACGTCTCACAGACCCGAGCGTCTCACAGGCCTTGACATCTCATTACTCCCACTACATGAACATCCCAATCGTCTCATAGACCCAAGCGTCTCACAGACTAATCTCTCACACCCAAAACTTCAAACCCTTCAAAACTTCCAAAACCCAAACCGTGAACTACGTAAGGTCTGATCTCAATAGGGAGTTGAGTACGTAGGCAACCCACACAGGGTGCGACCCCATTCCAAACAAAAAACCCCTTTCCCCCTCTAAGGTGGCTCTCGTACTTCTCAAAATGCTCAAACCTTCTTCGGCTCCCACAAACTTCAAACCATCAGACCCTAGTCTTGTCTATTCACTCAAGCTCAGACATTTCCCAAATCTTCATTTCATACTCATCCGAATTCCTCAATTCCCTCTTCTTGGCGCTAGCTTGACAGGAAAGCTCGCCTCATCCATTCTCTTTCTCCCTTCCCATCCTAATCTTATCCTCGGCTTTTAAATGAATCTCTTCAAAAAGGTTTTGAAAGAAGACAATCCCGACAATTGGAGACCGAGGTTTCCTCGGGCACCAATCCGAAGTCGTGGTCGTTGCCGCTTTTAAGGGGTGTAACCCAGTGCGAACCCACGCAGAATCTCTAGTATGATCAGATAAGTCCTATCCATAGGCAACAAATCATCAGAGTCAATTAACGGTTCTTAGAACCCTTTTCCTCCCTTCCTAGTTCCTTAGGTCAAACTAGGTGGCGACTCTAGTCAATTCCGCCTTATAGAGGCATAAGTCTGCGTGGAGCCCATCGAGAGCGGGTGTAGTGCACACTTGCACTCCCCATTATGCTTTCTGGGAAAGACGGACGATTTAGTAGGTATTTGAGGGCCGCCATGAATAACGGTTTTCACCCTCCACAGAATGGCATTATAGGATCTAGGCTTTTTAGTCAGACCGTATTTAGATAGACCCCCCCCTCATACCGAAAAATCACCCTCCACAGCGGTGGAGGAGAGGATCTGTCGCCCGCATGCTTGCTCCTGCCTCCGGACTGAGGAGCCTCCTGGGAAGGGGCGTCGGATGACTCCGGAGAAGAGCCGCCCTCCGCAGCATCCTCTACAATACCTTTGCCCTTACTGGACGGGATTTCGTAAGCCTTTTTTCCCTCCGGAGCACCACCTTCCTTTATTATAACTCCGCGCACAGGTCGTCGCGCCCGTTCAGGCTCAGGGTCAACGGAGGGGGGAGCAGCAGCTACGAGAAACAAAGTCATAAGTAATCGAACAAATTCAAAGGTTAAAACAAAAGGAAAAAGGCTATTGAAAGGTATACCAGTGGAAAAAAATGGAATCGGTATTTTGAGTTAAAGCTTCATCTACGCAAAAAAAAGCCATGCAGATCAGGGAAGAGGGATGATATGGGAGTTAAATCCACATCTTTTTTAACTCCACCCGGACTGCAGGCAGGAGTGGACACGGGAGTACCTGTTTCCGAAGGAACAACAGCAAGGGAACCGGTGGAACCAGCTTCGGTAACATGCTTTTCCCTTCGTACTAATTTTATTGTTGACTGTTCAACTTTCTTAGGCCCCTCGGGGGTTTTCCTCTTAGCACCGATAGTTTTGCTGCCGGAAGGACTCCGAGCTTTTCCATCGGAAGGAGCAGGAAGAGCTCCCTTTTTCTCTTCGGTGGCCCGGTTATCAACAAGCTCCCAGCTGTAACGGAGGGAGAATTTTCCACCCGATTGGACAAAAGCTGCGGTGCAAAGGGGAAGTGAGAAAGACGTCTGAAATATAATAAAAAAGGGGCACTCAGGAAAAAATACGTATGGTCGATATTCCTCCGAGTCTTGTCCAGCTTCTCTCCGGAGAGGAAGAAGGTGATGGGATGAAGCGCCGACGGGCTTAGCCTCTTGAGTATGTCTCCGGTTGGAGAAGAATTGCCTGAAGAGGGTAACGGAGCGGCAAGCTGCCCCTTAGCTATATCTCCAATATGGGGGACTCCGATAAAAGTCCCCCTCAGTGGGTAGAAGACGAACCAGTTGGAGGACCAACCGCTCTCCAAGCTCACACACTTGAAGAAGGAATACCCGGGCGTGGCCAGGATGGATATGTCCTCCTCCGTGGTAGTTGTATTCAGCCTGGTTGTGAAAAAATTCACAAACTCCCGTGCGTCGGGAGTAATGTCGTTCTCCACACAGATGGTGAGAAAGGCATGCAGACAGCCTAGGGCGTTGGGATTCAGGTGAGCAAGAGTACATCGTCGACGTGAAAGAAAACCAAGAACAAAGGGGTGCGAAGGAAAACGCAGGCCACGGTGAAGATGTTCCCGATACACAACGAAACCATTCCTAAAATAGTTAAAGGGATGCGTCGTCGGCTCCGGCACGCAAATCTTCGACCCCAGTGGGACTTGCACGCCTTTCATGAGTTTCCTCAAGTCTTTCACGGAAAGACTGGAACCGGTGCCCAGGCGAGGATAGTCCCCGCCGATGTCTTTGGTTGGGGTAGCAGAGTCTTCCAGGACGCAGTTCCCCCCGTCAACGAAAAGTGTCGATCCCGCCGGCGCCGGAATGGAAGAGCTTGGGTTTGACAGGTCCATTACGAACAGAGAAAGGCGAAGATTCAGGCGAGCAAAAGGCAGGGAAAAGCACGAAAGAGAGAAGACGCAAGAACAGAAAGCGAGGAATTGGGGAGCAGAAAAGAAAAGAGGAAGGAAACTGCCCACTATATATAAGCAAGAAAACGAAAGGTCAAGGTCAGGAAGCAAAGAAGAAAATGGAGGGCAAGTGCGTGAAAACTCAGAGAAGTTCAAAAGTTTGAAAAAGCGAAGGGAAGAAAAGAAGGGAGGAGAATGGCCTTAAATAGGCGGAAATTGGGCACACTCTACCAGAGGGTAATCATAGCCTACTGCTGCAGGTGTGTCAGGGAAAATAGCTTCAGAAGGCGAGACGGCGATAGTTAAAGTAGGGCGCGTCGCTAGGCCTCCGGTAGATCTCCAACGGTAGGAATTCCGAGGAAAAAAAGAAACAATTCTAAGACCTCTTTCCTTTTCTTTTTTTTTAAAAAAAGAGGTCTTGTGGGACTAGGAGGGGTGGAGCAGAATGCCAAAATTTTAAACGACAAAGAAGATCTTTTCTTGGAAAACAAGAAAAAATCTTGTGGGACTGATGAAGTGGGGTTCCACCACGCGAAGTAACCAAGTGGCTAGCGAAGGGTACATGCCGCCTGCGGAGACAATAGAAAAGCCTCCTACCGGTCCCAAGATCGGACCCTCGCGTCCGGAGAGCCATTCTTTGAATAGACTGCGGAAGAACGATAGGCCATATAGGTCTCCCTGCCAGCGAAGCGAAGCAAGGCCCTCTCCGGTAGACTGGAAGTAACTATTCGGTAAAGGGAATAAATTATAGGAAAACCTTGTATATGGGAGAATATTCTAGAATAGTGTAGGCCCACAGAAACGGTTATACTCTATAGAAGGGCCTATAAATAAGAATAGTAAGCTACGTAAGAAGGTACGCTTTGATCAATACATCGTTAGGCATTCTCTTTGCAACTTTCATCTGAATATGAGATCTACTCAATCTCAATTAAAGCAATTCCTTTTCAATTTTCCTTACCCCACAAGAATGGTCTCTGAATCAACACAATTTTCTCCACCGCCGCCTTGGGTATACGGAAGAGACTAATATAGTACATAGGTAGACTATCCAAAACTGATCACGTACGGAATCATTCACGCTGCAATGTAATTTTTAATTAATCATCTATCACTCATGATATCATTTAGGGTGCGTTCACTTTGAGGCAAGGAAACGGAATGGAATCAGGAAAGAGAATGGAAAGGAAAGGAAAGGGATTCCCCGAATCAAGAAGTCTGTTTGATTGTACACGGAAACAGAATAGAATTCTCAATGATTGTCTTTGTTGTTGTTTGGTTCCAAAGAAAGAAGTATTAATACATATTTACATATATATATATATTTATCTAATTTGTATGCAACTTATACTAATATTTATATATATATATATATATTAATAGCATATATAAATAGTTTGTAAATTATAAATGAAAATATTAATATTTATATAGTTTATATTATGTATATTTTTTTAAAAAAATTCTATATATAATTTTTTTTAATTTTATAGTTTAAGTTATAAAAAATTTATTAATAGATATATATATAATAATATTTATTTAAACTATAAAAAATATAAATAAATATTTATATAAATTATGTATACTTTATATATTATTATTTTTAGTTTTATAGTATTTAAATTTTAAATAATATTATTTAAAAATATTATAAAATTGTAAATAATATATATAAATATTTTTATATATATAATATATATAATATTTATTTAAATTTAAAAAATATATATATATATTTTTATATCATTTAAAGTATAAATAATATTTATTAATATTAATATCTATTATATATAATATTGTTCATATTTATTTAAATTATAACTAATATGTATAAATGATTATATATTCATATTTGTTTAAATAATATATATTTATTTCAGAATTTTATTGTAATTGAATTATATTATTATATATATATTATTCATTCATTTTTTCAAATATAAATAATATATTACCATTATATAGTACATATTATTATTTTAAAAAATTATAAATGTTATATATATTAAAATTTTATAATAATATATATATATATTCATATTGATATCCATATTTATATTTATATAAAGTAAAAAAATATTTGTATTTCTATTAGATAAAAATATTGTATATTAATATTTATAAAAATTATGTATCATATATTAGTATTTATATAAATTATATTATATATATATATATATATATATATATATATATATATATATAATATTTGTTTATGTTATAGATGATGATAGGGGTAAGAGGGAGGAAAAGGAAAACCTTTCCCTGGGATATTGGGGGGAATCACCAAAAGGGAATTGGGGGTTTTTGAAACCTGAAGTGAGGGAAACGGAATCATTAAAAATACAAAACAAACACCCACAAAGGGAATGATTCCGTTTCCCTTTGTTGATTACCCCAAAGTGAACGCACCCTTATTTTTCATTCTTGAAAACAGCCATGCACTCACGTGCACTACTAATCTCACAGCCATATACCATATTCATGACGGAATTTTCACAAATTCATGCACTCACGACGAAATATATATGCCACATTATTTGACGATCAAATTGTATCGGCACATGCACACTTGAGAAACGCAACACTTAATTAAGAACGGGAAGGGCAGCTACGTCATTAACAAGGTGAATAATCAGTTGCGGAACTAGAAATCTTGTTTAGGGAGGGTTAAAAATTTTTTTGACACCCAGAAATTGTTTAGGGGGGCTAAAAAAAATTTTGACACTAATTTTCTTTAAAACTTTATATTATATTGTATTTTTAAAAAATTTATAAGAGTTTTTTGACACTAATTTTCTAGCCCCCCTCTCCGTCCGCCCCTGTGGACAGTGGCGGAGGCAAAGCCTGTCTGGAGGGAGCAAAACACCCCCTAACTTTGTTAAATTACATAAATTTGTAGTGTAAAAAAAAATTTTTAGAAAAATTTAGTAAAAACACCCCCTAATTTTTTATAATTCTGTCTTTGACCCCCTCAACTTGTATTTCTGGCTCCGCCCCTGCCTGTGGATAATATTTATCTAAATGGAGTTGGCGCTGCAGTATATAAGCAAGTTAGGGTTCGATCATACGAGGTGCTTGACGCGGGGCTGCGCCTCCAACAGAGGCTTGCCTCTTCTCTCTTTCATACACAAGTTTATCATTGTTAGCATTCCACAATTCTCACAGATGATTAATATAAAGACACGTGATGACAAAAAGTGGAGCGGGGAATCTTCTACCAGAGTTTCTTCTTTCCTTTTTTCTAATTTGTTCAATGTGTTATACCCTTGTTGTTATTTTTCCAAATTATATATTTATGTCTGAGTAGTTAGATTAGCTCTTTAGATTGAGGTAGCAAACCAGATCTTAATATTTATTTTGTAATCTTTTTACTAATTCAACAATGCAATAGTTTAATTCCAGTTCTTCATGCGCTTTAATCTTCTGATCAATTATTAAAGCTATATTTGTAGTTTTCTAATCAAAATGCGGTGTTGAAATTAGTAAACAAGACATAGGAAGTTAAACCAGATTAATGACTAGAAGCATGGTTTGTCTATAGGTTAATCTGTCTCCAATAGGAATTGGTTATAAAGCAATTGGTTAGAATTGACTTGGGCATGGTTTGTGGCTTGTTATTTCTACCATTTAGGATTCGTCATATAGGGACTGGTAAACGGATTAATTAAGATTCCCGAGTTTATTGTAGAATTAGGGAAGAGTTTATTAATAGATTAATAAAGTGAAGGTTTGCAAATCAATCTAGGTTTCTTTTTTAAGTTTTAATCTCTATTAAATTATTCAGTTTATTTTATTTATTTTATTATTTTATTGTTTGTTCATTAAGCTAATAATTTAGTTAAATTGAGTAAACCCTTAAAAGGTGACATTTTTCTGTTTTCTTAGTTTAGTTTCTCAATTAGTTCATAGATTGTCAATTAATTGAACGAGGTCCTTGAGATCGACAACCCCCCACTCAATTCACTATTCCATAAAATGATAGGTACACTGCCTAGGTAGAGATAGTAACATATTTATGCTACAACCGGTCTCCTTGTCTCTATCTTCCTCAGGTGTGCACCTAAAGGAAGTCCTAAAAAGGTACTAGGATACTCCCCTAGATGGCTGCCAAGGACATTTGATACAGCTTCCTTATCCGAGTCATTCAAATTTATGCCGTAAACCACCGACTTATCCTAGTTGATTTCTAATCCTAACATCTCTATGAAAAGGGTTACAATCCACTTCGTCGATCTCAGCTCATGTTTCGAGGGGGTGCCAAAGATCAATGTGTCATCTGCGAATTGCAGATGAGACACTCTAGTTTCATTCGACCCCACTACCATCCCTTTCCTATCCCCTGTACAAATCGCATCGTCTAACAGCCAATTCAAAGCTTCGGTGACTAGAATAAATAGCAATGGGGAGAGTTGGTCGCCTTTCCACAACCCTCGCCTAGGTTTAAAGGTTGAAGTTGGTGTACCATTAAAGAGAATTGCTATTCGAGGGATAGTAATGCATTTCCGGACCCAGCTCTTCCAGATCCTTGGGAAACTAAATATGCCTAGCATTTTTAGGATGAACTTCCAACTTACGGAGTATAGGCTTTCCTAAAGTCAAGTTTGAAAATAAAACCTTTTCTCTTCTTCGCATTCGTCCAATGAAATACCTCGTTTGTTAGTACAGGACCTTCAAGGATATGATGACCCTTAATGAACGCCGATTGAGTGTCTCCCACTAGCTTATTGATTACCAAAGCAAGTTTGTTGGCCATGATTTTGCAATAACTTTGTATATACATCCAATTAAGCTTATTGGCCTAAACTCTTCGAGAGTTTAAGCTCCCACTTTTTTTGGAATAAGCGTGATCCATGTAGTATTTACTTCCCCTAGCATTTGCTCATCAGTAAAGAATTTTAGAACTTCAGCCGTGAAGTCATGGCCAATAATTCTCCACATTTGTTTGATCAAGTTGAAATTATACCCGTCATATCCCGAAGACTTATTCCCATCACATTCCCAAACTATATGATGGATTTCAGCTGTAGTGGGGATTGCTGATAACTCATCTTGCCCTTATGAGATAATCTAAGTCTGTTACTGGTGGTCAGGAATTTACTAGAGGCTGGATCAAATCGAAACATCCCTTTAAAGTACCGCCTTATCTTTTTTCGTATGGCTGTGGGGCTGAAGGATAGCCGACCATTAATCATCAAAGCAGTGATTCTGTTTGCGTTTCAATTTATGGTCGCTCGATGATGGAAGTATCGGGTATTCATGTCATTCTCCTTTAACCTCTTCCCTCGGGACATATGACGACAGTACCTCTCTTCTTTGCAGAGAGTATCCCAAATTTCGGTTTTTAGTTTTGCTCTGGTCATGTTGTGCTCGTCATCTGCACCAAGTTCTATGTCTAACTTATCTAGTTTTCGAGGTCCTTTGATTGCTGATCCAAGATAAGGTCAATCCTCCCGAAGTTTTCTTTGTTCCATTTTTTAGCTTCATTTTCATTTCCTTCAATTTTTATGCATTTGTGAACCATGAAGTGTAGCCCATTCATTATTGAAGAATTCCTCAAAATCTTTACCCTCAAGCCATATATCAAGCGTTCTAAAGGGGTTTGGCCCCCAATTCTGAATCTGCATTGTGATCCACAATAAATCTATGATCGGATAGTTTCCAAGGTTAACCATGCAGAGCAGATTGGGAAAAAGATTCATCCATTCAACTGAGCTAAATGTTCGGTCAATACGGCTCATTGATCTGTTCCAACCCACGTGTACTATTACATCCCGATAGTGGAATTTCATGTAATTCCATCTCTTGTATCCAGTCATTAAACTTAGCCATTGATGTACTAATGTTCATGCTCGGTGCTCATTTTCTTTCGCTGCCAACTCGGACTTCATTAAAGTCCCCTACTGCCAGAAGAATTTCTTTCTCTACTGGAAGGTCATTTCTTGTGGTATCACCCCCCCTTGCCAAATAATTTGCAAAGTCAGCATACCCGGGGTCACCAGTCTCTTCATTCACAAAGATACTCTCATCGGGGAAGAATTCATTAATTGACACACCGTCATCCGGCATCTCCATTCGAGAAAAATGATCTATCACATTCTGAACACCCGGTTTGTCCCGAACCTCAATCTCAAACTCTTGGAGTAGAAGGATCCATCTGAGAAGCCTAGGATTTGCATCCCCCTTGTTTAATAGATTTTTTAACACTGAATGGTCGGTGTGCACAATGACCTTCTTGCCCAAGAGGTAGGATCTGAACTTGTCAAGAGCGAAGACCAATACTAGTAGTTTCTTCTCTATGGTGGCATAGTTCTTTTGGGTGTTATTAAGAGTTCTACTTGAATAGTAGATGCTCCACAATATTTTCACATTCTTTTGGGTGTCATTAAGAGTTCTACTTGAATAGTAGATGCTCCACAATATTTTCACATTCTTTTGGGATAGACCCACTACTGCACAGTCACCAGCATCACACATTATCTCAAATGGGAGACTCCAATCAGGGGATACCACTATAAGAGCTGAGATTAGACACTACTTAAGAGTATTGAAAGCTTCAAGGTACTCACCGGTAAATTCAAACTTGGAATCCTTGGCCAAGAGGTCACAGAGATATTTTGAAATTTTTTAGAAGCCCTTGATGAACCTTTTGTAGAACCCCGCATGACCCAGAAAGCTTATGATATCCTTCACTGATGCAGGAGGAGGTAGTTTTTCAATTACCTCAACCTTATCCTTGTCAACCTTAATTCCCTTAGAAGAGATTTTATGTCCTAAGACAATTCCTTTTGTTACCATGAAGTGGCACTTCTCCCAATTCAGCACTAGGTTTGTCTCCTCACATCGGGTCAAGATGGCCTCCAAGTTGTCCAAACAAGTGTTGAAGCAGGGGCTGAAGACCAAGAAGTCGTTCATAAGGACCTCGATGCTCTTCTATAGAAAGTAGGAGAAGATAGACATCATGCATCTTTGAAAAGTGGCCGGGGCATTGCAAATACTGAAGGGCATCCGGGTGTAAGTAAACGTCCCATAAGGATAAGTGAATGTCGTCTTCTCCTAGTCCTCAGGAGCTATAAGAATTTGAAGGTACCCCGAGTAACCATCCAAGATGCAGTATTAGTCCTGACCCACTAACCTCTCTAGCATCTGATCAAAGAATGGAAGAAGGAAGTGGTCCTTTTTGGTGGCGGTGTACAACTTTTTGTAATCAATGCAAACTCTTCAACCATTTATGGTTCTCTAAGACACAAGCTCACCTTTTGCATTGGGAACTACTGTGATTCCTTCCTTCTTTAGAACCACTTGCATAAGACTCACCCACTTGCTATCGGAGATGGCATAGATGATGTTTGCACCAAAAAGTTTCAGAACTTCTTTCTTGGCCAACTGCTTCATATTCGGACTCAATCTTCTCTAAGGCTAGACCAACGGCTTATAGTCATCTTCCATGAAGATCTGGTGGGTGCAGAAGTGAGGAATAATTCCCTTGATATCGGCAATAGACCATCCAATGGCTCTCTTATGGTTTTGAAGCACCTTCATCAGACTTTCCTCTTGTGCACCTGTCAAAGAAGAGAAGATAATAACAGGTAGAACACACGGGTTAGTCAAATAAGCGTATTTGAGATGAGAGGGTAAAGGTTTCATCTCCATAATGGGAGGCTTCTCAACCGAGGTTAACGACTTCTGAGCAACACGCTCCAATGGTTCTGGTGGTGGGCAACGCGGTCTGTGACAAGCAAATCTGCTATTCAATTCAGCTACTACCACGGTCACTTTAGGGTGAATTTCCTATTCAAGATATGCCTCAAGCAAAGCTAATTCAAGAGCATCATATTTGACAAGAGAAAAAGAATGATCCTGAACAATTGAATCAATTACATTTATTGCAAAAATAGTCTTCGCTTGTGTAACGACCCCAAAACCGAGCTAAATCTGAGACCGTTACACACCGCACAAATATTACTTGATAACGCAAGGCTCCAAACAAAGACGAACTCGAAACCAAAGTGAAAACACTTGCATTAATGAAATCATAAGTTTACAAACTCGTGCAAAAAGTTAAATACATAATAGAAGTAAAGGCACGTAGGCTACAAGAGTCAATAGCGTCTAGCACCAAGTACATAACATAAAACCAGAATGCATAAAGCTAAACTCCGTAACATAAAAGAGACCCTTCGCTCGGTTAATCTACAATGTATGTATACGGAAAGGGGTGAGCAACCATGTATGGAAAGGGGTGAGCAACCACATGCTCACTAAGTAGCAAACTTCATTAGAGAAGCATGCTCAAAAGAAGTAAAATGGAATATGAATCATAATCAGAAAGATCGCAGAGCAGAAGTTTCTATAAACAGATCAAAGGAGAGAAACTGAAAGAATTCGGTATAACAGAAGTGTTAGTCAAACACTCAAATCATATTTCATAATCGAATCACAAGTGGGACATTAGTAACTAGCTAACTCATCCAAAGGGCAAACACTACGGCCCTATGGATTCGTAGATGCCACATCAGAAGCAGCTGAGACCGCTATAGACCCATCGGTCACTAAACATAGAGACCCAAGGAACAGATACAGAAGGATGTCCTACGTAGCATGATGTGGGATAGCCAGACCCGACCATCCACGACACAGAAGCTATGTAACTAGGTCTCAAAACTAAATCATCATACTCATTTATCATAAGTGCTTAAATAAGCATAACATGTATGCAAAACTCTTGTTCACACTTAGAGGAAAATGACCTCACAAATGGAAGTCAAAACAGAGCTCAAACGAGTATTTTAGGCCAAAACAGATCATGCCCGGACATGTATCCGAACTTACATGTCTGGATACATGTCGAGAGCAAAATAGTGAGATGTCCGGACTTACAACCTGGCTTGCAAGTCTGGACAGAAGTCCGGGAAATCATTTGTGGTGACGTCTAGACATGTGTTCGGGCTTGGAAGTCTGGACACATGTTGAGAGTTAAAAGAAAAATGCAACAGGGTGTGTCCAAACTTATGTCTGGGCATACAAGTTTGGACATAGTCCAAAACTTGAACCTAGAATTCGTCCTCGCACTCCGTCTCGACACCTTCAAAACTCAGAAAAATAGAGAGCGTCAGACGCCCTTTCCAGACATACAAGTCTCGATAGACGTCTAGACACGGCAAAATTAGAAGTGCAGAAACAGCAAGAAACACAGCGGAAGCACCAGAAATCAACATCAAATTCCTCAATCAAAACCAGAATGCAATGGTAAAGAACCATGGGGGTTTTGCAACTCAAAACCACATCTAATCAAAAGAGAAAATGCTCACAAAACGGCACAAACTGCAGCAAACAGTAAACCAATTCTGGAAACTCCATGGGTGAACATAATCCCCTGAATCCATTCACCACATTCCTGATTTGGAGTGCAAAATAATTCCCACCAAAGCCCACTATCAACCAATCAAAATCGCAGACAGGAGGGGGCATAACATCGTTGAATTCAGCAATCAAACCAAGTCCCAAACAAAACTCCCAAAACAAGAGCAAACCAATCACCGAAACCACAAACAACCAAACCTGAAATCGACGAAGGAGACCAGCCCAACAACAACGGAACAAAAGACCAACAATGCAGAAAACGAACCAGCAAACATACCACTCAAAATTCTAAGAAGGGGGAAGAGGAAAGGAGAAGGAAGAACGCTCTCAAATTGCCAGACAGTATGAAGAGGAAAAAGAACGAGAAACTGAGAAGGAAATTTATTTCCTTGATTTAATTAATTCCCAACTAAGGAAATATCCAACTTGCCCTTCCCTTCTTCTCAAATACCTAAGGCATCCTAAATGACATACAACACTTAAAATAAGATGTAAAATGTAATCCAACTTAAGCAAAATCCGGGTTATAACATCATTCCCTCCTGAAAAGGAATTTCGTCATTGAAATTCGACATACTTCACTACTTGAAGAGGAAGTGAACTTAGCACGTAGCTCATCCTCGAGCTCCTAAGTTACCTCACGCTCTAACTGATCAGATCACTGAACATTAACCATAGGCAGGGTCTTACTCCGAAGATGACGAATGTCACAGGCTAAGATACAAACAAGAACGGCCTCGTAAGAGAAATCCTCTCGCAGCTGAAACGGTCCAAACTCTATAACATGCGTCGAATCATGGATGTACCTCCTCAACGGTGACTCATGGAATACATCATGAACTCCCGTCAAAGCTCATGGCAACGCTAAGTGATAGGCCACTGGACCAATCCTCTCAAGCACCTTGATTAGACCAACAAAACGAGCGCTAAGCTTACCACTCTTCCCGAAACGAACCACTCCTCCGACTGGGGAAACCTGTAGATACACGTGATCCCTAACCTTGAACTCAAACGGACAACACCTCTGATCGATATAGCTCTTTTGTCGACTCTAGGCAACCAACAGATGCACCCGAATAGTTCAGATCTTATCCACCGCTCCTTGGATCAACTCTAGACCTACCAATACCCTTTCCTTCAGATCATCCCAACAGACGGGAGACCTGCACCTTTTACCATACAACGCTTTGAACGGCACCATACCAATACTCGATTAGAAGCTATTGTTGTAGGAGAACTCAATAAGGGTGACATGCTAATCCCAACTACCACCAAAGTCTGGAACACAAGCTCTCAACATATCCTCCAAAATTTGATTCGTTCTCCCTGTCTGGCCATCAGATTAAGGATGATAAGCTGAACTGAAGGCCAAACTCGTCCCTAAAACCTTATGTAGATACCAGGCGCTCTGTGTCTGCTTATTATGTTTTCTTGGGAGACAATCCTATCTCTTGGAAGACGAAGAAACAAGAGACGGTTTCCTTGTCTAGTGAAGCAGAGTATCGTTCTCTCCGTCGTGTTACAATAGAGATTACATATTTGGCTTACACGTCTTCTTCATGAGCTTGACGTGGTAAATATTGTTCATGTTCCAAAAAAATGCAACAATCAATCTACTATTCATATCGCTAGGAACCCAGTTTTTCATGAGCGTACGAAGCACATTGAGATTGATTACCATTTTGTCCGGGATAAAATTCAACAAGGGCTTGTGGAATCCACCAAGATATTACCCGGTACTCGTTATCGTGAGCAACTCCCTCGGATGGGTACGGGACATGCTGATTCTTCAAGTCTACGCAATCCTGATCGTGTACGGCTTGGGGGGGGGGGGGTTGTTGGAGTATATCGGGTTTCAATCATACAGGCGTTCGGACTGGCCGGTTGTCTCACCCGGACGTGCATCAGGTTTCAATTATACAAGAGTCCGAACTGGCCGTCCGGACGCGCACCTGGTTTCGAAGTCATCGATCGGATGATTCAGCTAAATAACGAGGAAGTGGGCAGCGTCTGGATCCGGACGCAATTGAATCTCGCCCGGACGTGTCCAGATCATGTTGAAGCCATTGATCTACCTTGATCGGACGACTCGGCTAAATAATGTTGATGTGGACAACGTCCGGATCCAGACGCAATTGAATCTCACCCGGACGTGCCCAGGCTATTCTTTTTCGTTTTCATTTATATGCGTTGTCTCGATTTCTTGTTTTAGTAGTTGTAATGTTGTAAAAACTTTCTCTTATGGTTCTTGAAGAACCTCAAAACAAAATTCAATAGTATCTATCATACTTACAAATTCTCTACTAATCTTCAATATCCTTATTGTTTCTATTATAACTCGTTTTCAAATTTTACTTTTAAACATCCAATTTGATTCAAAACTTACCTCTTTTCAATCCCAAATTTGATGGAAATGTTTCTCTTTGTTCGTGTATGTCATAATGCACATTAAGCACCCATGCACCTACCTATAGCCCCCTCACATAAATCCAATAATCTCCGGTGACTTGATCGGTAAAAGGAGTGAAGTGTTATCTTAGAACCAAAGATTTCATATTTCACCATACAATTTTCTTCACACTAATGAGTGCTCTTTAAGATGTGGAGATAGTTTTTGTCTTCTAAAGCTAACTTAATCTACATCAATTACACACTTACCTTCTATACTCAAATACCAAAAACAATCAAGTAAACTCATACAATTCTTTATGATTTTACATTAACTCACCTAGCAAAATAGGTGTGCGCTAACAACAAGAACTCCTACTTATAATTTGATGCAACTTTCAAATTCAGATACAAACGTTTAACTATTACGAAAATGAGGCCTAAGTCTTGTACATGTTTGCAGAGACGGTACCGATCAATGCACGCACGTCTTGGGAGTTCAAATTGCTTTCATGCTATAAACCGACAAATCTTAACATTAATAAAAACAAATCCATATAGAAAACGGAAATGCTACTGTTCGTTCATTACACAAATTCACAAGAATATTATAGAACGGATGACTCATTATCACAAACGCAAATGGTACTTGAATTTACAAAACCAGCGTTGTATACATATAAATATGCATTTTATGATTATTGATACAAGCAACAGCTACGTTGTCGTTTAAGCTCACTGTATGAAAGTGACAAAAGAATGAATTCAGCAGACCAGCGACTTGTTGGTACGAAGCAGGAATTTCCATCATTAGCTTGAAGGCCTACAGCAGCTAGCATGAAGTAGGAAAACTAATTAGGGTAATATTGATCAAAGTCAATCAAACAAAAGGCCAGCTACAGCTCGATTATATCTACAAAAATCGATCACACAATCAAACCAGAGATTTCAACGACATAATTAATTAAACTACCAACGGAACAAACGAAAAGTAGTCAAATCAATTTACAGCACTTACCGAGTTCATTCAGAAAAAGGAATCAACTTCTTCGATCCAATAAACAGTAAACGCAGACGCTTTCTCACGCTGACGAAATAGAAATATAGTCAGAGGACATGAAATTATTCACCACCCATGGAAGACCTAACCCAAGAAACATCCCAAGAGCAACCATCATCGACAGAACAGATACCAACCGACAAATATATGCAACTTTTGGGTATATCTGCCTTACGGAGATAGTCACAATTCCACCACAAAATGCGAAATTGAAACCTAACACCACGGCATGGAAATATGCTGCTCGATCATTGAATATGATTGTGGGAATTGGGTTTCCATTGATCTTCTCAAACGGTAGTAATAGGAGCAAGAAAACGGACATAAATGATAAGGCTGATACCAGTTCTTCAGTCCCGTTTCCGTTCATACCTGCGTGATGAGTTGATATTAATTGGTAGCTTTTATTTTTGTGATGGAAGGATTGCAGCCGCTAGCCCTTGTAAAGAGGGGGATTGGGTAGGTCCAAGGAGAAGAACAAATATGAATGTGGCGGTGTTTAGAGGAGATCGAAGGAATGATCTGGTGCGGTTTGCAACTGAGATATATTATATTATTGTATAGTTTCATGACGTTGAATCGTTAAAATGTGAAAAAATACTAGGGCTTCAAATAAAATTGCTGTATATATACTGGTACTACTTTTGTTCTATATAAATAAAATTATTATCTACGTTCCAAATTTCCTTTCTGACGAATTCAAAATTGTACGTGGACCCTAGTGCAACAATTTGTCTATCTCCTCTCAAAGTCAATGGCTCAGACGGGCATTACCGCTGACCTATTCTTTTAGCTGTTAGAAATAGCAAAAAAGGTAATACTACATATACAACGAACATAGTAAACCAAGAGCTCCACATATCAGGAGAAAATTACATATAAAGGATTTTTAAAAAGTTTGGGGTGGAACTGGAAAGGTTGATTCGATGAACTTATTGTTTTGTGTTGTCCAGCTTGTCCCAGCGAGAAGAACAATGTAGACACCCACCATTTCTTATCTTGTTTGGAACTTCAAAAAGTATCTCTATCGGTATGGAGAAAACAAAGGTGAGAGGAAGATTTCCGGTTCCGTCAAGTTAATATTATGTCTTGCATATTGACCTCAATTACCTCCATCTGTTTGTAGAAGTTCAAGATCGAGAGAAAGAACAGACAGAACCGAGGAAACAGAAAAGAGAGAATCTGTTGATAGGAAATGTAGAAATGAACTGTTACATTCTCATTAAGTTTTCAGAGAGCTACAGGCAGAGTATTTATATTCACTTCGGACAGTAACAAAACTATACTTAGTATTACAAAATACATAACTACCCTTTACATTCCCCTTCAAGCTGAGCAGGAGAGGATCGTATGCCAAGCTTGGCTCGATTAAACAGAAAGGAATTATACGAGAGGGCTTTTGTAAAAATATCAGCTGCTTGATGAGTTGAAGGGATGTATTTTGTAATGAGAGAACCATGGACAACTTTCTCTCGCACAAAGTGATAGTCAAGTTCAATGTGTTTTGTACGTGCATGTAAAACAGGGTTTGCAGCAAGATGTAGAGCACTTTGATTATCGCAAAACAGAACTGGAGTAGTGAATGATGTTATACCGATATCTTGAAGAATGTACTTAACCCAAGTCAATTCTGATGCAGCTGAAGCAAGTGCTCTGTATTCGGCTTCTGCACTTGATCTTGATACAGTAGGTTGTTTCTTTGATGCCCAAGATATGCAGTTTGAACCAAGATCAACACAATATCCTGTTGTTGATCTTCGTGTCTGCTCGCACCCAGCCCAATCTACGTCTGAGTATCCAACCAGATTAATAGTGGTTTGCGGAGTGAAGAATATTCCCAGGTTATATGTTCCCGCAAGATACCTGAGTATATCAACGATCAAGCTACAAGGTGAGAAGAACTACCTGAGCTGGCAAACACAAATGCTAAATTTGTTCGAGTCGGTGGGCGTAATCGAAATGATAGAGAAGGAGTCAATACCTGACAAGAAGACTGTCAAAACGATGTGGAGACTGATAATCCAGATTACAAGAAATGGAAGGAGGTGGATGCGCTAGTCAGAACGTGGCTTCTTGCCACATTATCAGAGGATTGCATCTCACTTACAATTGGCTGCAACACGTCGAGGAAAATCTGGGAAGAGCTGAGAGGAGAATTCCTTCAATCGACAAAAGATAGGGAATTCCAACTCAAGAACCGGCTTCGATCTCTGAAGTTAGGAGATGCTCAGCCTGTCAAGGAGTATGTTAAGGAGTTTAAGTCCATCTGTGATAATCTTACGGCGATTGGTAATCCGATTACTGATGAAGATAAGGTCATAACATTAGCCCAGGGCTGCGGTTCGAGATACAAAATACTGCGTTCGATTATGCTGAGTAAGGCGCCTTACCCGAGCTTGAAGCAGTTTATTACTGCTCTTGAAGATTACGAAGCTCGAGAAGGGGATAATGGAATTGATACTAGTGTTGGAGGAAATCAAGGTAACGTTCTTTCAAATGCTGCCTTTAATACTCAGACTACTGCTGCGAGTAATCATGTTTGGAATGAGTCTCGAGGAAACTCAAACTACATTAGAGGTGGACGTTTTGGCAGTAGAGGAAGAGGCACGCAAGGAAGTAATAGGGGAAGAAATCAAAATTATCAGAATCCGAATCAATCTGGTTATTTTCAAAGCCAGCCCTGTCAAATTTGCGGCAGAACGAATCATACTGCGGGAAACTGCTTCTATAGGTGGGATCATTCTTATCAATCTTATGAGCCTTTCTCCAAGGAGAATACACCGCCTGTTACTGCTGCAAGTCAAGTGTCGAATCCTCCACAAGCTTTAACTACTGTTACCTATCCAACTTCTGAGGAGTTTTATTATGTGGATTCTGGAGCAACTTCTCACATGATGAATTCTTCAGGTAAAGTTGAGTCTTTAATTCCGTATAAAGGTAGTGATGTTGTTGTGGGTAATGGAAATGAACTACCTATTGAGTATACTGGAAATGCAAGAATTAAGGGAACTGATAAAGATTTACAGCTAAGAGATGTGTTGATTGTTCCTGATCTGAAACAAAATTTGATATCAGTCAGTAAGCTAACGAAGGATAACTTCTGTTCTGTTGAGTTTATTGACTCTGGATTTGTTGTGAAGGATCGGATGACAGGTCAGATATTGGCCAAGGGAAATAAGAGAGGAAATATGTACAATCTGGATCAAGCAAAAATCCAGGCGCTTCAAGCTGTTACTACTGGGAAAGTTACTGGTGATGTCTGGCACAGAAGGTTGGGTCACCCAAGTTTAAAGGTAGTTAAAATGCTTAGTTCAGAAAACAAAATTGGTCTGTCTTCGTGGAATAAGGATGTGTCTGTTTGTGTTAGTTGTCAACTTAGTAAGAGTTGCAAACTACCTTTTAGAACAGTTGAAAATCGTGCTACTGAAGTATTAGAAAAGATCCACTGTGATCTCTGGGGTCCTGCACCAGTTCTGTCAAATCAGAAAATGAAGTTTTATGTGATTTTTGTAGATGATTTTTCCAGGTTTACCTGGTTCTATGCAATAAGGAAAAAGAGTCAGTTCTTTGATGTCTTTATTCAATTTCAAAAGATGGTTGAGTTACATCTTGAAAAGAAAATCAAATTCTTTAGATGTGATGGTGGTGGTGAATTCACAAGTCAGCAGTTTAGTAAACACTTGCAATAGTGTGGCATAATACAACAATTCTCATGTCTGCATACTCCAGAACAGAACGGTGTTGCTGAGCGCAAACACAGACATATTGTAGAGACAGGGCTTGCTTTACTCTTGAATGTGGGACTTCCTACTTTTCTTTGGGTCGAGGCATTCATGACAGCGGTCTTTCTGATAAATAGACTTCCATCAGCTTCTTTGCACTTCAAGATTCCTTTTACTCTGGTTTTCAAAAAGGATCCAGACTATGATAGTCTACGGATTTTTGGTTGCAGTTGTTTTCCTCTTCTGAGGTATAATAGTGCTCATAAATTGCAGCCAAGATCCTTGCCTTGCGTGTTTATTGGATACAGTAACCTTCACAAAGGTTTTCGATGTTATCATCCACAATCTCGTAAAGTTTTCATTTCACGTCATGTTGTATTTGATGAAAAGGTGTTTCCTTACCTTGAAACAACATTTGTTTCACCAAGTGACAGGAATCTGTTTATCACCACTTTTGAGTTGTTTCATGGCCCAAGTAAAAGATTATCTGATGTTATTGATCTGTCCTCGACATCAGACTCTCAGCCATCTCAGGATACTACCTTGAATCTACACCCTTCTCTGCCAAGCCTTAACTCATTTAATCTACTGAACCCAACTCTGCAAACAAACCAACTTCTACCTGTTGAACCAGAACCAGATAATACACTTTTAAATCCAGCACCACAGATAAATCAGTCCCAATCAAACACTCCTGGTGATTCACCTGCACCTCTACCAGCTTCATCAGACCCAACACCTGATTCACATGACACTCCCGAACCACTACCAGTGCACATCTATGCTAGTATCATTCCCTATATAAATCTTTTGGCTTCCTCTAGGAATCCGGCGAAACTCTACAAAAGATGTCCGATCCCAAGTCACATGCTCTGTTGCTGCTGAGTCTACAGTCCACATAGAACTTGTATTGGTTAACATATAACATGATGCAACACAACAATAGCTTAATGTATGACTTTTCTTCATAGAGAATGTTTCTTCCTTGTTAAGATCCGCTACAATACTCTTCGATTCGACATCCATCTTACAAAAAAAATAATGCATTATCAGTTGTGTATTACGCGTGTACATAACACCACTCGTTTATAGTATTATTAAAATATTTATCTAAGTATAAGAAAAAAAATATGCTCCACGCATACAATCAATTTTAGTACTTAGACTTACAAATTAACATACCATAAACATGCAACAAATGCATTTATAATTTCAAAACAAATTTGAAATTATAGCGGTTCCCATTATCAATGAAAAACCAATTTTAAGTATTATTGTTCCATTAATAAATTCCTACAAAAAGAATTATTAAATTAAATAGTGTCTACTAAAGACAATCTAGACAAACTAGATTGATCAATATTATATGAACAACTAATGTTCAAGTGATTAAATTATTTGATGTCTACTAAAGACAATCTAGACAAACTAGATTAATTTAAATTATTTTGAACAACTTATGTTCAATTCTAATTAATAAAACTATTATTCATATCATAATAGAATAACAATTACTAAAAACATGGAACAATAATATTCGTTACAAAAACGAACAATAATATTAATCTTACAACTGTAAGAATTCAATGTTACAAAAACATTTTAACAACCTTTATATGTTACAAAAACATATATTTATGGTATTATATATATTATTATGTAACTTATACATACCGATTCGATATTTACACCTTAGAATTTGACCGAATATATAATATTCAAATCACTCACAAAGAGAATAAATTTGTCGTGTAATTAATAACCATATCGATCTATAATATAATATATAATAATTTTATTCCATGTTTGAGAAACAAGAAAACAAATTCCCAATTTTTATTCCAATTCTTTTATGTAAAACAAATTTGCCCTGAATAAAAGAAATACTAAAACAAATTGCTCAAAAGCAAGTATATTCCAACTAAAATAATGGAACAAATCCCATTAGAAGATTAAAATATTACCAGATTAATAAGGCAAGATCTTCTCACACAGTTGCATATCACATCAAATCCTCCTAAACTAATTCGGATAAGCAGTACAAAATATGCTCACTATTTTTCTTTATTAAACACAGTTCGCAATTATCCTTTCCTTTTGACGCAACTAACACCAAACTGGCCATTAATAAAGCAATTTCCCATACACAATCTTCCTTTTTAACAATACGGAATCATGTATCTAACGTCGATGTATACACAGATAAGGGCATCTACAATGGTGGAGAGTTTCTTAGCTTTTTTTTAGATGCCATGTCAGTATAATATAGTATTTTAATATATATGGAACTTTCATCTCTACAATGGTAGAGTTCCTTAACACTCTTTCCCCTCCCATCCATGGTTTTTACTTTAGCAAGATAATATGACTTTTATTTATTTTTTTTATTGACACAACGTTACGACCAATAGGATTGATTTGTAGAGTGTTGCTTATTTAAGCAACGATGAGAGAGAATAAGGGTGGATTCCACTCCATTGTAGCAATATTTTTACTTTTTTACTGACATAAAAGAGTGGAATCCACACCGCTGTGGATGCCCTAAAAAATAGCACAATATTTAAGTTCCGTATATTGATAAAATATATTCGTCAATGAGCCGACTGCAGTAGGATAAACTCACACAAAATTATATAAAAACGGCGATTAATCTAATCGCATCAAAAATTAAACTTGGCATTATAATACGACATATGCAATTCTAATCATCCACAATACATATATCATCCTTCATCATACATGATTAATTAGGTTAGAATAAAAAGTCTGCCATATCTATCATATTCGGCAAAAAAATATACAGAAGAAGACATCAAACTGATCGTCCATATTGATAACACTCTTGTTGATTTATTTTCGATTGTCGCGAGGATAGGATTCAACACGATTTATTATACTCGGCAACAAACGAGTTAAAAAGAACAAATCTTGCTCTGATACCACTGTTAGAAATTTATAGATTAGGATACCTACCTCTTGAGCGCAGCGGAATTATACGGATCGTTCTTTCTGTTCATTGTCAACCAGATCGTCTTCCTTTGACAGCAACTGTTGAATCCTTCTCGTCTACCAGGTGGATGAGGCTACAGCAACACTCCCCACGCTATCACGACCTAAAAACCTAACACGGCTATCTCTCTGTGTATTCTATGGGAAATAGAGATTCTGTATATCGTGTATACACACAGGAAACTAATTCCATACCTCTATAATAATAATAATAATAGAAAGAGATAAGAATAAATATTCTTATCAATATTATTTGACGTTGGTTGTAACTAATACTTAACAAATAATATTATTTTTATATTTATTACTAAAATAAAATAACCAACATCTCCCACTCAACCAATGGTCATATACTCAAGAGCTTTCGTGTTTCATACAGGCAAATAGGCCGTGCGACCTGGCAACACACCTGCAATGTGGATAACTCCAAACCAAACCAAACCTCTCAGGCCAGAATGAAGCATATATCCTAAAAAAAAGTTGCCTGCACCTCAAGTCCAATTTCTGTTCGACTAATCCAAACTCAACCCAGATCCTTCAACATATGGATGAGCAGGATACTGTGACCAATCACTATAACTATTAAAGTTCTGGCGCCAACAATTGTCACTCAAGTCCAATTGTCATTATGCTGATTGGATTGCTTATGTGACACATGAAGTGAGAAGAAAATTTGTATTAACTTTAATATAAGTTCAAAATGAAAAAAAATATTTCATTATTCACCTAAATTCAAGCTCTTCAAAACAAGACCAGTCATGAATATGTTTTGACAACTTTTAAAAAAATTATTTTTACAAGTATACGATGATACACTAAAATCATAATATGATTCATTTTTTTGATATTATGATTCATTATAATTTGTATTATGATTCATTAAATAATAAGTGGTAAATTAGATAACAAACTTCAGAACTGATAAAAATCATTATTGTTTTGTAGTGTTATTATTGTTGTATGGTGTATTTTAAACCTTATATAGTGAATCGTGTATTTTTCGTACATACCAAATATTGTTTTATATTGTATTATTGTGTATAAAATTTATTTTTATATGTTTGCGATGATACACTAAATTAATGATATGATTCAATAATTTTGATATTATGATTCATTAATATTGATATTATAATTTATTAACTAATAAATGGTGAATTAGATAACAACTTAGGAACCGATAAAAATCGTTATTGTTTTGTAATGTATTATTATTGTTTTGTGGTATTATTATTATTATTATATTATTATTATTATTATTATATTATTATTTATAGGATGTATTTTACATCATGTGGTTAATCATACTTCTTGACATACCAATTTTAAAACAATTAATGAATCATTATTTTTTTGTAGTGTATTATTATTGATGTATGATGTATTTTAAACTGTATATGGTGAATCAACTATGGTTGATAACTACTACATGTAAATAATATAAAATTTCAAAGTTGTCAAAACATATCCATGTCTGGTCTTATTTTGAAGAGCATGAATTTAGATAAATAATGGTATAATTTTTTTCATTTTGGATTTATATTTTAAAAGTTATAACCAATTGAAGTTAATATAATAAAAAGACAGTCCAATCAGCAAAATATTCCAATCAACAGCTTACTAGACTGCTAAATGGACAGGCTGCACCAAATACCAAACATGTGTCATGATACTCCTGCAATACGCGGAATCAACAAGGAAAAATGAAAAAGGGTGTCTGCATATAGTTCCTTGAGATGAAAATGCTGGAAAAACCAAAACCAAACATCTAATACGCATATACGTACCTAAAGAATGTCCTTAATATCATCTTTCTTCAAGGAAAACTGAAAAGGGTTGTCTGCAGTAGAAATCCCTGTTTGTCAGTTCTTCCCTTGAGGAGCTACCATTACCATCCAACTTTAATACTTCTTAACGATGTTCTCATGCAGTAAGATGACAAGAAAGTATGATGAAGCATGCAATCCCAACATCTGGGTAGTAAGGCAATCACATTTTGGCAAACTAAGCATAACAAAAATGATGCAAATAAATTAGAGATTCGGAGGATCAATGAAATATTAATCCATCTAATGACTGTAATCTGGTAAGATACTATAGCAAGCATCACAAAATTTAGTTAAAGTTGGAGCTACACAACTACATTCACTAATTAGACAAGTAATTAGAAAAGTGTTAGCATAAGAAGTAAAGCTAAATGTTGCTTCAATTTTCCATCTGTTTAAAGTATTGCCTATAGAAAACTAACAACTTCGATTTGGGAAATTTCACCCATTTTCTTACTAGCATAATAATTTAATTTAATTATACACAGTTAAGTCAAACACCAACCATACAATAGAAAACATCATTAGAGATCCCATTCGAAACAAGAAAATAGAGTTATGTCACTAGTGCTGATTAGTCACAAAGAAGAGTGTTGAACAAGAAAAGCACATGTACAGTACATGATTAAATACACCAAACAACAACACAAACTATAGAGTTCAATTAATTGCATAAGCCTTGACTTTATCCAAATGTGGGTTACACTATCATAAGTCATAGATGTAGCACAAATATAACTATCCTCTGTTCCATAAGAAAAAGCAAAAACAAAGTTGTGAAGCGGAAAAGTGATGAAAAACTTACTAGGATCACGAAGCTCATCAGGGTCAGCCAATGAGTGTCCTCTAAACTGGTAGGTCTCACATTCGACCAAGGTAGGGCCATCACCTCTTCACGCTCTTGCAACTGCCTCCTTGGAAACTTCTCTTACCTCTGAAACATTCATTCCATCCACATGAACCCAAGGCAAACCAACAGCTTGCCTCTTCTTCCAGATCTCGGGATTAGAGGTAGCACTCAGATGTGACATTCCAATAGCCCACAAGATGATACGTAATTTTCACAATGATGTCATATGACACTCAAATAAATGCCCATTGTTACAGGTCCCATCATCAAAGAATGCCACTGTAACCTCATTATAGCCTCCCTCTTATACTTAATTTGAGGTGAATGTGGCACCAGTAGCGACCGGAATTCCTTTCCAATGAATGCAAAACCACCAAGAACATTGTGTTCTTTGAAGAACATGTGTTGATAATATAAGAATATGGACAAATGGATATGGAGAAATGGATAGAGGAAGAATAATACGTAACTCTTACATTGGATTCTGATAGGAATACAATCTTTTTATAGACTAATAAAAACTAAACTAGTAATAAGAAAATATCTTAACAACTTCGTAACTTCCTCCTACAAAACTAATCTTCTACTAAAACTAAATAATTATTATTTTCAAATCACTAATAAAACCAACACTTTCCCTTGATTTGAAATTCTCTAAAAAAAATTGTGGAAAGAAATCTTAACAACCTAAGCAAAAACAATATTTGAAGTAAACCCTTTAAATCTTCAAATCTTTCACAAGCACTTCTCTCCAATCTTATCTTCAAATCTTTCATGGAGCACTTCTCTCCAAAATCCAGATGCACTACTCATCTTCTTCTGCAATTATGGTGCACATCTCACCAATAATCTATCCCAATAGCATATCTCTCCTTACCTCTAAAAAAATTCTTCTACGAATTGAGCTATCTCAATTTCTTTGTTACTTGTCTGAGAATCAAACCTGCAATACTTTTGAACATGACCAAATCTTTTGCGCTTATAACACTTTATTTTTCCTTTGTGCCAGCAATCATCTTCTTCATGACCAAATTTTTTACAATTAGTGCACTGTAAAAGTTTGCCTTTTCCTTTAAATTTTGATGAGTTAACCATAAAGGCGGCTTCAGCATTGTCCTCATTTCCTTCTCCTCTCATCATCCTTCGTTGATCAACAGCTTGAAGCGCATTAATCAATTCTGCAAAATGTATTGTGGACAAATCCTTTGAATCTTCAAGAGATGAGATTTTGGATTCATACCTATAATGAAGTGTGACCAGAAGTTTGTCCATAAGTCTATAAGGCGGAAGTAGTTCACCAAGAAGTTTAATTTGGTTGGAGATCAATAAAATTTGATTTTCATACTCCTTAACATTCTCAAATTTTTTCATTCTGACCATCTCAAATTCTCTTTTGAGATTCAGAATTTACATTAATTGGTTTGACTATTACCTTCAAATTCTTCTTGGAGCGTCTCCCATGCTTCTTTTGTAGATTCACAAGCCATTATACTAGTGAAAACTTCTTCAGAAACTGGTGAATGTATGCAAGATAACGCCTTTTGAATCTTCATCATTTCTTCTTCATATCTTTTTGTTTGTGTAGCTGATGGATTTGACGGAAGAGGGGTAGGCTCAAACTCAGTTTCCACGACTTCCCACAAATTGAAAGCTCGTAGATATGACTCTATTCGAATCGCCCATAAATGATAATTCTTGCCACTAAAAACTGGAATAGGAATATTAAAATTTGATGTCATCACTCAAACTCAAAAACTTTTTTTTGACGCTTTTTTTGTTCACTCTACAAAACCTAAGAATACTTATGACTAAAAACATACGACAATAAAGAGAAGCATATGACAAATTTTTTGGAACTCAATAATTAGAAAGAAATCTACATTAATTTCTTCCCTCTATCTAGCTCTGATACCTTGTTGATAATATACAGGAATATGGAGAAATGGATAGAGGAAGAATA
The DNA here is from genome assembly GCA_023374045.1 of Limonium bicolor. Classification (NCBI taxonomy): domain Eukaryota; kingdom Viridiplantae; phylum Streptophyta; class Magnoliopsida; order Caryophyllales; family Plumbaginaceae; genus Limonium; species Limonium bicolor. The sequence continues at coordinate 255,761,156 of CM041781.1, read as the reverse complement.
ATACGAAACTCTTGCATTGGATTATGATAGGAATACAATCCTTTTATGGACTAATAAAACTAAATTAGTAATAAGAAAATACCTTAACAACCCCGTAACTTCATCCTACAAAAACTAATCTTCTACATAAAACTAAATCATTATTATTATTTTCAAACCACTAAAACTAACAACATGTGCATAGATCCTCCTTGTCCACTACAACACCTGGTAGGCACACCATTGCTTAGTGCATGGACATGTTCACGGTAAGTGCTCACCACACAGTCTTCCTTTCAGAAGCTTGATCAGGCTGGTGGAAAGAGCTTCCTGTTGTAGAGATGAACGAATCAAAACATTTTGCCTCTATAATACATCTGGGAACATATATCTTCAAAAAACCTACCTACAATGATGTCTTCATAGAAGTCAAGCCCTTCTTGCTTTGTCACCAAGTGAAGGAAACGACGAGACTTAATTAAATAGAACTCAAACACTTGCAGTCATCTGGCTCTATACCAAAGGTTACAGAAAACTCAAATAAATCCACACAGGTGGGATAAATATGGAAGGGAAAAGGGTTCAATTTCATTCTAGTTATCACCCTAATAATATAGAATATGGAAGTGGTGGAGCTTCTAGACGTGAATCAACGGCAGCTCTGAGAGAATTTTGGTGTCGCCAAAGGAAATGAGGTGGATTTCCACTAACTGCCTGGGGATGGACACTACTCATGCAGTTAGTTGGATTTGGAAGTCTTTTTGGTGGATAGTGTCCAAGTTTTTCTTTGCTTGACTTCCATTAAGGGGCTTTCGCGGTTGGTGTGTAACAGTCTTGTGATAAACTATTGTTCTATTCGTTTGCCCTCCTGAATATGCAAAGGGATTAATTCTTAAAACGTTTTTCACATCGACCCCTCTCTACTAAGACTTTGATGGAGTTATGTTGGTAAATATCAGCGATTGGAAGTAGCTGGAAGCCTTGATGAATCTTTTTTTGTTTGTAGTCTCAAGACGTTATTAATTTTTAGATGGTCAATTTTAAAAGCGGTTGGTGGTGGTTGGTTAGTCAGGTTTTGGTCTGCTTATGCAACCCTCGTTGTTGCGATTATCAGTTAATTTCCTAAGTCTATCTAGTTCTTATGTCTGTCAATATTAATTTGTGTGGTTATTAGTTTTGTTTATATCTTCAACTCTATGGCATCTTGGTAAAAAAGCAATGGTGGAAATTACGACATCTAAGTCTCCATTATAGTTCATCACAAAGGAAATCATAAGATGATATGAAGAGAATGATTAATCATGCAAATATAGGTAGAGTTAAATGAAAACAGTAGTATCATAAGCACGTCACTCACCTTATTATCCATTCCCAGGAAAGCTATAACAAGTGTTGGGAGGAAGTGTCTCTTTGTATACTAATGTTCATGTTACAAGCTCTTGGTAACTCAACAAAGTCTTCTTCAATATACAATTGTATATAGATCTATGTAAGTCCTCTAAATGATAGTCGCTTATTTGCTTGAATAACTATATAGATCCACTAGCATTTTATTTGTCACGACCCCAAAACTAGGCCAATTCTAAGGCCATAACACGCCGCATGCTATCATTAACTAGGAGCACACGATGCTACCAAGTCCGATTCACAAAATACCCGAAATCCAATACTTATAAATAAAGAGAAATCAGTGGTTTACAAATGCCCACTCAAACTAACAAACAAATCATAAGGTAAGCTTTAAAGCTACAAAAAATAGTCAAACTACATGCTCAAAGTCACAAACCAAAATAAAAAAGCTTTAATAGAAGAGAAGCAAAAGACTTCCAGTTGGTCGACTAATCAATCCGCAAAACGGTGAATTTGGAATAGGGGTGAGCAACCATAGCTTAGTAAGCAGTAAAATTCATCAACACAAGCATGCTCAAAACGATTAATAAAACATAGCTTATATAGTCAATAATACCAAAACAACAATGAAATCTCATACCAGAAAGTCACTTCCTGCCACACCGAATAGCCAAAACCTTGTAATTCAGCAAATCCAATCAAAGTTCAAAAACAGAACAAGGACACTAGCTCAAAGCACACATAAATGGTCCTGAAACAATGGGTTAGAAGATCACAAAATACAATTGAGTCCGTCGACCCCAGATAACAGAACGGGGATTGTACCCGTATAACATAAACATAAGGACGTTACGCAACATGCTATAGGATAGCTCAACCCAGTCATCCACAGCTTAGAAAGCAATAAGCTAGGTCCTAAAACAAATATATTGTCTAAAATTAGATGTAACACCCCATATGGGAAACTTTCCAATAATCAAGCTCTCAAGCCATTTTAGCTTAAAAACTAGCCACTATAAACCTTTTATCCTTACTTGGTCTTAAAAGTGGAAGGCCTTGCTAATGTAGTCAACCCATATGTCTCCTTATAAACCACTCACAATACTACTCATATCCCAATGTGGGATTGGGGTATTACATACTCCCCCACTCAAAGGACGTGATATCTTCGTCGCTAGCCCAATATCTAGAGTCCTAAGGACCTACTCGGTAGGTGTTTGGTAATCCAGCCCAACACGGTTCTGAGTTTGCTATGATACCATTTGTAACACCCCATATGGGAACCTATCCAACAATCTAGCTCCCAATCCATTCCATCTTGAAAACTAGCCACTATAAGCACTTTATTCTCACTTGTTCTTAAAGGTGGAAGGCTTTACTGTTGTAGTCAACCCATATCTATCCTTATAAACCACTCATAATACTACTTATATTCTCATGTGGGTTGGGGGTATGACATCAAAGAAGTGTTATTACAACACAAATAGCACAAGAAAACTAGTATACAATCATTGGTAAACATAACACAACAAATAGAAACAAAACGGAAGCAACATGGAATTCAAACAAGTAAATAAAAACTGAGAACAGGGGTATGTCCTGACTTGTGTTCGGGCTTGAAAGTCCGGTCCGAGATGAAAGATGCAAGATGTCCAGACTTGTGTCTAGGGCTTGGAAGTCCTGACAAAGTCCAAGAAGAAATCCATACAATTTTTGGACTTGTGTCTAGGCTTGGAAGTCTGGAGAAAGTCCGAGAATTAAATCCTACGTGGTTCGAATTTGTGTCCAGGTTTTAAAGCTTGGAAAAAGTCTGAGACTAAAAACCTAGAACGTGTCCTCGCAAACCATCCGGAAATACAAGTTCGAACGGAAGTCCGGACACATCAGAAAAAACCTGTAAATCATCCTCACAATTGGTGCGGACATACGTCCGGACAGAGCGAAATACCACGAATGAATTCTCAGAAACCTCCACTAACAGCACAATCTTTCACATGGGAAGTTACTCAAAAAATCTAGAATCCATGGGGGTTTGCAAATGAGAAATAAATAGCAAAAACAGGTTAGGAAACAACCAAAAATTGAATCAAACCTTCAGAGGAAACATTCGAGTCAAATCCATAATCATCCCCATGGGTGAACACACCTACACTGAATCCATTTACCACATACCTGAAAATTAGATCTCTACAATTACTCTTCTGAAACCTGAACGAAAGTCCGTACCATAGATCCACAACCAAAATCCCAACACAGAATAATCTAACCAAAACGGACTAAAAACTGAGAAACTACACTAGTAACTAAAAGAAAAGAAGACCCGATAACAACAACCACAAGCACAGAATCACATATCAGAAACCTTGCACTAAGTAGACCAAAAAAATGCCCTAGATTCTTTCAACAACCGATCTTTTGAAGCACAAAGGGAAGACTCAAACAAAGGAAGAAGAAGAACACAGAACATCATGCTTACAGAAAGAGAAAAAATATTTTAGAACCCTCACTTCTTTTCCTTTCCTTAGGTTTTTCTTATAAAAACAATGGGCCCTTAACCCTTTTTAAGCCCAATAACTTAATGATGCACTAAACTAAACAAAGCTGATACATTTACTGCTTGCAAGACAATTAAATAAAAATAAAACTGACCGGCCAAGATAAAATCCGTATTTTTAAAACACCAGCCTAATAGGGTAATGTAGAGTGAGAAGCTCTCCTTCTCTCTTCTATTATTCTGCATCGACTATGGGTAGAGGACGCAAACCCAAGACTCCTGTGCCATTACCCACTGCTTCTTCTATTACTCCGGTGAATCAGCCCATCCCGATTGTTTCTTCGGGTGCTCCAAAGAAAGCGTTAAATTCCGGTAGTAAAAATAAGGATGATTTGATTACGATTGATGAAGATCTGGTTCCGTCTGAGTATGCGAAAAATGGTCTGGAAGAATTGTCTAAATCTGATGTGGTGGGGAGTAAGGTTGAAGTTGGGCAAATTCCTCAAGCTCATAAATCCTGGAGTGATATTGTCGTGAACAACAGGGATAGAGAGTACTGTCTTCGACTGGATGATTTCCCTGAAGATGATTCCCCGATTTTGAAATTCTCTAAGAATGAAGTTAAAGCAGAATTTGAATTCTGGCAGTTCTCTTTGGTTGGAGTGTTCCTGGGTTTTAGATGCTCTTTCTCGATTATGGAGCGGTTTGTTCAACAGAGGTGGAGTAAGGTTGGTTTGCCGAAAATATACTTGAATGACACAGGTGTGTTTATCTTTAGATTTGAAAATCAAGAGACGATGTTGCAAATCCTTGAATCTGGTCCGTGGTTCATTAGGGGTAATCATCCGTTAATTTTAAGGGAGTGGAAACCGGGGTGTAAACTGGATCTGGCAAATCTGGTTTCTGCGCCTGTCTGGATCAAATTACCTAACCTAGATTTGCAGTTTTGGTCACCGCGTATGCTAGGGAGAATAGCTAGGAAGCATGGGAAGCCTATCTTAGCAAATAAGCTTACAACGAGTAAGGAGAAGATTGGATACGCCCGCATTCTTGTGGAGATCGATGCTAGATCGAGACCAAAGGAGGAGATTATCCTTGAAGATGGGGATGGGAATATATTTTCTCAAAGAATCCTCTATGAGTGGAAGCCCTGGTATTGTGACGATTGTAAGAGATTTGACCATTCTAGGGGTCACTGTCAGAAGGTTTCGAATGGAAACAAAGTGGTTGAATGCCCTGAGAACTTGGGGATTGGTGATGAATTTGTTGCTGCAGTGGAAGTTCAGAGTGCTAGAGAGGTTGTTCAACAAGGAACAAGGGGAGTGGATTACAGTTACAACGAGGAGAGGTAGTTGAGTTTCTCCTGGTGTTCAGAATGATAAGAAGCATGGGTCTGGTGTTGGGGGTAATGGAGTAGGCTGTTCTCGTATGCCGCCAAATGGGTAAACTTCAAATTGCTTCTCGGAATATAAGGGGTTTGAATACCTCTAATAAAAAGGCAGCTATTGATAAGTTTGCTGGAGAGAATAAAGTTAGTTTTCTTGCCATTTTGGAGACTCGTGTTAGGGATAATAAGTTTGATAATGTTTTTGAGCTGGCTGAATAAAAAGTGGTGTTGTTTATCCAATATTAGTTTGGATAAGAATTACTGTATTCTTCTGATCTGGGATGGAGATGTTTGGGATGTGGATTGCTTGGGAATGTTGAACCAGGTTATTCATTGTAGAGTGGCTTCAAAAGATAAGGGGCTGAGATTCTATTTGTCTATTGTTTATGCTGCTAATAACAAGGCGGAGAGGGAGAGTCTTTGGGATAATATTAGAGCTATGAAGAGAGTTAATGAACCATGGATAATCCTTGGAGATTTTAATTGTTTGCTTCGGAGTGGTAAGAAAGCAGGGGTTAATTCTGTCTCAGTGGATGTTGATGATCAGTTTTATAGTTGTGTTGAAGATGTTGATGTCCATGATTTGAAAATTTCTGGGATGTTTTATACATGGTCAAATAAACAGGCATCTGATCCAAGGACTAGGATTTATTGTAAGCTAGATAGAGTTCTTGTGAATGATAGGTGGATTGCTTCATTTCCAGACTCCCATGTTGAGTTTTGTGCTCCTGATTTGTCAGACCATTCCCCTGCCCTGGTAGTGCTTGATAAAGAAGTTAGAAGATCAGTTAATATGTTCAAGTTTAGAAATATTTGGGTGTCTGATGTTAACTTCTTTGATATGGTGAAATAATGCTGGGATGTTTCTATTGGTGGATGCCCCATGTTTCGAGTTACTCAGCGTTTGAAATTATTAAAAGCTAAATTGAAAGCTCTTAATATTTTAAAATTATGTAATATCAGGAAGAGAGTGGATTTGTGCAGGAAGAGTTTGCATAATATTCAGAATCTCCTGGCTTCTGACCCGTTTACCAGTAGGATCATGAAGGAAGATAATGCTATAATTAAAGAGTATAATGCCACTGTGACCATGATGTATGCCCAGATGGCCCAACAAGCTAAGATCGATTGGATTCAGCTTGGTGATGATTCCAGTTCGTATTTTTTCAGGATGATGAATGCTAGAAGGCAATCGTCTAAAATTCATGTTATGATTAATGATCAGGGCTTGCGGCTTTGTAAGGAGGATGATATTGCGAATCATATTATTGAGTTCTTTACTAATCTGCTGGGTAAGAAGGTTGTGAGAAGTGTAGAGTGTGACCTGGGTGTTTTTATGAAGGGGAATGTGGTGTCGGATGAGTGTAACAGGAAGCTTACTCTTGATATTGGTGATAAAGAGATTTGGGAAGCCCTTAGTTCTTTTAAGAACACGAAGGCCCCTGGCCCGGATGGCTACAATTCTTATTTTTTTCAAATCTGTTTGGCACATTTTGGGGGTTGATATCAGGAAAGCTATAAAAGATTTCTTCATGAAAGGTAAGATGCTCAAGCAGATAAACACCACTATTTTTTCTCTGGTTCCTAAGTCCCAAATCCTACGGTGCTTAAGGATCTTCGACAAATTGCTTGTTGCAATGTGTTATATAAGATCATTTCGAAGATCTTGTTGGCCAGGCTGAAAGAAGTGCTTCCTGAGATTGTTAACGATTGTCAAGGGGCGTTTGTTTCAGGCAAGAGTTTAGCACATAATGTCCTCTTGTGCCAGGAAATCATTCATGGTTACCGAAGGAAAAATATTTCTCCGAAGTGTGCTTTCAAAGTTGATATCCATAAGGCTTACGACAGTGTAAGTTGGGAGTTCTTAGAAGAAGTTTTGCTTGGTTTTGGGTTCAACGAAATAGTGATTAGATGGATTATGGTATGTGTTTCTACTCCCTTCTATTCCATTTTGATCAATGGGCAATCTCGGGGTTTTTTAAAGGGGAAAGGGGTTTTAGACAGGGGGACCCTCTTTCTCCTCTGCCGTTTGTTCTTTGCATGGAGTATTTGAGTAGATTGCTTTCAGCTGCAAAGGATAATAAGAATTTTAAGTTTCATCCGAAGTGTAGTAGGATTCGCTTGAATCATCTTTGCTTTGCCGATGATTTATTGATTTTCTGTAGAGGGGATGTTGGGTCTATGCAGATTATTAAACACACTAGGTTTTCTGGCATGTCTGGTCTGCTGGTGAGCAGTCAGAAGTGTCATGTCTATTTTGGTGGGGTTTCTGATGAGGAGAAAGATAAGTATCTGAAAGTTCTGGAATTTGAGGAGGGGTCTTTACCTGTTAGGCATCTTGGTATTCCTCTTTCGGCTCAGAGGCTTACCTGTGATGATTATGCCCCTCTCATTAACAAGATTACACCAAAGATTTCCCATTGGGCAATGAGAAAGCTTAGTTATGCAGGGAGACTTCAGTTGGTGCAATCTACTTTGATTGGATTACAAAGATTCTGGTCCAATATCTTTGGTTTCCCTAAAAGTGTAATACAGATGATAATTAAGAGATGAAGAACATTCCTCTGGTGTGAAGGAATTTCTAGTAGGAAAGCTCATGTTGCATGGGTTAATGTATGTAGACTGAAGGGTGATGGAGGGTTGGGGATTAAGGAGGTGCTTGCGTGGAATAAAGCCTCTATGATTAATACTTTTTTGCGGCTTAATGGTAACTGTGGTAAGTCTTCAGCTCTTACTAGATGGTGCAGTGCTTATGTTCTTCATGGTTGTGATATTTGGAGTGTTCAATATAGAGGATCTCACCCTTTCTGGTGGAGAAGTTATCTCAAGTTGAGAGATGAAGTTTTGGAAAGTAATTTGACTCCTATGCTGTTGCGTTTTGTTGCCCATGGTAAGTTTTGTTGGTGAAATTTATGAAGTTTTACATCCTTCACTTGTGAATGGGGTGTGGGATAAAATTATCTAGAACAAGTTCTATACTCCCCATGCTTCTTTCATCTGGTGGTTGGCTTGCTATGGTAGGCAGGCTACCAAAGATAGAATCGGGCGATAGGGACAAAGTGTTGATGATTGGTGTGTGTTCTGTGGTAAAGTTGAATCTCGGAACCACCTCTTTTTTTAGTGTACCTTCAGCCAGAAGATATTCAAAGCTGTCATCCATGGCTGGTTGCGCTGTAAAATTCCTATTGTATTTTCGGATTGTATGGCTTGTCTCTGGCATTCTAAGAGTAAGTCTAGCCTGATATACCAGATGAGGGCTTCGGCTGTGGGCATGATTATCTATCATTTGTGGAAGCTTAGGAATGGTGTTATTTTTGCCAAAGTGAATCCTAACTGTGGAGCGTGTATTGTGGAGATTATTACTGAGCTCAAGACTAGGTGGAGTGGGTTTCATTTCCCTGTTAATAGAAAGAATTACAGAATTTTAAGTTGTCTCAGTTTGATTGAACTTCTTGGTAAGTGATTTCTGCCGGATTGTGGCAGGTTCGTTAGCGATTAGTTTGTATGTAATCCGTTTTTTCCAAATTAATAAAGCTTACTCTTTCATTAAAAAAAACAAATCGGTATTTTACATCCTCCCCCTTATAAGAAAATTATCATCAAAATTTGAAATACCTTAGTCCGCAAAGAGGTGGGGAAACTTGGTCCGCATCTCATCCTCTTGCTCCCAAGTGGCCTCTCGCTCTGATTGATTAGACCATACAACTTTCACCACCGGAGAGGTCCTATTTCAAAGCTTACGCATATCAAAAGCTAATATTCTGGTTGGAACTCCCTCAAATGATAGATCCTCACGCAGTTGCAATGGCCCAAACTCAATCACATGTGATGATTCTAGGACAAACTTCCAAAACACCGATACATGAAAGACATCATGAACTTCTGACAACGCTGATGGTAAGGCCTGGCAATAGACTATAGAACCGATCATTTCCAGAATCTCAAAAGGTCCTACGAACCGTGGGCTAAACTTCCCACTCTTCCTGAACCTCACAACTCCTTTGACGGGAGATACCTTTGGGTATACATGATCACCAACATAAAACTCTAAAGGTCTCATTCTGCAGTATGCATAGCTCTTCTGCATGCTTTGCGCTACTAGCAGACGCTTCCTAATGATCTTAATCTTGTCTAGCACGTCATGAACAATATCTAGACCTAGGGTGGCTCTCTCCTTCAGATCGTCACAACAGATAGGAGATTTACACTTCCTCTCATACAAAGCCTCAAAGGCGTCATACCAATGCTGAACTGATAATCGTTATTGTAGGCAAGCTCAATCAGGGTCAAATGCTCATCCCAGTTACCCTTAAAATCCAGCACACAAGCCCAAAGCATATCCTATAAAATCTGGTTGGTTTTCTCCATCTAACCATTTATGGGAGGGTGATATGCTGAACTGAATGCTAGCTTAGTCCCCAAAGCCTTATGCAAGCTACTCCAAAATCAGGTTACAAATTTGGGGTCTCTATCAGAAACTATGATTGGAGGAACCCCATGCAACCAGACTATCTCACTAGTGTATAACTTAGCTAACCACACAAGATTGAAGGTTTTCTTTAACCAGTATAAAGTAGGCACTCTTAGTGAGTTGGTCTACAATCACCCACACTACATCATATCCCTTTGAAGTCTGAGATAAATCCATCACAAAAACCATACCGATACTCTCCCACTTCATATCCCTTTGAAGAAGTCTTGCATGTCTCGGGTGCTCTACCTTTACCTACTGGCAAATATGACATCGTGAAACAAATTTATAGATCGCCTTCTTCATATTGTTCCACCAGAATGTCTCTCTGAGATCTTGATACATCTTAACACGTCGAGGGTGTAATGAGTAAGGAGTTCTATGTGCCTCATGCATAATCTTTTGCTTAAGAGTAGAATTAGCTGGCACACAGATTCTATCCCTGAATCTTAAACAATCATCCTCAGAAACTCTGTAATCGGACTCCTTACCATTTGAAATTTTGTCTCTGATCTTACCTAGATCAACTTCATCTTTCTAACTAGTCTTAATCCTATCAAACAAAGTAGGCTGAACCAGAAGAGTTGCTAACACACTAGAACTTTCTGATCTCACAACCTCCACACCCAATCTCAACAACGCTTTCAACGACCTTCGAGTCCCAAAGATAAAACACGCTGCTGAGGTTGCTCATCTATGACTGAGAACATCCGCCACTACATTAGCTCTGTCTGGGTGGTATAAAATCTCTAAATCATAATCATGGAGCAACTCCAACCATCTCCTCTGTCTCAAATTCAATTCCTTCTGAGTGCAAAAATATTTGAGACTCTTGTGATCAGTATACACCTTATATGAAGCTCCACACAAATAATGCCTCCAAATCTTCAAAGCAAAAACCACTGCCATTAAATCCAGATCAAGGTCAGGGTAATTCTTTTCATATGGCTTAAGCTGACGAGAGCCATAGACGACAATATTACCATGCTGCATCAGACTACAACCCAAACCCTTCTCTGAAGCATCACAATACACCTCTAATCCGTCAGTTTGAGATGGCAAAGTCAAAATAGAAGTAGAAGTCAAGCGCCTCTTAAGCTCGTCGAAGCTCTCCTCACAAGCTTCACTCCACCTTATACTTAACATCCTTACAAAGCTGACGAGCCACCGGGGTGACAATCTTAGAAAATTCCTCTACAAACTTTCTATAGTAACTTGCCAAACCTAGAAAGCTGTGAATATCTTAAACATTAGTGGGTCCAGCCCACTCAGTATCAACCCTAATCTTTTCTAGGGTGACATATATTTCATCCTTTGACTCTACATGACCCAGAAAGACTACTTGATCCAAACAGAAAGCACACTTCTTCAACATGGCATAGAGTTCGCGCTCCTTCAAGGTCTTAAGCACAATCCTCACGTGCTCATCACACTCCTCTACGCTCTTATAATAGACCAAAATGTCATCTATAAAGACCACTACAAACTGATCCAGAAAGGGCATAAAAACCTGGTTCATCATGTCTAAAAAAAATAGAAGGAGCATTAGTGAAACCGAAGGGCATCACTAGAAACTCGTAATACCCATAGCGGGTCCTGAACGCTGACTTAGGCACATCATCTGCCTTAATCTTCAACTGATGGTAGCTCGAACGCAAATCAATTTTTGAAAACACACAAGCACTAGATAAATGCTCAAACAAATCATTGATACAGTAATCAATGCACAACCTCAAACTACCATACTTATTCCTAACAATAACATAAGCGCCCCGTAAGGAGAAAAACCGGGATGAATAAATCCCTAATCCCACTACTGCTACAGCTGAATCTTCAACTCCTTAAGCTCCACTGGACTCATACAATAGGGAGTCTTTGAAATCAGTTGCATTCCTGGTGCCAACTCAATAGTAAACTCCACCTACTTATCCGGAGGGAGTTCAGGAACATCATCGTGAACCACCTCAGGAAACTCTCTAAGTACTGAAATATCCTTCAATATCACCTCATTTCTAACCTCAGGAATAAACCATAGATATCCCTAGCAGTTCTTTCTCAGATATTAGAACGCATGCATTGCCAATATAACTGGAGGTGTGTCGGAGACGTCATTCCCCACAAACAACAAACGAGGCCTATCTCGCTCCTCTAAGATCACCTTCTTAGCAACACAAATCCAATCCATGGTGCACAGACATCCAATCCATGCCCAACAACACATCAAAAAAGTTCATCCTCAGAGGGATGAGGTCAGCACATAAAACTATGTCCCGCACTACTACATGACAACTCTACAAATAGAATTCATGACCATAGAAGAAGTCCATTCTAAACGACTAGTCACACACAAATCCACACCAAGAGGCTCAACAGATAGTTTGAGCTCAACCACTAAATCAACAGAAATAAAAGAGTGTGTAGCTCTAGAGCTAAACATGCAAAATATAGGCTGAGATAGTAGCTAAAGAATACCTCAAACGACCCTCTCAACCTTTCGGTCGTGCTCCCTTGACAAAACGAACACTCTGGCATGCACTTACAGATTCTTCTAGTCTGGCTTCCCCTTGAACCCGATGCAGATCTATCATTCCTACCTACTAAACTACCTCTGCTCCTATCAGCCTGTGGGCAGTCAGCAATGTCGTGCTCCAAGGACCCACACTTAAAGCATGCTCATGTCTTCTTGTAGCACTACCGTCCAGGATAGGACCTGCCACAAGTGTCTCACTTCAAACGTGAGGCAAAAACCTTACACTCACCAAAATTCTACCTTTTTGAGAGGAAATATGATCTCTCTTCCCAGAGTCACTGGGTATATACTTCCTCTTCTGATCCTTCCCTATCGACTGCTTAGACCTCTACTCGCTCACCACCTGAGCAACATCAGCTACATCCCTGAATGTCTTATGCGTAGTTTCACAATTGTCCAGATCTTCGCCGAAGACCACTCTCAAACTTTCTTGCCTTCCGGTTCTCATTTGGCTCTGGCACATACATAGATAGAGAAATGAACCTCCTGACATACTCCTCTACTATCATGTCTCGGTCCTGACGTATTCTCCCGTACTCCACGATCTTCTTATCGCGGTACACATATGGGTAGAACTACTTATTAGCGCGCTCTGTGAATTGCTCCCATGTTTACGGGGGAGGGAACTGGTCCTCAACTGTTTTCCACCACTCCTTGGCCCCAGCTTGGAACACGAAGGTGGCAAAATCAACTTTCTACTCCTCGTTACAACCCATGACCTTCGAAAGGTCCTCACTCGTTATAATCCAATGGATCTCCTCTTGAGGGTCACCACTACCATCGAAGGGCGGAGTCTTTAGCTTCATAAAGTCCTAAAATGCCTTCACATTGCTGCCACCACTAGCAGCTCCATCATCTGCTCCACTAACAACTCCAACATTCTGCATCACTTGAGTCACCACCTATTGCACAATGGTTACGATATCCCCTTGTGGAGTCTCACCCTGAGGGACATTCCTCACTTCCCTGCATGGTGGCATTCTAAGAAACCAACAGGCCAAACCGTTAGGAAACACAAACTTAATATGGTAGACAATTACAGAAGCGTAGACAGGCAAACACAACCCAACACTCCAAAAAAAATCTAAGCTAGTTCTTATACCCCTGAATTCCACGACCCCAAAATCGGGCTAGCTCTAAGGCTATAACACACTGCATGCTATCATTAACTAGGAGCATGCAAGACTACTAAGTTAGATTCATAAAATACCTGAATCCAATACTTGTGAATAAAGGGAAATCAACGGGGTACAAATGTCCGGTCAAACTAACTAACAAATCATAAGGTAAGCTTAAAAGCTACAAAAGATAGTAAAACTACATGTTCAAAGTCACAAAACTAAAATTAGAACTCTAATAATAAAGAAGCAAATGACTTCCAGTCGGCCGACTAATCAATCTGCAAAACAGTGAATTTGGAATAGGGATGAGCAGCCACAACTCAGTAAGTAGTAAACTTCATCAACACAAGCATGCTCAAAATGTTTCATAGAACATAGCTTATATAGTTAATAATATCAAAACAACATCAAAATCTTAGATCAGAAAGTCACCTCCTGACACACTGAATAGCCAAAGCTCACACTTCAGCAGATCATATCATAGTTCAAAAAATAGAATGGGGACACTAGCTTAAAGCACACATAAATGTTCCTAAAGACCAATGGGTCAAAAGACCCCAGAATACAGAATTGGGTTCATCGACCCTATATAACAGATCAGGGATTGTGCCCGTAAATTAGAAACAGAAGAGCATCGTACACAGCATGCTACAGGATAGCTCGACCTAACCATTCATTGCTCAGAAAGCAATAAGCTAGGTCCCAAAACACATACAATGTCTTAAATTAGATAATGTTATTATAATACAAATAACACAAGCAAAACATATATACAATCATTGGTAAACATAACACAACAGATAAAAACAAAACAGAATTTCAAACGAGCAATAAAAACTAAAAACAGGGGCATGTTCAGGCTTGGAAGCCCAGACAAAGTTAGAGACAAAAACAGCAAGTTGTCCGGACTTGTGTCTGGGGCTTGGAAGTCCGGACAAAGTTTGAGAATTAAATCCTACGTGGTCCATACTTGAGTCCATACTTTGAAGTCCGGAAAAAGTTCGAGACTTAAAACCTATAACACGTCCTCTCAAACTATTTGGACATACAAGTCCGGATAGAAGTCTTGACATAACAAAAAGAAAACCTGTAAAATAGCTTCACAATTTGCATGGACATACAAATCCAAATAGACATATGGACAGAGCGAAAAACTAAAGAATTAATTCTCATAAACCTCCATTAGCAACACAATCTTTCACATAGCAAATTACTCTAAAAATTCCAGAATCCATGCAGGTTTGCAGATGAGAAATCAATAGCAAAAACAGGTTAAGAAACAACCAAAAATAGAATCAAACCATCATATTAAACCATCAAATCAAACATTCAAATCAAATCCCTAAGTTATCCCCATGGGTGAACTTTCCTACACTGAATCCATTTACCACCTACCTCAAAATTAGATCTTTGTGATTACTCTTCTTAGACCGGAACAGAAGTCCACCCCACAAATCCACAACTGAAATCCCAATGAAGCATAATCTAACCAAATCAAACGGAAAACTAAGAAACCTTACCAGTAGATAGAAAGCAAAGAAGACCTGATACCAATAATCACTAACCACAAAATCACAAATCGAAAACCTTGCATTGAGAAAATCGAAACCTTGCATTGAGAAAATCGAAAACACCACTCCAAATTCCTTTTGTAGCCCAAAGGTTGGAACAAAGGGGAGACTCAAATAGCGGAAGAAGAAGAATGCAGAACAACGTTCTTACAGACAGAGAAGAAAACATTTTAAAACCCTCACTTCTTTAGGTTTTTCTTTTACAACCAATGGGCCCTGGACCCACTTAAGCCCAATACCAACCAGCTCAAACTTAACGGCCTACTAAATTAAACAACGCTGATCCACTTACTTCATGCAAGACAATTAAAAAAAATAAAACTGGCTGACCAACTTAAAATCTTGTATTTTACATTATTTGTCTTCACAAGATTTTGAAAGAGCACAAATGGAATCAGAGGAGAACGGGATGTTGAGTTGTTCATCTGGCTGGTAGGCTCGGGACAACAAAGAACCGGCTCAGTCAAGACTGGCTAAGTTCTGTTGAGTAAAGACTAGGAGCGGCTCGGGACTACCCGTGTGAAATACTGGGCCCGGTCCCAGTCTCGCCCTCTAAAGATCGGAACCGCTCGAGACACCGAGAGTTTGGTCCCATTAGCGACTGATTCGAGACCATCAGAAGTCGATACCGTAATGGCTCTTTTTTGTATTTTTCTTTGTTTTAATGTTATATAAATCACTATATTTCTTAATATTTAAACCCAAATAATAAATACAATATTATATTCTTCATATTATAGCTTCCTAATATAACCATTTAACCATAATCACGTAAAAACTAACATAAAAAGGATTATATATATAACACCAAACGGACGAGACTGACTCCAGTCCCTCGTACATAAAAAGAGAAAAAAATCAAGATCAAAATAAGTAATTGGTGGTCTGAGTCAGTGAGTCTAGTCCCTTGCTCCAGAGCTTAGGACCGGTCCTACGCCAAAGCAACCTGTGGCTACCTCAAAGTCTGTCGAGACCTTGCAGGAAAAATAGTGTTAGAAACTTGGAGACTTACGATGGTGGAGATTTTACCCATTGTCTGGTGTGATCCTGAAATTTGTTTGGCTTAAACACTCCAAGACAGGTATAGAGGTCTTTAAAACCTCTTATTTAAGTGTCCTCTTTAGTTAATAAGATTGTAAATCCCAAATTTTTTAAATTAGTTATAAGTTTTATATATTTTGTATGATGTTACAAATATAAAATAATATACTCGGTAGTGTAGTAGTGAGAGTTAAAATTTTATAGACAAACCAAAGTGACACTATTTTATAAAAAAAGGGAAAGTGAATCAGATTTCAAAAAGACACTTTACGTAATTCTTTCACTTTCTTAGTGGAAGGTATATTTTTCATGATTTTGAAGTAACTAGTTTTTTTATTAGTGGTTCTAAATAAACCTTTCTTGCAATAATACGGTAGTGCATAGGAATTGAACCCACAACCTTTGGTTCTAGGATGCCACTTCTCTACCGACCATGCCATGGGGGCTTGGTATTTTAATTTAACAACAAGGTTCGTTTATAAGTTGTTGTTATTAACTGTCAATTTAAGTAATAAATGATTTTATTGTGAATTTATATGTACTTAATAGATTTGTGTCGTCACATTTAATTACTAATTTTAATTTAGAGTAGACATAAAGATAAATGATGTGCTTTTTGTTATGCCCCAGTTTTTTTTATATTTTATTTCATCATGTTTCAAATTCGCAAGGGAGCTTAATAACATTCTCAACTTATTTTAGTGGGATTATGTCATCGGCGACATATTTCCTAAGTTAAAAGAAAGGAGAGTAAATCTTGTCCTTTTGGTTTTGTTATTAATTAAATGGAAAACTAAATTCATTTTATATTTCCTAACTCTTATTTCATTCTTTTTTATTTCGATTTCTCACTCATTCCCTCGACAGTTTCCCTTCCTTCTCCTCTCAACTATCGTTCTGCAGAGCCTTCTTCCACCCTTGCTATCTTCCTCACAATTCCTTCATCTTGTAAATTAATTAGTCTGGTGTTCTAGATTTGGTGTGATGATCCGGTTCTGTCAATCTCGAGTGCGGGGATTCCGAGTTTGGGATATCGTTCTTCTTCCAAGCCCCTTGCTCATCCTTTTGGTGTTGGTCCTCTTCGATTTGTTCAAGTGATTATAGTTCCGAGTTGATATTCGAGTAGAGCATGTTGTCGGGTCTGCAGAGATTACTTTGTGTCGGATGTGAGGTAGGTGGTAGATGGATTCGGTTGTGTATGTTCAACCACGGGGAATTCTAGTTTGTGTTCATTTTCTGTATATTTTTGTGTGCTCCTTTGATTGTAATGTTTCTGGTTGATTTTGGTTTATGTTTTGATCTGTTAAAACCCCGTGGAAAGTGTGTTTTGAATAGATATTTTGTTAAGAAAGTTTATGCATTAACTATGGAGAATTATAGAGAGGACTTGGTTCTAGTTCGACATGATTTCCTGCAGTTTTCGTTGTATCCGGATTTGCGTCCGGACATGCAAGTCCGGACATGGCTTCGGACGCCTTTGTTTTGCTGCGCTCTATGTGTTGTCCGGACTTCTGTCTGGACATGTAAGTCCGGACGGGGTGTGAAGATGTCTCTAGGTTTGCAGTTCGACTTATGTACCAACTTACAAGCCCGAACACAAGTTCGGACACCCACATAAGCTTTTCTTAGAACTAGTCCGAACATGTAAGTCCGGACAGATGTCCGGACGTGTGTATGTTTTGTCCGTGGCCTGTGTCCCGACATGCAGGGTCAAACACATGTCCGGACACGGGTCTGTTTTGTGTAACTTTTACGTCTTAGCTCCATTTCGACCATCATTCGCGGCTTTTTTGTGTTCCTCTAAGTGATTACTATCTGTTTTTTTCTGTTTTGGCTCCTGATTATGAGTATTTTGGCTTAGAAGGAATTCATTAAGTTTCTGTTCTTTGTCTTGCACTGAAAGAGCGTTTGAGCTTCTATTTCTGACTGGCTTTCATTTGTGTTGGTCGGTATACGACTTCTTTTCTGTTGAGAATTTCGATCTGCTTGATAAGCTTCTGTCTTCTAATTCATCTGTTAAAAGCTTCTGCTCTGTTTTGCAAAGCTTCTGTTTTGGGGACCTAGATGTTTAGCTTCTGAGCTTTGGATTGTCAGGTCGGGCTGTCCCGTAGCATGCTGTGCAGGAATTCCTTCTGATTTATTTCTCGGGTTCCCTTCTATTCTTTCTCTTAGGGTCTCTTGGATGTTTAGTGACCAACAGATCCATAACTGTCTATTCGGCTTCTATGTCGGATCCATAGGGTCATAGCGTTGCCCCTTTGATGTGTAGTTGGTATCTAGGGTCCCACCTCTATTTTGATAAGCGTTCTGTTCTGAGTCTCTGTGTTGTGGTCTGCTATGTTTGATTTTAAGACTTCCATTCAGTTTGCTCGGCTTCTCTATCTCTTCTGTTTTGATAAGATTCTATTTTTGTTTCTGATCGGCGTCTTTTGATTTGAGAGAGCTTCATCCTCCATCCAATTTCTGTTATGACTTATGATCTATTTTGTTAAGCTATGTTTAAGTATATGTATATGTTCAGTATTAGTTTTGAGCATGCTCAGTTGTTGAAGTTTATCACCTGCTGAGCTATAGTTTGGCTCACCCCTATTTCCGTCTGATTTGCAAATTTAAGCTTTCGTTGAAGGTTCCGCTTTGCTTTCGGTTTTGGTTTTTGATTTTGTATTTGTAACTGTGGCTTGAGGACCCTTTTGTAGTTTGATTCTGTTATGCAATCTAGTTTGGCTTCCGCATGTATATGTTCAGGTATCATTGTAAACCATTATTCAGGTAATAAAAGTGTACTGGTTTCTGTTTTGGGTTTCATGTGTTAGTGCCTTACGTTATTAGGTAATAGATACGCGGTGTGTAACGTCCCTAACTCTTAAGGTGGTTTTGAGGTCATTACATGTAGTGGTATTAGAGCCAGGTTTGTCTTTTGTTGGGTTTTATGGGTGTCTGCATGTCTACGCTTCCGTGTCTTTGTCTGTTATGTGCTATGTGGTATCTGTTTCATGAAATGTTTGTTATCTGCTACTTAATTTAGTTGTTATCCAGCGTCAGTAGTGTACGTCTGCTCTGTGGTTGTCCGCCATTGGAGTAGCGCAGCAGAAGCATAATGTTTGTTGTCTATATGTTTTCTGTGCTTTGAGCATGAGTCTGAGGGATTCAGGTCCTTTGGAAAAGGATGACCAAATATGAGTTCTGGTTTGTTAAAGATGTGTGCTTTGGTTGTGTGCATGTGTTGTGAGTTGTGTTATGTTCTGAGATGTGAGTTAGTGAGATGCGTTTGGGCTGTGAGATGTGCGTGAGTTCAAATGAGTTTGGCTCAGGTGAGGAGTTGGGATGCGGATTCAAGAGTGTTTCAATTGTGTGATCTGGCTAGGCGTGTGCTTTGGTCTTGTGTTGGATGTGCTCTAAGTGTGGGCTGCGAGATGGAGTGAGGTGATGTGCTATGATGTGAGATTTTGGATTGTATGTCGTGTTCCGGTTTTAGTTGGTTGTGGTGTGGGTTCGAAAGGTTTGTTTGTCCTTTGGATAGGGACATCTCCTGAGGGTGGAGCGTTCCTTCTATGCCTTTAGGTTGAGCTTTAATAACCTTCTGATATGTTCCTTCTATCAGTCAGTCAGCAGTAAGTGTCAGTGTTGCTTCTCTTTCTTCAAACTTCGCCTTCCGTAATCTCTGGCTTTGTTCATTCTATTAGTGAATCAGCTAGTGAGAACCGTGTGTTAGCTTGTGTGTGGTTAGGGCTTTTTGGATGTGTGTGCGTACATTATGTGCCCTTGAGCTGAGCCTTAGTGATCATCTGCTTGTTCTTCGGTCGGCCAGTGTATTCTGGGTGCCAGCTTCTGTGAGGTGCAATTCGCTAAGATGTGAGAGGTTCCTTCTGAGATATGTCGGTGTTCTTCCTGCGCCTTAGGGCTAAGTGTAGTGACCCTCTAGTGTGTTCTTCTATCAATCAGTTAGCAGTAAGTTGAGTGTGTTCAAGTTCCTTCATGCTTAGCCTTCAATAACCTTCTACTTGTTCTTCTGCCAGCGTTTGAGCCAGTAGGTTCGATGTGTTAGCTCGGGTAAGGTTAACGGTGTGGAGCACTCTTCTTGTGCCTTAGTCTGCGCATGTAGGGATCTTCTGCTATGTTCTATGTTAGTCAGATAGAGGTGAGTTTGAGTGATACTCCCGTGCCTTCGGGCTTAGTTTCGGTTATCTTTTGCTTCGTCTCTTCAGTCAACATGCCAGTTAACAAGTTTTGAGTGTTAGCTCCATGAGGTGTGAGCTTCTATGATGTGTGAGCGTTCCCTTCTGTGCCCTAGAGCTATGTGTTAGTAATCATCTGCTTGTCCTTCGGTTAGTCTATCAGTTGTGCTTTTTGTTCTAAGTGTTAACTTCCTAGAGGGTTCACCTTCTGATGTGTGAGCTTCCTTTTTCATGTCTTGGTGTTTGTAATATTCCAGCACACAGAGTGCATATGTTTGTATTCTAAGATTCGTTGAATTTCGAGGATGAAATTCATTTTAAGGGGGTATAATGTTATGCCCCAGTTTTTTATATTTATTTCATATTGTTTCAAATTCGCAAGGGAGCTTAATAACATTCTCAACTTATCTTAGTGTGTAACACCCCTACCGCTAATCTCATCATTAATGCCAAATCGTCTCAATCATTATTACATTCGCAGTGGAAATTGCTAACAGGAAAATTATAGGGAAAACTATATACAAAAAGAATAAAATAATAAACTAATCCTACAACTCTACTACGGGTAGCAAACAAAACCCGACCGGAGTATAGCGTAAGCAAATCACGACCGAGAGTATCGAACCCAAGGGACTTATAGAAAACTAGTCCTAATCCCGGTAATTACCTATTCTATTATAAGAGGGGGAAATGTAAATGACAAATAATTAATTAAAATCCTATCTAAATGCGAGGTTTGGGATTACATCAACCCGAGTACTAATATGATCACGCAATGCAACTTCAAAACTTGAACTTAACCAACCAACATGAAGACGCTAGACATCCTGCCGAACACCAGATGCACGGCATATGCAAAGATGTTGAATGTGCCAGACACAGGAAACCCGACATGTTCAACTGTAAATGCCACTCTCTTGCTTCGGAGTAAGAATACAAGAAACTCATCACCTATTAACAAATCGAGCAAATCATGCCACGGAATGAACAAGGTAATGGGGGAAAATGGGTTAATTCGAAATCTTAAGTCTTGCTCCCGCTGAGGCGCAGAAGACAACGTTAAAGACCACTAAGATTTGTCTAACCTATCCTACTCTTGGACTTTTCTTCCTTGAATAGAATTTGCATAAAGAGAATGAGCGATCAACTAATTCACTTGCAATAAGAACCAAAATCTTAATGAACGCTTGAAATTGTATTAAAATAATCATAGTGTTACAAGGAAGAAATTCATCCCTAACCAATAACTAGCAAGGATTCCTACTTCACCATTCACTCAAATAAAGAAGAAATACATAAGGGAGAAGGAGATTGGTCATAGCCTTAACCAATGTTTCTAGAATCGCGATCCTAGCTTAGGATCGTAAGTGACCCCTAGGATCGGATCGTGGGATCGAATCGTGGGATCGTTCGATCCTACAAAAAGTGAGTTAATATTGTTTAAAAATATACGTATGTTATAAATAAATTCTACTTAAAGTATAAAGTTTAATTGGACTAAGAATGTATAACATTATTGAATTAAAAAACAAAAATTTAGACTAGAACTATGATAGCACACTTTCAAAATTGAAATATAGATAATCAAACCATATGAATTCTTATAATACTATCCATAAAAAAGATATAATTAAATAATATAGGTTAAACATAAATCAAATCCATAAACTTCATAATTTTATGTGCATTTTTATTTCTTTCATCACCTTCCCACCAAACATCATGAAATGCAAGTTCTTTATTTACAAAATCATGGGTTTTCCTATCCATGCTCATTCAAAAGAGTAAGTAAGCAATGAAACGGAAAGTCAAAATGAGTTATAACAGCTTATTGTTTCAATTATAAACCAAGAAGAAGAAATAATAAGAGTAATCAATAATATTTTATTAATTTGTGTTGGTTCTTTTAAGTTTTTTTCATTGTCTACTTTAGAGCTTTATAACTTTGAATTTCAATCATTACAATATTAAATAACCCTTTAAATGTTATACATCTTTTGAACACCTAGGTACATATTGTAATCTTTTATGATGGAGAGTAACAAGAAGTGATATTCCAATTTTAATCCTTATCCACTCAATGACCGCAAATAAATCTACATATAAAAATTGTTTTAATGTTCAAAGTCATAATATTTTATGTATTATTGAAACTTTCTACAGAATTTTGAGAACTTTTTGTTTCTTTTTGTTTTATTAAGATATAATTCACACTGATATGAAAAACATAAATTATAAATAAAGTTGGGATCGATGGGGTCGTAGGATCGTACTATGGATCTAGAGTGTAGGATCGTAGGATCATGCAATGGAATCATGATCCTTTGACGATCCTACATGGCTCCGATCCTACCTCCTATCAGGATCGTAACTATGAATTTGGATCGTAAAATCGTAGGATCGTGGGATCGAATCGCGATTCTGTGAACATTGGCCTTAACCCTGACAAAGATCTTCTCTTCTTCTTCGTGGATGGATCCGTAGAAATGCCTTGGACACCAACAATGGAGTGGGGCGGAAATAGAGAAGTGAATGGCGTGTTTATGGTATGTTTAAGTGTGTGAATGGATGCAGACTCTCGGCCTATTTATAAACCTCAATCATGCCTTTGCCGGGCGTCATGCCGGATCAGGAGTAGCCGACACATGTGAAAAACGTGTTAACCGCTCAACAGTTGAAACCGTCAAATCCACGTGAAACGATGCATATGCCAGACAAGAGATACCCGACATCATACCCGGCACCAGCCAAAATACCAACACTCAATAACTGCCATCGTTTGGTCAACCGTAGTGACCTTCACTTATGCCTGATGGAATGTACCCGGCATCGTATCCGGCAAAGCCTCTTTTCTGCTCTGTGCTTGTGCCGTGCAGGAGCTACCCGGCCTTACGTCCAGCATCAATGGTCTGTTGGCTAGAAACTTGTTCCTTGCATAGAAAACATATAAAAACATAAGACTGAATAAATAGTACACAGTAATACATAATATAACATAAATAACATCTATTTAACCTTATTTAGATAAATATATTGCTAAATCTAGTACATAAAATATGATAGGTCTGCGGCTTATCAGAAATCTCTAATACAACGGTGGGTGAAACAATGTCGTTAGTCACCCATGTGACTAACAAGGC
This sequence comes from Limonium bicolor, assembly GCA_023374045.1. Taxonomy (NCBI): domain Eukaryota; kingdom Viridiplantae; phylum Streptophyta; class Magnoliopsida; order Caryophyllales; family Plumbaginaceae; genus Limonium; species Limonium bicolor. Next base: position 255,737,897 of record CM041781.1, on the reverse strand, counting down.
CTAATTCAATACAATAACGGTCTGATGGACCAAAATTCCTGAGTACTTATACAATACAATCATTACACATTCCATTTTTATAACCGAGTCATATACACTTACAACCCTATCTATACCGAGTTTGTTACATTTATTACTGATAACAACTTCGGTCTTACCATACAAACATTTACAAGTGTAATTAAATGAACTACCCATACTAGCAGCAACCCTCTCCTACTCTCGAACAGTAATCAGCTCCATTGTACCTGAAAAATAATGGGTGGCCCCAAAGGGGCTCAGCACCTTTGCTGGTATGGTAGTCATGCAACCCGCTACTACCGCGTCACACCCAACTATTTGTCGTCCAAGCATGCGATTGATTTTATTTAAACCATAATGAAATACCCCTAAGTAATTAAACGTTATTTAAATATATAACTTACAACATTAAAGCATTGAACGGTTATGTACGTACATATACACAACGTTACAAAATTATGACGTTGTATATATAATTAGAACACTACTATAACTAGTTGTACCCGTATAATGTTGTAATTAAAAACGTGACATAACGAACAGTTTATTATTACCGTATTTATGTACATACGGATATATATGTAAATGTACATAACGTTACAAGATTATAACGTTGTACATATAACCGAAACGCGACAAATAAAAATAGTCGTATATAAATATGTACATACAACTAATAACGTGACATGTTAATACAAGTCACTTATATGCGATAAATAGGCATAATAAGGCTGAAAAAAATAAAAGAGCAAATACGCTCTAGTCGGGATTCGAAACCGAGACCTTTCGTACCTAACCCGAGACCTTAACCGATTGAGCTGCGGTTGAATTCGGTAGTTTATGCTCACGAATTAATTTCAGTAACAAGCTTACTGAGGTAACAGAAAGGAAAAGAGGAACAGACGTCGGTTACCTCTCATCCTTCACGATACAGAAAATTCAGATAGATCAGCAGGGAAACAGAAACAAATTCCCTTATTCCCACTCAAGCGACAAGATTCTATTCACTCATCTCCACACACGACCTTCTTGTAACTCGTACACAGTGGCTGTTCCCAAGCCTCTGGAAATTCACAGCAACGTTGTTTAACCCACAGAGCCATACCTCCTTGTCCCAACCCATTAGTTTAAACCTTTGTCCTAGCCAAACTCTTCCTCGCTTGCATGCCCGCGCCAACTGCAAGCCAAGAACGCTGTGGTCATTCATACGTGAAGGTAACTCCAGTTCATCGATGGTTTTCTTTCTGTATTTGATTCCCTTTCATTCTCGGTAACAACCTCAGCCATTACTCAACTTCATTCCCCACTATTTTTACGTGGAAATCAGGGGAGTATACCCAGTTTTGAAGAGGAAGGGAAGACCCAAGAGCATAGCCTTCTCCTTAAGCATTTCGGTGAGCCTAAACATTTCCTTTCTCACCTCTGTCTGGTGTCTTTACTCGATCTGATCAGAAACCGCACAACCAGTTCTTCTGGTCTGTGCATTTGCTGTGCGAGACTGCTATAGGCTAACCGAGGAAGGAACCCTGGAGATCCTGAAACCAAACCATCTCCAAGGACTGCTAAGGTGAGATCATGTGTTCAGAGAGTGATTGTGTTGTTCCAGTTCCCCATCCTTCTCTGTTTTCTGGGCCGAGTGCTTTGCTCATAGGCTAACTTGTTTTACTCCTAAATTCTTGTTTAGCCTCGCCTGAGAGATTAAACCACGAAGAGTGTATCAAAGTCCCAGTAACATCAGTTCAGTTTCGTGTCAAAAAAAAGGGGAAACAAGGTAAAGATCATGCTATCTCAACTTAATCCAACTGTGCCTTTCTTTCTGAGCTAGCATGGTTTTGACCTCTGAGTAAACTTCCCAGTGCAGTCAGAACAATCACGGTGCTGTAAGTTCCTTATGCGCCAGGAACCAACCAAGGGAGACAACCACGAGGTTTAAGTGGTGAGCTACCTCTGACTGAATCTTTGATCAAAAGGAAGTGCATGCACGATTAACAACTAAAAAGATAGAAACAGATGCATTTAGCATAGTTTCTGTTCTGTTACAGTTTAGATGGCTAAACCATGCTGAGTCACTTGTCTAGCCATTTATACAAGGGAACCCCTTTTGAAGAGAAAGAAAGGCTAGACTGATCCATCGGTTAGTAGGAAATAGCAGAAAAAAAAGCTGTAGCAGCTCCATCTTCCTTTTCAAGTATAACCAGTTCTGTAGCACAAATTCCTGAGAGTGAATTCTTACTGTTTTGGGTAGTCTTGAGTTGCTAAAACACTATAACCCTATAATACATCTAACTATGTCTCTATACGTGAGGATGTTGAAGGAAAGATGTAAAAACAGATCCTAACTAAAGAAAAGAAAACAAAACAGAAACCAGATGTAGCAGTTTCTGTTTTCTCTGCTTTGCTGAGTAGTTTACAACTGATGAGACCGTGTGTTATGTATCTGCCTGGCAGAGGAAATGTGAGGATAGAATGACTAGATTGGAAACTTAAAACTCAATCAAACAGATAACCATCTAGACTAGTAATGAAGGGGAACTGAAAAGAAAAAAAAACAAAACTGAGATTTTTCAGAAAACAGAAGAGAATTATCAGTTTTGAAGTTTCTGTCAAATTCGAAGAATTATCAGTTTTGAAGTTTCTGTCAAATTCGAAGAGTTATCAGTTTTAAAGCTTCTGTCAATTTTGAAGTCTTCATCAGTTTTGAAGTTCTGTTGGTTTTGAAGTTTCTGTTGGTTTTGAGGTTCCTGTTAGTTTGAAGTTCTGTTAATCCTGAAGTTTGAAGTAGCCGGTTTTGAAGTTTCTGTTAACTTTGAAGTTTCTGATTAGTTTTGAGTTTCTGTGTCTGTACAACTGGCTCGTGAAGTGAACTAATGAATTTAAGACTTTTTTTTACACATTTGAGTATGGAAACAAACAAAAAACACCTTGAGGGAATTAAAACTCAACCTGATGCACAATACTGGAATGAGAAGAAGGAAAAAAAAAACTGGTGCAGCTTCTGTTCTGAAATCTTCAACTCAGTGAAACGGTTGCAGTGACATCATTAGGATTGCTTGAATTAATCTTGAGTCTAAAAATAAATCTCGATACACCAGTAGTAAAGTTGGGTAAGGAAATGAGGGGAGTATAACCAGCTAAAAGAAAAACAGACAGTGGGAAGCAATAACACAATCAGCTCCTGTTTTTGATTCAGTGAGATTGCAGTTTCAGTTCCTATCAGAGCAGGTTCTGATTAATCCTATATGTCTAACAACGTTGCCTTGAGTTTAGGTTGAGCTAGGAATTTGATAACGCACCAAATTGACAAGGTCAACAGTTTAGAAAGGCTAGGAGGAATGTAACAAGATAAAAGACAGACAAGTAAGAAAGCAAAAGCATATACACGTTTCTGTTTAGTTTCAATACCAGAGATTTTCTGTCCTGTATAACAAATTTTAGAGAGCATAAAGGGATGACCTTGAGTGGTTCAAGAGTTTAAAAACTAGCAAAAACACTTAACTAAGTGTGTAAACCCATCAGTAAGAAAGAAAAGATGGACTGTAATCCAACTGGGAATAAAACAGAAGTAAAACAGAAAGGAACCTATACCAGTTTAAATCCAGTTCTGCCATTTTGGTCTTTCTGTATAGTTAACCTTTCATGAGTTTAAACATTGGGGGTGAAGCTGTTTTGAGTTCAAAACTATACTAAGATACCTACTTAGATAGCTAAGCAAACTAGGGAAAATTCAAATCAGAAACCGTGAGCAAACTACAAGGTACAAGCTAGATTATCGGGTTCTAGTTTCGATTTTACAGTTGACAGTCTGATTGATTTCTGTTAAGTGAGGTTTCTGAAATGATAACAGCGTGCTTGTGAGTTGTTTTGAGTCCAACCTCTTTCCAATGCAAGCAACAAGTGGTGTACTAGCTTGAGAAGTTTGGGAACCAAATCAGTAAAAACTAAATAAAGAACTGAGTAAGGAGTAAACAAATGCTGCTTCAGTTTCTTGTTTCTTCTGTTTTCGAACTCTGTAGGGTGATTTCTGTGTCTGTAACAGATGGAAATGAAAGTGTAAAGACACCATGAAATGAGTAACTAGACAGATGAGAAGAGAGGGAGTGAAACAGAAACCGAATCAATAAAGAGGAACAAAACAGAAGAGGAAAGAAGTAACAAACTTAATGTACCAGTTCAAACTGTTTCTGAAATGTATGGTTTTCTGTACAGATCTGTTACAGAGGTGACTAAGGGTGGAATCTAGTTTTAAGTAGTAATGCAGTCTTAAACCTACTAATCTGTAGTGAGGAAATGGTAGGATGGTGAGTAGAGTTGTGAAAGGAATAAGATGTACATCTCTATATGTGAGCGATAATAAAACAAATATGAACAACCTTGGGTTATATTTTACCACAAGGTTTTTGGTGTATAAAAATTAAATACCTACAATATATTATAAGTTGTGTGGTAGTTTCATGAGTAATGAAAGTATAATAAAGGAGCTCAAATAAGACACATGTGTACATTATTTTCGATACATCCCTAAGTTGCCAAGCCACATGTAATAAAGTCTAGTGACACATAAAATGTCGTACCATATAACATTATGGAAAAGATGTAACACAAATAATGTTATGTGACTAGGGATATAGTTATTCAAGCCGTAATGCTAAATGCATACTTACATAAATAAATACGTACCAACAAATAAGTTATACACAATAGCCATAACGACATAAAATACTAAGGTTAGTATAGGACCTTGGTGTGATAAATAAACCCTAGTGAAGTATTATAAGTGTATAACGTGAGGTTTCATGCTCTAATGTAAACCGAGTGTTAACTCACACAACGAGTAAGGGGTCATCAAATATTAATAACGATACTTTAACTAGTAACAAATGTTGGGTCTGGGGACATAGTACTAGAATTTCAAACGTTATTCGGAAATACCGAATTGTGCTGTCATATGGATTGACACTTAGTGTTCCTTGTATTACTAGATCGCATTCCCGACGTACGCGTTCGGAAGCTCTAGTGGCCTGCGCTGCACGAATCTAGACTACGGTGTACGGTATGTAAAGGGATTTGATCCGAGTTGTCCTGAGGAATTCCTCGGGCTCGGATTTGTTTGATAAATAATGTGTGAATGTATGTATGTGATGTATGTATGTGATGCATGTGTATGATGTGTAGTTATGTTCATTGCATTATTTACTTATGCACGAACGTCCTACGGGACTAATACTACGTCGACTATAGATCGACTTATACAAAACTACATATGCGAAATGTGTGATTGTGACCACTATTGCTTGACTTAATACGCTAAGTATTACAAGTACGTAGTTGTAACCTAAGTAAAATACTTAGGAACGGGACACGACATTGTCGGTCTCTAGAGCTTGACTCGAAAGTAAATGTTACCTAGAATAATTCTAGGCATGCGTAAGACCCATAGGGCAGCCAATAAATTAAGTGATGTACTCCATAACAAAAACTGTAACTGACTATCTAACTAACAAAGCTAACAGTGGAGTGTGAATGAATATGGTGATGTACCTTAATCCAGACAGTCACTGGCTGCTGGTCGCGCGTAGAGATCTCTTGGGATATCCCGTATCGGGTTTTCCCTAGTTAAATCCTGATCGAGCCTAGATAGATCGTCAGGCGGAGTGTGCTACCGTTGGCACCAGGCCCTTGTGGTACGTGGGACTACTGTCCAAGTGAGTATATTTCGGGTTGTCCTAACTGACGCCCGACTGTGCTAATCTAACAAACGATATGTGAAGGCCCGGAGGGCCGAGTGATGTACTATGTGATGATGTTAACATACGATGAATGAGTTCTCAATACCATTGTATTGTATGATGTATGACAGTAATGTGTGTATATATATATGACTGATTGGAATGGATGAATGATTATATAATCATGCATGTTGTTACAGTATTTATCATATTTGTAAAATGACAAAGCATGAAATCAATCTAATATCAAGACGGTTAAAAATGACGAGTGACCAATAGGGTCCAGATCCGGCATACTCAGCGTCTATCGCTGATACTACACTTATTGTGCAGGTGGCTGAACCCGTTGAAGCCGAAGTGCGGGATTGGGTAGTTAGGACATTGTAAGATTTGGATTATGTTTAGATGCTCATAGTAGTTGTGCTTTTGATACTTAGATAGAAATGTAGATGGTATCTCGTTGTCACTGCGGATTGTATTTTTATGTTTAATTTTGTTAAGATGTTGTACTGCTACATCACTCGTATGGGCGAGTGGTGGCAAGTAACACCCATGTGAGTTCTATTACTGTAATTACTTCCGCTGTGAGACGCCTTTATTTCCTGTTCACGTGAGCGACTATTACGTAATTGTTATGAGGGGTGTTACAAAAGTGGTATCAGAGCGGAGTACCGCTCTGATGACGAGATACTAGGTTAAGACAGTGAGCTTAGGATTTGGGAAACTTGGGAAACGTTTGTGAGGTACGAAACGTCTATGTCTTAATGAAATTATGTGTTGGCAGAGCCTTTGGCCTGCAAGTGTTAGCCCTTGGGGCACACAAATGAGTTGATTGTATTATGGTGCGTTATCGAGAAGACGAATGGTAGTACCGACATCTAGTGGTGGTGTGAGCCAGGAAACTGGCCAAGGGCATAAAGGCCCGGGAATATTACCCCTGTTAGGGACCAGCTGAGAGCTCAGCCAGGAGGAAAAACAAATGTCATGAGTGCATCGGCGACATCCCACCTTCATGTGGAAGTTCAATACGAACTACCGCCGACAGTACCCCTCCCGCCACAACCCAATGAGTATAATACAACTAAGAAATATAATCCCGAATATAGGAAAAAGGGCTACTAAGCCAACAGACTGTCTAAACACTCTCGCAGCGAATGAATAATTCCTGCTCCTGTAACATTTATACAACCTCAATGTCATACCTCCATTGACGACCAAGTGCCGTATCAATAGGCACTGCCAGAGGCGAGCGTCACTACTACTATAACGTCGTGGAAAGGATCACCCAAGAACATCAGGGCAAGCGGACCGGGAGCACCATGAACTCCGCGAGACCGTCGCCCGTAATGGGACCTTTAACCACCAAACTGTAAAAAGAAATTATCTTGAGAATGTGGAGGAACTTTGTGAGAATACCGTCCCGTTAGGTTCAAACTTCAATCCTAAACTTGTGTGCACACAATACAGTGACACTAGGATCCTGTCGTAACGGTACCTGTAGGGAGACACAGTCCAAACGTTTACGCAACTATAAATATAATGTGAGGAAGGACTTGATTATTCTAACGATAATGTGATCAGGAAAATTTCCCAAATCCAAATATCGTCTTATTTATGAACAATATTCCTAACAGTACTTAAACAACCAATGCAGCAGTGAGACAAACAAGTCGGAAACCGACAACTCTACTTGCATGGTGCGCTTGCAACGGCAAGCGCTGATTTGAACAATGTACTAATAATTTCGTCTACCCCGCGCACTTGCCACTGCAAGTGCTGCAAACAATTGCAACTGCAGTTACCACTGCTATTATCGTTACAACGAATACTGTAAACTGTGTAGACCTATGGTACGACACCATGGCTACCAATAATCACCCAACAATTGTACACCTCTAATATAAACCACAAAACTACAATTGTTGCAATAAACCACTAAGATGTGAGGCCTACAACCTCTGAAGGACCCGACAAGTCCGACAAATGCAATAAAAATGGCACACTAGCCATAACAAATTATAACTACTAAACGAGAACAAATGCAATGACACAGGCTAAGAGCCAAGATAACATAATTTAATTATCAAAACAGTCAATGGCTGAATTGGAAGTGGACGGTGAAACCTGATTCCCGGGGATCAAGGGAAAACCAACCACAAATTGGGGTGAAAGGTTAGTGCAACACTGGTGCTGATCACACCAGAGTCGTATGACTCCTGAAACTCTTCACAAGTTGCCAAAATTAATTATAGTAAGGATAAACAAGACTGCAGTATCCTAGTTACAAACAACTAGCAAAGGAAACTTGCGATTAACTGCTACGTTATATATATATTAAATCATGCAAATAAAACTATAAGGAGAGTACGATCGTATAACGATCGCTGCCATACAGTTTCCAACTATACCGTATGCGCAGTATTTATATTATTCACTTACATTTATATCTCATGATTTATTCTCTTATATCCTATGTCATATTTTCATCAACATCTAAATGTAAGATGATTAATTGAATCGTTGCATTACATTATGCAATTCATATTAAGAACTTCATCTTAATATCTTGTCACATTTCAGGACATATATTTATAATTCCTAAGGTCTACTTTATACTAACCTTAGTTTATAAACTCCATTTCCTCATTAAATAATATAACCCATATTTTTAATAAAAACTATATTACTGCCAAAGGGCATGTACATCAAAATTCTTACTTCCACCAACTCCTAATACTTTTCCATTATTTCAGTATTGCCACATATTTAATAGATGTTATACGCATCATACGTTATAACATTTTAACCTTGTAATGAATGTAACTTATAGTTCACTAACTATAAGTACGTATACGCCAACCTGTGATGAACACAAGAGAGTTGGTAAAACGTATTAGTCCACAGATGGACCAAGAGTGAAAAGAACAATTCTACCGTAATACGGACATTACCAATACCTTCGCAACAATGAACGCGAATCAACACTGAACATATGAATAATTACCACCTCTGAGCACTACCTTTACCAAGGAGTGCCATGTATGATTATGTACAATTAATAGTGATCAACGTCAAGATTAAGTTCTATATGTATTATCAATATCATGCCGATTATGTAACAAGCCCTAGGTAGAAGAATGGCTACCGCCATGGGCGTCCCGCCATGAATAGAAAATGGTGAGTATCAGTATATGTTAAAGACATGTCGTTTACCACTGTGACGACTGTCAGTGATGAAAGAATGTGTAAATTGAACCAATGACAACCACCCAAATCGATATCACAGAACACACAAATCAAACACTAAATAGCGTAAATAAGCAAACATCAAATGTACAAATAAGGAGCATAAGCTCAGGAGACCGGGAACACCGACTCCAATTACCTTTCAAGGCATATTACTAACGTAACAATGTCTGAGTTAATATAATGAAGCAATGGAACTACGGTACATACCGTAAGCAATGTGAATAACAATGATGAATAACTAACAGGCGCCAAACCGCGCATTAGAAAAATAAATAACTGCTAGTTACAAGTAACTAGCACTAACCAATAAGTAACAACAAAGACATTACTTACTAGCTGAATACCAGGAGTATATACCAACATGTAATGTTAATCACTAATAGTGATAAATGTCCAGTCCTAGTGGACGAACCTGATCTTATGAGAAGTGGCATACAAGGATTGACTTATAATATTTGTAAAAACAACTCATTTGCAGTACCATCAATGTGAATAGTTGGGAAGTGAAGAGCCAAGATGCTCAAGCAATCATGCAATCTACAATACACCCAGTTAAACGGAACAGTGAACGCGTATAAATACCCAAGTATGGGAACTTACCCTACGCCATATCGGGAAACATAGGTAAGATATGATAATGATTAAAACTGGAGGAAAGAATTAAGTATATACTCATGGAGATCGTGATAGGAGAACTGACATTGCTACCCCAGCACCAATATTACATAAACCGATTACAACCATACAGACGAATCAACGTTTAATGTTTAACTGGTTAGCAACCAAGTGCTACCACTAATATGTTACTAAGGACATGAGTCCAGATAACAAAAATAATGTTTCAACCACCTTACCACCATACTGCTAGAACATTAGAATCTACGACAAGATAACCAACATTGCGGACCAATCAACATCGGACTACAACAAGGACATCCATCGAAAGGGAGATTGACGAATACTTCACAATAGTCGTGTGACGGACGCTACCAGTTTACTAAACGAGACATGGGACGACTGCACTCCGATAGGAGCATGTGGGCCTAACAGACTTAATTATAAGTTAGTCAGGTAAGTAGTAATGTATCAGTATGGTACCCCATGCATGTAGACAAGTAGTGTTAGGAACACGAGAAGTAGTCAACTCCGTACTACGGACAGTGATGCAGATCACCTCGAAGATGGACGAGAAGAACCGCAGTTAACCAACGGGCTAGAGAAACCAAGAACCTACAACACAGAGTAGCGGTCAACACACAGTGAAGACAAGGAGACCCTTCGAAGATGACGAGGCAGATGACAGAAACAAGAAACCACTATATGGACGAATAATACGTAGAACCCTCACAAGGATCATACAAGTTCTTGCAATCCAGAGGAAATCTACCAGATGACGTAAACATAAACGCGTGACTACGCAATGATGAGAGACAAGCTAAATGCTAGCAGATACCTTAAGAAGGAATAATGGACTTGGAATGTACCACTCACATGATGATTTGCTCATCTTATCTGTTTGACTCTTTAGATATTAGCTGCTGAGAGTTTACGCCTCTGCACTCTGTAGGACTGAGTGTTTTGGTATTGCACTTGTGCAGTTATTAATCTAGTAGAAATACGGAAAGATGCAATGGATATCAACAAGGGTGTGTATCAAAGGACTACAACAACGTATTACTCTGGAACAAAACCACCAGAAGACACGGATGACAATCATCATCTACGTGGACATGTAGGCTGGTACGTCTTGGTATTACCAAGACAAGTGCAAAGAGCACCAAGTACTAACAAGAGCCAATGTTATATTATACCTCAAGTTGAATATCAGTGGGAGAAGACACACAAATGTATGCTAGTGAAAAGAGGGAAATTGAGCCTATGTTCATGGGTCTGCACCTCATACAGAGCGAGTGGGCCCATTAGAATGAACTTGGGAGAGAGCACAAATACGTGCCCCACCCTTTATACATATTTAAGAGCCGAAGAGGCTAGAGTCATACCCGTCTCTCTGATATGAGAATAATCTACCCCAAAGGCGAAAACACCACATGAGACTTAGAGAACTTTATGACAGCCAAGTATCCAGCGCTCCTTGTGAAGCGGCTGTTGAATACTTGTGGGGTACGGGGGCGTAACCCTTTTTAAGGGGGGTAGAGCCTCTTGGCTGTGCACATGTTTGCACTGAATTCTATTATTTCGTATGCTGGGCATACAATAGTTTGTGGGTATGCGGGGCATACGATGTTGGTTGTTGGTATGTTTGTGGGTGTGCGAGGCATACAACTCTATTATTTCGTATGCGGGGCATACAATAGGTTGTGGGTATGCGGGGCATACGATGTTGGTTGTTGGTATGTTTGTGGGTGTGCGAGGCACACGATGTTGTTTGTAATGTTGTTTGTTCATTTTGTTGGTGTTGTTGGGTACGCAGGGCGTACGTGGTTGATTTGTTTGTGTGAAATGTGCACTCGTTGTATGTATCTTATGAAATACTTGTTGAAATGATGTGTCTACATACATGAATGTAGTACTGTTCCTTATGATAGGTGTGATATACATATTTATAGTACCTTGTAGATTGATTACATATGGTACAGTCCGAATACAAAATAAATCCTTAGATACGAAATGTGGAAGGATGATGTGGTATGACACCTCGGGGAGGTTGCCAGGATTGGTAGGACTGATAGGAAATGATGGTGCTGATGGATCACTTATATCCATATGTGTTTGAATTAACGTCACAAGTGAGGGCTATGTGCGGTATTAGCACAACACGATATGCGTAAATGATATATCACATAGATATACAATATGGGATTGTAAGGGTAGTTATTAATACACCTATTTAAGTAAAGCAACTTCGGGACATACGTGTACTAGTTGATTATCAAGTGTGTCTGTATGTGTATTTGTATGCGGGGCATACGTGTTTTATCTTGTGGTGGATTGTTGGCGCATTGCGCACATGTGTATGTTGTGAACATGTATGAATGGCTGACTATTGTTATATATATATATATATGTGTGTGTGTACACTCCTTATGAATTCAGTTATACTGTACCGCTTAGGTATCGCCACATCAAATAGATGTGCACCATGGCTATATGGGTAGTTGCTATAAAGCATTCGAGAAAGACGACTTCGGGACGAAGTCTCTTTAAGGGGGGTAGACTGAAATACCCCTAAGTAATTAAACGTTATTTAAATATATAACTTACAACATTAAAGCATTGAACGGTTATGTACGTACATATACACAACATTACAAAATTATGACGTTGTATATATAATTAGAACACTACTATAACTAGTTGTACCGTATAATGTTGTAATTAAAACGTGACATAACGAACAGTTTATTATTACCGTATTTATGTACATACGGATATATATAAAATGTACATAACGTTACAAGATTATAACGTTGTACATATAACGAAACGCGACAAATAAAAATAGTCGTATAATATGTACATACAACTAATAACGGACATGTTAATACAAGTCACTTATATGCGATAAATAGGCAAATAAGGCTGAAAAAAATAAAAGAGCAAATACACTCTAGTCGGGATTCGAAACCGAGACCTTTCGTACCTAACCCGAGACCTTAACCGATTGAGCTGCGGTTGAATTCGGTAGTTTATGCTCACGAATTAATTTCAGTAACAAGCTTACTGAGGTAACAGAAAGGAAAAGAGGAACAGACGTCGGTTACCTCTCATCCTTCACGATACAGAAAATTCAGATAGATCAGCAGGGAAACAGAAACAAATTCCCTTATTCCCACTCAAGCGACAAGATTCTATTCACTCATCTCCACACACGACCTTCTTGTAACTCGTACACAGTGGCTGTTCCCAAGCCTCTGGAAATTCACAGCAACGTTGTTTAACCCACAGAGCCATACCTCCTTGTCCCAACCCATTAGTTTAAACCTTTGTCCTAGCCAAACTCTTCCTCGCTTGCATGCCCGCGCCAACTGCAAGCCAAGAACGCTGTGGTCATTCATACGTGAAGGAAACTCCAGTTCATCGATGGTTTTCTTTCTGTATTTGATTCCCTTTCATTCTCGGTAACAACCTCAGCCATTACTCAACTTCATTCCCCACTATTTTACGTGGAAATCAGGGGAGTATACCCAGTTTTGAAGAGGAAGGGAAGACCCAAGAGCATAGCCTTCTCCTTAAGCATTTCGGTGAGCCTAAACATTTCCTTTCTCACCTCTATCTGGTGTCTTTACTCGATCTGATCAGAAACCGCACAACCAGTTCTTCTGGTCTGTGCATTTGCTGTGCGAGACTGTTATAGGCTAACCGAGGAAGGAACCCTGGAGATCCTGAAACCAAACCATCTCCAAGGACTGCTAAGGTGAGATCATGTGTTCAGAGAGTGATTGTGTTGTTCCAGTTCCCCATCCTTCTCTGTTTTCTGGGCCGAGTGCTTTGCTCATAGGCTAACTTGTTTTACTCCTAAATTCTTGTTTAGCCTCGCCTGAGAGATTAAACCACGAAGAGTGTATCAAAGTCCCAGTAACATCAGTTCAGTTTCGTGTCAAAAAAAAGGGGAAACAAGGTAAAGATCATGCTATCTCAACTTAATCCAACTGTGCCTTTCTTTCTGAGCTAGCATGGTTTTGACCTCTGAGTAAACTTCCCAGTGCAGTCAGAACAATCACGGTGCTGTAAGTTCCTTATGCGCCAGGAACCAACCAAGGGAGACAACCACGAGGTTTAAGTGGTGAGCTACCTCTGACTGAATCTTTGATCAAAAGGAAGTGCATGCACGATTAACAACAAAAAAGATAGAAACAGATGCATTTAGCATAGTTTCTGTTCTGTTACAGTTTAGATGGCTAAACCATGCTGAGTCACTTGTCTAGCCATTTATACAAGGGAACCCTTTTTGAAGAGAAAGAAAGGCTAGACTGATCCATCGGTTAGTAGGAAATAGCAGAAAAAAAAGCTGTAGCAGCTCCATCTTCCTTTTCAAGTATAACCAGTTCTGTAGCACAAATTCCTGAGAGTGAATTCTTACTGTTTTGGGTAGTCTTGAGTTGCTAAAACACTATAACCCTATAATACATCTAACTATGTCTCTATACGTGAGGATGTTGAAGGAAAGATGTAAAAACAGATCCTAACTAAAGAAAAGAAAACAAAACAGAAACCAGATGTAGCAGTTTCTGTTTTCTCTGCTTTGCTGAGTAGTTTACAACTGATGAGACCGTGTGTTATGTATCTGCCTGGCAGAGGAAATGTGAGGATAGAATGACTAGATTGGAAACTTAAAACTCAATCAAACAGATAACCATCTAGACTAGTAATGAAGGGGAACTGAAAAGAAAAAAAAACAAAACTGAGATTTTTCAGAAAACAGAAGAGAATTATCAGTTTTGAAGTTTTTGTCTGTGGAGGGTGATTTTTTGGTATGAGGGGGTCTATCTAAATTCGAACTAGCTGAGAAGCCTAGATCCTAGAAAACGCCATTCTGTGGAGGGTGAAAACCCGTTATTCATGGCATCCCTCAAATACCTACTAAATCGTCCGTCTTTCCCAGAAAGCATAAAGGGGAGTGCAAGTGTGCACTACACCCGCTCTCGATGGGCTCCACGCGGACTTATGCCCTAAGGGCGGAATTGACTAGAGTCGCCACCTAGTTTGACCTAAGATACTAGGAAGGAAGGGAATGAGGGTTCTAAGAACCGTTGGTTGACTCTGAAATTATTGCCTATGGATAGGACTTATCTGGTCATTTGCAGAGATTCTATGTGGGTCCGCACTGGGTTACACCCCTTAGAAGTGGCAATGACCACGACTTCGGATTGGTGCCCGAGGAAACCTCGGTCTCCAATTGTCGGGATTGCCTTCTTTCAAAACCTTATTAAAGAGATTTATTTAAAAGCCAAGGATAGGATTAGGATGAGAAGAGAGACAGAGTGGATGATGCGAGCTTTTCTGCTAAGCTAGCGCCAAGAGGAAGAATGGGTGAATTCTGATGGGTATAGAATGAAGATTTGGGAAAGGTCTGGGGTTGAGTGAATAAACAAGACTTGGAGTCTGATGGTTTGAAGTTGGTGGGAACCGAAGAATGTTTGAGCGTTTTGAGAGATATGAAGAACACCTTAGAGGGGGAAAGGGTTTTTTTTTATTGAAATGGGGTCGCACCCTATGTGGGCTGCCTACGTACTCAACTCCCTGTTGAGATCAGACCTTACGTAGTTCACGTTTTTTGGGATCTTGGAAGTTTTGATGTTTGAGGGTTTTTAGAAATGTTTGATGTGGGGTGTTGCAGTCTTTGAGACGCTCGGGTCTATGAGACATTTGAAATCTAGAGATGTCAAAATCTGTGAGACCTTCGGATCTGTGAGACGCTCGGGTCTGTGAGATGCTCTGGTCTGTGAGATATTCGAATCATTGGGATAACAAAGTCTGTGAGACGCTCGGATCCGTGAGACAATACGGGGTTGTTTGGAGGTGAGATGGCTGAGTGAAAAATGGCATTTTGATTGATGTGGGGTCGCACCCTATGTGGGTTGCCTACGTACTCAACTCCCTGTTGAGATCAGACCTTACGTAGTTCAGATTTTGGGATTGGAAGTTTTGGTGTTTGTGGAGCTTGAAGATTTGTAGTGTTTGAGATTTAAAAGGGTTCAGAGTTTCGAGAAGTTCCATGTTTGGGATGCTAGTCTGTGAGACGCTCGGGTCTATGAGACATGTAGAATATCCAGATGATAAAAAGAGTGAGATATCGAAGTCTGTGAGACACTCGGGTCTATGAGACGCTTGAAACCTTGAGATGTCGAAGTCTGTGAGATGCTCGGATCTGTGTGACGCTCGGGTCTGTGAGATGCTCGGGTCTGTGAGACATTCGAATCATTGGGATAACAAAGTCTGTGAGACGCTCGGGTCTGTGGGACATTCGAATGTGCGCGGGTAATTGGATTTTGAGGGATGATTCGAGTCCATGAGATATTTGGAGTTTGGGGTATTTGAGACTTCAAAGTTTATGAGGTTTGGAATTATTTGGGATTGAATGAATGTTGATTTGAACTAGAATTGAAATGAATTTGGATTTGAATGAGTTTGAAATTGAATTGGGTTTGGATTTGAATGAGTATGGAGTTGAATTGAATTTGGATTGGGCTTGAATTGAATTGAATTTGGGCCCGGATTGGAAGACGGGTCGGGTCAAAGTTCGGGTTGGTCAAAGTTGAAATAATCAAACTTTGGTCAAAGTCAATGCTTAGTCAAGGTCAAAGTGGGCCGGTCGAAGTTGGGTCGAAGTTAGCTTGGTCAAAGCTCAGGTCAAAGTTGGATTGGTCAATGTTGGGTCGAGTCAAAGTTGGACCGGATTGGGCATTGGCCAAGGTTTGGGCCAGGTTGGGCCTTAGATGGGTTTTGAAATGGGCCTTGAATGGGACTTTGAAATGAGCCTTGAATTGGGCTTTGGATTGGGCCTCAAATTGGGCTTTGAAATGGGCTTTGAAATGGGCCTTGAATGGGGCTTTGAAATGAGCCTTGAATGGGGCTTTGAAATGAGCCTTGAATGGGGCTTTGGATTGGGCCTCAAATCGGGCTTTGAAATGGGCTTCAATTTGGGCTTTATTTAGCATTTGGAGTGAATTGATGTTTAGATTTTGAAATTGACTGATTTTTGAAATGAAATTTGATGAAATTTTATTAGAATTGGAACGTTGATTGTGCATTTTATTCTGACATTAAGGGATTATTTGAAAAATTTTGAGGAAAACGGGTATTCCTCATATGGACCGTGTCTAGGACCCGTATGCATTGAGGATACCCCAAATCTAAGGCTTTTCTACAAAGGGGTGACCTATGGGCTAACTAGGGCTTCCTAGGTATTGGGCCTCTATATTGGACTAGGTCCAACAATTGCCAAGCTAATCTATGATAGATAGTACATAATAAATATGAAATGAATCTAAAGAGGCGTAAATCAACATATATAGCACGAAAATTAAAATATCAAAGTTTGGCACATCCGTTTTTTGTATATACAGCATTGGTCGATTATTTGCCAAGCATTAGGCTAAACCAAGATATATAAGCAAGCCTAAATGCGCCGAGTTATTCAAATAAAAATATTCACAAATTACTTGCTGTTCTGCATTACTCCGCACGAATGATCTCAATACTATTGTAAAAAAAAAGGCTAAAAAGTTAATCGGGATAACTCCAAACCATAAAGTTCAATCTCATCATTTTTTTTGTAACAACGAACTAAACCCATCTTGCAGCAACTGGTTTATAATACCAAATTTCTTTCCACAAACAATTATACGTTTCAGGCAAAATACTCGAGCATGCTTTGGACTTCAAACTTAAACGGTTTAGAAGCAGTTACCCGGAGGGGAATAGATGAAGATCTACTGCAGAGAATTTACAAATGTAAACAGATACAACAAACCCATTATTTCAGAAGTAAAATCGAATGGACAAAGGAAAATGTAATCGTGAACACAAACAGTGGGTTTCGGACAGATACGAGGTTTGAGATCTTCCTTCGAAAGCGAGAACAACCGCAGCGGCATGACAGAGTGCGGAGGAAACACCGGGAGAGGAGATACTCATTCTTTTCTTCACTTCCCTCAGCTCGGAGATAACAGAAGCCTTCGTTCAGAGAACGAAGAGGGAGCAATTTCCTTCTGATAGCGCTGGAATTTCTTCCTTGCTGTCACTGTTGCAATTCAGAGGGATTTCGAACCCGTTTGGGGTTTTATTCAGGCAGTCTCGGGTGTTATTTCAATGATGATGTGTTTTCCCCTCTAAACCATCTCCATTACGGCTCATCTAAAAAAGAAAAAAAAAAAAAAAAAACAAAACCAGTACAAACAAAAACGAAGGCAGCGATAGAGAAATGGTAATGAAAGGGAGAAAGGGGAGTCGGCAATGGCACCCTTTATTTTCCTTGGTTGAAGATCCAGAACTGATGCGTAGAATTAGAAGTAACTCACAGGATTTCTTGATGAGAGAAATTTGATGGTGGTTTCGTTCGAAGTGCCTGGAACCGGAGGCGAGAAATTTTGTGTCCTCGATTTGAAGGTGCTGACGACGAAAACAGCCGAAGATGGCTGGGTCACTCGTATTTTCTCTTTGAGATAGAATTCGTCGGGGCCGGTCGAGAGAAGGATTTGGTCGATGAAGGGAGGCGCAGGACGTCGCTCATTCCAGTTCGCCGGTTAGGCTTGCAATATTACCGGTGCAAAGAAGAATGACAGAAGCAAGAGCATATAAGTGTTCTCCTCGCCAGTTGATCGCAAAATTACTGTCGCGTAGAGAGTAGGAGGTAGAGTCGACGAAGAAGGTTTTAGAGAGGGGCGAAGTAGGTCTGGTTTATCTTTTGGGATTTTCGAACTGAAGAAGATAGGTTGAGGGAGATCGGGTTTCGCAGGAGGTGGAGATGAGGAAGGCGGTGAGTGTCGATGAGTAGAAGTCTCTGATTAGAGTTCTAAAAAAATTATTTTGAAGAAGAAGACCGAAGATAACGGGAGCTGGATGGAGCAAAAATATCAATGGAGGAAGAAGAAAGTCGAGCGGCTACTGTAGTATATGGTGGCGATCGAGAGAGAAATGAAGCGGACGACCGGTGGTTACTGTAGATCGGTTAGGTTAATGTTTGCTGTTATTTTATAGAGGAGATTTAGGGTTTCCTGGCTTTATTTGGACATGGGTTGAAAAGGGACATGGGTCACATTTGGATCCGGGTTTGGTTCGATCAGGGTGCGAACAAAAACATAAAAAAACCAGAAATGCTCTAGCTGAGTTTTGAACCTGAGACATTTGTCTCCCTTGCTCTATACACTAAACACTTACACCATGACCGAACTCAGGATATGAAAGCAGGAAATACTACTACACTTTTTAATCGAACTGAATAATACTTAAAACGCCAACGTTCGTTTACAATCTAAATGTACAGTAAGATGAAAGAATTTAATCCAGTAAAATGAATTGTTTTCTACGTAAGAGTTATGAAATTATAGAATATAAATGATAAAATACAAGATATTATAAAAATATAAAATAAACGAAATAACGATGATAATACATGAAATAAGGAAATATTACTAGTGTGATGAAAGTAAAAATACAAGTGAATGTCATAAATAAAAATTGAATTAGATGGGTGCAAGTAGCAGTAAAAATAAGATAGAATAAACAAAATAATACTAATCATAAAAAACACAAAGTACTAATAATAATGATAATAATACATGCATAAAATAATGGAATAGTATTAATAAAAATGGTGGTTAAAATATGAACGAACACAATAAAAAATAGAATTTGAATTACATATGTACGAGTAGCAGTAAATAAGATAAAGTAACAAGTATAAGACGAATAGGCAAATAAAATAAGTGAATAAAACGGAGCCGACTAACATGGAATAAATCAAGAATTAAATGGTAAAATAAGTAAGTAACGAAAAGGGACAGGTTTGACATCGGATGCTTTGAAAATTGATTTAAAATAATCCTCATGAAATGACTATTTTTTTGTATGCACATGAACAAGTTTTGAAAAGAAAGGCGACGACCCTCTTATTTTATTTATTTTTTTGATATTTGCTTTGTGGGGTGAGAATTTTTGGTGTCTACAGATGGCTCCCCTTGATTCAATTTTGCAAGCCCTTGCAGAATTGGATCAAGGTTGAGAGGGCGCCAAAAATTCTCACTACGGCTTGGTGGTGCATTGGGATGTTACCGCGAGGTAGATGATGTATGACTGTGACGGGGAATGATATGATAGCTGAATGCATGCGGACTTATTATGAGCCTCAACTAGACCTCTTGACATCCAGTCCTAGGACTTATGACGAGCCTAGAATGCTAACAATAGATTGGTTTGGGCGCACGAGGACTTAGGAGAGCCTCAAATGGACCTCTTGACATCCAGTCCTAGGGCTTATGACGAGCCTAGAATGCAAATGACAGTACGAGGACTTAGGAGAGCCTCAGCTAGACCTCTTGACATCTAGCTATAGGACTTATGACGAGCCTATAATACTTTGAATGAGTACCGTACTATTAGCGTAATAGCTGCCTAGCAGGAGGAAAAACGGCGGGATCACACTAGTAGCGTAATAGCTGCCTAGTGGGTAGTGAAGTGAACAATCTCACACCAGTAGCGTAATAGCTGCCTAATGGAGGAAAAAGGGCGGGACCGCACTGGTAGCGTAATAGCTGCCTAGTGGGTAGTGAAGTGAACAATCTCACACTAGTAGTGTAATAGCTACCTAGTGGAGGAAAAACGACGGGATTGCACTAGTAGCGTAATAGCTGCCTAGTGGGTAGTGAAGTGAACAATCTCACACTAGTAGCGTAATAGCTGCCTAGTGGAGGAAAAACGGCGGGACCGCACTAGTAGCGTAATAGCTGCCTAGCAGGTTATGAAGTGAACGATCTCGCACTAGTAGCGTAATAGCTGCCTAGTGGGTAGTGAAGTGAACAATCTCACACTAGTAGTGTAATAGCTACCTAGTGGAGGAAAAACGACGGGATTGCACTAGTAGCGTAATAGCTGCCTAGTGGGTAGTGAAGTGAACAATCTCACACTAGTAGCGTAATAGCTGCCTAGTGGAGGAAAAACGGCGGGACCGCACTAGTAGCGTAATAGCTGCCTAGCGGGTTATGAAGTGAACGATCTCGCACTAGTAGCGTAATAGCTACCTAGTGGAGGAAAAACGACGGGATTGCACTAGTAGCGTAATAGCTGCCTAGTGGGTAGTGAAGTGAACAATCTCACACTAGTAGCGTAATAGCTGCCTAGTGGAGGAAAAACGGCGGGACCGCACTAGTAGCGTAATAGCTGCCTAGCGGGTTATGAAGTGAACGATCTCGCACTAGTAGCGTAATAGCTGCCTAGTGGAGGAAAAGATTGGGGACCGCACTAGTAGCGTAATAGCTGCCTAATGGAGGAAAAACGGCGGGACCGCACTAGTAGCGTAATAGCTGTCTAGCGGGTGTAAAACGAAAAGTCGACCGCACTAGTAGCGCAATAGCTGCCTAGCGGGTGTAAAACAAAGAGTCGACCGCACTAGTAGCGCAATAGCTGTCTAGCGGGTGTAAAAGGAAAAGTCGACCGCACTAGTAGCGCAATAGCTGTCTAGCGGGTGTAAAACGAAAAGTCGACCGCACTAGTAGCGCAATAGCTGCCTAGCGGGTGTAAAACGAAAAGTCGACCGCACTAGTAGCGCAATAGCTGCCTAGCGGGTGTAAAACAAAAAGTGACCACACTAGTAGCGCAATAGCTGCCTAGCGGGTGTAAAATGAAAAGTCGACCGCACTAGTAGCGCAATAGCTGCCTAGCGGGTGTAAAACGAAAAGTCGACCGCACTAGTAGCGCAATAGCTGCCTAGCGGGTGTAAAACGAAAAGTGACCGCACTAGTAGCGCAATAGCTGTCTAGCGGGTGTAAAACGAAAAGTCGACCGCACTAGTAGCGCAATAGCTGCCTAGCGGGTGTAAAACAAAAATTCGACCGCACTAGTAGCGCAATAGCTGCCTAGCGGGTGTAAAACGAAAAGTGACCGCACTAGTAGCGCAATAGCTGCCTAGCGGGTGTGAAGATGCGTCAGATAGTGAGCAAATTTTGTGGGTATATGCAGATGATATGTGATGTGAGGTGATTAACCAATGTATTAATTGAATTAAACTCTTTGTTTGTGGGTGTAGGTTTTTTGTGTGAGCAGATGGCTCTAGAGTTACATCAAAACTTCGGGATGGCTCCGGTGGCTCCGACATGGCTTCAAGGATCTGAGATGGCTCCAGCATGTGTGATGGCTCCGGTATGCACTGATGGCTCCGGTATGCACTGATGGCTCCGGTATGCACTGATGGCTCCGGTATGCACTGATGGCTCCGGTATGCATTGATGGCTCCGGTGGTTGGTGGGTTTGACATGGTTGGTGATTTTGTGGCAGTTTGTGGGCTTTGATTTGCCTTGAGTTTTTTTTTTTCAGGGTGGTTTAATGGCTCCAATGATGGATTAATGTTTGATGGGATTTGTTGTGGACTTTGTAGTGAGTGAATGGTTTTTCACGGGTGAATGATGAAACACAGTTGCACGACTTTATTAGGAGTTCCCATCATGGTTCCAGGATTTCCATGGATGGCTCCGGGATGACCTAGTGCTGATTGAGCATGACGATGCTTTGGTTGGTTCACTTTAATGACACCGAGGGGAAAAGGGAAGTTTTCGCCTTTGATGTGGTCGCACCCTGGGCGGGCTGCCTACGTACTCAATTCCATATTGAGATCAGACCATACGTAGTTCGATCTCTTTGCGTGCAAGGCTTTGGTGATGGATTTATCGGGGGTGAACTTGTTATCATACGTGAATGGCCAAACATGGTTGGATGTCTTCGGTGTAGTTCTGATCATGGCACCGAGATGGCTGCGTCATGATTCCGGGATTCTCCGTTTGATGATAGCAAGGAGCAAAAGGGGATTATCGCCTGAGGTGGTCGCACCCTGAGCGGGCTGCCTACGTACTCAATTCCGTATTGAGATCAGACCATACGTAGTTCGAAACTGTGTAGGCAAAACCCTGGTGATGAAATGGCTCTAACATGGATGTTAGGTGGCTCCTATATTGTTCTCGAACTGTTGAGATGGCTCATGTGTAGCTCTAAAGATGGTCACAATGTCTGAGGACGGCTCCCGTATGGCTCCAATTTGGCTTTGGGAGGGGCGTCGATGAGACTCAAGTATGACAGTGGATGGCTCCAAGATTGTCTTCGTACGGCTTAGGATGGCCTTATTTTGGTTCGATGTAGCTCAAAGGTAGCCTGGGATGGCTCTGAATGCTTCGATGTAGTTCGAGGATGGCCCCGGGTGGCTTCATAATGATTCGACGTAGCTCAAACATAACCCGGAATGGCTTCAACTTGATTTCCTTTGATAGGAAGTTTTACTTCAACTGCAGCAACTGAAGTCGACACTCTCAGCGAGACTAGGCAGAGTTCTTACCAATTAGATGTTGACGATGGAGTGCTTATGATGCATGCAAATATTAAATGCTAGATACGATGCAAAATGCATATGCAGTTTTTGTAGAGAAGGTACGGTCCTATCTCTATTAATATGAGGTTTACGAATATAAGACATCTTCGATTCGATCTTGAATGATTGTTGAATTGGAAGGCGTGAATCATTTTCCTCTCATGGAGGGATACGGGTCAATCTCTCGTGAGTTTGGTTGTGTGTGCAAAGCGGTGTGATGATACTCTCGATGCTTAGAGCAGTATTTTCCTGAGAATTTCCTTTTCGAGGTTATGGACTTTCCGCTCCTCACAAATTCCTCTCCTGCAATGGGGTAGGCTGATTATGATTTGGTGGTTTAGTCGAAGAGTCACTCGCACTCTAAAGACCTTGTGAAGTAAGGTCGCACTCATTCACTCATAGTCCCTGTATTGTGAGGTGGGACATGTTGATAACAAGCACGAAGCTTATGATTCATGTTTCAGATCCGATACTTTCAGTTAACGTTCACCAACTAACGAGTCAGAGGTCTTTCATTGGGTTATAACGGGGTTGAGGGGTATGATGTATGTCACATGGGACTAGAGGATTTGTTTAGGAATTGTGGAGCTTTTGTGCAATAGAGGACATGTTTCGCCTTTGCCATGGGTGGAATGATTAGACGGGTTTTGATAACCCGTTGTCGGTTTCTGCGGGACATCATTGGTCCTTTTGGTTTGGATTTCTCCTTCTTGCCTCTCCTGGCGTACGATTTGAACTTTCTTCTCATTTTTGTGTTATTGAAATTGCGTTTGGCTCATCAACTTTTTCAAGCATTCTCTGCTTTGTATTTTGGCTTTCAACTTTGGAGTTGCATTGACTCATCGATCTTCTTGAACATTTTCAGTGTTCTTTTTTGGTGTTTGGCTTTGGAGTTTCCTTGACTCACTGATTTCTTCAAACATTTCATTTGTTGTTTTTGTGAAAGATGGTGGGGAGGGGCCATGGCTCCGGCTCCTTTGAGATCCTCAATTGCAAGGCCAAGTAAGTATATGTACATGGGTTGGCATGTTGTGGAGTTCACAGAAAAAGTTTTATCGTGAAAGGCTCAGCGGGGCTCACTAAGGGATTATGTACAGGGCAGTCAAAGCTCTTTGGTTTTGTGAAGATTGTTATTCCTAAGTGCCTCGTCATTCTCATTAGTCAATGATTGTTTTCTTACTATTCTCAGATCTTTGCATGGATCACAGTTCGTGACTTGCTATCGACATTGATCTTACTCTAAACTATGCCTCTCCATGTGATGAAGGAATGCACATGTCGCTCGTGGTTTTACCTCTATGGACTCGCTCCATCTTCCCTCATCGCTCAGTGGATTGTCCAATACACTCATTTGAAATTCAAGGGAAAATACCGCTCTTTGCACACTACTCACTTGGTTTGTGGTGCTGATTTTGATTAGACCCTTGTGTTCATTGACGGGTCGAGAGTTTAGTGGTTCAAGCACTCTGTTCAATCGATCTCTCAAGATTTTCCCGAAGATGTCATTTCGATATGGGAGTATGCAAATGCAATTCTCTACCATGCGATGTATTGTGGTAATATGGAATTACTATGTATAGGATGCATGAAATGCTGAAAATGATGAATGAAGATGGTTGACTGAGTGTTTTTTTTTTTTTATGCAATGCATGAGTGGTAAGGTTATGGCTAGTCTCGCTTGAGTCGTTTCCAGTTGATGGTCTATGAAGCTCATCCCGTCATTGTAAACCCCGAAGATGGTCTATGTGAGAGAAGCTGTTAGGTGTGATGTGAGAGAGGTTGTGTCAGAAAGATATTCGGTTGAGGATTGGTTTCTGGAGTTTTGAGACTTTTAGGGAGTGACCACTCCCGCATGGTGGTCCCGCGACATAACAGTGACTGCATTTTTGGGATTTTTTGGATATATGATTTTTTGGATTTTTGAATGTATGCATTTTTTTTATTTTCGGATGTACGCATTTTCGGGATTTTTTTTTGGAATATGATTTTTTGGATGTATGATTTATTGGTATATGCTCTTTTGTTGTTGGTGGTGTCTATATACATGGCATGCCGAATGGGAAGATGCTTGAATCCCTAGTATTTCTTGTTATTGCTTCGAGGGTCACGCTTTCACTCGTGGGTACATACGGTTGATCACCTGCAAACACAACCGTTATAATAGAAAAAAGAATATGACAAATGTGAATGTTAGTATGCTTTTTTTTAAACAAAATGAGGTGAATGCTTGTGTGCGGTGAGTTGGGAATGCAACATGTGATTATGCAATTTTTCTGAGATGGGTGTGATTCATGCATGATTAATGAATATGAAGTGACCAAAAATGGGAAGAAGTAAGTCGTATTGCTAAAAGAAAATAGTTTTGAAAACACGTGTTTTCGAAGTGGTGGATTTTCTCAATATGAATTTTGACGCTCGGTTATTCGCAAATAAAATAGGGAGTGGGGAACCCTATACACATTGACCTAAATAAATTCAAAGGGAATGTACAACCTATACACAAAGTCTATTCAGAAATTGACAAGATAGAAAAGAATGCTAGGGGAAAACCTATACATCAATTCTAAAAGTCATTAAATGGGGGAGTTTGAGAATAAAAACTTCTCCCGAATTCTTCTGCTTTGTCTTTGAGCTTCTGACTGGCAGCTCATTCATGTTTGGGCTTCTGATTGGCCACTTGTTCATCTTCGGGATCTTGACCGGCTACTCGCTCATCTTCTGGCTCTTGCAGCGAAGCGGTATTGTGATCAAACAAAATCGGTTGGTGTTCTTCTGATTCTCAAAAAATTTGAACTCGAACAATCGTTGCTGGTCTTCATGTCGCTCTACTCGGGTTGGTGCACCTCTGATTTTCGGTTCAGAATGCTGTTGTTGATCTTCATCCATCTGCTCCGACGAGGGAATAAGGGGCGTTTTTTGAGAAAGGAAAGGTGAATGATCGAGCACAAGTTCTTTGTGAAAATCCACCACTTATGTGAAAACACGAATGACTAGTACGCTCCACGGTAATGACCGCTGCTCTTGAAGGTGGGTTGAACTTCAAAAATAGCGGGTCGCAACATGGGGACTAAATCATTTATTTTGAAATACGTTTGTGAAAATAAACTTTGAAAACTGTTTTCGAAAACTATTTTGAAGCAATGTTGGTGAAAAATGTTGTTTGAAATTCGTTTGTAGAAAGTAGGCTTTTGAAATCTCTTTTTGAAAATAGTTTTTGAAATAACATTTGTGGAGAAGTAGTGTTTAAAAATCATTTGTAAACAGTAGATTTTTGAAATCTGGTCTTTACAAACTATTTGACAAAGTTTATTTTCTGGAAGACTTTGATTGAAATCGATTTTGAAAACTGTTTTGGAAATAACAATTTTGAAAATCATTATTTTTTTGAAAATCATTCGAGATGAACGACGTTGAAGAGATTTCATTAGAGTGTTCAAACTGATTCATTTTCAAATTTTTGCTCATTTTTGAAACGTGATCACACAGATGTAAGCGCAAAATAAAAATCGTGGCTGATTTTATGTGGAGCTGAGTGTGAATGATTGGGATAATCACCTTCCAGGTCAATCAATGCTTCCATACCACCGGGGGAACCGTCGTTCCTTCACTGTTCATCTCTCGGGATTTATCTCTGTTATGCCTTGTGGGGCACGTCATCAAGAAAGTCCGGAGTGCTTAAGTTCGAAAGGTTAGGATACCCGAAGTGATACAGTCACACGAGCCACGGCCGGGGATTATCACAACATACTCACTTTTGAGAAACTTGGGGAAGTACTGCATGGGAACGGGTCTCCCCTCGTCTGCACGATAAGGTGTGTCTAAAGTCCAAATTATTCGCTGGCTACGCTTTGTCATGTATGGGTATCCATAAATACGGGATCCGCTATGAATTTGTAGCGCGACATTGGGCTTTAAAGACACCCGTGGTGCAGAGGAATCATGGAGAACTGAGCCCATGCAATCTTCAGGGTAAGGCAGAGGGTGGTCAGACAGGCGGCATACAAGGGGGTGACTACCCATAAAACCCGTCCTAGACACTGGACCAGGCAGCTGGACACTGAAGGCTCATGGCTCACTATATGCTGGCTTAGACTCGGGTAATGGAGGATATGTTTGGATCATGAGCTTCAAGGCGTAGGTCTTGGACCATGTTACCTCGTGGGTTAACTCCTTCTAGGAAGGACCCAACTCATGGGGAATCAACCGTGGACCGGTTGGGATCCCGTGACTCGTGGACAAATCGGGTGACACAGAGGAATGCATGTCCTATGCTACCCGATGCAACAATGGGTTGACTCCTTCTAGGAAGGCCCCATTTACAAAAGCAATAAATATTATGTCATGCATGAAGAGCAGTAAACATAAGACAGTAGACACACAACAATAAACACACAAAAGTGAAGCATGCAAATGGTAAAGCACACATATGGCACTCAAGGCCAATCTCGAACTCTGGACTCTCATCCTAACTATCCTCTCAGCGCACACTCTAAGTGTGGAGTAGAGTAGTCCAAGCGGCTTAAGAATGAATCTCTTGGAGGTTTTGAAAGAAGTTAGGGAATCCTGACAATTTTGAATGGAGTTCAGTCCTCCTTGAGTTTGAGAAAAACTTACTCAAGTTTTCCCCAGCAGAGTCGCCATTCTGTGGAGGGTGATTTTTTGGTATGAGGGGGGTCTATCTAAATTCGAACTAGCTGAGAAGCCTAGATCCTAGAAAACGCCATTCTGTGGAGGGTGAAAACCCGTTATTCATGGCATCCCTCAAATACCTACTAAATCGTCCGTCTTTCCCAGAAAGCATAAAGGGGAGTGCAAGTGTGCACTACACCCGCTCTCGATGGGCTCCACGCGGACTTATGCCCTAAGGGCGGAATTGACTAGAGTCGCCACCTAGTTTGACCTAAGATACTAGGAAGGAAGGGAATGAGGGTTCTAAGAACCGTTGGTGACTCTGAAATTATTGCCTATGGATAGGACTTATCTGGTCATTTGCAGAGATTCTATGTGGGTCCGCACTGGGTTACACCCCTTAGAAGTGGCAATGACCACGACTTCGGATTGGTGCCCGAGGAAACCTCGGTCTCCAATTGTCGGGATTGCCTTCTTTCAAAACCTTATTAAAGAGATTTATTTAAAAGCCAAGGATAGGATTAGGATGAGAAGAGAGACAGAGTGGATGATGCGAGCTTTTCTGCTAAGCTAGCGCCAAGAGGAAGAATGGGTGAATTCTGATGGGTATAGAATGAAGATTTGGGAAAGGTCTGGGGTTGAGTGAATAAACAAGACTTGGAGTCTGATGGTTTGAAGTTGGTGGGAACCGAAGAATGTTTGAGCGTTTTGAGAGATATGAAGAACACCTTAGAGGGGGAAAGGGTTTTTTTTTATTGAAATGGGGTCGCACCCTATGTGGGCTGCCTACGTACTCAACTCCCTGTTGAGATCAGACCTTACGTAGTTCACGTTTTTGGGATCTTGGAAGTTTTGATGTTTGAGGGTTTTTAGAAATGTTTGATGTGTGGGGTGTTGCAGCAGTCTTTGAGACGCTCGGGTCTATGAGACATTTGAAATCTAGAGATGTCAAAATCTGTGAGACCTTCGGATCTGTGAGACGCTCGGGTCTGTGAGATGCTCTGGTCTGTGAGATATTCGAATCATTGGGATAACAAAGTCTGTGAGACGCTCGGATCCGTGAGACAATACGGGGTTGTTTGGAGGTGAGATGGCTGAGTGAAAAATGGCATTTTGATTGATGTGGGGTCGCACCCTATGTGGGTTGCCTACGTACTCAACTCCCTGTTGAGATCAGACCTTACGTAGTTCAGATTTTGGGATTGGAAGTTTGGGTTTTGTGGAGCTTGAAGATATTTGTAGTGTTTGAGATTTAAAAGGGTTCAGAGTTTCGAGAAGTTCCATGTTTGGGATGCTAGTCTGTGAGACGCTCGGGTCTATGAGACATGTAGAATATCCAGATGATAAAAAGAGTGAGATATCGAAGTCTGTGAGACACTCGGGTCTATGAGACGCTTGAAACCTTGAGATGTCGAAGTCTGTGAGATGCTCGGATCTGTGTGACGGGGTCTGTGAGATGCTCGGGTCTGTGAGACATTCGAATCATTGGGATAACAAAGTCTGTGAGACGCTCGGGTCTGTGGGACATTCGAATGTGCGCGGGGGGTAATTGGATTTTGAGGGATGATTCGAGTCCATGAGATATTTGGAGTTTGGGGTATTTGAGACTTCAAAGTTATGAGGTTTGGAATTATTTGGGATTGAATGAATGTTGATTTGAACTAGAATTGAAATGAATTTGGATTTGAATGAGTTTGAAATTGAATTGGGTTGGATTTGAATGAGTATGGAGTTGAATTGAATTTGGATTGGGCTTGAATTGAATTGAATTGGGCCCGGATTGGGAAGACGGGTCGGGTCAAAGTTCGGGTTGGTCAAAGTTGAAATAATCAAACTTTGGTCAAAGTCAATGCTTAGTCAAGGTCAAAGTGGGCCGGTCGAAGTTGGGTCGAAGTTAGCTTGGTCAAAGCTCAGGTCAAAGTTGGATTGGTCAATGTTGGGTCGAGTCAAAGTTGGACCGGATTGGGCATTGGCCAAGGTTTGGGCCAGGTTGGGCCTTAGATGGGTTTTGAAATGGGCCTTGAATGGGACTTTGAAATGAGCCTTGAATTGGGCTTTGGATTGGGCCTCAAATTGGGCTTTGAAATG
Source organism: Limonium bicolor (assembly GCA_023374045.1). Classification (NCBI taxonomy): domain Eukaryota; kingdom Viridiplantae; phylum Streptophyta; class Magnoliopsida; order Caryophyllales; family Plumbaginaceae; genus Limonium; species Limonium bicolor. The sequence goes on along the minus strand of CM041781.1, from coordinate 255,708,152 downwards.
GGCTTTGAAATGGGCCTTGAATGGGGCTTTGAAATGAGCTTGAATGGGGCTTTGAAATGAGCCTTGAATGGGGCTTGGATTGGGCCTCAAATCGGGCTTGAAATGGGCTTCAATTTGGGCTTTATTTAGCATTTGGAGTGAATTGATGTTTAGATTTTGAAATTGACTGATTTTTGAAATGAAATTTGATGAAATTTTATTAGAATTGGAACGTTGATTGTGCATTTTATTCTGACATTAAGGGATTATTTGAAAAATTTTGAGGAAAACGGGTATTCCTCATATGGACCGTGTCTAGGACCCGTATGCATTGAGGATACCCCAAATCTAAGGCTTTTCTACAAAGGGGTGACCTATGGGCTAACTAGGGCTTCCTAGGTATTGGGCCTCTATATTGGACTAGGTCCAACAATTGCCAAGCTAATCTATGATAGATAGTACATAAAATATGAAATGAATCTAAAGAGCGTAAATCAACATATATAGCACGAAAATTAAAATATCAAAGTTTGGCACATCCGTTTTTTTGTATATACAGCATTGGTCGATTATTTGCCAAGCATTAGGCTAAACCAAGTATATAGCAAGCCTAAATGCGCCGAGTTATTCAAATAAAAATATTCACAATTACTTGCTGTTCTGCATTACTCCGCACGAATGATCTCAATACTATTGTAAAAAAAAAAGGCTAAAAAGTTAATCGGGATAACTCCAACCATAAAGTTCAATCTCATCATTTTTTTTGTAACAACGAACTAAACCCATCTTGCAGCAACTGGTTTCTAATACCAAATTTCCAAAACAATTATACGTTTCAGGCAAAATACTCGAGGCTTTGGACTTCAAACTTAAACGGTTTAGAAGCAGTTACCGGAGGGGAATAGCTGGAGATCTAGCAGAGAATTTACAAATGTAAACAGATACAACAAACCCATTATTTCAGAAGTAAAATCGAATGGACAAAGGAAAATGTAATCGTGAAACAAAACAGTGGGTTTCGGACAGATACGCGGTTTGAGATCTTCCTTCGAAAGAGAGACAAGCAGCGGCATGACAGAGTGCGGAGGAGGAAGGAGGAGGAAACACCGGAGAGGAGAGGAGAACATACTTCTTTCTCTCACTTCCCTCAGTCGGAGAAACAGAAGCCTCGTTCAGAGAACGAAGAGGGAGCAATTTCCTTCTGATAGCGCTGGAATTTCCTTGCTGTCACGTTGCAATCAGAGGATTTCGAAAACCCGTTTGGGGTTTATTCAGGCAGTTCGGGTGTTATTCAATGATGATGTGTTTTCCCTCTAACCTCTCCATTACGGGCATCTAAAAAAAGAAAAAAAAAAAAAACAAACAAAACCAGTACAAACAAAAACGAAGGCAGCGATAGAGAAATGGTAATGAAAGGGAGAAAGGGGAGTCGGCAATGGCACCCTTTATTTTCCTTGGTTGAAGATCCAGAACTGATGCGTAGAATTAGAAGTAACTCACAGGATTTCTTGATGAGAGAAATTTGATGGTGGTTTCGTTCGAAGTGCCTGGAACCGGAGGCGAGAAATTTTGTGTCCTCGATTTGAAGGTGCTGACGACGAAAACAGCCGAAGATGGCTGGGTCACTCGTATTTTCTCTTTGAGATAGAATTCGTCGGGGCCGGTCGAGAGAAGGATTTGGTCGATGAAGGGAGGCGCAGGACGTCGCTCATTCCAGTTCGCCGGTTAGGCTTGCAATATTACCGGTGCAAAGAAGAATGACAGAAGCAAGAGCATATAAGTGTTCTCCTCGCCAGTTGATCGCAAAATTACTGTCGCGTAGAGAGTAGGAGGTAGAGTCGACGAAGAAGGTTTTAGAGAGGGGCGAAGTAGGTCTGGTTTATCTTTTGGGATTTTCGAACTGAAGAAGATAGGTTGAGGGAGATCGGGTTTCGCAGGAGGTGGAGATGAGGAAGGCGGTGAGTGTCGATGAGTAGAAGTCTCTGATTAGAGTTCTAAAAAAATTATTTTGAAGAAGAAGACCGAAGATAACGGGAGCTGGATGGAGCAAAAATATCAATGGAGGAAGAAGAAAGTCGAGCGGCTACTGTAGTATATGGTGGCGATCGAGAGAAATGAAGAGGACGACCGGTGGTTACTGTAGATCGGTTAGGTTAATGTTTGCTGTTATTTTATAGAGGAGATTTAGGGTTTCCTGGCTTTATTTGGACATGGGTTGAAAAGGGACATGGGTCACATTTGGATCCGGGTTTGGTTCGATCAGGGTGCGAACAAAAACATAAAAAACACCAGAAATGCTCTAGCTGAGTTTTGAACCTGAGACATTTGTCTCCCTTGCTCTATACACTAAACACTTACACCATGACCGAACTCAGGATATGAAAGCAGGAAATACTACTACACTTTTTAATCGAACTGAATAATACTTAAAACGCCAACGTTCGTTTACAATCTAAATGTACAGTAAGATGAAAGAATTTAATCCAGTAAAATGAATTGTTTTCTACGTAAGAGTTATGAAATTATAGAATATAAATGATAAAATACAAGATATTATAAAAATATAAAATAAACGAAATAACGATGATAATACATGAAATAAGGAAATATTACTAGTGTGATGAAAGTAAAAATACAAGTGAATGTCATAAATAAAAATTGAATTAGATGGGTGCAAGTAGCAGTAAAAATAAGATAGAATAAACAAAATAATACTAATCATAAAAAACACAAAGTACTAATAATAATGATAATAATACATGCATAAAATAATGGAATAGTATTAATAAAAATGGTGGTTAAAATATGAACGAACACAATAAAAAATAGAATTTGAATTACATATGTACGAGTAGCAGTAAATAAGATAAAGTAACAAGTATAAGACGAATAGGCAAATAAAATAAGTGAATAAAACGGAGCCGACTAACATGGAATAAATCAAGAATTAAATGGTAAAATAAGTAAGTAACGAAAAGGGACAGGTTTGACATCGGATGCTTTGAAAATTGATTTAAAATAATCCTCATGAAATGACTATTTTTTTTGTATGCACATGAACAAGTTTTGAAAAGAAAGGCGACGACCCTCTTATTTTATTTATTTTTTTTGATATTTGCTTTGTGGGGTGAGAATTTTTGGTGTCTACACTGTCAAATTCGAAGAATTATCAGTTTTGAAGTTTCTGTCAAATTCGAAGAGTTATCAGTTTTAAAGCTTCTGTCAATTTTGAAGTCTTCATCAGTTTTGAAGCTCTGTTGGTTTTGAAGTTTCTGTTGGTTTTGAGGTTCCTGTTAGTTTGAAGTTCTGTTAATCCTGAAGTTTGAAGTAGCCGGTTTTGAAGTTTCTGTTAACTTTGAAGTTTCTGATTAGTTTTGAGTTTCTGTGTCTGTACAACTGGCTCGTGAAGTGAACTAATGAATTTAAGACTTTTTTTTACACATTTGAGTATGGAAACAAACAAAAAACACCTTGAGGGAATTAAAACTCAACCTGATGCACAATACTGGAATGAGAAGAAGGAAAAAAAAAACTGGTGCAGCTTCTGTTCTGAAATCTTCAACTCAGTGAAACGGTTGCAGTGACATCATTAGGATTGCTTGAATTAATCTCGAGTCTAAAAATAAATCTCGATACACCAGTAGTAAAGTTGGGTAAGGAAATGAGGGGAGTATAACCAGCTAAAAGAAAAACAGACAGTGAAGGAAGCAATAACACAATCAGCTCCTGTTTTTGATTTCAGTGAGATTGCAGTTTCAGTTCCTATCAGAGCAGGTTCTGATTAATCCTATATGTCTAACAACGTTGCCTTGAGTTTAGGTTGAGCTAGGAATTTGATAACGCACCAAATTGACAAGGTCAACAGTTTAGAAAGGCTAGGAGGAATGTAACAAGATAAAAGACAGACAAGTAAGAAAGCAAAAGCATATACACGTTTCTGTTTAGTTTCAATACCAGAGATTTTCTGTCCTGTATAACAAATTTTAGAGAGCATAAAGGGATGACCTTGAGTGGTTCAAGAGTTTAAAAACTAGCAAAAACACTTAACTAAGTGTGTAAACCCATCAGTAAGAAAAAAAGATGGACTGTAATCCAACTGGGAATAAAACAGAAGTAAAACAGAAAGGAACCTATACCAGTTTAAATCCAGTTCTGCCATTTTGGTCTTTCTGTATAGTTAACCTTTCATGAGTTTAAACATTGGGGGTGAAGCTGTTTTGAGTTCAAAACTATACTAAGATACCTACTTAGATAGCTAAGCAAACTAGGGAGAATTCAAATCAGAAACCGTGAGCAAACTACAAGGTACAAGCTAGATTATCGGGTTCTAGTTTCAATTTTACAGTTGACAGTCTGATTGATTTCTGTTAAGTGAGGTTTCTGAAATGATAACAGCGTGCTTGTGAGTTGTTTTGAGTCCAACCTCTTTCCAATGCAAGCAACAAGTGGTGTACTAGCTTGAGAAGTTTGGGAACCAAATCAGTAAAAACTAAATAAAGAACTGAGTAAGGAGTAAACAAATGCTGCTTCAGTTTCTTGTTTCTTCTGTTTTCGAACTCTGTAGGGTGATTTCTGTGTCTGTAACAGATGGAAATGAAAGTGTAAAGACACCATGAAATGAGTAACTAGACAGATGAGAAGAGAGGGAGTGAAACAGAAACCGAATCAATAAAGAGGAACAAAACATAAGAGGAAAGAAGTAACAAACTTAATGTACCAGTTCAAACTGTTTCTGAAATGTATGGTTTTCTGTACAGATCTGTTACAGAGGTGACTAAGGGTGGAATCTAGTTTTAAGTAGTAATGCAGTCTTAAACCTACTAATCTGTAGTGAGGAAATGGTAGGATGGTAGAGTTGTGAAAGGAATAAGATGTACATCTCTATATGTGAGCGATAATAAAACAAATATGAACAACCTTGGGTTATATTTTACCACAAGGTTTTTGGTGTATAAAAATTAAATACCTACAATATATTATAAGTTGTGTGGTAGTTTCATGAGTAATGAACGTTTATAATAAAGGAGCTCAAATAAGACACATGTGTACATTATTTTCGATACATCCCTAAGTTGCCAAGCCACATGTAATAAAGTCTAGTGACACATAAAATGTCGTACCATATAACATTATGGAAAAGATGTAACACAAATAATGTTATGTGACTAGGGATATAGTTATTCAAGCCGTAATGCTAAATGCATACTTACATAAATAAATACGTACCAACAAATAAGTTATACACAATAGCCATAACGACATAAAATACTAAGGTTAGTATAGGACCTTGGTGTGATAAATAAACCCTAGTGAAGTATTATAAGTGTATAACGTGAGGTTTCATGCTCTAATGTAAACCGAGTGTTAACTCACACAACGAGTAAGGGGTCATCAAATATTAATAACGATACTTTAACTAGTAACAAATGTTGGGTCTGGGGACATAGTACTAGAATTTCAAACGTTATTCGGAAATACCGAATTGTGCTGTCATATGGATTGACACTTAGTGTTCCTTGTATTACTAGATCGCATTCCCGACGTACGCGTTCGGAAGCTCTAGTGACCTGCGCTGCACGAATCTAGACTACGGTGTACGGTATGTAAAGGGATTTGATCCGAGTTGTCCTGAGGAATTCCTCGGGCTCGGATTTGTTTGATAAATAACTTGTGTGAATGTATGTATGTGATGTATGTATGTGATGCATGTGTATGATGTGTAGTTATGTTCATTGCATTATTTACTTATGCACGAACGTCCTACGGGACTAATACTACGTCGACTATAGATCGACTTATACAAAACTACATATGCGAAATGTGTGATTGTGACCACTATTGCTTGACTTAATACGCTAAGTATTACAAGTACGTAGTTGTAACCTAAGTAAAATACTTAGGAACGGGACACGACATTGTCGGTCTCTAGAGCTTGACTCAAAAGTAAATGTTACCTAGAATAATTCTAGGCATGCGTAAGACCCATAGGGCAGCCAATAAATTAAGTGATGTACTCCATAACAAAAACTGTAACTGACTATCTAACTAACAAAGCTAACAGTGGGGTGTGAATGAATATGGTGATGTACCTTAATCGAGACAGTCACTGGCTGCTGGTCGCGCGTAGAGATCTCTTGGGATATCCCGTATCGGGTTTTCCCTAGTTAAATCCTGATCGAGCCTAGATAGATCGTCAGGCGGAGTGTGCTACCGTTGGCACCAGGCCCTTGGCCACCTAAATGGACGCCTTTACAAAGGCAAAGTGAATAAGTCCCAGAGTCTTCGGATGATCAGGGCAGTGAGCACCTTTGTGTGTACGTGGGACTACTGTCCAAGTGAGTATATTTCGGGTTGTCCTAACTGACGCCCGACTGTGCTAATCTAACAAACGATATGTGAAGGCCCGGAGGGCCGAGTGATGTACTATGTGATGATGTTAACATACGATGAATGAGTTCTCAATACCATTGTATTGTATGATGTATGACAGTAATGTGTGTATATATATATGACTGATTGGAATGGATGAATGATTATATAATCATGCATGTTGTTACAGTATTTATCATATTTGTAAAATGACAAAGCATGAAATCAATCTAATATCAAGACGGTTAAAAATGACGAGTGACCAATAGGGTCCAGATCCGGCATACTCAGCGTCTATCGCTGATACTACACTTATTGTGCAGGTGGCTGAACCCGTTGAAGCCGAAGTGCGGGATTGGGTAGTTAGGACATTGTAAGATTTGGATTATGTTTAGATGCTCATAGTAGTTGTGCTTTTGATACTTAGATAGAAATGTAGATGGTATCTCGTTGTCACTGCGGATTGTATTTTTATGTTTAATTTTGTTAAGATGTTGTACTGCTACATCACTCGTATGGGCGAGTGGTGGCAAGTAACACCCATGTGAGTTCTATTACTGTAATTACTTCCGCTGTGAGACGCCTTTATTTCCTGTTCACGTGAGCGACTATTACGTAATTGTTATGAGGGGTGTTACACATAACATGTAATGCTATAAACATACAACATGCTCGCATTCAAACATGTGTTCAAACAAAGGAATACAATCAACAAGGCCAACACATTAAGTTTGTTAGCTTACCTTACCTTAATCTTTAGGCCATGAGGGTTTCTACCTCAATAATGCCTCATTCTCATTAATCATATACTTATCCATCTTAATCGGATAGTTTTACTTGTTCTCCTAGATCTATAGACACTCTCAGTCTCGATCTAGTTTCCTTAATTATTCTTCCCTTGAGTAATTCTTAAGTTAAGCTTCTTAGGCCTTCGGGCAGAGACACATATAGATCTCACCATCGGGCTTTTAACTAGAACCACTCTCTTGGTTCCTCTTTCTCATATCCCATAATACTTAGCTTATCTCTTTAGATGGATAAGCTCTGCCAGTCTTACTCCAACGGGCACCACTATGTGGCTCACAACCCCAACAGGCACCACCATGTGGCTCACGACCCCTGACAAGGAAGTTCGACCACAGAATCAGAAACAAATGCTCTGTTGTTTCCTCTTCCTTACACGCATGACTCACAATCCCCTAACCTACTCTCAGGGTTAGTAATAATATATACATTAGTCAGAACATCTCTCTTGATGCTTACTCACAATCTTAGGGAGTTTTCCTAAGTCATAATATTCACCGATTTAAGGGTCATCCCTATACTTCCATTATTTAGAAGTTATGGTTGTTTTTCTCATATTGAGTCGGATCCTCATATAGGAGGTCGACTAATCATAAAAAAGGGAGTTTAATAGTCCAATATATCTTTTTCCATGTTTCAAGTGTGTTCATGGAGTTGAACTATCATTGTCCTCTAGTTAAGAATTCTTATGTATTTTTCCACGATTAAATTATTTCGTGATTCGGCTCTTTCTACGAGTTACTAACCAACCATTAATCAATTACGAGTTGGTCTACGACACTCAGTTAGACCACGCACTCAAACAAGTATGGTTAACACATACAACAGGCATTGTGATATATAAATCAAATGTAATAAATATTTTTGTGCTTTTATCTTGTTAGGTCGACACACATAAACAAGTAGCACACAAGCCGAGAGGACTCGGTAGGACACAAACTGCAAGAAAATCATACCGTTCACCATGGAACCACCATCTCACACTCCTTAGATAATTCTTGCATCACTGATAACATTCCAAGTATTTCTATTAATGTTAAGACAATACGGAATTTAAACTAATAATGCGCCTGTAATTAACCCCGTTGTCCCGTTAATCTTAACTTTACTCTTGTGATCTTAAGTTCTTACTTTCACATCCAATCTAACACTTGTTTACACTTCTAATGACCTTTACGTGTCACCAAACAAGTCTTAATGATCATCTAATACCAATACCCTTTAAACCCCATCATTAGACTTCATTTTCTAACATTCGGTTGCAATTTACACTTGGTCCGGGACTTGGTCCGGGTCCTAACTCTCGGACCAGACCATTGCTGAACTCTCGGGGGCATTTTTAACTTGGTCTGGGACTTTGTACTCCTCTTAAGTCCCGGACCAATACATGGTCATTCTCTCGGTTAAAAATTCAAGGTGGTCCGGGACTATATCCTTACCTTAAGTCCCGGACCAAATGAAGGAATCGACTCTCAGAAAATTTTTTTGTGTGGTCCGGCACCTTATACAAGGACTAGGTCCCGAACCCTGCTAAAACCTGCTACATTTGATAGTTTTCAACTTCAATTCTAACCTCAATTCTTACCCAACTCTTTTCTAATTAATCCACATGCATCCAAACATGTTCTAACACCATAATAACACCTTAAACCACTTTAATCCATTGATCAAACCTTTCGCACAAATCTTGATCAATTACACAAATTTTCACCAAAATTTTTCTATACTACAACTTTGTTTTTCATATTTCTAAAATGCTCATTTGCTCACCCCTTTACTAGCTCAATTGTTCCTCCTACAATCCTCTTGACCATACCAAACTCTTCCTAGACATTTTCATCTCTATTACCCAAGTTCAACCTTTACTTTCAAGGTTATACAACCTAGTTTACCTCCAAGCAAATGTAGGACCTTCCCACAATCATTTTTGCTACAGATTTTTCACAACTCAACACAATCCTTCAACTAACACTTCAAGGTGATTAATTAACCCTAATTAATCTCTATCCACTCCTAGTTAACCTAGGCTCTTCATGCTCATAACATCACCTAAACCACTTTATTTCTATAGAAATTTTGCCATAACTCCATTACTACACTTGCTTATCCCAAATTTCCACTGTCTTCATCACCTAATCCAAAACATTCCCAATTCACACAATTTTCCTCCTAATCAATTCCGACTAGCCAAATCCATAGTGGATTCTACCAGCACATAATTTCATCCAAAATTCACCAAGCACAATATAATACAATAGCCTTAAATTGCTTGGCTCCAAGGCACTTAAATCAAACATAATTCACATTGCATTAAGCCTAATCACAATCCTTTCTCATATCAGCCAAACATAATTCCAGCACATATTTTGGTTCATTCTTTTGATTGCCCATCCCAAAATTCTAAAAGCATTTAGGATAGTCATCAAGGTAGATTATTTACCTTAAGCTCATAGGTTCCTCCTTTCTCTTCTCCTTTCCTTTTGATTGGAAATCGGCCAAGGCAATGCAATTGCCAAGAACTCTAAATCAATACCCAAATGGGGGAATCAAGAACTAAGCAACACACTTAGACTTATTAATTAAGCTAGGATACAAGAGAAGGTGCTTAAAGCACAAAAATGGAGAATTACCTTTAGAACCCTAGAATGGGATTTTGGTCATGAATCAAAGGGGAGCTTCCACTAAGCTTTTGAAGCTTGAATCAATACTCATACAAGGCATGAAACAAGGTGCTTGAGAAGCCCAAAATCGGCCAAGTCAAGAAATGGAGAAAAGATGAGTTTTCTTTGAATTGTCTTACCTTAAATCAAAGAGGATGTAGAATAGCTCCAGAAAATGGACTTTTCTCCTCAAATGGAGCTATACCCATGGTTTTCAACTTCAACCATTGTAGATTTTGAAAGGTGGAGAAGAAAGCCCTTGGTCCAACTAAGAAGAATATGTGCTTAGTTTTGGATTTGGAGCATTGTAGTGCCTTGAACAAGGGAAAGCATTCAAGGGCTGGAAGGAGGCTGCAAAATCGCCGTGAGAGGAAGAGGGGAAGAAGAAAACTGGCTGGGAAGGAAAAAGAAATGTGGGGGAGAAAAGAGAATGGAGGAGAGAGAGTCCAAAAGTAACTTATGTACTTTTTCTACTTTATTTCTTCTTTTCTCTTCCAACTAATAAGCTAGTTATTAATTGAGAGAGAGGTGCTGAATTTCTCATAAAAAAACCGGCCCCCTGTAATATCTAAGCAAGGGCGTTTTTGTCTTTTCACAAGAAACTCTCCTAAATTTCCCGGTTTGGCACTATTCAAAAATCGGGACCGTTTTTCAGTTTTTTCCATTTATTTAATTTTAATGGTTCTTAAACCTTTATTAAGGTTTAATTATAGTTATATGATCGACTATAATTTTTACAAGTCCATTAAACTGCTTAAAGTCACGTTTCCGGGTTCTCTCGAAAAACGTGCTTTAGGACTTTATTTGTGTTTTTAACCCACTATATGGATTCATTTTCTTTGGGAGTTATTCCCACATGTTCTTAGTGCATAAATAAGTCTCAGGACACCTTCTAGGACCCTAGTTAAGGTCATATGCCTCCTATAGTTGCTTAACGTATGTTTTTACGTTTTGTGCCTTTTAAGCGTTTCTCTTTTCTTTTGGTATTACTTTCTTAACCAATATTCTTTAGGCACCATTAGACCTCTAAATATCATATTATAACAATTTAATCACCATATATAAGTCCGGGGTATTTCATAGTGGGATTATGTCGTCAGTGACATATTTCCTAAGTTAGAAGAAATGAGGGTTAATCTTGTCCTTTTGGTTTGGTTATTAATTAAAGAGTTGGAAACTAAATTCTTTTTATATTTCCTAACTCTTATTTTATTCTTCTCATTTTGATTTCTCACTCATTCCCCTCTACAGTTTCCCCTTCCTTCTCCTTTCAACTCTCATTTTGCAGAGCCTTCTTCCTCCCTTGCTTTCTTCCTCACGATTCTTTCATCTTGTAAATTAATTAGTCTGGTGTTCTAGATTCGGTGTGATGATCCGGTTCTGTCAATCTCGAGTGTGGGGATTCTGAGTTTGAGATGGCGTTCTTCTTCCAAGCCTCTCTTGTGATTTGTTTGAGTGATTGTAGCTCTGAGTTGAGATTCGAGTAAAACATGTTGTCTGGTCTGTAGAGATTGCTTTGTGTCAGATGTGAGGTAGGTGGTAGATGGATTTGATTGTTTATGTTCAACAATGAGGATTTCTGGTTATTGTTCTGTAACGCCCTTATTAACCATAAATACAGCGGAAATAAAACTCTAAGGCGATTACAGACCATCGGGTTCCAAACACCCGGCACCAAACCTCACCAATTACAACTTACAATCTACAAAAGCTACGGTCTGAACTCGAGAAAACTTAACACAAACATAATAGAAATTAAACATATCAACTCTCCACAAAACCTAGTCCCATCCCAAACGCTCATTCTCTTCGTGGCCACCTGTAAATCAATTCGTACCTGCAAGATGAAACCAAGCAGCCCACCCCGGGAGGGGGGTGAGTCAGTTCCCTGGAATGGAACTGGGTACTATTCTCTAAAACAAACTTTAATATAACTTGAGAATAAACAATAACTTGAAAACAACACTTAAACAAAATAGCGAAACAAAACACCCTTTTAAAACACCAAGTCAAACATAACATTTCAAAGGAGACAAACAACAGAAGAGTAAAGTTAGTAAATAACACCACACCAAGAATTAGTGAACAATCATTACTTATGTTAGATCCATTTCCAAGTTGGAGTAGAAAGACCCATGTAGTCACGAGGACTAGGAATGAATGAGAGAAAACCAAAACCAGCAACTCAAGAATGGAATGAAACCAACTGGGAGAGATGGCCCCCACAGCCAAGAACGTCCATTAAGGACAGGGGATATACAGCCCCTTACTGTTAACTACGTCCTCTCAGGACAAGGGATATACAGCCCTTTACTGTTTACCGATGAAGACGCGCGCACGTCGAAAGAAAGATTTCCAAGATTGACCTTTTCCAAATTCCCACTAGATCACTAACTACCCAGAGCAATACCAAAACACTCAGTCCTACCGAGTGCAGAAGCATAAACCCTAAGCAGCCAATGCCTAACGGGCAACCAAGTAGAAGAAACCAATACCCAAGTGAGTTCCATCCAAGGCTCAGTTAGTCACACAAGTGAGTTAGTCACACAACCATTTTTTTCTTAGAAAATCCTCTTAAAGTCAGTTAGCGTTTTCCAAAACATTCCACAAGTCAACCATTAAAAATATCGGAGTACGAGAAATTGTACAACACATTCCATAAAGTCCAAAACACATCAAGCTGAGTACGAGAAATCGTACTGGATAACGCTGTAGCAGTTCTAATCAACTTGCGCAAACAATCAACAGTACTCTGAAGAATATTAAAGATAATCTACCATCAATCACTTGTAGCCTATGTTACGCTTAAATAAACTCCTTACTCTTATTTCAAAGTCTCAATTATCTTTTAAGCCCTCACTTAAATGTTATGTATAATCTTTGTGTTATCTGAGAACGTTGTATAGCCCAAGGTGGTAAGATCAAGGAATGTATTCGATCAACATTGGCTAATTGTCCACTCCTATCCACTTTATTCATACTTAACCACAATCCTCATATTCAAGACTTTTGAGACCTCTATATCATAAATGTGTTTATGTTATATAATTAAATCTAAGAATTTCGACAATAATCTTAAGCTCAATACCTCTATTCTTAATTTAAAATAAACATTGTATTATGACCTATGATAGACTCATCTCAGAATACTATATTATTATCTCACAATGTAAAGATTATGTATTTAAACAATTTCTACTAGACAACCCATTATGATTAAGTCTTTCCCTTAACTTAATTAAGACCTACATCTTGTATATTGGAATCATAGTGTTGTAGACGCATTTTATTATAACTTAATCGAATTACTAAACTCATTTATCTTATCTTTAGTTCAGAATAACTTTAATTACAACCATCTAAAAATCTTGTCATAAGATGTTAAATTACTTTTCATCTTGAAATAACCATATTATAATTAACTTAGACTCATAGAACTCTTACATTTAGTATCCACAGGGTATATTATTTACTTTATCATAACTATATAATAAGGTGTTTTAAGATAACCTTTTATGTATCCTTACTTACATTTAATTTCCTAAATGTTCTATTTTTACACACATTCCCTCCATAGGCTATGTATAAACCCTTTATATTAAACTTCGTTAAACTCAAGTCTTAAATACATTTTATATTGTTTACAAAACCTAAAGTTTCACAAGAATAACTTAATAAATCAATTCCCTTTATTGTATTTAGGATGGACATTATATCTTAGCATGAGGTAGAATTTATCAAAGAATTAAATTCTGGTTCGTAAGTGAAATTGTCAATTACTTAATAAGGTAATATATTCTGAACAATCCCCATACCTTATATTCAAATGACACATTAATACTTCTAGTGTCAAAAGGTAAATCAATATAATTCTTATGTAACCTAATTTCATCTAATTAAAGGTTTAAAGATTTTAAGTATCTAATTTCTATTTACAAACCTCCTTATAAATTCTAACTACTAAATACATTACTTAACTATAAACTCACATCCTGAATATTGGTGTTAAATGTATTTATATGGCTTAACTAGTTGTAAGAAACTTAAGGATTATTATTTAGATTAAATTCCTAATCATAGTTTAATGTAGTTTTATATCATAATCCCTTTTTAATGATTTTATCTTAAAATATTAAGTTATTACTCAATACTATAAATATTAAAAAATAATTAAATCTAGACTTATTTATCCTCTTCACATTTAGATGTAAAAGTAACTCATTTATTTTATTATTGTTTATATAATAAGAACATTTAAATGTAAAAGTATTTCATTCATTTTATTATTAATTATATATTAAGATCTATTTGTGTAACCCTTTATGTAGACCAATTACAAATATTCCTAAATTTCAACTTATTAATTTCTTAACCAAATTATAGATTTACATTGTGGTTATTGACTAAATAATACATGTTTTAATACGGTTTATATAAATCTAGAAACTCAAAGTAACTAAAAACTCAACCATAACCATAAATTAATACCACCTCATATATATTCTTTATTAGTATCATGTAGAGGTTTAGTTTAACTCATTAATTCCTTCATATTATATTTTCTATAAGGTATTTTATTCCTTTTATTTATTAATTTATCGTATATATATATCCTTCCTATTATATTTCTCACAAGGAATGTTATTTCCTTTATCTATTTTTATTGTATTTATATATATATAATATATATATATCTACATATATTAAGATTTATCCAGAACATTCTTTAAGAAATTCTATTGTATTTAATTATATTTAATATCTTTTAGACATATCCACAACTGATTTATGGTTTACAAAATAAAGTATTACCCTTAGTTTTAGTTAAACACATTAGCTTCCATATTATATATAATAAATAAAATGTAGTTTAGTTAAATTCCTTGATTTAATATAAGTTTCTATTTATTTCTCTCATATAAATATAATATAAATATATGTAACAATTTTTACCTCACTTAAAGTTAATTCCCAAAATATTTATAAACATACTGTATTAAATGTGAATTGGTCTTATTATATTTTCCCCAACCTATAAAATTCATTAATCAACTATACTTTAATTTTTGATTACATTAAAAACCATATATTATAGGTTATTCTTATGAAAAACTCATAAACACAATTTTTAAAACCCTTTACCATTGCCCAAAAATTCCCAAATTTAATATACAGTAACTATAACATTTTAGACATATTATAAAATTTTATTTCATAAAAATATCTTTTTAATTTAGCCAAATAATTCCAGAAAACCCGTAACTTGTAAAAATCATAACTTATGTTTAAAAACTCCAAAACCATAATAATTTACATCAAAATAAACTAGATTAAATAAGGAATCTATGGTTAAAATTTCAAGTCAAAATACCTTCGGTAAGGCCATTAACTAAATTCAACAAGTTAGGGTTTTAATCTGAAATATTATAAAACCTAACATATACTTATATCCCACGATCTAATCCTGGCCGTCCGTTTCTAAAACCTACGATCGGACGGCCACTGAACGTTGAGTTCTTCAGATTGAAACTATTCGAAGTCGGGTACGAATTTGCTGATTTCCCTTAACCACAGAACGAAATCGAGTGATTCTTGTCCCATTGAAACCGAAATTGAAAAACGAATCTTTTGACACCGATTTTACCAATTATAATGCGGTATTACGCAAGAATCGAATCTGGGTTCTCTTTCGAATAGGGTTAGGTCGTTTTTGGTTCGAATTGAACAATTCTATGAACTCGGTGCATAATAGATGAAATTGGTACAGGGTTAGGTCGGAAATACAATACCGATCAGCAAAATATGAGGAATTGAAATAAAACTCACCGGAGTTGCACAAATCGAAGGAATTCGATTCAGTTTTCTGGAAAAGGTTCGAACTTGACTGTTTCGAGGAGCTCACTTTGAGGATCTATAAGTTAAGTTCTAGATCGAATTAGAATACGTATAAAGGCTTAATCAAAAGAGGAAACGTAGCTCTACGCATTGATAACAAGAACTAATCCTAACTCGCACCATACAGAAAGATATTGAAGCTAGAAGTTGCGAGTTTACCTTACGTTTTCTGGAAAGAAAACTGTGATTTTATGCTGTGATGAATTCGAAACTTTAGACACCTCTCTCTTACAAACGGTTTGGAATTGGCTTTGGTCATAAACATGAAAGTTATAGAGGGATTAGAGCTCTTCAAAACGAGCTAAAGAAAATGGAATTTGGCTGAGAAACGAAGAAGTTATGGCTAGTCGAAGTTACCTGAATTCGAAGAGAAACTGGAAAACTGCAGTTTCGGATTTGCAAGGTGGCTACTTTGGATCGAATTTCCGGCTGATGTATACTGAATTAGGGTATGTGTGAGTAATGGTTGGAAAGAGGAATTGTAGGAGAAGAGAATGGTGAAGACGGCATGGAAAAATATTGAGGGATGTGAAAGTTACAGCCGTCTAAAGTTAGGGCAAAGTAAGGGAATTCGGTTACGAAAATCAGGGAAGAAATCGGCTAAGTGTGGGCGACTCATTACAGAGTGACACGTGGCATCTCTTAAAATTTTGATTCAAAACTTCAATCTAGCATAACTTTGGCTAGGATGATCCGTTTTTGACGTTCTTTTTATCGATCTTCATGGTTTTTCATAACCTATTTATTGGTATAGGTTTCATGACCTGGTTTGACCATTCTCAAAAAGTCAACTCTAGCAAGGCTTAATAAGCTTTAAGGTTTCTAGAATTTTATATTGACTTTTATGTTTCAAAACAATGTTCCAACACTTCCTAAAATCTTTATAATATATTTGGAGTGTTTAATAATTTTCCCAAGATTTATTGACTTATAAATCTTATTATTAAATTCATAATACTATATAATAATGTATAATAATTAGGGTTAAATAGGAGAAAACCCCTAAAAAATTTCACAATTCCATATACTAATTTAATATTCATAATCCCATATAATAATTTAATATTCATAACTCCATATAATAATTTAATATTCATAATTCCATAAATAATTTAATATTCATAACTCCATATAATAATTTAATATCATAATTCCATAAAATAATTTAATACTTAATAGTATTATTAAAGGTTTAATAAAAGAAATCCCCTAAATTAATTTAAATTAATTTAGGGGTATTTCATGTTCGTTTTCCGTATATGTTTGTGTGCTCCTCTGATTGTGATGTTTCTGGTTGATTTTGGTTTGCATTTTGATCTTTCAAAACCTCGTGGAAAGTGTGTTTCGAATTGTTATTTTTTTAAGAAAGTTTATGCATTAACTATGGAAAATTTTATAGACGATTTGGTTCTCGTTCGACATGATTTCTGGTAGTTTTCACAGTGTCCGGACGCAAGTCCGGACTTGCATGTCTGGACGTGGCTTTAGACGCCTTTATTTCACTGTCCTCTGTGTGTTGTCTGGACTTCCGTCCGGACATGTAAGTCTGGACGGGATGCGATGTAACACCCCACTCGATAAACTTGTAATAATCACTCTCGTAGCATAATTAATCACCTCTCACAGCGGAAGTAACTACATAAATCCTCACTTGGGTGTCACATGTCATTACTCGCCCATGCGAGTAAAGAAGCATAACTGAAATACAACAATCAACAACAACTAACCGTAGTGATGAACGAGATATTTACTATAACATCCTAAACATATCTTAATAACTATGACAAGTGAGTACTTAGAGAATTCGCGGATTACAACATACTAACATGAATTAATCCTAGAAGCATGATAAAAGTCGAGGTCATCTACCCACGATCCCGCACTCCGGCGTCAATCATCAATCACCTGCAACATAAAATATCGGTGCCCATGGAGGGCTCAGCACTTGGCCGAGTATGTTAAACTATGTTGTCCTAGACCCTTTAGCTCACTTAGGTCAATTAGCCGTCTGAACATGAGGTTGATTACATGCTAGTTCATATTACAGTTTATACACACAACGGTAAATGACATAAGTAAGCATCTAGCATTCCATCAATGAAACCGTACATACACCACATACAATACTCAACGAGCACAATACAATACACAATATACAGTATACACCACACATTATTCAAACACGTAATTATTTCCACCTGGATAATCGTAGTATTTCCTTTAAATTATGTTAATCGCCATTAAGTTTTACTCTCAATACTGATGGGCATCATGTTAGGACAGCCCGTAAATAACCTTACTGGATAATAGTCCTCCCGTACACACAAGGTGCTCATTGCCAAGGATCATTCGATCCCGGGACTTTTACTTGCCTAATAAAGGCGTCCATGAATGGCCGAAGCCGCGTGCCAAAAGTGGCACCCTTTGTCCAACAGTCTATATAGGCCCGTCGGAATATAGAGGGAGTTGATCCGATACGGACGTTATACTTCGGTGATCACCAATGCGCAACCAACTAGTCGAAGACTACTTGGGATTTCCATACAATATACCATAAACCAACACTCTCCAATATGTGATTAATTCTTAATCAACTACCCTAAGTAAAGTCTTAGGTCATGGAGAAGTCATTAACATTACAACTACCTTTGAAGTCTTATATACTTCCCTAGAAATGATCTAGGTTATATTCATGATTGAGTATCAAGCTCTAGAGATTAGGGATCCCGAGTCTAGTTCCTAAGTGTTTTACATAGGTTAATTAGGAGTAAAGTTCTCGAATATTAGTATTCCAATCTCTTGAGAAATCATAGTAATATTGTCCGAAGACGTCGCGCACAGTAATAATCGCTTAACAAATCAGGGAATTAATCCACACAACATGCGTAGCACACATATCACTCTTATCACATAACCAAACAATACCCGAACCCGAGGCTTCCCTCAGGGGTTCAGACTACAGAATCCAACATACCGTACACCGTCGATGTTCACGTAATAATCCCCGCGTAGTCTCTAGCACTCACAATTCTCGCGTCTACCCACTCATACCTCTGGTACATACGTTGTTCTAATGTCAGTATATATGTTTATATATATATATATATATATATAACTTGAACCTACTTAATCATCCTTGATTAAACCCTTACTTCCATCCCGTAGCTACCCTTAGTTGCTCTCTTGTTCAACTTGATGTTCGTCAACCTTAGGGATTTACATTTCAATTACTCGTTATAGTTTACGAGTATATATATTTGTCGCTACATGGTAAGCACTTGCTACTTGGAAGTCACGTTTATAATTTGTTTACATATAGTCGGGTTACATGCATACGGGAATAACGTTACGCACATGCATGACAATTAAACATTTCGTTGTATGAATTAGCTCACGTAGTTGTATTCATGTAAGTACGTGAGTATTTATATATATTCTAGTACGCATATGTTATATTTGTTGTTATGCGTTGTCATTTGCGCACCCTTTTACGTGCATGTAATATACCGTACATTTGTGTATGCTTATAATGCCGTTGTCGTTATTGTCACGTTTCTACTCGTAATTGTATAATCCCCAAGTAACTTGCTATCCTTATTATAGCCTCATACCACGTTATAAATTCACTTAATATAAATTATAGAGCTCTTCTTGTAATAAAATTCCAACCATATCTTATACTTCCAAAATTCGCAAACTTACCCCATCATTTACTGTAAATGTATATAATGCATGTTTGCTCTTTAATAACCCCTTTATCACTAATCCTTCCATACTTTATTATAATGTCCCATTATATCACCCTAAAACTTTATAATATATGCTGTCCATATTTTGGAAATTCTCAAACAGCCCTTGTATTTTCGGTAAATTCTAATTTCTTTCCCATATACTTTGATTGTTTATAAAATCAACCCATATATAGTATCTACTACATTTCTAGTCTTATTAACTTATAATCTAAAGTTTCCAAGCATTATCACATACTTATATCATGTATTTAAATTTCGAACAACACCAACATTCTCGGCAAATCCTTATGCCATTCCCACAAGTTTTGTTTATGTACAAAACCACCCCATTGTCTATACTTGTTATATTACCAATCTTATTAATTTATAATCTAAGATATCCCAACATTATAATATACATATGCATGTGTATATTTACGAGTAATCCCCTTAGACTATCCAGGTTTAATTGTTCCCTATATCTTTCTCATAATTACACTCCAACCCCTTCCATTTAATTACATAGAACTTATATTATACACCTTAATTAATTTATTCCTCAAACTCTCCCAAAAAATTCTCTGAAATTTCCGAACATACCCCTATCTTAACATTTATTTTCCAACACCTATATTCGTCGATAATTACATGAACTACCCCTATCTTTTTATAGTTGTCATTTTTGACTTAATATTTCCTTAAATGCCCAAAATAATTATTCTTGTCATTTTAGTTTGGCCAAACCTCACTTGTGGTCAAAGTTGACCACTTAATTTATCCTCTTGACCAGATTTGTTTTTATTTACTAAAATACCCTAATTAATACTCCATTTTTATATTTAACCCCTAATCTCATAAAACTCGCATTTATATTTATTAATTCCTAAGATCATCCCTCTCGGTTCCTATTTATATTTAATGCTCTACATTTCTTTTTAGTTATGTTTTGACCCCATGTATAATATATTTATTTACTTAGACATTTTATAAGGTTTTTTTTAAATTCATTTAAGCCATGTTAAAGGTTTATAAATATACCAATATCTTTCTAATATATTTCTAAGTAGTTATATTTGCTAGGATCATAATCTTTGCACCAGAAAAGTATACACCCTTTTAAATCAATTTATGAATTTAATAATAACCATTTAAGCTCAAAATTCACATCATAACTTGGCCTAATTATATAGCCTTAAAAATAGCACCACAATCATTTCTAAATGACATTAAAATATCCTCAAAATTGTATTATAGTTCCGGCTTGCAGCAGTCTTTACATCTAACCTATTTAAATTATTTTCCTTCATTATTTACATATAAAATAGATTTTTAATAAGCCATTAGTACTTAGTTTCACAATCAGATTTTCATCCCTTAATCTTCTCCACATATTTAGGATCTAGCATCTCCAAAACTCACATATATTCTTACAAATCCATACTTAATTTTCTTATACTTTTTCCTTTCATTATTCACTAATAAAATAACCTTAAATAAGCCATTAACACTTCACCTCCCTAATTAATTATTTAACTATTAATTTTCTACACTTTTTCAGGATCTAAATAGCACATATATATGCACACTCATCCTCACCGCTATATATACAATTTTGTATATTAACTTCTAAAAATCATTTGTTTTCTTTTAAACACATATTTGACTTTAAACAAAGAGAGTGTCTTGCCTGCAACCGAATGTAGCCAAATTGGCTACATACTCCGCTCCACGCGATGATGATCTTTTTTTTTAAGCACCCGGCGCTGTTTTGGTTTTTTTTCCTTTTATCACAAAAACTTTAAATTATTGTAACTTTTATTATATACGTCCAAAATGAAAAAAATTATATCATTGTTCACCTAAATTCAAGCTCTTCAAAATAAGACCAATCATAGATATATTTTGACAACTTTCAAAAAAAATTATTTTTACATGTATAGTGCACAGAACGTAAAAGAAAACTTGTACAAATGGTCATACAAACCTGTACAAATGTTCATTAAAACATGTACATCCACACGTAAAAACATGTACATCCTTGCATTAAAAATATAGAGATGGTCACATAAATCTGTACGAATCATTAAATGTGTACATCCTTAAATTAAAATTTGTACATATAAGAGAGAAAACTTGTACAGAAGGCCATACAAACATGTACATATGTTCATTAAAGAACATGTACATTCTCACATTTAAACATGTACATCGTCACATTAAAACTTGTACATTCTCACATTAAAACATGTACATTCTCATATTAAAGTACATAACGGCTTCCAAATAGATTACCCTAACCTCACACACCCTAAAACCCACCCTAGGAAAGCTAAAAAACATCGAAGGCATTTTTAGGGTTTGTAGTGGCAGGTTTAGGGTCTAACGACCCTAAACCCGCGACCACAAACCCTAAAAACCTGTCGAGTTAGTTGCTACAATATAAAGTATGGAACAGTTTCCAAATAGATTACCCTACCCCCCAAATCACCCCAAAACCACCCTAGGATAGCTAAAAACGTCGAAGGCATTTTTAGGGTTTGTACCACAAACCCTAAAAAACTGTCGAGTTAGTTGCTACAATATAAAGTACGAAACAAATTCCAAATAGATTACCTTACACCCTAAACACCCCAAAAACCACCCTAGGATAGCTAAAAAACGTCGAAGGCATTTTTAGGGTTTGTAGTGGCGGGTTTAGGGTGGTCATACAAACATGTACAAATGTTCATTAAAGAACATGTACATTCTCACATTAAAATATGTACATACATCCTCACATTAAAGTATAGAATGACTTATACATGCAAAAATATTTTTTTCAAAGTTGTCAAAACATATCCATGACTGGTCTTGTTTTGAAGAGCTTAAATTTATATGAACAATGATATAATTTTTTTTCATTTTGGACTTATATATTAAAAGTTATAACAACTTAAAAAATTTCTAATAAAGGAAAAAAAATTAAAAAAAAAAAGAAAACAACGCTGCGCACGTAAAAGAAAGATTGACTAACATACCTTGTATGTAACTATGTTGGCTACAGTTAATTGTAGGTAAGAATTTGACTTAAACAAATCATTAACTTTTAGTTTCGTAACCAAATACTTAATCCCTAGATTTCTCATTCTAAACGACGAACAGTGTCAAAAAACAACGAATTCGTTGTCAATCAATCAATATAAAAATAATTTATATACTAGTACACTAATGTTACTCTGTGGAGTAGGAAACCGCGTCTTCGAGAAAGAGATGAGGCGAGAGAGACTATTGCAATTAAGTTTGGTAATACTATCTTTCTTTGTCTTCAGGTAAGTTATGCATATGCCAGCTAAGCCAGTGACCACCCTTGAAAAAAAGATGCAGCCATGCTCGTGCAGGTGATATCATTATATATGATTATTAACTCATTTAATTTTTAATATGAGTATATGTTAACTATTAAATATATAGATTGAGTATAAGTTATAAGTTCTAACTCGAATTCAATCCGATAAGTTTACTCAATCTAATTAAAAATAAATAAATTGATTATGTTATTTAGATATGTATTAATTATATAACTATTAGTATAATAGCAAACAAAAATATTATTACTTCTTTAGGCCCACACAAATAAATTTTTCATAAATCCAAATACATTCTTTAAGCCATATATACCACCATTCACTCTTCTTTTGAAAACCTAAATACTATGTTATTCATTAGTCACACAAACTTCACCGTTCACACAATTTCACCCACACAAATAACGACTATGTGTTAAGGTTATTGATCCATTTAACAAAATATTGACATTTAAAAAAACGACACATAATGATTCAAATTAAATGAATATCATATGCACATTTTTAGAGACGAATGATCATTCTATAAAAAACGAGAGTATTTATATTTAAATGGTTTAAATAGATCAAATTTAAGTTCAATGATTTTATATGAGTTGGGTATAAGTTGAAAATTTGTAAAAATCGAATATAGATCAATAAAATTTTCATATCCATTACCACCCTTAATTATTATATCACGTTTGAACATTTTCGTCAAAAGGCATGGAACGAAACAGACCTTGTGTCAGTTATGCTCCTCCTAATAGAATATTGAACAAATTACGCTGGATATTGTTTTTATTCCTTTTTCTGTTTTGTTAACAATGTTGTGACAATTTGTTCTTTTTCATTTGGGAAAAATAAAACTACTGTTGATGAGGAGAAATGTGCGCGATATGAGTAGGGATGACAATTTTAAATGGATACCCGCTAACCCGATCCATCCGATTAGATAAACGGATGAAAATCCGAAATAAACGGATGACGGATCGGGTGACGGATTACTGGGTGACGGACCGGGTCGGGTGATGGATGAAACTTTTTCATCTGTCATCCGACCCGTCATCCGTTTATCACCCGATCCGTCACCCATTTAAAATTACACCTCATTTTATTTCAAGTAACCAAACAGATCTTAAAGAAATTTGAAAAAATTTAAAAGAACAGTTGTAGACTTATATTTTACCGTCCATTTTTATTTTCTTCCACATCACAACTTTATACTATTTTTTTATTGATATTGGTAGAATATTTTTAGTATGTTTGAATGAATATTCTTAAAATATAGGTTACTTATACCCTTACCAATACAAAAAAGTTTTATATTCATTACCATGCTTAAAAAATTGTTGTTTATGATACATAAAAGGTATCATCCGATTATCACCCGATCCACCCGAATCACCCGCGGATGATGGATGGACGGATGATGGATGTAGAATAAATGGGTGACGGATGGACGAATGATGGATGATATATCCGGGTGACGGATGCGGGTGATGCTTCACCCGACCCGAATCTGATCCATTGACATCCCTAGATATCATAGACGGCGCACGTAATACTCATTCAGAACTCAGAATACGTTCAAGTTCAAGGTAAGACGGCCACATTCTTTTGTCCAGTTTTCAGCTCGTTTACGTATTATAAGTTAGATTGTTCAGTTCAGCTCATTCTTTTAGAATCAGACATTAGTCAATATCAGCTATCAGCTCGTAGCTATTTAAACGCAAATTGTCTCTGGTATTCAGCTAGTTTAGTATGTTTGATTGAGTTGACCAGTTCAGCCCATTCTTTTACAATCAACTATCAGTCAATATCAGCTAGTATCAGTTGTCAGTTAGTAGCCCCTAATTTGCAAAAGAATGGGGCCTTAGGTGGCGAAACAGAATAGGAAGATTTTATTGATTGTTTGTTTGAGTTGGAGAATAAAATAAATAATCAACAGTTCTCGGTCAATGGTCAATGATTGCTAACTACTAGTCAGTGGTTATTAATTATCGGTTGAGGTTCTCCGGTCACCGATCAATGGTCATTAGTCATCGATCAATTGTCATATGTTATGGGTCATTGTGTACGGGGAAAGGGAATAAGATTCTCTAGCAGGGGAGAGGAATCAAGATGGAGGGTTTTGGGTAATTCCGTTCCTTTTCTCTTTTATAAAAATAGGAAAAACTGGCAAAACAAACAGTTAAATGAGAATCATTCTAATTCCCTTTCCTAATTGCCCTAAAATAAACGTCCCCTTAGAATAATCTTCATTACCCAAAACAAATAGCCAAGAAAACTCCACTAGCCTTAAAGCCTTCCTCTCAGCCTAACATTTACATACCCATCACAGGTTATTTTTTTTTTGCACATAAGGTCTCTTTAATCCTTGATGTAACTCTTAAGATCCTGAGAATTTAATTACCTCTTTATAGTTTGTTTTCCTCCTCTTGTAACTTGCTCCAAGGCTCTCGGTTTTCAAGTGGGGTACCAACCATTCAGTTGGCATTTCGGCAAAGAAAACTTAATTAATCACTATCTCACGCCACTAGTTTAAGGAGGTACTAAGCATGGTATTTAAGCATTAAGGTTAGTGGTATTTACCTTGGTCTTGGAGGGGATTCTTTTGCAGTTTTCAGCAGCTAACAAAAGGAGAAATAGGCTCAGATTTTTTATTTTGCGTGAACAATGAAGAAGAAAAGGAGGTTTACCCAGCCATGTATGATGCCGGTTTTACCTTGTATCTACAGCTTCTTTAAGGTGTAGTTTTGTGTTGTTTCTTCTCCAGGAAATGACTGAGGAAGACCACCATGTGTGAGCATATAGAAACAGGAAAGAGGGTGTCAAAACCAAGAATTTTTGGGCATATATACATGGAGGGTGAAGGTGGTGTTTAGAGTTGATTTTTCTCACCTTTAGAGATTTAAATTATCTCTCCTAGCACTTGGGTCCCTTCAGCTTAGTTTTGGAGTCCTCGAGGAGGAGTTCTAAGCCTTGGGAAATGGGAGAACATGGTGAGAAATCTAGTTGTTGAACCGTAGCAGCAAGAAAGAAGGAAAGTGAAACTTTACCTTGGTTTCTCCCTTGCTGGCACCTAGAACTGGGAAGGGTGAAGGGCTGTTGTTGCTATCGCAAATGAAGAAGAGGGAGGGACTCTATTTCTTGTCCTTGTTTACTGTTGTGCAAATAAAAATGGAAGGAAAACAAACAGCTGAGCAAGTCACTGTCATAGGGGATGAAGAAGGAAGGTTGTAGTTTCTGTATGGAGCAACCCATACAGAAAATAAGGAAAGACAAGAGCAGAAGAATATGATTTGTCGTAATGCAGAGAAGAGGAAGGGAAAAGAAGGGTTGTGGCTGCTTGTTACAGCCTGGAGTTGCTGCTACCGTAAGAGAAAAGAAGGGAATGCAGAAGAAGTACTTTTCTGTACCGAGAGTAATGCAGAGAAGATTTTGTGTGCTGCTGCTTGCTGTTTCTGTCTGTTTTGGAGATGGAGAGAGCATCTAGATGTCACCGGTTGCAGCAGGGAAGAAGGAAAGGATGGTGTGAGGTTGTAAGAGAAGAAAGGCTGGAATTATATTGATGTTGTCATGTGAAGGAAGAGGGGAAAGGAGCAAGTGCAGGCTGGAAAGAAGAAAAAGTCGGGACAGTATGGGGGCATGGAAAAGAGGGAAAAAGCAAGTCATTAGACATGATGTTGTACTTGAATTGTACATCAATACTACTCGCTCCGTCCCTATTTGACCTTCTGATTTACTATTTGAACTTGTCGTTTGACTTCAATATTTAACATATAAGATGACATAATTTTACAAATCTAAATTTTGTAATGGAATCCTTATGTCAAAAACTATATGTTGGAGAAATTTATTTTATAAAATTATTTTACCTTATATGTTTAATATTGAAGTGGAAAAACGTGCCAAAAAGCAAACAGGAAGATGAAAGTGGGACAGAGGGAGTATTTTATTTTATCTAATGATGATTGTTGTATTTTTTTTGGAGGTAACCGGCTATGAAGGAAAAAGGGGGAGAAAATTGAATTTCTTTTACTAGTTAACATTGTAACACCATTTGTACATATACATATTCATATGTGACTATATTAATATGTTACATTGTGATTTATAGTGTCTTTGGTTTTAAATTGCATATACATGAGTATATACTATATTTATGATCGTCTAGACTATATAAAGTGTTTATATAATTTATTGATTGATATTAGTGGTATTTAACACATGTACTAATATGTTACATGAGATGTTACATGAGATGTTAAATTTTAGGAGTTAATTTCTCCTTAATAATATCTTTTCTTTGATTAGAGATTAGGGTATAATTTAATGTCCGTTTTGGACTCTATATTACAATATTTATAGTAATTATTGCTCATAATTTAATTTAATCCTTATTAATCAAGGTAACAATATTTGGGATGTTTCATGTGAGGACGTCTCTGGGTTTACAGTTCGACTTGTGTCCGAACTTGCAAGCCCAAACACAAGTTCGGACACCCGTATAAGCTTTTCTCGGAACTTGTCCGGACATGTAAGTCTGGACAGATGTCTGGACGTGTGCATGTTTTGTCCGTGGCTTGTGTCCGGACATGCAGGGTTGGACGCATGTTCTGACAAGGGTCTGTTTTTGCGTAAATATTGCTTCTTAGCTCCATTTTGACCGTCATTCACTGTGTTGTGTTCCTCTAAGTGAGTACAATCTGTTTTTGTCTGTTTTGGCTCCTGATTATGAGTATTTTGGCTTGGAAAGACTTCATTAAGTTTCTATTCTCTGTCTTGCACTAAAAGAGCGTTTTAGCTTCTGTTTCTGTCTGGCTTTCGTTTGTGTTGGTTGGTATATGACTTTTGTTCTATTAAGGCTTCCGAACTATTTGATAAGCTTCTGTCTTCTGATTTGTTCTGTTAAAAGCTTTTGCTTTGTTTTGCAAAGCTTCTCTTTTGGGGACCTAGATGTTTAGCTTCTAAGCCTTCGATAGTCGGGTCGGGTTGTCCCGTAGCATGCTGCGTAAGAATTCCTTCTTATTTGTTCCTCAGGTTCCATTCTGTTCTTTCTCCCAGGGTCCCTTGGATGTTTAGTGACCGATGGGTCCATAGCTATCTCTAAGGCTTCTATGCGGGATCTTCGGATCCATAGGGCCATAGCGTTGCCCTTCTATTGTGTCAGCTGGTGTCTAGGGTCCCACCACTGTTTTGATAAGCGTTCTATTCTAAGTCTCTGTGTTGTGGTTTGCTATGTTTTGTTTTAAGACTTCCGTTCGGTTTGCTCGGCTTCTGTATCTCTTCTGTTTTGATAAGATTCTTTTTCTGTTTCTGATCGGCGTCTCTTCTGATTTGAGAGTGCTTCATCCTCCGTCTGATTTCTCTTACGACTTCTGGTTTGTTTTGTTAAGCTATGTATAAGTATACGTATATGTTCAGTATTAGTTTTGAGCATGCTCAACTGATGAAGTTTATCACCTACTGAGCTATAGTTTGGCTCACCCTCATTTCCGTCTGATTTGCCGGTTTAAGCGTCCGTCAAAGGTACTGCTTTGCTTTCGGTTTTGGTTTTTCGTTTTGTATTTGTAACTGTGGCTTGAGGCCCCTTTTATAGTTTGCAGGGGCGGCTATTAGCATGTCCAGGAGGTGACATGGAACAGGGCCCCCAATTTTGGGCGGCCCCAAATTTTTGGGGTCCTATTTTTTTTAGTATAGTCAATTATTTTGTAGTTTATATAATTAAAAGGTTATGATGGTTTCTAACCTATTCAATACAACATATAAATAACAGTTGGTTGAATTTAACAATATTAAGTTTTTTAGTAGACAAATAAATAAAATTATAGATTAAATTGTTTATATTCTAATAATATTTATTTTAAAAAATATAGATATATTAATTTTTTTCTTTTTCTACTTAAATAATGACAACCTCTTCAATTATGTTCTTCTATCCAATCAAGTATTAATGGTTATTTCTTCAAAGATTTTGTTGTAAAATACTAGGAGACAAATATTTGTAAGTGATTAGTCAATAACGAGTAAACATTTTCTAGTTTGTCTGAATAGTCATTTTTTTTGACATTTTATCTCATTACATAACTTAATATAAAATTACGTTGTGACATAGCTAAATTAATAATTTTATATTTTATATTTTATATTTAAGTTTTAATTTATTAAAGGCCCATTAAAAGATTCAGCACAGGGCCCCACGAATTACCGACCCGCCCCTGGTAGTTTGGTTCAGTTATGCAATATAGTTTGGCTTTCGCATGTATATGTTCGGGTATCATTGTAAACCGTTATTCAGTTAAGAAAAGTGTACTTGGTTTCAGTTTTGGGTTTTGTGTGTTAATGCCTTGAGTTATTAGGTAATAGATACGCGACGTGTAACGTCCCTAACTCTTAGGATGGTTTTTGGGTCGTTACACTTTTGCATATGTGTCAAACTTGATTTCAGATTAATAATGAATACACCATCAAGGAAGATTTGGACACTTCAATCTTTGTTTGAAAAGAAAATAAAATCTCAAAAGTGTGGATGAGTAAAATGTTGTAAGACGAGCATATATACTTACTTGCCAACCAAGAAAGATTTAACTTCCCAACAACTAAGTGTGGTACTAAATTGCGCAAGTTCAATGCTATATGGTATGATAAATATTTTTGGCTCGAGTATAGTTTTTAAAAGGTTGCTACATTTTGTGTTGGTTGAATTCTATTCAATAATGATGTCGAGACTAGTGTTGGTACTGGAGAGGATTTGTTTGGTGGAGAAGGATTAAAAAATTGGAAAAAAAATTGAGAAATTGATGAAGCATGTGGGTGGCATTAGAATTAAGGCCCTACAATCTAGCCTTAGAGCAGCATAAATCTCTTAAGAACCCCAACAGATCATCATACAAGCACTTGAGACGCAATTTGATCAGACTAAGGCCAATATAAAGCTCGATTGATAGCTTAATTGAAATGTTTGCGGTACCTTTTGCGGTAAGGATTAGCATTTCGTGGGAGGAAAGTGAAGATTCAAATAACAAATGTAACTTTCTTGAATTTCTAAAATGTCTTACGAAAAATTGCTGGTGTTGGACAAGTAGTCTTGAAAAATGCTCCAAACAATAATCACAATAGAGCTCAATTTACTTGATGTGTTATTTTTATCCACATTACTCAAAATGATTGAATTATACTCATGATTAGCAAAGTTAGTAAGAAAGTCTTTTTCAATACAGGTAATCAGACCTTAACAACATTAATATAAAATACTCTCTTTGTTAGAGAAAAATTACATTAATACTAATATGCAGATGTTGACCTTATCAACAAGCTTAATACTTGATTTTCTTTAGTAATATCTTGTATTCTTATTTTAAAACCAGGCATGATCTCTTCCCCCGTCCAACGTAAGATATGGCAGGTTGTCACTAAGGCGGATCGACCAATACAAAGTATTAGAAATGAAAAACCACCTTGGTCAATGGTCACCTTCAATATATGTGCTACTATAAATAACTAGTCTTGGTTCGAGACCAGCATATTTCCTTCAAATCTGGCACTCAGCTCTAATCACGTCAGCAAAATATACCATACCATTTCATTCCTTGATCATTTCTATAAAGAATGTTCCGGATCGGTACATAATATAAATATGGTGCCAGTTTGACTTAAAGCAATTGCGCGTTATCTTCTTCTCTAGAGCGCGTGACAGAATGTAAAATAGTCATTAATTGTTTAACTATATTCAATCAGAGATAATACAAAATTAACTTGGTGGATTCTTGGTAGCCACTCTCAATTGAGAGGGTATGGTACTCTTCTTACATGGACCAATCATGTATTGACATCTATACAATTTTTTTAATTAGATTTTATTTGTTTATTATTTAAAATTACATCCTTAAACTAATCTAATTTTATTTTTCAGTCCTTGGGTTAACTTTAACTAACTAAGTAATTCTCTCATGTTTTTTTGTAAACTCTCCCCCCCCCACGTTTTATCTAATCCCATAACCATATTTTTTAATCATTATCTAAATTTTCTATCTAGACTGAATTAGTTAATAATATATGTAAAATTTATATTTAAATATGGTGTGTGCTTATAAAATTCACTTTATTGTTAAATGTACTGTAATATATATACCTCATTTAAAATAAATTTTAGACATCAATTTCCAAATTTGGTTTCAATAAAAATATCTTATTGAGTGGGGCAACAAAGAAAAAAAAATATAAAAAGATATATAAGTTTACTCACCAAAAACATAGAGTTGTTGAGAAAATCTATATATTTGTAATATTTAAGTTATAGTTTACATTGTAATATGTAATTTATATTAGTAGTTTGTTTCTTTAACAAATTACTCCTATTAAATAGAGAAATAGGAAAAAAATTAAAAATTATATAACGGATTATGTTAATGCATTTCTCCTTAAGCCTTCATTTTACTCTAAACAACTTAGTAATTTCCACTATTTACATGAAAATACTAACACATCCACACACACTTTATCGGAAAAGTAATACTTTTATTGGATTAAAATTTGAACGCTTAATCTCTTGTATTTAAAAAAACATTTACACAAAATAAGGGGTTGGTTGTGAGGAAAAAAAAAGAAAATTTGGCAAAGAAATATGCTTTGACCAAATTAGTTATTTAGATTGCATTAAAATTTAATTACTAATTTAGAGCGAAAATTATCATCTAGCATGCTTGAACTTGAGTGTATCGCTTATCATTCGGGTGGGTGAGTTGGGTGGGACCCTGTCAGAACTATTTCTAGTATTCATTCCTGGTTTTTCTATTCTCGTACCAGGTTGGACCACACCCGGTTTGACCTAAACTTACTCGTTTCATCTAAACTCATCCTTTTCATTTGAATTGTCAATATAGTAATAGGGTTTAAACCTGTAAAAATATATTAGAGATGTGTATACTAATTCGACTAGCCAATATGTCAAAAACCGCCTACTACATATTTAAATTCAGTTTTCAAATTCATGATAAAAAATGATATAACAATATGGAATATGAAAAGAATTAAGGTTATAATATTGTGCCTTCTCGGCAATATATATAACTATATTAAAACCATAGGTTAAAATTATAATGAGATAAAAATATGATCATATTATATGACATAAATATATAATTGTAACATTAAATAATGTTATGTGGTCAAATTGATATAAATGGAAATATAGGGAAAAGCCGAGAATAATAGAGTTGGAATGGATTTTATACTATAGTCCATAATGATATAAATGTTATATGGTATATATGTGATTTAAATGAAACTAGCATATTTAGAAATGTTCACATGAAATAATGTGACAAATAAAGAATAAATGAGATTTATAAACTAAAGTGAATATCAAATAAACTTTAAGAGTTATTATGATATGATATAAGTGTTATATAATATTACGAAAAGAATCTTAATATAAGTTTTATAATATAATACAACTAGTAAGAATAATCATCTTACATAAGATGATGACATGTAACCCTTAATAAAAGTATTTTATAATTCATGTAAACCTATATATATATATAGGCGTAACATATACATATGGGAAAACGTGTATATAATATGGTTAGAAAACATATAATATAAATTGGTGAATGTTATTACATAAATACAATTTATAAACTATGAGTTATAAAGTTTTAAGTTCAAATGTAACTTGTTACAAGATTGATGAATTATATAATACAACGTATTATAATGAATGTTATAAACTATTGTACATAAATGAAATAATCAAGTCAATATGATTAGTCAAGTCAACATGCTTGACCAAGTCAACTAGTTTGACCAAAGAAGTCAAGTTGACCAACTCGTAAATATATAATTAGAGTTTAAGGAGTAATGTTGTCACATGACACATAATAATATATGAATGTACAACAATATGTTATATTCTTGTATATACACTTATATACATGCAAATATATTATATAAGATTTTATAAACATGTGCGCACAAGTATAACTATGATATACAATAGATTGTGAAATAAATTTCACATGGATTATTAATGCATGCATACATGCCACTATAGGTTATATACTTAATGTGTATATGAGCATGGATAAATATATAAATATGTATGGACATGATTATATATATACATATACAAATATCATGTAGTATAATGGGTTAAAAACCAACAGTCAAAATGTTACAACTACGAGTTTATGTAATATGACCGACTAATTTAATTAGACCCGAACATACAACAAACCCGAACTAAATTAACTGTTGAAATCCGGGGATGAACCATCGGGGTTTTTAGTGATATTCGGAAATACCGAATTTAGTTAATCATAGGGATTGACTCGTAGTGATATGTATACTCCAGATCGTACGTCTGACAAGGGCGCCAGACAAGCATAGGTTTTTGCGCATCCTAGGTCTTGGTGTAAGGTATGTTTTGGTGTGGTCTGACCATCATGAGGGTTTCCTTGGGGTCAGACATTGTTTGTTTAAATTCCCAAGAGCGATATGTGTGATATATATATATATGTATATGTATGAATGAATGTTATATGGTTATTTACTTGTTTCTCGCATTAATTACTTGTGCGTGAATGTCCTTCGGACTAATACCACATCGACTATAGATCGGCTTATATAAACATACATATACGAGTAAGAAAGTGGAGTGCTCGTTACCTAATGCAGTACGACAGAAATTATTATCACATTAACCTAAGTAAAACACTTAGGAAACAAGACACGACTATACCGGTCTCTAGAGCTTGGATCTCAAAAATGAACATGACCTAGACTATTTCTAGGTAAGTGCGTAAGACCCTGAGGGCTGCCATAGTAAATATGAGTTCTCCATAACCTAAGATTATACTTTAGGTAATTGATTAACTGTTTAATCACATATTGAAGGATTGGTGTATGAGGTGAAACCCAGTGTAGTCATGGACTAACTGGTTGCTCATAGTGATCACAATAGAGTAGATGATTGGTACAGGTCTGCTCAAATGATATTCCACTTGATCTCACTGATCGTTGGTGTCCCACCAAATAATAGGTGACATAAGGAGGATTCGTAGTCCCACGTACGGAATGGTTATACCGTTGGTGTCCCGTCATATAATAGGTGACAACAGAAGTTTGTGTGGAGGACAAGTCATCTATAACAAGACGTCTGTCATGGATAATGATAATCAAATGTGTTAATCAGTATTTGGAGCCTAATCAATATTACGAGACCTAAATCACTCCAGTATGGCGAATAACATATAACGGACTTAAAGGCCAAGACGAGTACGTTCAAAACAGCTACTTCCGTAACATCGTGTTTCTTGTTTATTGTATTATCTGAATAAATGATTGCTGTGAATTGTAGTGACATTGGTGTATTTAAAGGTTTTTCACTCGTGTATTTACAGTTTTATTACAATCTGTAAACTGGTACAGTATGTAATGAATCTAATGCTAAGACGATTAAGATGACTTATGTGGACCAATAGGGTGCAAAATCTGTTATCACTTAATGCAAATTGTTTGTTTGAGGTTTGGTAATAAATGGTTAAATAAAGAAAAATAATAAAACTATACTAACGTCTAAGATAGATGTACCCGCACGGGATGGATATTTCCACCCTTCACCCTTTAATAACAGTTGTTGATTCTTGAACTGCAGTTAAAACATCTGGAAACATTTAATAACTATCATCCAAACTATGTGCTACGAATCCTAACCAATTAGTTAGAACGTGAATGATAGTACAACAACCCGATTCAACTGACAACACTAAGCGCAGTTCCTCCTAAGTTGTAATACAATCTCTCATCATCCTTTGATAAATTACATTGATTTAGTCCCCATTAGTATAGACCAGTACTTTTGGAAACTCTTTCATAGAAACCACACTAATGCTAAACTAATTGGTGACATTAAACCAACCAATTTAACCACATTGACATTAACTTGAGTAAACTTTAAGTAAATCCACAGTTTCATGTAGACAACCTTAAAAGCCCTAAACACTCAATGGTCATCTTTCATTAAGCACAATGACTAAAATAAGCATTAAAACAACTTCAAGATTCAACAATGAAGTTTTATTAGGATTTTGAGCAAAATCTTCATTCCTGGGTACAAGAAGGTTATTCCTCTATTAGAGCACAAAAAAAAAGAGAAAAGGAGGAATAAATAGCCATGGGAGGTTGAAAAGGGCTTTAGTGGTAATTTTCCCCTATTTGATAATAAAAAACCATGGGCGGAGCTAGGCGGGGCCGTGTGGGATCACGTGATAGTTTTGTTAAAGAATCAAGATTCTTATATGTAGAGTGACTATAATTATTATAGATATATTGTATATATGACCTTATATGTTACAAAGTTGTTAATGGTGCAGTGGTAAGTGATATAAGTATTGAGTGAGTTGTCTTAGGTTCAAATCTAATTATGACAAATATGTAGAATATTTTTTTTCCAAACCATAATGATCATATCATATATATCCCGGACATGTTATAGATTCAAAATTATATGTATATTCAGTTTCGGAATTCATGATATATAACAAATGGTATGATGATATGGAATATGAAATATTGTATCTAAAACAATAGTGATCATATCATTTATATCCCGGACATGTTATACCTTTTAAAATTTGATTTTTATAAGAGATATTATTATTTATTATTTTACATTAAAATATACCTTTTAAAAAAATGTAAACTACTCATTTTGATTTTAAAACAAGATTTCTTCAATAAACAGGCTAAAATTATTGATTCGTTAATTTTTTTCTTCATGTTTCAAAAGTTGCATTTAACCCATTACTCCTATTTAATGGTGAAAGAGAAAATGTATAATTGAGCAGATTACAATTTTTGTCATTAAATCTGTATTTACTCACCATTGTTTACGGAATAAATATTTGTTTAGTTTTTCATTATTTCATTATTTTAATGAAGAGACAAATAGATCCATATTTTACAATATCATAATTTTGTTGGATAAAATTCTGAAATATTTTTTTACTATTAAACTCTAGTATTTAGAAAACATTTTCACAATAAATGTGGAGGTAGTTGTCATTAAGAATTAACATTACTTGCCTAAAAATTACAGATTAGTTTAAGAAAATTTGATTTTTATAAGAGATATATTATTTTATTTATATTTTACATTAAAATATACCTTTTAAAAAATGTAAACTACTCCATATATTTTGATTTGAAACAAGATTTTCTTCAATAAACAAGACTAAAAATATTGATTCGTTAATTTTTTTTCTTCATGTTTTAAAAGTTGCATTTAACCAATCACTCCTATTTAATGGTGAAAGAGAAAATGTATAATTGAGCAGATTACAATTTTTGTCATTAAATCCTGAATTTACTCACCATTGTTTATCGGAGAAATATTTGTTTAGTTTTTCATAATTTCATTATTTAAATGAAGAGACAAATTGATCCATATTTTACAATATCATAATTTTATTGATAAAATTCTGAAATATTTTTTTACTACTAAACTCTAGTATTTTAGAAAACATTTTCACAATAAATGTAGGAGTCGGTTGAACCAAATCGAATGTTTAGATTTTACTAAAATTTAGATACTAAC
Source organism: Limonium bicolor (assembly GCA_023374045.1). Lineage (NCBI taxonomy): Eukaryota > Viridiplantae > Streptophyta > Magnoliopsida > Caryophyllales > Plumbaginaceae > Limonium > Limonium bicolor. The sequence continues at coordinate 255,671,788 of CM041781.1, read as the reverse complement.
TTACTTAAATGCACGTTCTTTTTCCACGTAACGTCCCACAAATAATCGAATCCTTAATCACCTTGTTTTTATCGTTTCACCACCTTTTTTTTCTTTAAACGATAGTGATCATATAATTTATATCCCGGATATGTTATAGATTCAAAATTATATTTATATCCAATTCCGAATTCATGATATATAACAAATGATATAATAATATGGAACATGAAATATTTTTGTTAACAAAACTGAGATGGTGGATCAAGTTGATATAGTTGCCATTAACAATTGACATTAATCGCCTAAAACTACATATTTTGTTTAAGAAAATCTGATTTTTAAATTTTCTTTTAAAAAGAGATATATTATTTTATTTATATTTTACACTAAAATAAACCTTTTGAAAAATGTAAAATACTCCATATATCTTGATTTTAAACAAGATTTTCTACAATAAAACAAGGATAAGACTTGATCGTTAATTTTTTTTCTTTCATGTTTTAAAAGTTGCATTTAACCAATTACTCCTATTAAAAAGTGAAAAATTATAATTCAGCAGATTACAATTTTTATCATTATATCCCGATTTTACTCACCATTATTGGTGGAAAAAATATGTGTTTTGTTTTCATTATTTAAATGAAGATACTAATACGACAAGATTTTACAATATTATAATTTTGGTGGATAAAATTCTGATCCCTAACTTTTTTTTTATCGTTTTACTACTTTGATTCATTAGTTTTAAGAAAATAGATAAAAACTAGGAGATTGTGTTTATATTTACCACTTTCATGGTCATCTCTGTCACTTTTTATTCACGAGCAAACGTTAAGCATCCATCCAAGCCGGAGTAAACAGAGGAAGGACAATTTACCTGTCAGTGTAAGACTGCCTCCACGGTGATTGTTCAAGTCTGGCAAACTGAAGGAATCCACCCGGAATCCACCCTGATTGTTCGAGTCCGGCACTGAAGGAGTAACGGGAGAAGTGGTTTACGAAAGGGTGAAAGAGTGTAAAGTATCTATCTCCTTTTTTTTTAACTTTTTCAATCGTTTTTAATCATCATCCCAAATGCAGATTACAAAAAAAAAAATACAACAGTTGTCTAACATTAACGAACACGCACACATGAGTGGTCAAAAAAAGTCTGAAGAAGTTGATTCGCCGGCTCGTGGAGTTAATCGTACTACCCCATATTACTTTCGTCAGAGTAAGTAAAGCTTAGTTAACTTCATATTACAATAAGCACTTACATCATATATATGTAAATTGTAATGGTGTTTATATTTCAGTAAACAAATATCTAACAAGAAAAGGAAACAAAGTTTTGATGATGCCGCATCTTCTAACAAAATGCATATTAAGGTTAAGTTTAATTTTAATTTAAATGTTATAATGTGTAAAATTAATTTAATTACTATGGTTTTTATCAGGAATTTAATTATTTTAATTACTATGATGCATGAGCTTTCCGATCAATTATATTTCATGGAAGCAATTATAATTGAGGTGAGAGATGAATTAAAACAACTGAAAGATTCATTTAATAACCTACGTTATGAGATGAGAGATACGATCAGCAACTTTGGGCACGAAACACACGGTATGGGAAGTGAAAAAAAAAGAATGTTTCAAGGGTGTTGTTGTCTTCAAAGAAGTGCGATTCAAAGGTTGTTCTGGCACTAAATGTCGCACCAAGTTCTACGGGGTACTATATTAAAAATCTAGCTTCTGAAAGAAATGTCCCATCCAAAGCCATACATGTTCCGTATATGCCAAGTGTAAGTGCACTAAATTCATTGTATTGATTTAGATAAATTTTTTGATGTTTGCTTAGTAATTTTTTGGTAATTTTGCAGCGAATTCAAGCACTATTTGACCTTTTGAGGGAAGCACAATTTGATGAAAGGCAAATTGCTCTTGCGACATATATTGTTGGGGCAACCGCAACAGAGGACTTACATGAGTAATTATTGAATATTCAATCATTCTGTTCAGCCATATAATGACCTAGTGTGTAATTGTATTGTTGTTTACAAGTAATTATATGGTTTGTCTATTTTATCAGGAATGAACTACTACTTGTAACAGATGGAACAACATATATTCATGATGCTACAAGACAAACACTGTCCACATTACTACCAATGAAATTTATGTTGGATGATGTATGCATTTAGAATTTTTTATTTCTTCTCTCTGTTATTAACACATATTTGTTTATTCATATTTTACAACATTATAAATGCATACAATTATTTTGTATTGTGTAGGTAATTGATCTAGTGGTCTCAATGCTAACACTTGATCAAAGGTCAAAGTAAGGCGACCAAGATTTGTGGTTTCTACCTTATCATTTTACGGTAAGAATTTATTCATAACATTTATTTTGTGTAATAAATAAAGCTTACTATGATCTTATATTTATGTTTTGGATACAGAAACAAGCAAAAACACGGATGGATAAAAGTGATAAAAAAGTAACAGAGATCATACGTGACCACATGAGTAATGTAGAGGCCTTAAAAAGGGTATGTAAGCCTTTATTCATTAAGTGAAATAGTAATAATTTTACTTTTTTTTATAGAATTATAATTATCCATTGTGGGTTAATCATTTTCTAAACTACTGATTATTTCAGATTTATATCCCAATGAATGATGAGGATAATCATTGGTACTTGCTAGTTATTGACATGATCAAGGAAAAAATTATCCGTCTGGACTCATGGGAAGATGACTCAAGATTGCCTTATAAGCAAATAGACATCAACTTAGTGGTATGAACTATGTATGTTTACAAGTTATTATTATCTATGTTACTAATCACTAACCAATAAATTATTTATCTTCATATTTCATGTTACTATTATCAGGTGGCATATCTGGATGAAATTTTAAGGCAAGATAATCTGTACAAATATAAAACTACCAAGAAACCAATGGTTTCTCAATTCAAAATCAGTGTTCCTCATTCAATAGGACAACAAAGACGTGAGTCGTACGTACATATAACTACTTGTTCAAATTTTATAATATACTTTGCTATTCATCAAGATATACTAAAATTGATTTAATCAATAGGTTGGACTGCGGAGTTTGGGTATGTACATGGATGAGAGAAGCTGATAAAGCAAATTACAAAATTAAAGTAAGTTTTTTTACAGTTAATGTTTAATTGATTATTTATTAAAAGTTAAACTTCCATTCGTATCTCAATGTACTAGGTGGATGATGGCACGAGGATGAAAATATTGACAGAATTGGGGTTGCAATCTCATAACATCATCAAAGAAGAAATAATTTCAAAGGCGCTGAAACACTTAAAAAATCATCGGAAAGAAAGTGAAAGTTGATCAATAAAAATCTATAACATAAGAATATCACTCTACATAATTGAACGTACTTGAGAATTTGATATACGATTGACATGAGAATATGAAGGGAACACTGTGTGGGAGGCTGCACGAGATACAGAGCTGTCACCACATAATCCATATTTAAATCACCAATACTAGGCGTAGAAGAAGGGGTAAAGTCAGCTACGGTATGCGCATATGTTGAGTCGTGTGTGGTCGCTCCTTCTACCGGACCGCCAAATGACATTAGTAACTATTAATAGTAGAACAACGATTAAAAGTTCAAACAAGTATGATGAATAATATCTATGTGCTTTCATAATAGAAATATTAACATAGGCATTACGTTAAACATTCCCATAGATTGAATGTTTGAGGAAGTAGGAGTTCTTGCAACAAAGTCGCCTCTACCTAGGTTGTCATAGTTTGGCATGATCTGCTAGTAAGCAACAAACTCAATTATTATCATCTCATTATTACAAAACCAACCAAAAAAGCACATAATTAATTGTACATATCATTCACTTGTTGTCATGACAAGTTGAAATGTAGGTGCACAAGCATCAAGTTCAATATCTTAATGTCACAAGAAATAAAAAATATTAGACAAAACCTATTAATAGCATAAACAACAATTTAAAAACTTGAAATCATACCTCTTGTATAGGGGATGATATCATAACCGTATCATCTATACCATTCATTTCAATGTCATCTTCAAACATATCATTGTTGGCCTATAAAATACAAAACATAAAAGCTAAAAAGGGTATAATAACTAAACTTACATATGACCAAGTATAGATACATGTTTTACATTGCAATTAAAAGTTACCTGCAATGACTGTGTTTCCATGGTGTCACCTGGGGTCAATGATTCATTGACCTATTGAAGTAATACTTAATCAGACATAAGTGACAAATAAAGAACTAAACAAAAACATTATTTAAAGCTTTGAAATGAGACTCACATAATCAAATTCATCTTCTTGTGATTGGCGAGAGTTGGAAAACTCATAATTTGTACCATGTAAAACATCTGACACCTTGGGCTTTGAACATGTGCGTGAATTATGCCCGGGTTTGTGACAATTATTACACCACCTACTCTTTTTAAACGTGTTTTTTTGCGAGGAGCGCCTTTTGTTCTAACCACTTTTGGATCACCTATGGTTTTAACCAGTGTTGAATCACCTAGTGGCAAAGATGAGTTGCACATCCTCAAGTTGATTCCACGACGTTCTTCTACCCGAGATATGAGTTTGAAAATTTCATCTTTGATCTCCACAAAATCGTCTGCATTTTTTGCTGCGATATTGCATAACCTGTTACACAAAGCAGATAACGCACCTGTGCGTAACATACTTATTTTTTCACAATCACTGTCGTTTGCTTCCTTCGATTGCAATCCATCTTAGCATTTTTCATCCACCGCTTGCATATCAGAGAATTTGGAATGTCTGCCATATGCTCATATTTCATAGCACAAATGTCAAATTGACGGCAATCACAAACAATAGTATTTTGCGTTGGATCAAACATGACAATGTACTCAGTATCTGGACTATCAAAAAGGCTCATCTTAAATTTAACAGTATCCTCATATGATGTTCTCTCCATAACGATAACAACAGCAACACCATCCAATTCCTTTCTAACCTCCCAAAACTTCTTCCTTGTAAATATATTCGCAGCAACATACTCAAGCTTGCGCAAAGCAGTAGTCAGTACAGGTTCTCCATATTTTGATCTAAAATCATAGATCAGCTCATTATGCCTGTACTCGTTAATAGCCCGCTGGAAGTTACGCATGAAATCCAGAAGACTATTTTTTTGGTGAACATATTTTTTTATGAATGAGTTGACTCCTTCACATATCGAAGTAGTTCTAATTCCTGTCAGAACTTTATCATGCATATAAGCACTTGCCTACATTGCCCTCATCCTGTAAACTTTATTTACCCATGGATTATCCCCAATATTATACTTATCAACAACCTTTCTCTACTCTTCTTCAAAACTCTCAGGTGTATACATGGAGTACATTATCCTCTTGAACTCCTGTAAGAAATTTGAATTCTTGACATTCTTGCATGCATTTTGCTGCAAATGCCACAAACAAAGCCTGTGAAATGTATCTGGAAACACCACTCTTATTGCTTCTCGCATTGCAGAATCACCGTCGGTAACAATTGTCTTTGGATGTTTGTCAGACATAGCTTCACGCAGTGTTTGCAAAACCCAAGTGTATGTGTCAATTTTTTCATCATCAATCACCGCACTGGCAAATATAGTAGTCTCCCCATGATGATTATATCCACAAAAAATTACCAATGGCTTGTTATACTTGTTTTTCTTGTAAGTGGCGTCAAAGGCAACAACATCACCAAAGCATTCATAATCAAGTCTACTATCACCATCTGCCCAAAATAAATGTTGCAATCTACCGTCGTCTGATATGGTGAACTTTGAAAAAAAACATGGGATCGTTGTCTGCTTTCGCTTGTAAATAGGCCAATACTTCAAATGCATCACCATCTTGTATCCTGATTCACTTTTCCTTGTGTATATGATTATAAAGATCTTTCTTGATAAAGCCTAAATCTTCATATCCTCCTTTTTGACCTAACATTAGTCCATGATATGGCATGTTCGGACACCATACAAATGTAAGCTATTCACTTGAGCTTTATCAGTATCACTTAATTTACGGTATGCAGGAATCAAGTGAACATGTTCATCCGGAGTTAGCTCATGATTGTGCACCTCTATAAAAGACACAACTTTCCACTTCCTTGTTGTATAATCCATGCGGAAACGGATTTTGGCTGGGCATTTAATCCTAGTAATGGCCTTGGGCTCTCTACTTGGATCCACGTCATGTGAATTTTTTTCTTTTCTTGTGCCCTCTCTGTTGCAAACATGTTGCCGCATCACAATCTCACCATTAGATCCATACAAAACATCATCACATCTAGAAACAAACCCGTGGCTCTTCGCATAATTGTAATAAAATTCAGAAGCTTCCTTCATGGTGTCGAATTGAAGGTCAAGTATTTCATCCGACGACAATTCTGTAATTTTTTTGTACACTTCAATAGTACCACCCCCCTATCCAAATTGTTGTTCTGGACGAGCATCGTATCCCGAAGAAATTCACTGGAATCTCTAGTAGTAGAAGTACCACAACTTTCTTCTATATTGACCACATCCATCTGAATACCCTACAAGCATTACCAACCAATTTATAATATATAAAGTCTGAAACAGTATAAAAAAATAGACAATCTTAGTCAACGTATGATAAAATTTGAAACTCCCCATTTTTTTGGTCCAAATATACTCAAAATGCAAGTCATTCTAGCATATCTAATTATTTTCAAAATGTAAGTCATTTTTGTATTTTTTTTCTCATTATACCCCATATTACCCATATTACTTATTAGTTGTGAACTTATTTTTTTCTAAATCTTAAGAGGTACCCATAGATTCTATTAAGTATAATAATGTGCAACGTTAAAAAAGATTACTAGTTGAGAACTAATTTGTAAATATAATATCCATATCTATATGGCTTCCACCAAATACGAAAAACATATTTGTAAAATATTTAACCAGAAAATCTGTTAAGAGTTACATTCTTACCTGATTTGCAAAATATTTTAGTTGACAAATATTATTATTTGTAAACCAAAGTGTCATATTTAAATTAGGGGTGATTTAGGAAGCTTTGATATTTCATAATTATTTTAAAAAAATAAAATGTCTTGCAATTTGAAATGTAGGGGGTACAAATTATTACCGTAGCCAACATGTGGTTTACGATTTCAAACTTAACAACAACAAAAATGGATATACAAAAACTATATGCAAGATTACATATACTATATATAGTGCTGAATCAGTTAATCAAACACAATGAAAATAGTACAATAGTTACAATTAATGATAGAATAATAAAACTTATTCTAAGATGTGAAAAGTGTAGATTCTACCTTGTTATGGATGACGATGAAAATCAATTATACTTGACCTCAGCGCCTTAAATTAATTTTAAAAAAATTAAGTATCACTACAATATATTAACTTATTGTTAGCCAAACAAATTTTCAAAAGTTGTTACCTCTACGGAGTTTCATACATGAGATTAAAACATAAATGAATTGATTTTTGAGTGAAGATGAAAATGTAAATTTTGTTGAAAATAATCAAAATCATACTAGAACTGTACCATCAACAATATGTGAAATTGCTGTCATTGACATTCAACAAGAAGAAACGACAACTCTAATCATGAACACTACCAATAAAGAAAATGAAACACTAGTTTTTTTTATAATTGAGGCATTAGCCTTATATTAAAGATGAAAGTAACCTGACAAATGTCAGTCGGGCGAGCAAAGACGGGCCTCATTAAAACCTCTTTAGATAAAACCCGGTGGGAAAAAGCCCAAGGAGGAAAAAGAGTACCCATCCCAACCCCCATGATTACATCAGATGACATACGTGGATACAATTCCAGTATCCAAGCTCCAGACATAACATCTCTTACCCTTATGCATCATCCTACTAGCATATAGCCTATAACAGACACACCCAACACTCCTAATACATACGATTCTACTAACCCTTTCTTCTCCTAACCCTCTAACCAAAACGACCATCCAAACAGCCCACCCACAACTACAGACAGTACCCTACCACAAATCCTTGTTATGTCCCTGTGCACTCCTCTACCTATGTATCGATCACTTCTGACCCCGACTACCTCTCCTCAGATTCTCGCCTGAGATTGGATTTGATCGATGAGGTTAGCTTTGGTGAGACTTGGGTTAGGGACTTGACAACCCAACTATAGTAGCAAATCAATGCACTCCTCAGCTTCTGATTCTACGTTTATGATTTTACCCTGCTCATTTCTTGCTGGAGGTCTTTGCCTTTTCCTTTTGCTGATGCTGGCGAGGTGTTGTGGAGGAGTTCTACAACTGGGCTTATACCTTCATTCTCTATTGGGCTCTGCTCAGGGGAATTCTCCTCTTGCACTTTTTCAATTACTATCTGTTGCTTTTGCGGCTCATCACTGGACTTTCCTTCAATTGCTACTGAAGGATTATTTCCATCCCTATGTCTGATCAGCGGTTGTATTGGAGAAGATTGGAAAAAAGTGTCAGGTATACCGACAAAATCCTCTTTTGTCTCTTCCTGTGAATGCCACGTCTGAGTAGAATTAACGCCAACATCATCATTGCTGAGACGTGTGGGAAAGACCGTGCTCACAACCCGCCTTTCCACTCTCTCACAATTCACAATGTCACCCGACCCGCCCTGTTATTCATCAGTCGCTGCTTCAGCTATTATCTCCTGTCGAGACTCTTCCGAATGGTCACCCCCGAGAAGTGCGCCCGATTCATCCTCTCTCGCCTCTTTTCCACCGCTATCATTGTCAGTTTCCTTCTGACTTTTATCCTTCCCACACTGCATTTGGTCAACATTCGAATTTTGTTGGCTTACAGTCTTGCTTGTGCCAACCTTCACCATTTGGATGATACTCTCAGAGTGATCTGAGTTCTTGGAGTGTGATATTAGCTCGTTGGTTTTAACGATACTAACAGGGAACTTCTGGTCATCAACCTTTACCGTAATTTTCCAATTGATAAATTGGAGCGTAGACGTTTCGATTTGAACTCGAATCTCAGCGTTCTCCAGAAACTGACTTTCTTCATCCTCAATTTCGATAACCTCGCCTACAGTTTGGGCTATCTTACGAACATTTGTTTTGTTCCACGCATGCAACGGGATCCCTCGGATAACCACCCATGTACGCCTCCTTTCTACTTGATCTAATGTGTTCCAACGGCGAATCATTACCCCTTCCTGTTCTTTGCTTTTTTTCCCCGCTTGGTCTAGCACAGATTCTACCTCCTTTGTTGTGTTGAACACCATGAGGAACTTCCTTCGTGATAAGGCAAGCAATCCTCCCATGTTTAGCCAACAATTATGCAAAAAGTCCATGGCTTCTGAAGGAGACTTCTCTTCTTGTAAAGTGATAACTGCACACTAGTTACCAATGCAAATGACGAGCAACAATGTATTATACATGCAAATATAAACTTCTCGGAATATTTCAATCGGACTGGAAACTGTAACATTTTAAGACCAAAATCAAGTGGTCATACATTGTACAGGTAAGGAGTTACATATGAAAGGCTTAGATGTTCAGTCTTCTAAATGAAACGTTACAAGTAACACAAAGGCCTGTGAAGCATGACTCAAACCTCTTTCCCTATATATTCTTCACCTCAGCACATGAAATGGAAAAGCTCAGACTCTCCTATAATCTTTCTAACAGATTTCCATGTAAGTCTAAAACACATTAGGCAGGTGGTGGCTTTTTGTTTAGCAACAAAAAAAGGAGGCCGGATGAGGTTAAATGGGGTTAAAGTTTCACCTCAATTTGGCTAGTTTTTGCTGAACCTTAATTTGGGGGTACACGAGTAATGTAAATTTTAACAGTATTTTGAAACTTTAGCTCTGATTCACCCTGATCACCAACATAACTCCAATCCAATCACATTATTCTAGTCAATGTAGGAGGAAGCTGTTCCGCAACTCCAAGGTTCTCTGTTTCTTCATCCCCTTTTTCAATTTTCTTGTCAGACCCGAAGGTGACTTCTTGCCAGTGGTTCAAGCAATTAGGCAGCTCTTCCAAGGTCAAGATTTCAGAGGCACCAATCAGGTCACCAAGGTACATTCAAACTAAGAATTGGTATAGTTCTCGTCAGACCGGAAACAAAACGACTAATTGCGCAGCAAGATGATAGGGAAGGAAAACACACCGTATGTTTGAGGGTAGCTTCTTTGGGAGCAAAAAATATCGAGTGTAGAACACCAATGGAAAAAGAGGGTAAAACAAGCTGAAAATTCAATATGGGGTCAAACAAGCTGAAGATTCAATCTTTTGACGCGCAGAGAAGCGGGTAACAAAGCATAGTAAAGTAAAGCAACACCATGGATCCAGAAAAACAAAAATAGACCAACAAGAAAATGATACCCAAGGAGAGAGTCATTACTCCGAGGAAAAGGAGAGGAATGGATGTATACATGTAAATTTGAAAAAGAATAAAGTTTCACTGACCAAATTGAAATTGAATCACATGCTTTTTTTCCAACTATAAAGAATGGAGGAAGAGTCGTCGATCAAAAAGCAAACAAAAATGGTGGAGTTCAAAGTAATCGATGGAGTCAAGGAGAAAGAAAACACAAATAAAAAGGGCAGTTAGTTACTTTTTTGAATACTTAATAAGTTTTTTATTTACAATTAAATCCTTAAAATTAAGTTAACATTAACAAATTAAATAAATAAAAAAATAAATTTTTAAAAACCAAAATATGAATAATATGTTTTACCACTTGTCAATTTTTAATTGGTGCAAGAGGGGAGGATACATTACCCTCTCAAAACAGGGAGGTACCGAAGCACACGCCAATTAACTTTCCTTAAGTATATAGTTAGATCATCTGCTAATGAACTCTCCTCGCTCTAAAAACCAGATTATATCCATGGCTTCTCTCGTTTCAGTTTCAATCAAATCCATTAATCTATTCATCCTTTCATTACTCTCCTCATCATTCCTCCTCCCATCATCCTTCTCACTTACTTTTAATATCCAAAGGTTCGATCCAACCTCAAACGAAATCCTCTACGAAGGAGCTGCTGTTCCATCCGTGGGAGTCATGGAATTAACCGACCCAAAAACAATAACTTACATATGCCAAACTGGACGTGCGATCTACAACAAAAGAATTCCCATTTGGAACAATGAAACCCGTCAACTCACGAGCTTCACTTCCCATTTCACCTTCATCGTTGACACACTGAATCAAAAGTCATATGGAGCTGGTTTCACTTTCTTCCTTGCACCCGTTGACTTCCATATCCCTCCCAACTCAATCGGTGGTTTCCTTGGTCTGTACAACACAACAACCGCTGATAATTCTGATGCCAATCAGATCATCCACGTTGAGTTTGACTCGACGGTCAACGACTGGGATCCTCCTTATGAGCATGTGGGTATCAATGTAAACTCCATCTCATCAGCTACCACAAGACAATGGAACGCTAGCTTACACAGTGGCGACACAGGAGATGCGTGGATTAATTATGATGCTAAGTCAATGAATTTGACTGTAGTTTGGTCTTATCAAACTAACCCAGATTTCAGAAAGAATGTTACCCTCTCGTACCATGTTGATCTGAGAAAAATCTTACCAGAATGGTGTATAATCGGGTTCACAGCTGCTACCGGTGTCCTTAATGAACGTCACAAGATCACTTCATGGGAATTCAACTCAACCCTTGAAGTTAGTGACCTAGAAAAATCGAGTTCCAGATCGAACATGAAACTGATTGTGGTAATAGTGATCTCAATTTTTGCAGCTGCAATTCTTATCATGGCCGCTGTGGGTGTGATGTTCTTCATAAAACGGAAAAAGAAAAGATCACTTAGAAATGAACCACGGGAACCAGAATCCGATCATGATGATCTAAGAGCAACAGGTCCAAAAAGTTTTACATACAACGAGCTATCAACTGCAACCTCAAATTTCTCAGATAGCAAGAAGCTAGGTGAAGGAGGATTCGGTACAGTTTACAAAGGATACTTGATTGACGCTGACATTGCAATTGCCGTGAAGAGATTTTCAAAGGAATCAAGACAAGGGAGAAAAGAATTCGTCACTGAAGTAAAAATTATCAGCCAATTGAGACATCGTAACTTGGTACAACTAATTGGTTGGTGTCAAGATGATGGTGAATTTCTACTTGTTTATGAGTATATGCCAAATGGAAGTCTTGATTTCCATTTATTTGGTAGGAACAAGTGTCCGCCTCTGAGTTGGGAAATAAGGTACAAAATCTCATTAGGTCTGGCTTCAGCTTTAATCTACTTACATGAAGAGTGGGATCAGTGTGTGCTGCACAGAGATATCAAGTCAAGTAACATAATGCTTGACTCAAGTTTTAATGTTAAGCTTGGAGATTTTGGTCTTGCTAGGTTAATGGATCATGATATTCTTCAGAAGACTTCTGCGTTAGCTGGGACAATAGGATACATGGCTCCTGAATACATTGTTACAAGGAAAGCTAGCAGACAATCGGATGTATACAGTTTTGGTGTTGTTGTGTTGGAACTAGTGACTGGTAAGAGGTCAAGTGATGTTGTGAAGGAGAGCAGTAATAGTAAGTGTTTGAGTTTGCTGGAGTGGGTATGGAATCTTTATGGGAATGGTGGTATACTTTCTGGGTTGGATGAGAAGCTCATTTCTGGGTATGATTCTAAGGAGGCTGAGAATTTGATCCTTGTCGGTTTGTGGTGTGTACACCCCGATAGTGCTTCGAGGCCATCGATAAGGCAGGTGATTCAAGCTCTTCGATTTGAGGCCTCTGTTCCGACACTTCCAACTAAGATGCCTGTGCCTGTGTTTCAAGTTGCGGGTTCTTCATCAGCAAGTTCAAATAACCAACTGATAGATTCCTCTGCTTCATATGAAATAGGTCGTTAGATGCTGATTTGGGAAGTGGGTAGATTGTGTAGTTTTTCATTTCGTCTATGTATCTTGATCACTTGAATAGTAGAATTTGTCAGTATAAAGTATAACCAAATCGCAAATTTCTTACACAATTTAACTTACCATGTAATATATAGTAGTATAATTACTTTTCATGAACTTTACATATGTGTGATGTGAAAAATTAAATATACAAACATTTGAAGGGTGAGAAGCCATCAGATTTATAGTTTATAATCTGGTTAACGCCATCCCCGGTTGTCAATTGGTTATAGGAAATCACCTTGTAGGACCGGTTGGGGACTGACTCAGACAGACTCTTTACACAAGAGTAGTCTGACTGTAAGACTCTAGGACGGAAGTGTAAACGAGACTTTAAGCAATGAGACTCTCTTTATATATGTAAACAATGAATACAGAGTATTTCTCTTGCTCGTTGACAGATAGAGTCTGTCTTGACCATTTCACTCAAAAGATGAAAATATAACACGACTCTTGCAGTAGCTATGAGTGATTCTCTCTCTACCTTTCTCTCTCTAAGTTGTAATACTTTTCTCTCTATAAGCTCTAGAAAGGTGTGTATCAAAATGATCTTGAAATCCTCTATTTATAGACTAACTAAGGCAGTTAATACATGTCCTTGAACTTAGGCCATGTTCCTGAATTTTCGGAACTGAAGGGTGGGGAAGGTGTTTTAGAACGTGCGTGACTCCTTCAGCCATGATCAGTGTGTTTTGGGGCCCAAGTTTTCCGCCTTGCAGACAGAGTCTCGTTGCCAGCTAGACTCTCTCTGCTACAACGTTTCTGTGTATACATTGACAATCTCGTACTTTGGCGCTCTACAGGGATCTGCAGCGATACTCTCGTATTTTGGCTATCTTCATGAATCAGCAGTGAGACTCTTGTACTTTGGTTTTCTTCAGGAATCAGCGGCAAGACTCTCATTCTTTGGCATACTTCAGCAAAACTTCAGTAGCATCAAGAATCAACATGCACTAGTACAAAAAAGATTTTTAGAGGTGGTTGTTTATGGTCTTTAGAGTGGTTGTAAACCGCCTACTACGGTAGGGCCTATATAGGCTCAAGAGCCTTTAGAGGCAGTCATAAACCGCCTCAAAACATATTTTTAGAGGCGGTTTCCTTAAACAACCGTCTCTACAAGAGCCTATTTATCTCTACAGTAGTATCCTTTAGAGGCAGTCTTTTTAAACAACCGCCTCAACATGATTATTCTTTAGAGGCCACATTTTAATACATGCCTTGTTCTAACGATTATGTTCAACACAATCTGCACCTAAATATTGTACATCTACAACAACAAAATTTTACAACATATATTCTATTAAAGCTTGCTCAAACAATGTGGTACAATCTCTTGATCAAGATGTTTTTTTTTTGAAGTATGTTACAGAGCGGCTCCCACCGCACTCAGTCTATGGATTGAAGCAGCTGTTGAATTACTTGTTCTCTAGTTTTTTTTCTTCTTATATTTGCTCTTGTTCCGTACTTTGTTTTCATATTTTGACCACACATACATTTTGTCATGATATTGCCTTGTAATCATCGAAAAAAAAAGTTATAGATCTACTATACAACCACGCTTATTTGTATTTAAGTTACTATATTTATTTTTAAGTTTTCTTTTTCTCCAATAATAAAAAATAATTTTTTTAATTTCTTCATAAATTTAGAAAGTATTTTAACAATTTATGATTCTAAAAGATTTATTTTAAATATCTACAAACATTGTTCTTCTCATCGTAATTATCGTCGTTCTTCTTCATCGTTGTTATCACTGTTCTTTTTCATCGCAATTATTGTCGTTCTTCTTCATCACAGTTATCGTCATTCTTCTTGTCTATCAATCTCCCTATTCTCATTCAGATAAATTCAAACCCAAATCTAAAGTTATAATTTATTTTTAATTTGATTCTGCCCAATTCACTCTAGTAAATAATTGCTTCAGAAGAAAGAATTTCGTAATTGACATTTATGCATAAATCCACTGAATTAAATGATGAAGAACTAGAGAACCTCCTCAATGTCGTAACCACATGTAAGTTATATAACCATTGATCCGTGCAATACTCATTGTATCACTTTTTAAAAATTGTTTCTAAATTTTGTTAAAGTTCAACTTCTTGACTAGTTATACAAAGAAAATTATATGAAAAATGAATCAGTTTTTGAAACTTTTAAGTTTAAGTTCAGATACACGGTATTAGTTGTTCAAATTTTACTGCATATTATTCAGTTTTCAAAACTCACATTCATGTTTAAAAATATAAACTTAGCTTGTTCATTTTTTTGGATCGTTCAAGTATTTATTATTAAGTGTTCAAAAATTAGATCTAGTTGTTCATAAGAAATTTTATAATAAATCTATGTCAATATAATATACCATTTGTTCTTTTTTTTTTTGCACATGTTAAACTATTGTTTATACACTATTCATATTTTTATACTAGTTATTTTTTAGAAATTATATAATAAAACAGTATCAATATAATATACCATATTTATTGGTTTACCAATTTTTTAACATTAAGTTTGTGTTCGTATAATTTATACTTGTTGTTCAACTTTTTAATCCCTTTGTTCAAAATTTATTTCACATTGTTCATAAATTTTGTTAGAGTTTAAACTCGATACTAGTTGTCCTTAGAAAATAAAAAATAAAATAATATAAAGAATTCATTTTTAAAACACTTTAAGTTCGGGTTCAGATACACGGTAGTAATAGATTCATTTTATTTTTGTTGGTTTACCATTTTTTAAACATCACATATAATCTATACTTGTTGATCAACTTTTTAATTTTTTTGTTCAAAATTTATTTCATATTGTTTCACAATTTTGTTAAGGCTCAAATTCAAGACGAATTATTCATTGAAAATTACATAAATAATTAATCCTTTTTAAAAAATTTAAGTTTAGGTTTAGATATGTAGTAATTAGTTATTCAACTTTTAAAACACCTAGTTCAAAACTGCATATTGTTCATTTTTTCAAAACTCAAGTTCTAAAATTTTAAAATAAAAATACAAAACTTCAAAAACACATCATCACTACCACTTAAGATATTTTTTTTACACATATACACGGGAAGTACCGAGCATTTTAAAATTGGATTCTCTAGTGTCAGGTCTAAAGTGCACATAATAGACAAAGTAAGGTGGATATAGAACGGTGACATGTATAGTACCAGGAGAAATAATGACCAGCTACATATTAAGAGGTATTTTATCGTCTAGCATAAGACAAATATTAGTAATTATGTTTATCTAAAACCTAAAAAAATAAAATTTATAAGTACAACATAATTGACTATACTTAGATTTATTTTTCATCTTCAGATCATGTAGATTGTTAATTGAATTTTTATGAATTTATAAAAAAAAGTATAGCAATCATACGTATTATGAAGGAGAAGTATATGTTGAAATCCGTATGTGAGAAGTATTGAGAAGTGAGGAAGGAGCGACACTTTGATTTAAGGATAATGAATCTCATCGTTTATTCAATCGTGATTATACATCGTTGCGGTAAGACATTTATAAGCTAATAATCTATCTAAAACAGACTAAGATCTTGATAAGTGTCTAAATGAGCATGTTTTATGGGTGTATTTCATATATTATATCAGCACTTTTCTGCTCATTTCTCACTTATCGTATGTTTTTCCTCTAGTTTATGTTCTATTGATTACCTCACAAATTTATTGGTTGAACATGAGGAAAAGCCAAGCTAGGAGCAAAGAACACGAAGAGACGAACGCATAGGCGCAGACGGCTCAGAAAACGGAGCCCAAACGAAGAATCTAGAGCTAGTAGAAGAAATAAGCCTGGTCATCGTGATAACAGGCGGACGTCTCACACCAAGGCTACCGCCTCTTACTGGGCGGACACCACACAGGCAACCGCCTGGCGGACGGTGATGGAGGCTACCGCCTGAAACCAAGCGGACGAGGCATAGGCAACCGCCTCGCGGACAACACAGAGGCTACCGCCTCTTAACTCGTGGACAACACAGAGGCTACCGCCTCTTAACTCGCGGACAACACAGAGGCTACCGCCACTTATTGGGCGGTACCAAAGGCGGACACCAACAGTAACCGTGACTAATTATCAGTCGCGACTAGTATCTTCTTCGCGCCATCGTCTGCAACTCGCCCGACTCGCCCGCAACTTATCCATCTACTCCGCACGCGTATTCATCTGTCCCCTGCGCAATCAATGAAGCAATCAATGCTCTTCTTCATCTGCAATCAAATTCGTACGGATCCAAACCTCTATATAAACCCACCATAACTGCAAAAACACCACGCACGACGGGAGTCTGAAGAATTCGCTCACCACACTCATCCATTCCTTCCACTTATTTCCTCCCGTAACACCACACATTCCACACTCACGCAGTAACAAAAGAAATAGAAGAGCAGCAGTGAGAGCGAGAACAGACCAGTTCTTCCTCTGAATTAATGTCAAAATCTATCTGTGTAATCTTCTTATCTCCGTTAATGTCTGAGTAATTTTCATTTGTATCCTAGGATGGGGGTTTGATTTCTAATATTACGTAATTAATATTTATCACCTGTTTCTCTCATTTAACTTGTTTTAATTCCTTTCAACTAATATTGCTAAATGCTTTGCGCGACAAACGACTGCATTTATTTGGTAATTATCAACATATGATTTTGAGATAGTCTAGGTACCACAAAGGAATTAATCTTAGTATTTACACTCCGGACTGAGCAGGAAAATATTAAGGCTTTTATTAAGAGTTCGTAACTGACAATTATTAACTCTAATAGGCAATAAATAATTGAGACATGGTTATAAATATGGTTAAGTAATTTAGGAAATTCCCCCGCTATCCTAGGATACATTTTTCCATTCACATCAATTAATTCACCTTTTTACTGTTTTTATTATATTTGCACTGATCAAACAACAAATCAAGCTTGCCTCCGGCTAAACCCCTTTTTACAGTTTTTAAGTAACTACCAAGACTAGGATAAATTGAACAATCTCCCTGTGGATACGACACTGTTTACTACTACGACCGGGATTGTTTGCAGCCCGACGTTTATAATTTGAGTTTTTAATTTCTTTCTCTTTAATTTTACACCAGTTTAACCACTCAGAAATAACAGTCTGCAAATTGGCGCCGTTGCCGGGGAGATTGATTCCATCAATTTCCCTAGTTTCCGGTAGTTCACCTATTAAAATAATCTGTAATACTATTAAATGTTAACCTCGGACATCTGAATTGGACATCGGACTTCTGACCTGACTTGGACATTTGACTTCGGACTTTGGACATCTAACTCCTAACATCTTAATATTATTGTCATTTCGTTCCATTGTCATTTCGTTCCATTGTCCATTTTTCCATTGTCCCTAACTACTAACTTAAATTTCCTGTCATTTCTTTCCATTGTCCTTAACATTTCATTTCCATTGTTAACATTTCATTTCCATTGTCCTTCAAATTTCTGTATACTAACTACTAACTTATAATTTCCAGTATACTAACTCCTAACGTTTATCAGCCTAACCAATATTTCTGTCTTTCTTATTTTATTTACTAACTAATTTTGCAGTTTCTCACAAACCACAAGTTATCTTCTGTGCATGCCAAATACTCGAACCCGAGGCTCTCCACCAATCAGTCCGAGCCCCGAACCCGAGCGCACTTTATTACAAGCACAAAGAAACCTGAGAAACCAAGCCATGGCCAATAACGAAGTTATAAATGAAATGACCATGCAATCAACCAGAACACCGTGCCCTATCTGATATACCACCAACCGAATACCGAAGGAAGAGCATCAGCTATAGTTCTCCCCGAACTAACACCAGAAGAAGCCGGACGTTGGGTTTTCAAAACCCACTACATCACCGCCGTCCGGGATCTAGGCAAGTTTAGTGGAGCGAACCCAGATGAAGCCCCAAATCATCTGAGTCTCTTCCTAGACTTCTGCAATTCCTTTGGTCAACCGGCAACGTCAAAGAAAGAATCCGACTACAACTATTTCCTCACTCATTATCGGATTCAGCAAACCGGTGGTACCGAAGCCTTCCCTCCCGATCAATCACCACATGGCTGCAAATGGCCCAAAAATTCCTTGCCAAATACTACCCAACCAGTAGAACAAGGCAATTGATGGTGAAATCAACACTTTCTGTCAGGAGCCGGGAGAAACGTTATACGACGCATGGGACAGATTCAAAGATATGCTAATGAAGTGTTCCCACCATGGTTGACGATCAATCCCTCTGCCTGTCATTCTTCAACGGTCTGGATGATGGAACCGACTACTCGTCAATTCCTCTGCAGGAGGAAGTTTCATGATGAAATCTCCTAAAGAAGGAATGGACCTTCTCGAAACCATGACGAGCAATACAGACAGTGGACGAGATCCAAAGGAAGAACACCACGAGCAGCAGGCCTACTCCATGTTGAGCCTACAGATCATTTATCAGCTCAGATCTCGTCCCTTGCAAAGATGGTGGAAAAGCTAACAACATCACAAAACGAAATTGTAAAAACAATAGCTTCCCACCTACAAGTTCACCACCAGCTCCACCTACAGAAGGATGTGTCATATGCGCCGGTCCTCATGAAACTCATCAATGCGAAGGCAAAGGCCAGTACGAGGAAGTACAATTCATAGGAAACCGCCGCCCCGGTAATTCCTACAACAATAACATCAACAACAACTATCCATGGAGAAATCACCCGAATTTCTCATGGAAAAATAATGATCAGAACCAAGGAGGGCAGAACAACAATTCCAACACCTATCAGGGGAACAGACCCCAACCAAACTCTAATATGGGTTATAGAGCACAAGGTGCCCCTCCAGGTTTCAACAACAACAACAACCATCTTCATCCTCTGTTGATCCAAACGCAGAACTCAAAGAGATGATGAAGGGTTTCATGTCCATAACTCAGAACCAGCTCTCTGCACAAGAAGCCTTCAACCAGAAAATCGAAGGTAAATTCAATCAACTTGCAGAACATCTTGCTCGAAGACCGCCAGGGGCTCTCCCCAGCCAAAATGAACCAAATCCAAGAGAGCAAGCCAAGTGCATCTATGTGAAGGAGCACGATGAAGAAAAGACGGAGGTGGCTAAAACAGTTACGATTCCAGAACTACACCCTTCCCTCCAAGAGTGGGTTGTAGCAATCGAAACTTCCAAAAGGAATGTAGCTGAACTTGAAAGCACCGCCAAAGTCTATAATAATCGTATTCAATCTGAGAATACCTACCTTGAGCACTTGGTAGCCGGTTATGAAAATGAGAAGCTCGAATTTGAAGAAGAAGGAGAAGAGGTTAAGGCGATAACCTTGAGAAGCGGTAAGAAAACCGACGAGATTCACATCCCGCAACGATCAGAAGAATCCAAAGAGGATAGTGAAGGAAAAGCTGAGTCCCCAGCAGAAAAGACATCTCCTAGTGTCCTCACTATTCCACCAGCTTCAGAACCTCCTTCACAAGAACCGCCTATACCATTTCCTCACCGACTCAGAAGAAGAGAATTGGATAATGAATATGGTAAGTTTCTGGCGATGCTGAAGCAACTAAACGTCAACATATAGTTTGTAGACCTCATTGCCAAAATGCCAAACTATGCCAAATTCCTCAAACACCTCATATCCAACAAAACTAAATTGGCCGAAGTCGGTACGGTACCTCTCAATGTAGCTTGCTCAGCTTCTACAAAACCACTACCTTCAAAATGCAATGATGGCAGTTTCACCATTCCAGTCACAATTGGTAGCACCTCATTTCCATACTCCTTATGCGATCTGGGTGCCTCCATTAATTTGATGCCCCTCTCCACTTTCAAAAAGCTGGGAATTGGAGAGATGAAAAAGACTAAGATGACCCTGCAACTGGCAGATGGTTCGGTAACATACCCAAGCGGAGTGGTGGAGGATGTTATCATTAAAGTGGAGCACTTATACTTCCCATGCGATTTTGTCATTCTAGACATCGAAGAGAACTCCACTACACCTCTCATCCTTGGACGACCATTCCTTGCCACAGCCGATGTGCATATTTGGGTAGCCCAGGGGAAAATCACCCTTCAAGCTTACAACGAAAAGCTGGAGTTTGCATCAGGAAGATCTCCAGATAGCAAATCCAAAGATCTCAAGTTCGTAAGGGATACTCAATCATCATCATCCCCACTTCTGTTTATTACCCTTCCAGACGGCATGTCTATTACAGAGATACCACCACCAATCCCGGACGAAGAGCGGGATAAGAAAAGAAAACATGCATCCAGGTGGACTCTCAAAAAACCATCGAGTCATGCTTTGGATCTACCTCATAACCACCCCCCATGATCGATCTAACGAAAAGCGTCTAGCCAAAGACGTTAAAGAAGGGCAGCTTTCCGGGAGGCAACCCGGACGAACTTATCTTTTATATGCTTTTATGCTGTTTTAATTTTCAGGTTCCCTTTAATTTTTTTTGCTAACTTTAACCCCGTTTATAGTATGGTTGCTTCTAGTGTCTTATGCAGGTGCAATTTCATGTCTACACCGCAACCAAGCTACGCTACTTGAGGCTGAAGCTCAAGTGTGGGGGAAGTTCAATACACGCTAGCAAAAATAATATCAGGGGAGTACCAGTTTCTTTAACTTAGCTTTTATTTAAATAAAATATGCAGAGGAAAGTTTATGCTTAAAAATTTGTGAGCTTCGTGTTCTCTCTATTTTATCTATTTACCGAAAAGGCCTTCTGAAGCCTTCCCTTGTTTTTCTAGTGAACAATGAGGACATTGTTCAATTTAAGTGTGGGGGAGTGTGCCCTTTTCGGTGACATTTTATGCTAAAATGCTTAATCTCTCTGCTTATCTTGCGTTTGTTCAAATTCAATATCGTGACCCTTTTTATGTGGGTTGTTCTCTTTAGGAATAAATATTGTTATGAATTGTGGGATAAATGGTAAAATGTACAAAAATTTTAAAATTTTGATTACTTTTGAGGAGCATTTTTATGCGGTGTGACCAAATGATCTGAAATGGTTGGATTTTTATTACTCAGGGGTTCTTTCTGTCTTCTTTCTTAGGGATTGCTAAGGGGTGCTTCTCTGTCAAAAAAAAAAAATATAATAAATAAGGGACTTTCGAGACACCATTGGTAACCAACAAGAGAGTTGAGTGTTCTTAAATACAAAGGCTTGATGCCTACATATTATCTTCTCATCTCTTATGCAAAAGTGAAACAAATGCATAATCTATTTTTCCTTTTGTTTTCTCCTCAATGCCCATTCTTGAGAGAAGTTGGCCATGGTAAAAGTTCTCAAAGTCACCTTAAATCAAGAAGCATTGAAGTACTCCGGATCATACCCCGAAACTCTAATTTTTATTTTTGCCCTGAGTACACCTATGCCACCAGTAGGTGATGGATCACACTCCTAAAAAGTTTAAGATCATGTACTATTGACTTCTTTATCCTACCCTTCATAATAGTATTTGTTAATATTGAGCATTCCCTACTTGTTTGGGTACATGGTTTTGCTTGAGGACAAGCAAAAGGTAAGTGTGGGGGTGTGATAAGTGTCTAAATGAGCATGTTTTATGGGTGTATTTCATATATTATATCAGCACTTTTCTGCTCATTTCTCACTTATCGTAGTTTTCCTCTAGTTTATGTTATTGATTACCTCACAAATTTATTGGTTGAACATGAGGAAAAGCCAAGCTAGGAGCAAAGAACACGAAGAGACGAACGCATAGGCGCAGACGGCTCAGAAAACGGAGCCCAAACGAAGAATCTAGAGCTAGTAGAAGAAATAAGCCTGGTCATCGTGATAACAGGCGGACGTCTCACACCAAGGCTACCGCCTCTTACTGGGCGGACACCACACAGGCAACCGCCTGGCGGACGGTGATGGAGGCTACCGCCTGAAACCAAGCGGACGAGGCATAGGCAACCGCCTCGCGGACAACACAGAGGCTACCGCCTCTTAACTCGCGGACAACACAGAGGCTACCGCCTCTTAACTCGCGGACAACACAGAGGCTACCGCCTCTTAACTCGCGGACAACACAGGAGGTTACCGCCACTTATTGGGCGGTACCAAAGGCGGACACCAACAGTAACTGTGACTAATTATCAGTCGCGACTAGTATCTTCTTCGCGCCATCGTCTGCAACTCGCCCGACTCGCCCGCAACTTATCCATCTACTCCGCACGCGTATTCATCTCTGTCCCCTGCGCAATCAATGAAGCAATCAATGCTCTTCTTCATCTGCAATCAAATTCGTACGGATCCAAACCTCTATATAAACCCAGCTCCATAACTGCAAAAGAGGAGACCACGCACGACGGGAGTCTGAAGAATTCGCTCACCACACTCATCCATTCCCTTCCACTTATTTTCCTCCCGTAACACCACAACATTCCACACTCACGCAGTAACAAAAGAAATAGAAGAGCAGCAGTGAGAGCGAGAACAGACTAGTTCTTCCTCTAAATTAATGTCAAAATCTATCTGTGTAATCTTCTTATCTCCGTTAATGTCTGAGTAATTTTCATTTGTATCCTAGGATGGGGGTTTGATTTCTAATATTACGTAATTAATATTTATCACCTGTTTCTCTCATTTAACTTGTTTTAATTCCTTTCAACTAATATTGCTAAATGCTTTGCGCGACAAACGACTGCATTTATTTGGTAATTATCAACATATGATTTTGAGATAGTCTAGGTACCACAAAGGAATTAATCTTAGTATTTACACTCCGGACTGAGCAGGAAAATATTAAGGCTTTTATTAAGAGTTCGTAACTGACAATTATTAACTCTAATAGGCAATAAATAATTGAGACATGGTTATAAATATGGTTAAGTAATTTAGGAAATTCCCCCGCTATCCTAGGATACATTTTTCCATTCACATCAATTAATTCACCTTTTTACTGTTTTTATATTTGCACTGATCAAACAACAAATCAAGCTTGCCTCCGGCTAAACCCCTTTTTACAGCTTTTAAGTAACTACCAAGACTAGGATAAATTGAACAATCTCCCTGTGGATACGACACTTGTTTTACTAACTACGACCGAGATTTGTTTGCAGCCCGACGTTTATAATTTGAGTTTTTAATTTCTTTTCTTCTAATTTTACACCAGTTTTAACCACTCAGAAATAACAGTCTGCAGATCTATCTAAATCTAATTGGGCTTGAACTAGTATATGAAGTGGGGTTCCACCACGCGTAACAACCAAGTGACCAGCGGAGGATACATGCTGCATGCGGAGACAACGGAAGGGTCTCCTTCCGACCAAGTCCCCTTCCGACCCCCAATGATCGGACCCTTGCGATCAGAGAGCCATACTTCAGACAGACTGCGGAAGGACAATCGCCTCCGAAGCGAAGCAAGGCTCTCTCCGAGAGACTGGGAATAATTATTGGCAAAAGGGGGTAAAATTATAGGAAAGCCTTTTATATTAGAGAATATTCTAGAGAGGTGTAGGCCCGCAGAAACGGTTATACTCTATAGGGGGGCCTATAAATAAGAGTCATAAGCTATGTAATTGGACACACTTTTTAATCAATACATCACTTGGTACCCTCTTTGCAACCTCTGTCTAAGCACGAGTTCCATACCATTTCATTTGGTGCCGTCCGTGGGAAGCGAACGTCGAAAGACAACCGCGATCCAATCCACAGAATCACGTTTCTTGTCTCTCGTTCGACCATGGCACCACGATCAAGCAAAGGGAAGGGGAAAATGGCTGCAATAGGAGAAAGCTCGTTCTCAAAGGAAGACCTCACCGATCTGATGAGGAGTTTTGCGCAGGAAGTTAATGAGAAGATCGCTGAAAGCAACGAACGATTCCAACAAGAGCTGACGGATAGAGATCTAGAGCATCAGAAGAAGATCGATGAAATGGCGAGCGTAATCGAGAACCTGAAAGCGAAGAGCGGATCAAAGAGTGAAGAAAGCCGGAAAGAGAAGTCACCACAAAAAGATGCAGAGGAGGACCTCGTCGACATGTCGCTGTATCCCTTCACCGAAAATATTCGGAAGGCGAAGCTCCCACCGTTCTTTGTCGCTCCGACAATAGAGAAGTACGACGGAACCGGGGATCCCGCTCAACACATCAAGAAGTTCATCTTCACGATGAACACTCAAGGAATCATCTCCCAGGCACTCTGCAATTTGTTTCCGGGAACACTCGCTAAAAGAGCTCTAAATTGGATCTCCTCTCGGAAACCGCAATCCATCTCAAGCTTCAAACAGCTTACAGAGGAATTTCAACTTTACTTTGTGGCGAGTAAAAAGATCCAGAAAGATACGATTGAACTGATGGACATCAGGCAGAGAAGGGGAGAGACGGTGAAGGAGTACAGCGAGCGCTTCCACAAGCAAGTGGCTGAAGTAGACGATGTGGATGAGAAAATACTGGTAAAAGCTTTCGGGAATGGATTGGAAAATCCAAGATTGGCAGGGAAAATTGCTACCAAAGCACCACAAACTCAAGGAGAGTGAGCAGAAATGCTGCACGATTTCTTGAAATCGGAGATTGCGGAAAATAAGGCAAAAGAATTGGCCAATAGTTTCAGGCTGGCACACGAGAAGAAGCAAGGAGGAGCGTTGTCTGTTGGCGCGAGTTATGGGGAGACGTCTGCTTCAAAACCTTGAGGAGCAAGGTACAGGCCGTATGGGAAGGATCCAGTCACGACTTCCCATACTGGAGGCAAGACGACGTATGGAGCAAAAGTTATTACTATCGCTCCAGGGAGGTACGCAGCCGCGGTAAGGGAAGGCTATCTTCCACCCCCTAAGAAGCCTGCCTCAGGAGAGAACACATTGGCGTATTGTGAATACCACGGGCACTTCAACCACAGAACGACCAATTGTGTAACATTGTCAAGAGAGCTGAACAAAATCGATGAGCAAAAGAGGAAACAAGAAAAGCAGAGACAGGAAGCCTCCAAACAGCAAAAGAATAACAACGACTACCAAAACCGATCTCGTTACGGGCATAACGGAGGTGGCATGAGGAATAAGGATCACCCTGAGTTAGACCATAGCAAATCTTTCGATTTTGGGGTCATAACTGGTTTGTTCTCAGAAAAGGGGCCATTCACGGCAAAAGAAAAGAAAAGACATGTGCACGAGGTCCATGAGAAGCTACCAGAGAAGAAGATCCAAAAAAGGGAACCCTTACCGCCTATCTACTTCACGGAGGAAGATGAGGTGGGAGTCTACTACCCCCATAAGGACCCCCTCGTCATTCGAGCTCAAATCAATGATAGGATGGTAGGAAACATCCTTGTCGACAGCGAAGCAGGAGCAAATGTGATCTCCTTAGCGGCGTTCCGGAAACTGGAAATCCCAGACGAAAAGGTCAAACCATTTACTGCTACTTTCGGGGGTTCATCGGAGGAATCACAGCTCAGGCCAACGGGAGTGTCGATGTCACAATGACGTTAAGCCAAAAGGATGACCGGAGAATAGAAAAAATAACCTTGTACATCATGCGAGATCTGTCCGGGTACAACGTCTACTTGGGGCGACCCGGGATCAATGCTTTCGGAGCTGTTTGTAGCACCTATTATCTCAAGCTCAAATACTTGACGAGGGGCGGAAGGTTGGTATCCATCCCCGGAAGCCAGAAAACAGCAAGGGTGTGCGAAGTGGCCAGAGCATACGGAGCGGACGTAGTCAAAGAGATCGGCTCCAGTCGAGAATACGGAGAGGGAGAGGTGTTGGAGTAAAAGTGTGTTACAACTTCTACCACTTAGGCAGTGTACCTAATCGTTTTACGGAATAGTGGAATTGTGGGGTGTCGAACTCTTGGGGACCTTGCTGTGGTTTAACTGATAGTGAAATTTAACTGAGAATTCTAATTAGACTACTGAACAGAATTTATCATTTTTTTAGAGAAATTGTGGTTTAGAACTTAATGTAAACAAAACAGTAAGAAAGAACAATTAATTAAAACAGATTAATAATAGCAGTTATAAAACTCTTTTGTTTTTAAGGAAGCACCCCGGGTTGTTCTGCTCACCTATTTTACTCAATTATATTATTGTAGACTTTCCCACTTTAGCAATAAACTCAAGAATCTTAATTAGTTTATTGACCGTTCCCTGTCTAATAAACCCTGATTAATTTCAACAACAAGTGCAATTCCTTGTTCAAGTCATTAATAAATTAATCGCATTATTAACAATTCCTATTGGAGACTGGTTAACCTATAGGTGAAAACTCACTTCTAGTCGTTAACCTGTTTTGACTTCTCTTGTCTAGAATCTTGTCTCAGCACTGCATTTTGACAAGAAACTACAAATATCACTTTAATAAATGGCCTAAATATTAAAGCGCATTAAGGAGGAGAATCAAAATATTGCTTGAACAGATTATATTAGAAAGTCTACGTAACACAGTTTAGTAAAATAAGCTTGCTTCTCAACCCGGGAGGCTAAGGTTTTTACTCAGACATAATTACACAAACAGACGTCGTAAGCACGACAGCCATTAAAACAAATTACAGTTTAAAGAAAAGAAGTAGCTCTCTGCATTCGCACGGGCTGTATGGAGGATAATGGAATTAGAACTGTGAATTGGAATGAGCGAGAGTGTTTCAGAGAGTTGAGTTGTGAACCAACGTGCGCAGGTTTTCTGATGAAGTAGCAGTGGCTTATATAGAAGAGAGGATGAAGATGAAGAGTTGGAGCATGCGTGCTAGTGGATGAACAAGATAAGGGAGGTAGATGGATTGGGGCTGCAGAACGCGTGAGGATTTTCAGGACTGTCGGCGGCGCCTGATATTGCTGTCTGTAGGCGCCGCAACGAAGAAGATAAACAACACCCAAGTTGTCGCGACATTTATCTCTTGTCCGTCCCTTGTCCTGGCTTAATTCCACGGACGAATCCTCAAAATAGGCACGTCCGGGTTTGTGTCCGCCCTTCTAGGGCCGGACGCCTCTAATATGTCCGTCCTCTGTCCGCTTTTCTTTCCACGGACACAACGTGTCCGGGTCTGTGTCCGCCTTTCTTTCCCCGGACGTGTCATGCTTCCGCCCACCGTCCGTCCTTTTATCTGCGGACACACCACGGTTATAATTAAGTCCCGTCCGGGTTTGTGTCTGCCCTCCTTTCCCCGGACGCCTCTGTCTTGTCCGGCCCTTGTCCGGCCAAACAGCCGCGGACAGAATGAACTTGTTTTCTATTTTTCGTGCAATCTTCAATCGGCTCTAGATTCTTCGTTATAAGTCCGTTTTACTCGCCGTTTGTTGCATTGGAAAGCTTGTGATGTAAACTATGTGATTCCAACACTTTTTCCTGTATTTGATACATAAAATCTATCAGTCCATATCAAGACATAAATCTTAGGAAAAACATATGATAAGTGAGTAATATTATCCTGAAAGTGAGTGAGTATAAGGTAAATTAAACCCATAAATGTCTATGTATTTCTCACTTATCAAACTCCCCCACACTTATCGTTTGCTTGTCTTCAAGCAAATCTTTCTGACATAATGTTTAAACAAGTTAAACAGACAATAATCAAGTAAGGAGAGCACAGAAAAGGTAATTGCCAATCTTTCCAGATTTTAAAAGGGTACTAATAACATTAAATTTATTAGGTATATTTCTCCATTTCTGAGAATAACTCTGAAGTCCTCCAAAAGAAAGAGAAGTAGTACCATGAGAATTCTGCTTTTAACCCTGAGCCAATCCACCATTTTCTTTCACATTTCCTTGAACGACAAGGGGCATGAAGTAAAATCTTATTCCATTATACCTTTCAATGCCACATACTCATGTTCCATGATGTAGAAGTTTTTATCATTTTTTTACAGAATGCACAGATACTTCAATTTTTAAGTTCATTTTTCTTTCACCTCAGACTTTTCTCTCCAGCCTTGTAGCAGTTTTGGGTCTACTATCCCAGATACCGAGTACCTTAGGTAGCCGGGTGATGAAGCACCCCTAAGAACTTAATAACCGAGTGGACGAGGCCTGTTTAGGATCAGAATATGCCTGTTTGGATCAGAGGAGTACCTTGCCTTGTTCTTTTTCCACTGTTTCTTTCCAAATCAAATCCAGGCTCAAAGTCAAAACAAAATTCAAATGATAATTTCCTCAGAATTTTTTTGCATAAGGAGCAGAGTCTTTTTTTTTTGTGTGTACCCTTTAAACCTGTTAATACCGACATTACTCCCTCTATGGCTCCTTCTTTGATTATTAATCACTTAACAAATTTAAACACAGTGTCGAAAAAGAGACCAACTTAAGAGCAAGCTTTTGATTGTTATATCTCCCCCACACTTGAACCAAAGCAATGCCCTCATTGCATAGAAAGAATTAAAATAACAGGGCATGCAAACTACATGGGTAATGATAAAACAGTATGGTAATAAGAGATATTTAAATTTAAAGAGCAAGGTATGGATAGTGTACTCCCTAGAGTTATGTAGAATATGTAGTATAGCTCCCCCACACTTGAGTTCTGCTGCAAGAATGTGCAAGATGTACCTGGAATAAATATTCTAAACAGCCAGAAGGACTCAAGTTAATTCTCCTCGTTCTCTCTTCTTTCTTTTTATTTCACTCTGTTCTCTTTTTTTTCCATAAAATTAAATACAAAATATAAACACAATACAGATTAAAAAGATAGATAGTAGGGTGCCTCCTACCAAGCTGCCCATCTTTAAGGTCTTTGGCTAGACCGTACCTCAGTGATTTAAGTTGTAACTGGTTCTTTGAGAAAAAGCGCAGAAGCTTCTTCGTTATCCAACGTGTTTCCCATATACAATTTTATTCGAGCTCCATTGACTTTAAACGATCCACCCTTCTTATTGTCCAATTCCACCGCTCCATAAGGAGAGGTAGATATTATTTTAAATGGTCCAGACCAGAAGGATTTTAACTTACCTGGGAAGAACTTTAGTCTGGAATTATAAAGGAGGACATAATCTCCCACTTTGAAGTCTCGCTTGGCAATCATCTTATCGTGCCAACGCTTGGTCTTCTCCTTATAAATCACTGCATTTTCATATGAGTTGTACCTTAGTTCTTCCAGTTCCGTCAACTGGAACTTTCTTCTTTCACCGGCTTGTTGTAGATCAAAGTTCAACACCTTTGGAGCCCAATAAGATTTATGCTCTAATTCCACAGGCAGGTGACACGCCTTCCCAAAAACTAGTTTGTAGGGAGACACGCCGATAGGTGATTTGAAAGCGGTACGGTATGCCCATAGCGCATCATCCAATTTAATGGACCAATCCTTTCGAGAAGAGCTCACCGTCTTCTGTAGAATCCATTTTAGTTCTCGATTTGTTATCTCTGCCTGACCATTCGTTTGAGGATGGTATGGTAGAGCAACCTTATGTCGGACTCCGTATTTCTTCAGGAGAGCATCAAACTGGAGATTGCAGAAGTGAGATCCACCATCGCTGATTATTGCTCTAGGAACACCGAATCGACTGAAAATGTTCTTCTTGATGAACTTCATCACAACTTTACCATCATTAGTAGAGCAAGCAAGGGCTTCCGCCTATTTAGAAACATAATCGACTGCTACTAAGATGTATAAATTTCCAAAAGAATTTGGGAAAGGTCCCATAAAATCAATCCCCCAAACATCAAATAGTTTGACTTCTAGCATATTGTTCAAGGGTAGTTCATTACGGCGAGAAATATTACCTTGCCTTTGACACCGATCACAAGAAGACACAAAGGCATGACAGTCTTTGTGAAGGGTGTTCCAATAGAAACCGGATTCAAGTATTTTAGCAGTTGTACGGGTTGCACCGTGATGTCCGCCGGTTTCTCTAGAATGGCAATGGAGTATGATATTTCTGATCTCCGTCTCTGGGACACATCTCCTGATAATACCATCTGCATAGATTTTGAAAAGAAATGGATCATCCCATAAATAATGTTTGACAATAGAAAAGAACCTTTTTCTCTGCTGATAAGTCATATCAGCTGGGATGATCTTTGTAGCCAGATAATTGGCAATATCGGCAAACCAAGGGTCTGTTGCTGTTTGGATTGTGAAAACTGCCTCGTCCGGGAAAAACTCATTGATGGGCCTGTCGTCTTCTGGTCCTTCCATCCTTGACAAGTGGTCTGCCACGACATTCTGGATACCTCTCTTGTCTCTTATCTCTATGTCGAATTCTTGTAAGAGAAGTATCCATCTTATCAACCTGGGTTTTGCATCTGCTTTGGCAAATAAATACTTGAGGGCAGAATGGTCAGTATGAATAATAACCTTACTACCCAATAAATATGGACGGAATTTATCCAAAGCAAAGACGACTGCCAGCAATTCTTTTTCGATGGTGGCATAATTTTTCTGAGCATCATTTAGAGTACGACTTGCATAATAAATGACTCTCAGAATTTTATCTATTTTCTGGCACAGAACAACACCCACCGCATAATCACTGGCGTCACACATGATTTCAAAAGGTTGAGACCAGTCGGGTGATACCATAATAGGAGCAGAGACAAGTTTTTTCTTTTAACAAATTAAAAGCTGCTAAACATTCATCAGAAAAATGAAATTTAGCATCTTTAGTCAGTATAGTACAGAGAGGCTTTGAAATCTTGGAAAAGTTTTTAATGAATCGTTTGTAAAAACCAGCATGTCCAAGAAAACTTCGGATACCTCTGACAGTAGTAGGAGGTGGGAGTTTTTCTATTACCTCAATTTTAGCGCGGTCCACCTCAATACCTTTTGAAGACACATTATGTCCTAGCACGATCCCTTCTCGAACCATGAAGTGACATTTCTCCCAGTTCAGGACTAGATTTGTGTCTTCACACCTGGCCAAAATAAGATCAAGATTCTCCAGGCAAGTGTCAAATGTCGAATGATGGATAAATATGTGACTACTTCTACCACATAGGCAGTGTACCTAATCGTTTTGCGGGATAGTGGATTCGTGGGGTTGTCGTACTCTTGGGGACCTCGCTGTGGATAACTGAGAGTGGATTAAATTTACTGAGACTTCTAGTAAATAGATTTTATCAATTTTTTAAGGAGAAGAAATAATCGAAAAACCTAACCTGAACAAAAACAAAATAATAAGAACAATATTTTTGTCTTTTAAGAAAGCATCCCGGGTTAGTTCTGCTCACCTATTTTATCAATTATCTTAATATAAACTTTACCACTTAAGTAATAAACTCAGAAACTATAAATAATTCGTTGACGACTAAATCTAACGAACCCTAACCAGTTGCTAGAACTAGCAGCAGACTAATGCTCTAATCTGGACACAACCAATCGCATAAAGAACAGCTTCTATTTGAGACTAATTAACCTATAGGCCGGATCAGGCTTCTAGCTGTTAATCAGGTTTATCTTCCCACGTCTTGTTATCTATCTCAGCTCTCGCATGTTGATTAGAAAACTACAAATATTGCTTTAATAATTGATCAGAGAATTAAAGCAGATGAAGAACTGGAATTAAACTACTACTTTAGATAAAATCATAGTGGAAAGCTTAACATAACATAATTATATAAAATAGGCTCGCATCCCAAACCTGGGAGGGCTTAAGTTATTAATTAAACATAACTATATAAACAACATTTTAACAAAATAAGAGAAAGGGTAGAGAAAACTCCAGCTAGCAAGTTGACTCTGAATCCTAGCTCCGCCTCTGTATCCACGTCGTCCGTAATAATAATACTGATTAATGGCAGTGATGTGGTGTGGTGGAAAAACAAATAAAAATGGAGAAAACGGGGAGAAAAGAAATGGATGTGGTCGATGGATAGTGGAGAACGTACGTGGTGAGCTTTGGATTTGAAGAAGGGATGATTTTGAATGAAGATGGGCGTCGGTTTTTATAGGCAGAAGAAATGAGAAGCAAACAACGGAGTAGTCAGGGACGGTGCAGTGCAGTAGGAGAGTAGATGGCGTTGGAGTTGATGAGCAGATCCGCGAAGATTTGCAGTCAGAGAATTGATTGCAGACAGACAGAGCCGGCGTCACGCGTGAGTGATTTAAGGTGGGCGCCGTCTGCAATTAATGAAGGAGCAGTTCGAGTGCGGCGCCGCGAAGAGGAAGGAAGAAGAAAATTCGCGTCGAAATCTGGATTTTGGTGCGCTGATCCTCTTGTCCGCTCCAAAGGAGGCGGACGCGTGTTTGTCTATGCGCCCCCTCTATCCTCTCTTGTCCGCTCCAAAGGAGGCGGTCGTCTCTGTTTCTCTCTTGTCCGCTCCAAAGGAGGCGGACGCGCTTCCCTTCTCCGCTCCAAAACAGCGGACTCCACTCATCTGTCTGCGCCTCTCTTGTCCGCGCGAAAGGCGGACGCCTCTGCCTGTCCTTGTCCGCCTCTCCTCATGAGTTGTGTACTGCAATCTTCAACCGGCTCCAGATTCTTCGTTATAAGTCCGTTTTACTCGCCGTTTGTTGCGTTAGAAAGCTCATGAGATCATCTATCCATTAATATGCCTTTTTCCTACAATTAACACATAAAATATATCAATTTACATCAAAATAAATCTAGGAAAATCATATGATAAGTGAGAAATACGACACAAATTGCTATGAAAATAGGAAGAATTAAAGCCCTAAAAGTAGATGTATTTCTCGCTTATCAAACTTCCTCACAATTAGCTTTTGCTTGTCCTCAAGAAAATAGAGAATAAATATATCTCTAAGGCCGTAGTATCAAACCTCAGGATTAAACAGATGCAAAACAGAGCACAAAGTGACAACAATCAAAAGAATAGTTCTGCTCCTGGTTGTAGGTTTTCGCAAACAGTGAAAAAGAATAAATTTTTTTTAAAGCATGGATAAGTTAGACTACAAAATCTAAATGTAGATTAACTTGGGATCTTCCACCATTTCTTTCCTTTAACCTTTGGATGACAAGGGGTGTGAAGTAACACCTTATTCCGCGATACCTTTCAACACACATACTCATGATCAAAAACAAAAATTAAACTACAATTAACTCTTTTTGTATGCAAAAACATTCTTCTTCAAGAGATATATACAACACAATTGAATAATTGCGAATTGCAGAGTTTTTTCGTAACCCAGACTTTTCTCTCTATCCTTGTAACGGTGTTGGGCCAACTATCCCAGATCACGAGACCTTAGGTAGATAGGTGTTAAGGCACCCCTAGGACTTAATAACCGGATAGACGAGGCCTACTTTTGTTAGGAAAATTTTTGATCAGCGGAGTACCTTGCCTTATCCTTTCTTTCCAAACTTTCATATCATTTCCAAAATCCCAAGATAAACTAATTCAGTTTCCCCAATCAACTTAATCCACCAAATTTTTGGGAAAACAGATTCATTTGAATAAAACTATATATACAAACAACCTAAAGCAGAAAGATTCTTGAGGTGGTCACCTGGCTTCACTTCAAAATTTATGCAAAAATTGTCACCCAAGAATTTAACATTTATAAGCACTCAGAGCAGTGATTCCCTCAATGCAAGAAGACAATTAAAAACATGTGTGGCATTAAGTGCAACTGGCATATTTTCAGGGAAAGGTCTAAACTTCCTCACACTTAAGAGGAGCAATGTCCTCATTGTTCATAAAATAATCAAGAAAAGACCTTTCAAAATATGCCAGACTCATGAAGAATTTCATTCAGGACAATCATGGACTGATATAATAATAGCCATTAAGCGTGATAGACTGGACACAAACATTTAAAATAAAGAAACTGAGACTCCCCTGATATCGTAGATTGAGGAAGGTGTCCTTCCTCACACTTAAGTGCTAACAACGGGGGTAGTAGCGTTCCTCACACTTGCGTTCAAGCAAGTATCCAGCCTTGGAGTTCTTCAGATACCATGATAAGAATTTCACCTGCACACACTACCCAAAAAGAAACGCTAAAAAGCGTTGCATGAAAGCATAGACACCATTTCCACTTCTTTTTGTTAAAAATTAAAATTAAAAGAAAATCATAAATAAAATAAAACCATATGCTCCCCTATTAATTGAAAATTTTTGTTTAAATTTTTTTTTTTGAAAATCATAATATAGAAATAATGTGGGGTACAAAATTAAAATAATAATAATAATAATAGGATAATAAAGTTTAACCACTGGGTTGCCTCCCAGTAAGCTGCCCGTAGTTTTAGTCTTTGGCTAGACTCCTGCTTCGTTATCCTGGATCAAAAATAAAAGTAGACAACACCTTCGCCAGGAAAACGAAGTTAGTAATAGAAAGCAAACCACCTGGATCAAAACAAAACGTTACTTCGGCAAATAAAATAGGAAAATGAATACTCCACAAAACCTGGTGTTTGAGAAGGGACTGCCGGTAACGTAGTTGTAATAGGAGACCAGGTGGTGATGACTTTTCTTCCTCAAATTGGAGGATGTAAACATCCTCCTCTTGCTGTTGAGGCTTATGGAGGCAGGATGGAAGTTGATGAGAGACCGGTGGTAGTGGTGTTCCTTCCTCAGAATCGAGGATGTAAATTTCCTCTTCCGGTTGGTGAGGCTTAACAGGATAGCGCTCTTCCAGTTGGTTGACCGGCTCAGACACAATATCTTCGAATTTTAATTGCTCCTCCTGTGTTGGGGATGGAGATGGTGGAAGATTGTAACTCTCAGACATTTGTTCCAACTCAGCGTCGGAGAAAAATGTACTGAGAAGTTTCTTTATCTCCTCATCAGAACTTGTAGCTTCAATAATATCTGGCTCGAATTGGTCTTCACTCCTTGGAGTCACCACTGGAATCTCTTCTGGTGGCTCGGCCTGACTCAGGAGAAATTCGTCTAGCCTTCGTGTAGATTGTTGTTCGTTCTGATTGAAGTAGTAATACCCCAACTGAGTTTCGTTGTACTATGCATTAGCCTGATCGACTTCCCACCAATACGGCTCTCGATTTGATTGTTGAGGTGGTTGAAAATCCTTGACCAATCTTTGATATGAGGATATCTCCTCTTGCATTTGTGTCCATTCCAAATTGATCAACAATCTTCTCACCTCATCGTATCTGCTCTCCATTATCAGTAACTAGCATACAAAAACAAAAACAAAAATACCAAGTAGAATAGAAAATAAAAATAGAAAAGAAACACAAAAACAAAAATAAAACAGATATACAAGAAATATATATAATTTTTTTTGTAAGTAAAATAAAAATAAAGCAAAAATAAAATAAAAGTAAATAAAAATAGAAACCTCAATAAAATTTAAAAACTATCAATTAACCGTGCTGGAGGTCCCCGACAACGGCGCCAAAAACTTGATGGATAAATATGTGACTACTTCTACCACATAGGCAGTGTACCTAATCGTTTTGCGGGATAGTGGATTCGTGGGGTTGTCGTACTCTTGGGGACCTCGCTGTGGATAACTGGGAGTGGATTAAATTTACTGAGACTTCTAGTAAATAGATTTTATCAATTTTTTAAGGAGAAGAAATAATCGAAAAACCTAACCTGAACAAAAACAAAAAATAAGAACAATTTTTGTCTTTTAAGAAAGCATCCCGGGTTAGTTCTGCTCACCTATTTTATCAATTATCTTAATATAAACTTTACCACTTAAGTAATAAACTCAGAAACTATAAATAATTTGTTGACGACTAAATCTAACGAACCCTAACCAGTTGCTAGAACTAGCAGCAGACTAATGCTCTAATCCGGACACAACCAATCGCATAAAGAACAGCTTCTATTTGAGACTAATTAACCTATAGGCCGGATCAGGCTTCTAGCTGTTAATCAGGTTTATCTTCCCACGTCTTGTTATCTATCTCAGCTCTCGCATGTTGATTAGAAAACTACAAATATTGCTTTAATAATTGATCAGAGAATTAAAGCAGATGAAGAACTGGAATTAAACTACTACTTTAGATAAAATCATAGTGGAAAGCTTAACATAACATAATTATATAAAATAGGCTCGCATCCCAAACCTGGGAGGGCTTAAGTTTATTAATTAAACATAACTATATATAAACAACATTTTAACAAAATAAGAGAAAGGGTAGAGAAAACTCCAGCTAGCAAGTTGACTCTGAATCTAGCTCCGCCTCTGTATCCACGTCGTCCGTAATAATAATACTGATTAATGGCAGTGATGTGGTGTGGTGGAAAAACAAATAAAAATGGAGAAAACGGGGAGAAAAGAAATGGATGTGGTCGATGGATAGTGGAGAACGTACGTGGTGAGCTTTGGATTTGAAGAAGGGATGATTTTGAATGAAGATGGGCGTCAGTTTTTATAGGCAGAAGAAATGAGAAGCAAACAACGGAGTAGTCAAGGACGGTGCAGTGCAGTAGGTGAGTAGATGGCGTTGGAGTTGATGAGCAGATCCGCGAAGATTTGCAGTCAGAGAATTGATTGCAGACAGACAGAGCCGGCGTCACGCGTGAGTGATTTAAGGTGGGCGCCGTCTGCAATTAATGAAGGAGCAGTTCGAGTGCGGCGCCGCGAAGAGGAAGGAAGAAGAAAATTCGCGTCGAAATCTGGATTTTGGTGCGCTGATCCTCTTGTCCGCTCCAAAGGAGGCGGACGCGTGTTTGTCTATGCGCCCCCTCTATCCTCTCTTGTCCGCTCCAAAGGAGGCGGTCGTCTCTGTTTCTCTCTTGTCCGCTCCAAAGGAGGCGGACGCGCTTCCCTTCTCCGCTCCAAAACAGGCGGACTCCACTCATCTGTCTGCGCCTCTCTTGTCCGCGCGAAAGGAGGCGGACGCCTCTGCCTGTCCTTGTCCGCCTCTCCTCATGAGTTGTGTACTGCAATCTTCAACCGGCTCCAGATTCTTCGTTATAAGTCCGTTTTACTCGCCGTTTGTTGCGTTAGAAAGCTCATGAGATCATCTATCCATTAATATGCCTTTTTCCTACATTTAACACATAAAATATATCAATTTACATCAAAACATAAATCTAGGAAAATCATATGATAAGTGAGAAATACGACACAAATTGCTATGAAAATAGGAAGAATTAAAGCCCTAAAAGTAGATGTATTTCTCGCTTATCATCGAACCAAAAACAAAGAAGTCATCCATAAAGACTTCTATGCATTTTTCAATAAGTCAGAGAAAATAGCCATCATGCACCGTTGAAAGGTAGCTGGTGCATTACATAATCCAAACGGCATTCTTTTATAAGCATATGTTCTATAAGGACAGGTAAAAGTAGTTTTATCCTGATCTTCTGGAGCAATTGGGATCTGAAAGTATCCTGAATAGCCATCTAGGAAACAATAATAGTCCTGACCTGCTAACCTTTCCAGCATTTGGTCAATAAAGGGCAATGGAAAATGATCCTTACGCGTGGCAGTATTCAATTTCCTGTAGTCTATACAAACTCTCCAACCGGTAGTGGTGCGTTGAGGAATCAACTCACCTTTCTCGTTAGGGACTACAGTTATTCCGCCCTTCTTTGGTACCACCTGTACTGGGCTTACCCACTTGCTGTCTGAAATTGGATAGATAATGCCAGCGTCAAGTAGTTTTATCACCTCTTTCTTGACCACCTCCTTTAGAACGGGGTTGAGACGCCTCTGTGGTTGTGCCAATGCCCTGAAATCATCTTCCATATAAATTCGATGAGAGCACAGAGATGGGCTTATTCCTTTTATATCCGCTATCGACCATCCGATAGCGGTCGTATGTTTGCGTAGCACCCCTAAAAGTTGCTTCTCCTGCACATCTGATAGTTTAGATGAGATAATAACTGGTAAATCAGATGGCTCTTTTAGAAAAGCGTATTTTAAATGAGGGGGAAGAGGTTTCATTTCGACTGTAGGTGCTTTATCGATGGATGGCTTGGGTCTATCTGCGTTTCTTTCTACTGGCTCGAATCTTTGTTGGTAGGAAGGGAAGTATGGCTTATGCTTGCTTAACTCTTCAGCCATGAGAGCAATATCAGGATTTTCGTCTTCAGCTTCACAAGATGCCATAAGACATCTTTCTAAAATTGTTTCTTCATCTTTGCTGAGGAACGTCTTGAAATACCCCAAACCTTAATATATTGTTTAAACACTTAAATATGGTGTATTAAGACTAAAAAGAGTCTTAGAAACATTAGTAAACAAGTTTAAACAAAAGAAAACACAAAATGTGCTTTAAAGTCAATAAGAGCCAAAATGTGCTCTAAGCTTGGGATAAACTTGGTTAAGACCTCAATGACCTTACCAGACCTAATGAATACACTAATGAACATATTAAACCAATTACCAAAGAAAACCAAGCTTGAAAACAAGTTTAAACACAAAATGTGCTTTAAGGAGTCTTAAAGCACATTTTTGAAAAATTGTCTTGTAAATGAGTTTTGAGTGGCTAGATGTCCATCATTACTCTTAAATATATATGTGTACTATATATATCACATTTGGGTGTCTATATTAATGGGAAATCAAAAATTTCACTTCTATGTGCCTTGTTTTATGAATAGTAACTTTTATAAGCTATTTTGTAACATATGTTTGTATAAGTAATTAAATTGACAAACAAAGACTATATTACCCTCATTATATTAGGGGGCCGGTTTTCTAAGGTTGGTGACTCACCACCCTCTTGTTAATTTGTTAAGTAAATAATGATGACTAAGAAGTACTATTTGCTTTTAAACTACAAATATCTTCTAAAGTTAAACCAATCTTCATTCTCTCATTTCTTTCCTTGCTCACACGGTTTCCCACCTCTCTTCTTCCTTCTTCTTGCTGCTCTCTCACGGTAATACACTACCTCCATTGAAACTCCCACTTTGATCTCTTGTAAAACCTTGCTCACTTGTCCAAATCAAAAACAAACACCACCAATCTCTTCCTCTCATCAAGCTCTTCATTTATCTTTTCAAAAGTCCAAGACAACCATTTCGGTGCCATGGAGTTTCTCCATTGAAGGAGCTTGAGCTTGTATTTTTACATATTGTTACTCTCCTTGCTTCTAGGTAAGGAATCTCAAATAAAAACTTCATTTCCTCCTTGTTTTTGTCATGTCCGAAAATACATATTGAAGGAGCTTTTTATGTGACTTTGTTCTAGCTTCATTCCAACTCTTCATGGACTAGGTGGAGTCCTCTCTTGCTAGATATTCAAACTCTCTTCAAAGAGCAAGGTAAAACAACTACATTAATGTTTTTGAAACAATGTAAAACTAGGGTTTACAATGAGATGGAGCTTATAGCTTGAATACTCATTATAATGTTGTATATTGTTTAGAACTTGTCAAAGAATCAAGTACTCTATCGGTTTTCTAAAGGAAACAAGAAAGAAGTTATTTTGCAAAAGAGGTAAATCTACTAACCTAATGTTGTTTTAATGCCTTAGGAGAAATGAGCTTATAAATGCTTATTAAACTACCTAAAGAGCCAATGGTGAATGACTTAGTAAAGTGTTCTCAAGAGCTTAGTAAAAGGCATATGTGTTGTTGAGTGTATTTGCAGGTTAAAGGCAAATACATTGTGGAAATTCAGTGTTTATGATTTATGCATCAAGGGCCTAAGAGCCATGTCATTTAAGGGCCTAAGTGCCATGCAATTTAAATTATGCACTATATTGTGATGTAGTGCTTTGTGAGTGAAGTTTGTGTATAATAAGTACTTGATGGATTTTTAGTGTTCTTGGTTGTTTGTTGGTAAAAACAATGTGTTTTGGTTTAGTAATGTTCTAGGAGAACCTATGTCGAAATTTAGGTAACAAATGTGAAGCTCTAAGTGTTAAAATGAGTTTGTTAAGTTAAGGAGTATTTAAAATGGTTAAGTGTTGTTCTGGTGTAGGAAACATGCATTAAGGTGATTTAGGATGTAACAAGGACTTAGGCATGAGCTTGAGATTTAGTATGTACCAAAGTCATTTTTGGGACTTAGGTAAAGACTTAGGCAAACTTTGGTAAATTAAGGAGAAGGTATGAACTTGAAAAAGGATTTGAATTAATGATGTAAGGAGTTAGTGTGAGAGATGATGCTTGGGAGATGATGTTAAGATAAGGAGAAAACATTTTGGGATAGTAGTTATCATAGGTGAGAAACACCATTTAGAAACCTAGTGTAAAATGTTGTAAGTGTTAGGAATTTTGTGAAGAAATAAGTAAAGGTTTAAGGAATTAGAAAAAGAGTTGTGAGTGTTTAAGGATGGTTTAAGTTGTGTTTGAAGTGCCCAAATGAGGTTAGGGGGTACTAGGTTATATGGGGTAAAGTTTGGAGTTGAATGTGAAAAGGAAAATAAGGATTTGGGGCAGACCGGACTTGCGACCGGACTTGCAAGCCCGGTCGGGCCCTGTTACACTACCGGAAAATGTTTCTGGAATCGACCGGACTTGGGGGACCGGACCTACAAGTCCGGTCGGACTGTGTTTTGTGAGGGAAAATGTTTCTGGAATGGACCGGACATGGGACCGGACTTGTCAAGTCCGGTCGGCATGAATTTTGTACGGGTTATAAGTCTCTGGAATCGGGGACCGGACATGTAAGTCCGGTCGGAGTGAATTTTCCAACGGTAAAAAGGTACTGGAATGGACCGGACTTAGGCAAGTCCGGTCGGCAAGTCCGGTCGGACTAAACTTGTAAAAAAAAAAAACAGAAAAGAATGTGACTTATGTAGTTAACCCTAGGGTGTATAATGAAGGTAACCTAGGGTAAGATAGACATTAAAACATGTCATACAATTATGTTAAACACTTAGTAAATTTGGAGGTTAAGTAAGTTAATTAACCGACGTTCTTGAATTATGTATAGGAGTGACCTACGGAGGAAACCAAACGAGGCAAGGACCAAGGTATGGTTTTCTTGCAGTCTGTTGTCTAGCGGTTTACACCGGTTTGTGTGTTGTATGTTTTTCTGTGTGTTTACAACGTTATAAGATTTAAACATGTAATGAGTTTACAGTTGTTCATATTATTGTGATGTGTTGTGACTCATTCCCTTGTGTGTGTCTAACATGACTTACCACCTATTGTGTGTTGGTTGTTAAGTTCCACTATGAACTTCTAACAAGTGTTAACTGGGAAGTGAGGAATCCGGTTGTCCGGTCATGCATGTAAGTTAAGAGTAGATATCTGAATCAGATTCGACTCTTATGTTGTTAAGATTGTTCTCCTTAATTTGGCGTTCGATCTCCCGCTAGCTTCTTCCAAAGCTTACCTATTCTGACTTATGATCGGTTTAGTGGGAACCTGTGTTTGTGTGGTGTGTTCGGGTCACTAAATCCGAACCATCTGTGACTTAAGTTACTCGTTCGCCTAACAGAACGGTAATGAGTGTGTTTAACGAGCTTAACATGAGGGTGAATCACTCTCTAGGCTCTTATGTTATTTGACCCTTGTGGTTTGTTATTGTGGAACCAAGATCCACCGTGTATGTGATAATGAGCTGTGCACTGATGCCATGCTCCATGTTATGTTAGTTATGTTATGTATGTAAATAAATGCCATGTTATCATGACAATTAGCTGCGCGTATCCCGGTAGCCGATGGGCTGCGCGTTAGCCATACCAGCCAAGGGTTGCTGACCCCCTCGGGGGATCCATATTTCTTATACTGCAGGATGAGGATCGAAGAAGCGGAGTGGCTTTAGATCCTAGGATGTAATCTTTTGTATACTTTTGGATGTTGGCCCGGGATGCGCCTGTGCTCCTGTGGCGTTATGTATTTGGTTGTTGCAGTTACAGTGATTATACAGTGAAGGATATGTAAACACTCGGTATTGTATATAATGTATTTATGGTTTAGTTTTATGCTCGGGAGTCTGATCATCAGACCGGTACAATTGTATTTATTCTGCCTTGTCAACCACGTGGGTGGTTGACGGCGTTGTAGCACCGAAGCGTTAGTTACTGTTTAGTTATTTTTCCGCTACGATTTCATTTAGTATCATGTGCGTATTAGGGGTGTTACAAAAAGTGGTATCAGAGCGAAGTATCGCTCTGATGACTAGAATACCGAGCTTAGGAATATACCGAGTTAGGAAACCTAACTACAGTTACCTAAGTGATCAGTTATGGAAAGGTTAACCACTAACTAAGTGTGGAATACCTTATTGTCGGGAAGCGTTACA
This sequence comes from Limonium bicolor, assembly GCA_023374045.1. Classification (NCBI taxonomy): domain Eukaryota; kingdom Viridiplantae; phylum Streptophyta; class Magnoliopsida; order Caryophyllales; family Plumbaginaceae; genus Limonium; species Limonium bicolor. The sequence goes on along the minus strand of CM041781.1, from coordinate 255,628,880 downwards.
ACCGTTGGACCGATAAGTGTGCAAGCATATTGCTAATGAATATTCATGTGAATACAGATGGCAGGTAGACCACGCGGTAGAGGCCGCGGAAGTGGTACTGGTACTGGGGGTGACCAGGGCGAGAACACTACGGCTCAGGTTATGGCTGAGGCTGTAGCAGCCGCTGTGGCCCAGATGGTACCCCAGCTTGTAGCTGCGATCCAGCAGGGGCAGATGCCCGGAGTTCAGCCACCACCGCCACCGCCACGAGAGACCAACTGGGTCAAGGCATTGGCAGATCTGAGACCCCCTTCATTTCATGGGGAGACCGACCCACGTAAGCTGGAGGCGTACATCTCCGAGTTGGAGACCGCCTACGAGACCTTGGCTGTGCCCGCAGAGGCTAAGGTCCGTCTTGCCGCTTACTACTGAAGGGTTCGGCACAAAACTGGTGGAAGCTAGTGAGAGAGGACCGGATGGCGGATCCTCAGTTTGGCTGGAGGGAGTACACGGCTCTGCTGCGAGCCAAATACTACCCGTGCACGTTCAAGAGGCCAAGCGCCTGGAGCTGGATAGTCTGAGGCAGGGGGACAAGGTGTCGGTTGATGAGTACTACACGCCTTCACCGGCCTTGTCCACCTGTTACCGGACCTGGGATACTCGAACCGGGTGCTGGTAAACCGTTTCTACAACGGTCTCAGCCACCGTCTTCGCTATGGGATGGGGCCAGCTGAGTATACTACCTTGCAGGTAATTTAAGTAAAGAGTGATGTGAATATGTATAGTCTACAAGTGAGTATTAATGTGAGTTTGTGAGTATGTATTGCGGGGCATGACTGATCATCCTAAATCAGGAGTGCTATCATGCCGCTGCTAAGGTGGAGATCACCGTCCGTCTGAGGGACGAGGAGAATGCGCACAAGCGCAAGGCCACGAGCGAGGGCCAGAGTTCGCAGGGGTACGGGGGAGGAAAGAAGAAGAAGAAACCTTATCCCCAGCCCCAGAAGAGTCAGCACCAGGGTGACAAGGGCCAAGCCCAAACCACCACGCTGAGGAGCCACTGAAGCTCACATATGCTTATGCGGCGAAGCCCCTACGCTCTTACCCACCAAAGGGTAATTGTTTAATCATGTGTAATAAGTTGATGTGTATGTTGATAAGTTGTGAAACAAGTACTGAGTGTGTATTGTGTTAGCAGCTAGCACGGGCTCTGGACCGGAGCGCCACTATTACTGTAAGTGGTGCAATGGAGACCACCCCGGCAAGGACTGCAAGGGAATGAGGTGCAGTGTCGATACTGCGAGAAGTGGGGTCACCGTGACCACGAGTGTTACCGGAACCCCAACAGCAGAGTCAACAAGCCCAAGGGGCAGTGGAAGGGTAAGGCCACAGCAGCTATTGATGGCCCGAAGACGGCTAACCAGCCACCCACTGATCAGAGGCATACTGATTCCCAGAAGGGGAAGGGTCGGGACCTAGCAAGGCCACCCTGAATGTGGTGGACCGGTCTGAGGCGCCAGGGCCCTCTTCTAGACCAGGTACCGCCTAAACTGTTGAATGTAATAAGTGATTGCATACCGCATTTCATGCTTGTGTGTAGTGAGTTCAAGTGTATTATCATGTGAGTAAGGAGTTAAAGTATAGTGTGAAAACACCTAATTAGATAATTCTAAACTGAAAGGAACCTTCAATATATGTTATCCAATCCCACCCACACCAAACCCTGAAGAGACCACCATCAACATCACCGACTTTCCAATGGAGCAATGTCAGGTTATCCAGCCAGGTATGATACTCTTAAGTGGATACCTGACACCGGAAGCACAAGTCCATATCATCAGACGATGCGACGAACTTGGAGCTAAACCTGGAGGTTTCTACACACCTGAATATCCGAACGGATCAAGAATGCAATTGAAGATGATGTGCATGGGTAAGGACTGGAACCCTTACACCAAGTCATATCAAGAAGTGCGAGCTGAAGATGGAGCAACGGTACCAAGTATACCTGAGGAGTTCCGTGCGGTCGTTAATCACGCCGTGGGAATTGCTCAACAAGTTGAAACGGATCAATTCCAATGTGGAAGCAGATTTGTGTATTGTGAACTTCTACCAGAAAGGTGGACGGTTAGGTTTACACCAAGATAAGGACGAGTCACCCGAGTCTCTAAGTAAGGGAGTACCCGTGGTGTCTTGGTCCATTGGTGATACCGCAGTATTGTGTATGGCGAGCAGAAGCGTGCTGATCTCGCAAGGAAGTTAATAAAGTCAGGAGATGTGTTAATCATGGGTGGGCAGTCAAGGATGCTATATCGGCATCAGAAAGATCAAACTGAATACCGCACCGTCGGCAGTGATCAATGCCACACACATGAAACCCGGACGTTTGAATTTGACCTTCAGACAATTCTAAGCCTTGTATACTTTGTAATGTGTTAAGCCAGTATATGTTAAGGGAGTTATGTATGTGTTAAGTTATATCAACCATGTAAACCAACAATGTTGTAAAGAGGAAGTGTTAATGAATAAAGTGGAGTTATTGAAGTATATCAACCGTGTTGTTACCCAGTACTTATTAGTTTGCCAATGAATTAGGCTGTGCACTCGGAACGGGAGGTACATTGAGTGTCTGCAATGAGGCAGAAGCCGGCAAGAGCGGCACAATCCTCACCGGTACCTTTCCAGTGAATGGCGTGGATGCATCGATCTTGTTCGACTCTGGAGCCTCACACACATTTGTTTCGCTATCTTTTGCGAAGAGGCTGGGGTTAGATGGAGAGGAGATGCCAGACTTCTTGGTCACTCTCCCATCGAAAGAGCGGATCAGGTGTACCCGCTACCACCGAGATGTCATTGTACGAATCAGAGGTGAAGAGTTCCCGATCGACCTGATAGAGTTCGACGGACTTGGATTTGATGTGATTGTCGGGATGAACTGGTTGGAGCGGTACAAGGGCAGAATCCTGTGTGCCGAGCATCGACTGCTTCTTCGGAGTCCATCTGGGGTTACCATATCATACCGCCAGAGGCCCAGGGAGCCTTCGACAGATCATCACCGCCATGGCCATGTATCGTGAGTTACGACGAGGGAGTGATGTATACCTCTGCTATGTCCAGGACATAGAGAGAGACCCTGAGTTTAGCCCAGATGTGCCGGTAGTGTCGGAGTTTCCTGATGTATTTCCTAAGGAACTGCCGGGCATGCCGCCAGCACGAGAGGTTGAGTTTGAGATCGACTTAGTTCCGGGCACTGGACCCATTGCGAAAGCACCTTATCGTATGGCTCCAGCAGAGATGACAGAGCTCAAGGAGCAGCTGAGAGACCTACTCGACAAGGGCTTTATCCGCCCTAGTGTTTCACCATGGGGAGCGCCGGTCCTCTTCGTGAAGAAGAAGGACGGTAGCCTCCGCCTGTGTATTGATTATCGGGAGCTGAATGCTGTTACGGTGAAAAACCGTTACCCTTTACCACGCATCGACGATCTATTTGATCAGCTGAGGGGAGCATCAGTATTCTCCAAGATAGACTTACGTTCCGGATACCATCAGATTGCCATCCGTGACAGTGATATGAAAAGACAGCTTTCAGAACGAGGTATGGGCATTATGAGTTCACAGTTATGCCGTTTGGCTTATCGAATGCACCAGCAAAGTTCATGGACTTAATGAACCGCTTGTTCCAAGATCAGTTGGACAAGTCAGTGGTAGTCTTCATCGATGACATTCTTGTGTATTCTAAATCGAAAGGTGAGCACGAAAGCCACCTGAGAGATGTGTTACAAACTCTGAGGAGAAACCAGTTGTATGCAAAGTTTTCGAAATGTGAATTTTGGTTGAACCAAGTATCTTTCCTTGGACATGTGATTTCTGAGGCCGGGATCGCTGTTGATCCGGCAAAGATAGATGCAGTGCGCACCTGGCCTAGGCCGAAGACAGTCACTGATATCAGGAGCTTCCTCGGTCTGGCAGGATATTATAGGAGGTTTGTGAAGGACTTCTCCAGTATCTCGAAGCCGATGACTTCCTTAATGAAGAAGGATGCACCATTCGAGTGGACAGTGACTGTGAGAGTTCTTTCGCGAGTCTCAAGGATGCTCTGACATCTGCACCAGTCCTGACTATACCAGACGGTCCAGATGGTTTTGAGGTCTACTGCGACGCATCAGGCAGAGGTATGGGTTGTGTATTGATGCACACGGGAAGGTCGTAGCATACGCCTCCCGTCAGCTGAAGAAGCATGAGGAGAACTACCCTACCCACGACTTAGAATTGGGTGCCATTGTCTTCGCATTGAAGATATGGCGACATTATTTGTATGGGGTAAGTGTGACAATCTATTCTGACCATAAAAGCTTAAAGTACTTGTTCACTCAGAAAGAGTTGAACATGAGGCAAAGAAGGTGGGTTGAGTTTCTGAATGACTATGACATAATTGCAATACAAAGAGGGTAAGGCAAATGTGGTAGCTGACGCACTGAGTCGCCGAGCACACTCTCTCCATTCGCTAGTCTCTATACTGGCTTGGTTGAAGAGGTGCGGAGTGCTCAGATGACGGATCAGTATATGCTGGAGATCCGGCAGAAGCTTATTGATGGCACATTCGAGGGTCAGAAGTACGACTTCAGACTCCACGATGATGACCTGATTAGGCTGAATGGCCGATTGTGTATACCTAGGAGTAGCGCTGAGTTGAAGGAGCGCATATTGAGTGAATCCCATTGTTCTACTACTTCGATTCACCCCGGAGCTTCAAAGATGTATAAGAGTATGAAAAGGTATTTTTGGTGGACTGGAATGAAGAAAGATGTTAGTGATTATGTATTGAGGTGTCTCACTTGCCAGAAGGTCAAGTTTGAGCACCGACGGCCTGGTGGTATGGTACAGCCAATGCCAGTGCCTGAGTGGAAGTTCCATGATATCTCCATGGACTTTGTAGTAGGGCTTCCGCCTACAAGGGGAGGTCTGAATATGATATGGGTGATAGTTGACCGACTGACCAAGGTGGCCCGATTCATTCCGATGAAGGACACTTGGAAAGTGGCAAGATTGGCAGAACTGTTTGATAAAGAGATTGTAAGACATCATGGTGTACCAAAACGATTGTATCTGACAGAGATACCAGATTCTTATCCAGATATTGGAAGTCCACACGAGAGGCATTGGGTACTGAATTGAAATTGAGTACAGCGTTTCATCCACAGACCGATGGTCAGAGTGAGCGCACCATTCAGACACTTGAGGATATGCTACGTGCTTGTGCACTTGACTTTCAGACCAGCTGGATTGATAAGTTACATCTGATCGAGTTTAGTTACAACAACAGTTATCATGCTTCGATCAAGATGTCTCCCTTCCAGGCCTTGTACGGTAGACCATGCCGCACGCCATTATGCTGGGATGAGTCGAGTGAGACGGTCATTATAGGACCAGAGTATCTTGAGCAAGTTCAGGCAGAAGTTCGCCAGATCAGGGCTAATATGAAAGCAGCTCAGGATAGACAGAAGTCGTACGCAGATGTGCGCCGACGTGACCTGGAGTTCGCCGTGGGCGATCAGGTATTTTTGAGAGTATCCCCCATGAAGGGAGTATTTCGTTTTGGCCAGAAGGGCAAGTTGAGCCCAAAGTATGTGGGGCCTTATGTTGTGACGGAGCGGATCGGCCCGGTAGCCTATAGACTAGACCTACCCGCCGAACTGGGCAAGGTACATGATGTATTTCATGTGTCCCAGTTGAAGAAGTATATGTCTCATCCGTCTCATGTGCTTCAGCCTGAAAGGCTAACCTTAGAGCCGACCATGCGATCAGTGGAGACTCCGGTACGGATTCTGGATACTAAGACTCGAGACACTCGCCTTAAGTCCGTGAGACTGGTGAAAGTTCTTTGGTCTAACCAGGACGTTGAGGAGGCCACTTGGGAGCTGGAAGACAAGATGAAGGCGAAGTACCCGTCATTGTTTACTTCTTAGTTCTTATGTGTATAGGGTACGGGGCGTACCCCTTTTAAGGGGGGTAGAGCCGTTTCGGTTATGTGTGTACGACGTGTATTTGAATACATCGTCTATGTTATGTTGTTATGTTACAGACCATTGTGTCTGAATGATGTGGATAATGTTGTATGGACCTTGTGTCCAATGTTATGTTATGTTGTATGGACCTTGTGTCCAATGTTATGTTATGTTGTATGGACCTGGTGTCCAATGTTATGTAAGTGTGTTGTTAGTAATGTATGGAAGTATTGTTTATAAGTATTCACGTGTGCTAATATTTAGGATATGTGGAAGTATGAACTTTGAGGACAAAGTTCTTTTAAGGGGGGTAGATTGAAATACCCCAAACCTTAATATATTGTTTAAACACTTAAATATGGTGTATTAAGACTAAAAAGAGTCTTAGAAACATTAGTAAACAAGTTTAAACAAAAGAAAACACAAAATGTGCTTTAAAGTCAATAAGAGCCAAAATGTGCTCTAAGCTTGGGATAAACTTGGTTAAGACCTAATGAACTTACCAAGACCTCATTTATACACTAATGAACATGTTAAACAAATTACCAAAGAAAACCAAGCTTGAAAACAAGTTTAAACACAAAATGTGCTTTAAGGAGTCTTAAAGCACATTTTTGAAAAATTGTCTTGTAAATGAGTTTTGAGTGGCTAGATGTCCATCATTACTCTTAAATATATATGTGTACTATATAGTATCACATTTGGATGTCTATATTAATGGGAAATCAAAAATTTCACTTCTATGTGCCTTGTTTTATGAATAGTAACTTTTATAAGCTATTTTGTAACATATGTTTGTATAAGTAATTAAATTGACAAACAAAGACTATATTACCCTCATTATATTTAGGGGGCCGGTTTTCTAAGGTTTGGTGACTCACCACCCTCTTGTTAATTTGTTAAGTAAATAATGATGACTAAGAATGTACTATTTGCTTTTAAACTACAAATATCTTCTAAAGTTAAACCAATCTTCATTCTCTCATTTTCTTTCCTTGCTCACACGGTTTCCCACCTCTCTTCTTCCTTCTTCTTGCTGCTCTCTCACGGTAATACTACTACCTCCATTGAAACTCCCACTTTGATCTCTTGTAAAACCTTGCTCACTTGTCCAAATCAAAAACAAACACCACCAATCTCTTCCTCTCATCAAGCTCTTCATTTCTATCTTTTCAAAGTCCAAGACAACCATTTCGGTGCCATGGAGTTTCTCCATTGAAGGAGCTTGAGCTTGTATTTTTACATATTGTTACTCTCCTTGGCTTCTAGGTAAGGAATCTCAAATAAAAACTTCATTTCCTCCTTGTTTTTGTCATGTCCGAAAATACACATTGAAGGAGCTTTTTATGTGACTTTGTTCTAGCTTCATTCCAACCTTCATGGACTAGGTGGAGTCCTCTCTTGCTAGATATTCAAACTCTCTTCAAAGAGCAAGGTAAAACAACTACATTAATGTTTTTGAAACAATGTAAAACTAGGGTTTACAATGAGATGGAGCTTATAGCTTGAATACTCATTATAATGTTTGTATATTGTTTAGAACTTGTCAAAGAATCAAGTACTCTATCGGTTTTCTAAAGGAAACAAGAAAGAAGTTATTTTGCAAAAGAGGTAAATCTACTAACCTAATGTTGTTTTAATGCCTTAGGAGAAATGAGCTTATAAATGCTTATTAAACTACCTAAAGAGCAAATGGTGAATGACTTAGTAAAGTGTTCTCAAGAGCTTAGTAAAAGGCATATGTGTTGTTGAGTGTATTTGCAGGTTAAAGGCAAATATATTGTGGAAATTCAGTGTTTATGTATGCATCAAGGGCCTAAGAGCCATGTCATTTAAGGGCCTAAGTGCCATGCAATTTAAATTATGCACTATATTGTGATGTAGTGCTTTGTGAGTGAAGTTTGTGTATAATAAGTACTTGATGGATTTTTAGTGTTCTTGGTTGTTTGTTGGTAAAAACAATGTGTTTGGTTAGTAATGTTCTAGGAGAACCTATGTCGAAATTTAGGTAACAAATGTGAAGTTCTAAGTGTTAAAATGAGTTTGATAAGTCAAGGAGTATTTAAAATGGTTAAGTGTTGTTCTTGTGTAGGAAACATGCATTAAGGTGATTTAGGATGTAACAAGGACTTAGGCATGAGCTTGAGATTGTAGTAAGTACCAAAGTCATTTTGGGACTTAGGTAAAGACTTAGGCAAACTTTGGTAAATTTAAGGAGAAGGTATGAACTTGAAAAGGATTTGAAGTAAGGATATAAGGAGTTAGTTGTGAGAGATGATGTTAAGATAAGGAGAAAACATTTTGGGATAGTAGTTATCATAGGTGAGAAGAAAACACATTTAAAACCTAGTGTAAAATGTTGTAAGTGTTAGGAATTTTGTGAAGAAATAAGTAAAGGTTAAGGAATTAGAAAAAGAGTTTGTGAGTGTTTAAAGGATGGTTTAAGTTGTGTTTGAAGTGCCCAAATGAGGTTAGGGGGTACTAGGTTATATGGGGTAAAGTTTGGAGTTGAATGTGAAAAGGAAAATAAGGATTTGGGGCAGACCGGACTTGCGACCGGACTTGCAAGCCCGGTCGGGCCCTGTTACACTACCGGAAAATGTTTCTGGAATCGACCGGACTTGAGGGACCGGACCTACAAGTCCGGTCGGACTGTGTTTTGTGAGGGAAAAATGTTTCTGGAATGGACCGGACATGGGACCGGACTTGTCAAGTCCGGTCGGCATGAATTTTGTACGGGTTATAAGTCTCTGGAATCGACCGGACATGTAAGTCCGGTCGGAGTGAATTTTCCAACGGTAAAAAGAGTACTGGAATGGACCGGACTTAGGCAAGTCCGGTCGGCAAGTCCGGTCGGACCTAAACTTGTAAAAAAAAAAACAAAAGAATGTGACTTATGTAGTTAACCCTAGGGTGTATAATGAAGGTAACCTAGGGTAAGATAGACATTAAAACATGTCATACAATTATGTTAAACACTTAGTAAATTTGGAGGTTAAGTAAGTTAATTAACCGACGTTCTTGAATTATGTATAGGAGTGACCTACGGAGGAAACCAAACGAGGCAAGGACCAAGGTATGGTTTTCTTGCAGTCTGTTGTCTAGCGGTTTACACCGGTTTGTGTGTTGTATGTTTTTCTGTGTGTTTACAACGTTATAAGACTTAAACATGTAATGAGTTTACAGTTGTTCATATTATTGTGATGTGTTGTTGACTCATTTCCCTTGTGTGTGTCTAACATGTCTTACCACCTATTGTGTGTTGGTTGTTAAGTTCCACTATGAACTTCTAACAAGTGTTAACTGGGAAGTGAGGAATCCGGTTGTCCGGTCATGCATGTAAGTTAAGAGTAGATATCTGAATCAGATTCGACTCTTATGTTGTTAAGATTGTTCACCTTAAGTTGGCGTTCGATCTCCCGTTAGCTTCTTCCAAAGCTTACCTATTCTGACTTATGATCGGTTTAGTGGGAACCTGTGTTTGTGTGGTGTGTTCGGGTCACTAAATCCGAACCATCTGTGACTTAAGTTACTCGTTCGCCTAACAGAACGGTAATGAGTGTGTTTAACGAGCTTAACATGAGGGTGAATCACTCTCTAGGCTCTTATGTTATTTGACCCTTGTGGTTTGTTATTGTGGAACCAAGATCCACCGTGTATGTGATAATGAGCTGTGCACTACTGATGCCATGCTCCATGTTATGTTAAGTTATGTTATGTATGTAAATAAATGCCATGTTATCATGACAATTAGCTGCGCGTATCCCGGTAGCCGATGGGCTGCGCGTTAGCCATACCAGCCAAGGGTTGCTGACCCCCTCGGGGGATCCATATTTCTTATACTGCAGGATAAGGATCGAAGAAGCGGAGTGGCTTTAGATCCTAGGATGTAATCCCTTTTGTATACTTCTGGATGTTGGCCCGGGATGCGCCTGTGCTCCTGTGGCGTTATGTATTTATGGGTTGTTGCAGTTACAGTGATGTTATACAGTAAAGGATATGTAAACACTCGGTATTGTATATTAAGTATTTATGGTTTAGTTTTATGCTCGGGAGTCTGATCATCAGACCGGTACAATTGTATTTATTCTGCCTTGTCAACCACGTGGGTGGTTGACGGCGTTGTAGCACCGAAGCGTTAGTTACTGTTTAGTTATTTTGTTCCGCTGCGATTTCATTTAGTATCATGTGCGTATTAGGGGTGTTACACGTCTCCTGTACTAAAGAGTCAATAGTGTCAATAGAAAAACAATTTTGTGTATCAGAAGGATGCTTCATGTTCCGAGTCATATCAAAAACTACCTGCTCAACATGAAGTCTTAAAATGATTTTTCCTCCTTCAACATCAATTAAAGTTCTCGCAGTTCTCATAAAAGGTCTACCTAAGATTAGTGGGACATCTTTATCTTCCTCAATATCAATAACAATGAAATCAGCAGGGAAAATAAATTTGCCAACAGAAACCACTAAATCTTCGACTTTTCCTTTAGGGTGGATTATGGAACGATCAGCTAGTTGTAGCTGCACAGGAGTAGGAGAGCATTGACCTATGCCTAATTTCTTGAATATAGATAAAGGCATTAAGTTAATACTTGCGCCTAAATCGCATAACCCGTTACCACAATTTATGTCTTCTATTGCGCAAGGAATGATAGGGAGACCTGGATCTCCCAACTTCGGTGGTAGCTTCTTTAAAAGTACTGCAGATACTCTTTCGGTTAGTTTCACCGTGTCATTCTCCTGTAAAGATCGCCTGTTAGACAAGATATCTTTCATAAATTTTGCATAAATAGGCATTTGTGTTAAGGCATCAGAAAAAGGAATATTAATAGTTAATTTCTTAAAAATGTTAAGAAATTTTCCAAATTGGTCGTCCAAATTCTTTTTCTTTAATCTATCAGGAAATGGGATTGGAATATCATATGAAACCTGTGACGGTTTAGTAGAAAGGGATGCACGAGACTCCTTCTCCTTGGGAATTGTTACGTCATTTTTGTCAGGTTGAGGATTTCGTTGTTCATCAGATTCCTTCTCAGCTTCAGAGGTATTGGATACCAGCTCTTTCCCGCTTCTTAGGGTTATTGATTTTGCATGCTCCCTGGGATTTAGATCAGTCTGGCTCGGGAGTGACCCTGCTGGTCTTTGAGCCAACTGTTGGGAAATCTGACCTATCTATCTTTCTAAATTTGTGGTTATAGTTGCCTGATCAGCAACTTTGGCTTCTATCTCAGAAAATTTTGAATTTATCGCATGACCTTGTTTTAGAAGCTGATTCATCATGCCTTTCAGCTTGCCCATATCTCCTTGTGAGTTGGTTGGCTGTTCCTGTTGTCGGTTGTACTGCGGTTGTCGGTTTTGGTTAAAACCTTGGTTACTCGACTGTGGATCAAAATTCCTCCATGGTTGTTGATTGCTCCTCCAATTGTTTTGGTTGTAGGAGTTCGGATAAGGATTTGGTGGTCTGTTGTTAATCAGACTTACCTCCTCAAGGGTCCTGTTGCAACCTGAACCATCACAGTCTGTGGTTTCATGAGCTCCTCCACAGTTTTCGCAACAGGGAGTCAGATATGGGGAAGTGGCTATTGTTTTCACAGCTTTTTGTTGTGGTTGACTAAGAGTTAGTTTTTCCACAACTTTTGTTAGTGCAGCTAGTTGAGCAGACACATGATCCTGCGGGGGAATACTGTAGATACCGGTTTCTTTCTTTACTTCACCTCTCCCCTTATTTTTACACCATTGTCTGGTACTGGCGGTCATCTGGTCTAGTAGTTCAACTGCTTCTTCTCCGGTCATTTTCATAAAATTTCCTCCAGATGAGGAACTTAGCAACAATTTGTTAGAATCATTTAAGCCTCTAAAGAATGATAAAACAAGCTCCTGGCTACTCATACCGTGATGTGGGCATAATATCTGTAATTCTTTGAATCTATCCCACGAATCATATAGAGATTCACCTGGTTCTTGACAGAAGTTGGTGATCTCAGAAATTTTCTCTCTTGTCTTGGACGGGGGATAGTATTTCGCCAGAAATTTGTTTGCTAACTCAGCCCAACTGTGGATGCTACTGGGTTGTAAACTTCTCAGCCACCTGGAAGCGCCATCTTTCAAGGAATAGGGGAACAATTGCAGACGGATGCGCTCGTTTAGATTTCCTGTTTTGTTAAAAGTGTTACAAAAATCAAGAAACGCAGATATGTGGTGTGGAGCATCATCTGAATCTAGCCCACTGTATTGGCCCTGGTGGTAGAGTGTGGTAATGAAACTGGTTTTGAACTGTCAGGCATCTAGTTCAGCCTGAGTGACCTGAGGAAGGACAATAGCAGAAGGCCTCCCTTCAACTGACGGTTGCTGGTATTGGCAGAGAGTTTGTCGAGTTGCCATCTCTACACGTTGTTGTCGTCTTTCTCTGTGGAGAAATCTTTCAATCTCTGGTTCAAGATCATTTTGAGGACTACCTGCAGATCGAGTACGACGCATATAGAGAAATAACTAAAGTGAAAATAAAGAAAAAGGACAGGGGAATCTTATTGACAGAAATTAGCTGACTGGAAATTTGAAGTTAGTAGTTAGTATACTGGAAATTTAAAGTTAGTAGTTAGTATACTGGAAATTTGAAGTTAGTAGTTAGTATACTGGAAATTATAAGTTAGTTACAGAAATTATAAGTTAGTGACAGAAATTAAAAGTTAGTGACAGAAATTATAAGTTAGTGACAGAAATTAAAAGTTAGTGACAGAAATTATAAGTTAGTGACAGAAATTAAAAGGACAATGGAAATTAAATGACTGAAAAATTAATGACAATAAAATAAAGAGTTAGTAATTAGATGTCAGAAATTAGATGTCCGAAGTCCGATGTCCGTAGTTAGATGTCCGAAGTCCGATAGTTAGATAGTTAAATAGAAAACTCAATAAAATTAAAAACTATCAATTAACCGTGCCGGAGGTCCCCGGCAACGGCGCCAAAAACTTGTTGGAGTAAAAGTGTGTTACAACTTCTACCACTTAGGCAGTGTACCTAATCGTTTTGCGGAATAGTGGAATTGTGGGGTGTCAAACTCTTGGGGACCTTGCTGTGGTTTAACTGATAGTAAAATTTAACTGCGAATTCTAATTAGACCACTGAACAAAACTTATCATTTTTTTAGAGAAATTGTGGTTTAGAACTTAATGTAAACAAAACAGTAAGAAAGAACAATTAATTAAAACAGATTAATAATAGCAGTTATAAAACTCTTTTGTTTTTAAGGAAGCACCCCGGGTTGTTTTGCTCACCTATTTTACTCAATTATATTATTGTAGACTTTCCCACTTTAGCAATAAACTCAAGAATCTTAATTAGTTTATTGACCGTTCCCTGTCTAATAAACCCTGATTAATTTCAACAACAAGTGCAATTCCTTGTTCAAGTCATTAATAAATTAATCGCATTATTAACAATTCCTATTGGAGACTGGTTAACCTATAGGTGAAAACTCACTTCTAGTCGTTAACCTGTTTTGAATTCTCTTGTCTAGAATCTTGTCTCAGCACTGCATTTTGACAAGAAACTACAAATATCACTTTAATAAATGGCCTAAATATTAAAGCGCATTAAGGAGGAGAATCAAAATATTGCTTGAACAGATTATATTAGAAAGTCTACGTAACACAGTTTAGTAAATAAGCTTTCTTCTCAACCCGGGAGGCTAAGGTTTTTACTCAGACATAATTACACAAACAGACGTCGTAAGCACGACAGCCATTAAAACAAATTACAGTTTAAAGAAAAGAAGTAGCTCTCTGCATTCGCACAGGCTGTATGGAGGATAATGGAATTAGAACTGTGAATTGGAATGAGCGAGAGTGTTTCAGAGAGTTGAGTTGTGAACCAACGTGCGCAGGTTTTCTGATGAAGTAGCAGTGGCTTATATAGAAGAGAGGATGAAGATGAAGAGCTGGAGCATGCGTGCTAGTGGATGAACAAGATTAGGGAGGTAGATGGATTGGGGCTGCAGAACGCGTGAGGATTTTCAGGACTGTCGGCGGCGCCTGATATTGCTGTCTGTAGGCGCTGCAACGAAGAAGATAAACAACACCCAAGTTGTCGCGACATTTATCTCTTGTCCGTCCCTTGTCCTGGCTAATTCCACGGACAATCCTCAAAAGGCACGTCCGGGTTTGTGTCCGCCCTTCTAGGGCCGGACGCCTCTAATATGTCCGTCCTCTGTCCGCTTTTCTTTCCACGGACACAACGTGTCCGGGTCTGTGTCCGCCTTTCTTTCCCCGGACGTGTCATGCTTCCGCCCACCGTCCGTCCTTTTATCCGCGGACACACCACGGTTATAATTAAGTCCCGTCCGGGTTTGTGTCCGCCTTCCTTTCCCCGGACGCCTCTGTCTTGTCCGGCCCTTGTCCGGCCAAACAGCCGCGGACAGAATGAACTTGTTTTCTATTTTTCGTGCAATCTTCAATCGGCTCTAGATTCTTCGTTATAAGTCCGTTTTACTCGCCGTTTGTTGCATTGGAAAGCTTGTGAAGTAAACTATGTGATTCCAACACTTTTTCCTGTATTTGATACATAAAATATATCAGTCCATATCAAGACATAAATCTTAGGAAAAATATACGATAAGTGAGTAATATTATCCTGAAAGTGAGTGAGTATAAGGTAAATTAAACCCATAAATGTCTATGTATTTCTCACTTATCAAGAGGCCAGAGCACGGATTCCTGGAGAAACCTCAGAGAAGGTAGTGGTACCGGCGGAACAACCAAAAGAGGTACCCCTGAATACCGATCCTTCTAAATTTTGCAAAATTGGGAATGCTTTTCACCATGATGAGCAGATTCGCTTAATGAGATTTTTGGAAAAAAGAAGAAAGACATTCGCTTGGAGTCCAAAAGACAAGCCCAGAGTGGACGCCAGTGTTATCCAGCATAACTTGAACGTCGATCCGAAGGCTCCCGCCATCCGACAGAGGAAGAGGATTGTAGGAAGAGAAAGGGACGAAGCTGCCCGGACGGAGGTCGAAAGGTTGCTGGAAGCCGGCTTTATTAGAAAAGTTTTTTATCTAAAATGGCTATCGAATGTAGTTTTGGTTAAAAAGGCAAATGGAAAATGGAGGATGTGTATGGATTTCACAGATTTGAATAAAGCTTGTCCGAAAGATTTCTACCCTTTACCTTCCATAGATAAGCTCGTAGCGGCAACAGCGCAGAGTAACGTGATGAGCTTTTTAGATGCGTTCTCTGGGTATAACCAAATAATGATGAACAAAAATGACCAAGAGAAAACATTTTTTGTCACCTCGACCGGTATTTTTTGCTACAAGGTCATGCCGTTTGGATTAAAAAATGCAGGAGCAACCTTTCAGCGAATGATTGACGAAGTATTCCGGGAACAGTTGTCCCAAAATGTGGAGGCATATGTGGATGACATAGTAGTGAGGAGTGATTCTATACTCCAGCACATGGAAGACCTTGAGGAAACCTTCAATACCCTGAATAAGTACAAGATCAAGTTAAATCCTGAAAAATGCGTCTTCGGGGTCACTCAAGGAAAGTTTTTGGGGTTTATAGTTGGACAGAGAGGAATTGAGGTTGATCCGGAAAATACTCAAGCAGTTCTCAATCTTCCACAGCCAAGAAACATCAAGGATGTGCAAGCCCTGAATGGAAGGCTCACTGCTTTAAGTAGATTTTGCTCCAAGCTTCAAGAAAAGTCTATCCCATTTTTTAATATCCTCCGGAAAAATAAAAAGTTCCAGTGGGATATGGAGTGTATAGACGCCTTCGAGCAAATCAAGAAAATGCTTCAGGAACTTCCGAAGCTTGGTGTTCCGTCTCCAGGCCAGGATTTATTCCTATATTTGTCAGTTTTGGAATGGGCGGTGGCAGCGGTCCTAGTCATGGAAGAGGAAAAGAGGGAAATCCCTGTCTATTTTACCAGAAAGATCTTAACTGCCGCGGAAACAAGATACTCTAATATCGAAAAAGTTTTGTTTGCCCTGGTGATCGCATCCAGGAAACTTAAACCATACTTCCAGTAGCACTGAATCACCGTCCGAACCAATTGGCCCTTAAAGCAAATCACCAATAACCCGAACGCCTCCGGAAGAATGATTACTTGGACGGTAGAGCTTACTCAGTTTGAAATCCATTATGTTCCTCGGACAGCAATAAGACCCCAGGCCCTGGTTGATTTCATCACCGAGGCAAGTTTCTTCCGTCAAGAGGAGCGGGAAGTCCCGTACAAGATGTGGGTGGATGGAGCTAGGTGTAAAACCGGAGCAGGGGTTGGGGTTGTAATCCAGACCCCCGATGGAAGGAAAATGAATCATGCGGTAAGATTGGAGTTTGAAGTAACGGACAATGAAGCAGAATACGAGGCGTTAATACAGGGGCTGGAAATAGCCTGTGCTCTGGGGGTGACGGAGCTAGAAATACAATCTGATTCCTTGCTTGTGGCAAAGTGAGAACATCTTCGAAACCATTGAGGAAAAATTAAAACTTTACTTGATAAAGGTACAAGATCTAAGGGCAAGATTTTTGAAATGCAATCTCCGACATATACCCAGAGACCAAAACTCGGAGGCCGATGTACTGGCTAAATTGGCAAGTATAGCGGAAGGAATACCAGCGGAAGTCCAGCTACAATTAAAGGAATACTCGAGTATAGGTAAGATGGAGACAATGACAGTTGAGATAGCCGATTTGAGTGAATCATGGATGACCCCGATCGTCCGGTACATCCAGCAAGGGACACTACCGGAGGAAGAAAAAGAGGCCAAAACAATAAAAAGAAGGGCAGCATCGTTCTTTTTCGGAAATGGCCAGCTGTACAAGCGATCTTTTGGCAGACCATCATTGAAGTGTTTGACAGAAAGTCAAGGACTAAGATTGTCAGCGAGGCCACGAAGGGGTGTGCGGCAACCACCAAGGAGGAAGGGGGTGGGGTTGTGTGTAATGGATAAAAATTTTAAGGATGGGTACTTTTGGCCGGCATCCAAAAAAATGTGCGGAGACTATGTTAAGAAATGTGCACAGTGCCAGTTACACGGTCCAAGGGTTGGAAACCCACCTGCAGAGATGAAATCTATCACCTCTCCGGTCCCTTTTGTGAAATGGGGATTGGATATCGTCGGACCATTTCTAGAGGCTTATCCCAGAAGGTATAGATACTTGTATGTGGCGGTAGACTACTTCACCAAGTGGGTAGAGGCTCTTCCGGTAGTAAGTATAACTGCACGAAAGGCAGAGGAATTTGTTTGGAAGAACGTCGTGTGTCGGTTTGGCATACCAAGGGTAATCATAACGGACAATGGCGCGCAGTTCAATTGCAAAAACTTTAGGGAGTTTGCGAAGAATGGAAGATTGACTTGAGATTCGCGTCTGTAGCTCATCCACAAGCAAATGGCCAGGTTAAAAATACAAATGGACAAATCGTAAAAGCTCTGAAAAGAAAGTTGGAAGGTACAAGAGGAAGGTGGGCGGAGGTACTACCGCAAGTCCTATGGGCCAACAGGACGACTGTCAAGGGGCCAACCGGAGAAACCCCTTACAGATTGACGTACGGTCTGGAAGCGGTGGTACCCGCGGAAATTATGATACCGTCAAAAAGGATTGAAGGGTACGAATAAGAAGAGAACGGCGAAGGCATCCGAGACGAGTTGGATGTCTTGGATGAAAAACGAATGATCTCTGATTTAAAAAATCAAAATGACAAGTTGAGAATTGAACGTCATTTCAATAAGAGGGTAAGGGAACGGTCTTTTTCCGCAGGTGACTTGGTACTTCGGGAGGTAAACAACCAGCGAAATTACAACCTTAGTGGGAAGGCCCATATATCGTTCAAGCTAAGACAGACCGAGCATCTTATAGGCTCCGAAATGTGGACGGAAGTGATCTGCCACATTCCTGGCACGCTGAATGCCTCAAGAAGTTCTATGTATAATATCTTTTTTTCGGCTACAGGTTAATGAATTGTTTGTTAAAAAGCACAGGAATAATCTCATATGGATGACCGAAGATCTCACAAGCAGTAGCAATGAAGTGTTTTACTTGACGGTCTCAGTTGTCTTGTTTTCAAAACGTTTTACTCATCGGTAATGGTGTATAATGTTTTCGGACAAAAACAAAAACGTTGCAAAAACAATTTTTCCCTTACTCAAAGACAAGGAGCAAAGAGTTTTAAGAAAAGAAAAGAAAGACAAAGAATGTAACCGACGATCTCACCATGAGCAATGGTAGAGTGTTTTGTATCCGACGATCTACCATCAATGATGGTAGTGTATTTCATCCGACGATCTCGCTGCCTTACTGCCAGTAGAGTGTTAAACCGAAAATCTCACCGTCTCAAAGTCGGTAGAGTGTTAAATCGACGATCTCACCATGTGTACAGTGGTAGAGTGTGAAAGTGTAACTAAAAGGTTACCGAAAAGAAATCTCTGCAAAAGTAAAAAGCAGTTTAAAGATTCCACATTAACAAAAGTCTCCGACTTTCGGGAGACCGGTCGCTCCGGTCATGCCCGAAAGATCTAGGTAGATCTACTTAAAAAGAGGGATGCGATTTACAAAGCAAAAGTACCCCGGAACAAAGTATATAATGACTGTAACAAAAATTGTAACAAAAAAATAGTTTATGATGCAGGCCCTGCAGGATCTTCCGCAAGCTTCTCAGATTCTTGTGACCGCTTCTGATGGGTTGAGGTGCTTCCTCCGGAGTCTTCCTTGTGCTCACCTACAGGAGTAAGAGCGGCATCACTTCGACCCCGTACAATGGCTGATCCCATAAAAGACGGGGCAAAGCACGTGTTCCCTGCGGGTCGTGAGAACCTCGCCAGCTCTTCGTGATATCCGGTGGAGCGAGCAAGAGCCTCAAACTCTAAACTTTCGTAAAGGGCTTCGTCCATGGATTGTTGCTTCTCGGAGAAGAACTCCGATACAATATGTTGGCCCTCCCCAACAAGTTTGCGGCATTGAGAAAAGAGTGTCTCTTTAAGACCTGAAACAGTACGGTCCTTCGTTTGGAGTTTCGACTGCGTCTCTTTAAGAGCCCCCTTTAACTTCTCAACCTGGCTCTCGTAGGACAAGGTAAGACTCCGGTATCGTTCCCTCTCCGACTCCGAAGTAATTAATGAAGCTTTAAGGCCAGACACTTTCTTAAGCCAAAAGTCGGAACTTCTGGCAGTCTCCGACGAAGGACTTGGATTTTCTACATAAAATACAAAGGATTAGCAAGAATAATATGAAAGAAAAGGAAAAAAAGGGGAAGCTTTCGATGATATGAAGATTACCGGAAGCCTTTTTTTTCTGAGCTTCTAGCTCTGCCTCAAGCTCTTTAATTTGAAAAGCGGCCTCCGCGAGCTTTTGCCTCTCCGTTTCAAGGCTGGCTTGGAGATCATTTTGTTTGGCCTCAGCCGCTTGCAAGAGTTGGTTCCTTTTTTCCAGCTCTGACTCAAGGGAAGACCGAAGATCCTCGGTAGATTTCCGGATCTCTTCAGCAACCTTCCGAACGTCTCCAGCTTCCTCTTCCAACACCCGCTTCTGGTCGTCAAAAGAAGCCTGCAGCTTGTTGATAGCATCCTCTTGGTCGATGGATGCAGCTTCTTGGAGTTCCTCCCGGAGGGCGGCCTTTTCGGCTTCAAATTGAGCCTCCGCTCGTGCAAGGATTTCTTGAGCGTTGGCCTTTTCTACATCGACAGCCTTCTTGTATCTCTCCGCTCGGGCCCCATGGGAGCGGAGGGCTTGGGAAGAGTATTGAGACTGGGTCTCAACGCATTGGGCCATCGCCATGGCCTAAAGGGCAAGGGTTTCAGAATAAAAAACATAAGGTTTTACAAGATAAATATATACAAAGAAGTCAAACCTGAATTAAAGCACTCCAGAGGCGCTCAAAAGCCTCTCTCTCCGGAAGAGAGTGGCGGACAATGGCGTCAGAACTACCCTCCCCAATCCGGAGTTTTTGTTTTAAGGGAGTCGAATGAGAAGCTGGGGCAAAAATGCCATTATCATTTTGGGCTGTCTCCGCAGCGGTAGACCAGAGGGTCTTGTACCCCATTCCGTGAACGTACGGAATACGAGGAATTGGGTTTCCTCGATGATAGCCCCAGTCCAGTTTTGAAGAAGGACCGCAGACCGAGGGATCGGCTCGCGGAGGAGGAGAGGATTTGTCGCCCGCATGCTTGCTCCTGACTCCGGACTGAGAGGCCCCTTGGGAAGGAGCGTCGGACGATTCTGAAGAAGAACTTCCCTCCGTACGATCCTCGGCAATGCCTTTGCCTTTACCGGGCGGAATTTCACGAGACTTTTTTCCCTCCGGGGCTCCACTATCTCTTATTGTAACGCCGCGCACGGGTCGGCGCGCCCGTTCGGGCTCAGGGTCTATGGAGGCCGGAACAGCGGCTGCGAGAGGCAAAATCATAAGTAATCAAGCAAGTACAAAGTAAAAACGAAAAAGAGAAAAGGCTACGGAAAGGTATACCGGTGGGAAAAATGGAATCGGTATTTTGAGTTAAAGCTTCGTCTACGCAAAAAAAGCCATGCAGATCAGGGAAGAGGGACGATATGGGAGTTAAATCCACATCTTTTTTAACTCTGCCCGGACTGCAGGCAGGAGTAGATACGGGAGTACCTGTTTCCGGAGGGACGGCAGCAAGGGGACCGGTGGAACCAGTTTCGGTAACATGCTTTTCCTTTCGCACTAATTTTATTTTTGACTGATCAACTTTTCTGGGCCCCTCGGGGGCTTTCCTTTTAATACCAGTAGTTTTGCTACCGGAGGGACTTCGAACTTTTCCACCGGAAGGAGCAGGGAGGGCTCCTTTTTTCTCTTCGGTGGCCCTGTAGTCAACAAGCTCCCAGTTGTACCGGAGGGAGAATTTCCCGCCCGATTGAACAAAAGCTGCGGTACAAGGAAGAAGTAAGAAAAACATCCGAAAAACTAACAAAGAAAGAAGGCACACAGGAAAAACACGTACGGTCAATCTTCGTCCGAGTTTTGTTTAACTTCTCTTCAGAGAGGAAGAAGGTGATGGGATGGAGCGCTGAAGAACTCAGCTTCTTAAGTATGTCTCCAATTGGAGACGAATTTGCGGAAGAAGGTAGCGGAGCGGCAAGCTGCCCCTTAGCTATGTCTCCGATGTGGGAGACTCCGATAAAAGCCCCCCTCGGCGGATAAAAAACAAACCAGTTGGAGGACCAGCCACTCTCCAGGCTCACACGCTTGAAAAAGGAATACCCGGACACGGCCAAGACGGAGATGTCCTCCTCCGTAGTAGTGGTGTTCACCCTGGTTGTAAAGAAATTTACAAACTCCCGCGCATCGGGAGTAATATCGTTCTCCGCACAGACGGTGAGGAAGGCGTGCAAACAACCTAAGGCGTTGGGATTCAGGTGGGCAAGAGTACATCGCCGACGTGAAAGGAAACCGAGAACAAAAGGGTGTGGGGGAAAGCGCAGGCCACAGTGCAGATGCTCCCGGTACACCACGAAACCATCCCCAAAGTAGTTAAAAGGATGCACCGTCGGCTCCGGCACGCGAATCTTTGACCCCAGTGGGACTTGCACACCTTTCATGAGTTTTTCAAATCTTTCACGGAAAGGCTGGAGCCGGTGCCCTGGCGAGGGTAGTCCCCGTCGATATCTTCGGAAGCGATAGCAGAATCTTCACAAACGCAGTTTTCCCCGTCAGTAAAAAGTGTCGATCCCGCCGGCGCTGGGACGGAAGAGCTTGGGTTTGACAAGTCCATTACGAACAGAGAAAGTCGAAAGATTCAAGCGAACGAAAAACAGGGAATTGGGGAACAAAGGAGAAGAAGAAGAAAGAACGCGAGAAAGCTCAGAGAAGTTCAAAATTTTAAAAAAGTAGAGGGAAGAGAAGAAAGGAGGAGAATGGGCTTAAATAGGCGGAAATTGGGCACGCTCTACCAAAAAGTACTCATCGCCTACTACTGCAAGCATGTCAGGGAAGGTAGCTTCAGAAGACGAGGAGGCGACAGTTGAAGCAAGGCACGTTGCTGAGCCTCCGGTAAATCTCCAACGGTAGGAAATCCAAACAAAAGGGAACAACTCCAAGACCTCTTTCCTTTTCTCTTAAAAAAAAAAGAGGTCTTGTTGGACTAGGAGGAGGGAAGCAGAACGCCAAAATTTAAAAAAAACGAAGAGAAAGCAACAACGAAAAGATCTTTCCTTGCGGAACAAGAAAAGATCTTGTGGGACTGATGAAGTGGGGTTCCACCACGCATAACAACCAAGTGACCAGCGGAGGATACATGCTGCCTGCGGAGACAACGGAAGGGTCTCCTTCCGACCAAGTCCCCTTCCGACCCCCAACGATCGGACCCTTGCGACTAGAGAGCCATACTTCAGACAGACTGCGGAAGGACAATCGCCTCCGAAGCGAAGCAAGGCTCTCTCTGAGAGACTGGGAGTAATTATTGGCAAAAGGGGGTAAAATTATAGGAAAGCCTTGTATATTAGAGAATGTTCTAGAGAGGTGTAGGCCCACAGAAACGGTTATACTCTATAGGAGGCCTATAAATAAGAGTCATAAGCTATGTAATTGGACACGCTTTTTAATCAATACATCACTTGGTACCCTCTTTGCAACCTTTGTCTGAGCACGAGTTCCATACCATTTCAGTATACAGATAGATTGCTAATACAAGCTCAACATGTGTAGGTTGCCCAAGATAGACTAATGCGCAGTGAAGCCCAATGAAGGAAACTATAAGGCCAATACCCCCTCAAGCCGTAGGTAATCAAGATTGCCGAGGCTTGATTGTTGCGCATGCCCATGTGTGGCAGTTGTTCTTTGTATTTAGATCCTGGGAGGACCTTGGTCATCATGTCAGCAAGTTGATTGGAGGTGTGCGTATACATGATGTCCACGAGTCCCTGTTGAATTTTCTCACGTACAAAATGACAATCAATCTCAATACGTTTGGTGCGGTCGTGAAATACTGGATTTCGAGCTATGTGAATAGCTGACTGATTGTCACATTTGAAGGGAATTGGTGTGATGTTGTCAATGCCTAACTCATGGAGTAATCGTGTGCGCCATATCAATTCCGCTGTGACAAGTCGTAGGGAACGATATTCTGCTTCTACACTTGAAAGGGAGACAAACCCTTGCTCTTTTGTTCTCCAAGAGATGGGGCTTTCTCCTAGGAAAATATAATATCCGGATGTGTTTGGGCAAGCTGCCCAATCAGAGTCACAATAGGCTATGAGGTCTAGACTAGAACTTTGTCCTTTGATGAGAACCATCCCATAGTAAATTGTTCCCTTTATATAACATAGTGTGTGAAGGGCGGCCTCCATGTGTACATCACGTGGACTTTGCAAGAATTGACTAAGAACTTGCACTATGAAGCTGATGTCATGTCTTGTGTTAGACAAGCAATTGAGTTTGCCCACTAATCTCCTGTAAGAAGTTGGATCTTCGAGTGGAGTGCCATTAGTGATAAGTAATTGTCTTCCAACTACCATGGGCCCTTTGACGGTCCTTTTGTCTTAACATTCTTATTCGTCTAATAAGTCGAGACAAAATTTTCTTTGAGAAAGAACAAAGCCTTCCCATGTGTGGATGAATTCTATGCCCAAAAAATAATGTAGAATTCACAAATCTCTGATTTTGAAGTTGTGATCTAATGCACGTTTTATATCATCAATCTCTGCTTGATTGGTGCCAACAATCAATATGTCATCGACATAGACTACTATGAACAAATTTCCTTCTTTACTCTCTTTGTGGAAAAGAGAGTTTTCATTACTGGATTGGTGAAAATTGAGGTTTCTGAGAAACCCTGCCAGCTTAGAAAACCACTGTCGGGATGCTTGTTTGAGGCCATAAAGGGATTTCTTTAGGCGTGTAACACCCCTACCATTAATACAATCATTACCGTCTAATCTCCTCGTACATCCAGATTCGCGCAGCGGATACATACTTACATACAGTGGGTGATACAATGCCGTTAGTCACCCACGTGACTAACAAGGCTACTACTTTTACATACAGCATCGATCTGATGGACCGGAATATCCGAGTGCTACACAAATACAATCTTCACTACAACTACCAATTAGGTACTACAACTTCCCATTCAATGCAATACTCCATAAGTTTAATACATGCTAATACACCGGGTTTACTAAGATACTTATACAAGTAGAATACCTCTTTCAATTCCATACATACTCATTAAGAGTCTACATCTACCCATTCCTCACAACTACTTACTTCCTAAGTACAAGAGTGTGCCATTTAGTACACCTCTACATTCTACTTCTAGCTATCCAAGCGTAGCCACCGGTCTCTTATCTTGACCATAACTGCTTCGGTACCTACACACTAAAAATGTTCCCCCGAAGGGGTCAGCTTTCGCTGAGCATGATAACCGCATACCCCGCGTACTAGTGAGTGTACGCCGACCACTTGGTTGAATACATGCGATTGATTTCATTCAAACATACATGCATACATGCTCTTATACACAATGTTACAATACATTACACAATGAATGCATACATACACATCAATGCATACTCTTCAATACATATGTGGTATACTATACAAGCCATCAGATACGTTCTTACCTTTTCAAAATCCGCAATACACAATACATATACAGTACATACGCAATACATACACAATCCACCATACTTGTTAGCTCATGTTGGTCCACCCGGGTTAATCGGGTGGAGATTACTCTTTTACTCGTTCCACCGTACTTTGCATACATACTCATACTCATACATACTTACTTACTTACTTACTCTTACTCATGTTAAGTCGTCGGGACCTCCGGCCCGGGGACTACTCCGTCCCACCATCGGGATTTACTTGACTCACCAATCCGGGATGCTACCCATTTAAGGGATTTGGGCCGCGGACCAGTTTAAGAGTCAGGAATCGGATCCAACCTCTTGTGTCTCCTCATCCTCACGCGTGGCCGAAGCTATATCGGACTTCTACTCATTCCAATTTACTCACTTAAGTTAGGAGTTAGGTAGTTAGGAATTAGCAGAAGTCATTCATTCAAGCCACATACCCAAATACATTGCTCAAGTACACATCCATACAAAATACAATACAATGTACAAATACACTACGAGATACCATACACTTCATCATCATTCATATATTTCATGAATTATACAAACTATTGTTCAAGACAATTATCAAGAACAAGGTAAACAAGCACAAGTAAGTGCGATATAGTCCGATTCATGCATTTATCTTATTAAGTGATCAAATAGGCACACAAATCGGGGTAACCAGATTAGGATACAGGGCATGAAGAAATCATACCGTTCACCGTTGTACTTGTATCCGACGTTCCTCCGGTGTTCACAAATCAAGTCCTATAGTACACATATAATCGAGTGATTAATCTAACTATCATTAACTTAACTCGATCACTCTCACGCTTCCTAACTCATACTTACTAAGTCTTTGAAGTTCTTATACTTACACATTGTTTACTTTCTTCAAGTTTATTTCCTTACTTAACCTTGGTATACTTACATATGTGTACATATGTATATGTGGGTATACACACACACATATATATAAATATATATAATTATTTAATTTAATTACACATTTTTTTCTCGTTTTTTTTATATGACTCGACCGATCTTACCCAGGGTCGGACCCAAGGTCGGTCGAAGTCAGTAGGGTACTCACGCTGGAGAATTACAGGGCCGACCGACCTTGCCAAGTCCGGTCCCAAGGTCGGTCCATTCCAGTGAGTTACGGACGGAAAAATTTTTTTTGCCCGACCGACCTTGCAAGTCCGGTAGCAAGGTCGGTCCATTCCAGTAAGTTACATGACGGGAAAATTTTGAGTCGACCGACCTTGCAAGTCCGGTCGCAAGGTCGGTCCATTCCAGTAGGTTACATTACGGGAAATTCTTCTGGCCGACCGACCTTGCATGTCCGGTCCCAAGGTCGGTCCATTCCAGAAGGTTTCCGTCCTTTGTAAATCTGGGCTCGACCGACCTTGCAAGTCTGGTCCCAAGGTCGGTCCGGCCCAGTGTTTCAGTTTTGAATTCTGTTTTCAGTTCTATACTTTTCCCATTGCTTCTCCAATATTCCTACATGTAATCCCACATGTTTAAACACTACTTAGGCCCTCCAAATTGCCTTAGTTCATCCAGCAAATTCCTTACTAAATCCATCAATCAACTTACACAATTTCATCACTTCTTTTCCACCACTTGTAACAATTTTTGTTACACTTATGCTACAGATTTTGAAACTCAATTCTCACATCCAATACTTCTACTACCAATACCTTTTCTAGCATCCCAAATACAATTCCAAGCAATTACAACATCTATACCCAAGTCCAACATTCATTTTACTAAGTCTTGTACTCTCATCCTTCCTAATTCCCCTAATGAAATCTAATACCTCTTGCTACAGATTTTACATGCTTCATTCTCTTACCACTACTACTACTCCATAGTTACTAGACATCTCTACTAACTCCAATACACACCTTGGTTTTCCATTCACCAAGTCATCCATACATGTACATATTCCTACCAAAAATTTTGCCATAGTTCATCTACATTCCTTACTTCTCCACATATGTACTTTCTCATCAAACTCATTCCTAATCTAGCCAACCACAAGGGTTCTACCAGCACACATACAAAATCTTAGCACAACAATACTTCCTCAGTTACAATACCAATACATCCTTACTTCCTCAATCCACATTACTAATGCACATACACAATACACTTGGCTCCAAGGCCTACAATTCACATACTAGTTCACAAATACCCAAAATTCCACAATTACATTACCAATACATTCTTTGGGTTCTTTAAATCGGTTTACCCATTCCCATTACTCTAATGCATTAAATTTAGCCTTCAAGAAAGGGCTCTTACCTTAAGCTCTTATTTCCCCTTTCCTTTTCCACCTCTTCTCCTCTCTTCCTTGTACACTTCGGTCACATGGGGATGGAGTTGCCAAACTCCATTCCCATCACCCAAAGCACACATAAACAAGTGTAATTAAAATACTAACCCTTAATTTAATGCTAGTTCATTGAAATGCTTAAAGCAAGTTTCTAGGGTTTACCTTTGGGGTGTGTTAGGAGGGGTTTTAGCCCTTGGTTCAAGAAGGAGAATCTACCACCATTGCAAGGTGAAATTGATGCTCAAAAGAGAGAGAGAAAACAAGGCATTACAATGGGCAAAAACCGGTTACCAAAGGAAGATGGAGGAAACTTGAACCTTTTACGGAGATTTTTACCTTGTTGGAAAGAGGAGACTCCAAGCTCCATAATGGTGTGCTTTTCTCTTCAAATGGGGAAAACCCATGGAGATGAAACTCATCCTTTTCAAATTTTGAAAAGAGGGAATGATAGAGGAGGATGAGGGGATTACAAATATGTTATCATTTTTGAGTTTGGAGCTTACAGGAGGGTGGAGCATGAGGATGAAGAAGGGAAGCCATTAGAGCTTCTTGTGGAGCTCCCAAAATCGCAGCAGCCAGAAGAGAGAGGGAGAGAGAAATCGGTGAGGAGGAAGGAGAGAGATGAGAGAGTAGAGAAATGAGTGAGGTGAGAGAGTAAGTGGGGGTACTTTTACCCTTTTTACTTTTTGCTTTTGTCTCTTAATTAATTAGCTAGTATGTGAGTGTGTGTGAGGGCTTTTAACTTATTAAAACCGGCCCCCCTTACTGTTATACTAGCTGGAGCGTTTTTCGTCTTCTACAGAAACGCTCGTTATTTTACCCGGTTTAGGTACTATTCACTAACCGGGCTCGTTTTCCGGAATTTTCTTGTTTAATTATTTTTATTGGTTATTAAGCTTCCATAAATGCTTAATAATTATTATTTAATGATTTATAACTTTTACGGGTCTGTTTGACCACTTAAAGTCATGTTTCCGGGTTTTCTCGAAAAACGTGCTCTAAAGCTCTATTAGCGTTTTAATTCATTATTTGGATCCGTTTTCTTTGGGAGTTGTTCCCATATATTATTTAGGTCATGCTAAACCTTTGGAATCCATATAATACGCTATCCGGGGTCTCATACCTCCTATGGTTATTTAACGCTTATTTAGCGTTTTTCGCTTTTTAAGCGTTTCTTTATTTCTTTTGGATTTATTTTTTTCTCACCAATACTACTTAAGCATTATTAGGCTCTTAAATAAGAATTAGAATAATCTTAATCTCTATATTTAAGTTTGGGGTATTTCAAGGCGACAAACTTTGTTGTTACCTGTGACATCAAGACCCTGTGGTATCGTATGTGGACTTCTTCATCCAAATCACCGTGTAGAAAGGCATTATTAACATCCAATTGATTGACTATCCATCCTTTGTTAAGAGCAACAACAATAAGTGAACGTATCATTGTTATCTTAACAACTGGTGAAAATATTTCATGATAATCCAATCCATGTTGTTGTGTGAAACTTTTTTCTACCAATCTTGCCTTGTATCATTCAAGGGTTCCATTGGATTTGAGTTTGACTTTATAAACCCATTTGCAGCCTATCACCTTTCTGCCTTGAGGAAGAGTTACAATCTCCCAAGTATCGTTGTCTTCTAGTGCTCGTAGCTCATTTTTCATGGCTATCCTCTAATGTTCATGTGTAACTGCTATTTTATAGCAATTTGGTTCACGTATGCTCATGAAACATTCTCACATGTCTGCATGGGTACCTGAGAAAAGAGCAACGAACGTAGTTGGTGTAGTTTCAGTCAAACTAACACAATCCATAAGAAGATTCTCTTGTTTGCCTTCATTATAGACTCTTTCGTGTAGAATCTCTTGGAAAAGTATTACAAACGTAATCAGCCAAGTAGGTTGGTTTATGAATTTCTCTGGTTGACCGTCGAACTTCGGGTGGTGCATTAGTATATGCAGCTGTATTAGTTGTCGAATCCGTTTAACCTTGAGATTCATGTGTAATCGTATCATCATCCAAAATTGGGAGCTGCACATTAGATATATCTGGTGTATCATCAACGTCATAAATTTGATCTTTGTTGATGGCATCTTTATAGGGAAAGTTGTTGACATGGAACTTGACGTCTCGACAAACCTCAACGTCTTGTGTTTCTAAATTCATTATCTTATGTCCCCTTTTTTCCTTCGGTCAATCCCCAGATAGACTCAAGCTTGCCCTCTCAGTTCAAATTTGCTTCCTTTGGGCCCTACCATGATTTTATAGCATAAACATCCGAAAGGCTTGATCGCTTCATAAGTGGGTTTCACATTGTACAAGGTATCGTATGGTGTTTTACTGTTTAAAGCTTTGGTGGGAAGTCTATTGATTAAGAAGGTCGTATACTAAGTCAAAGGAATTTTAGATTGAAAGAATACTGCCCTGACTGTTTTGAGCAAGTATTTATGTTTCCTTTCAGCAACAGCGTTTTGTTGCGGCGTGTATGTGCAGGTTGTTTGATGTATGATTCCTTCTTGTGTGTAAAACAATTTTCCTTCTTTAGAAGATCCAAGTTATTTAGCATTGTCCGTGCGCACGATTTTTACTTTTGCTTCAAATTGTCATTCCACCATTCGTATAAAATTTACAATGGTTCCACAAGCGTCTCCTTTTTGTTTAATGAGTGTTACCCACATTGTGCGGGTAAAGTCATCCATGAAACATACGAAGTGTTTATAACCATTGTATGTGTTGGTGCTAAACGGATCCCATACATCTATATGTAACAACAAAAATGCCTTTTTAGCTCTTTTGGTTGAAGTGGTAAAGGGAAAACGTTGCGCTCTTGATTTATAACAAACGTCGCACGCATGATCAGGAGAAAAATCTATTTCTTTTCTTAGCCCAAGTGATACAAGTTTCTTATACGGGACATGCCCCAAAGCAACATGAATTTCCTCTGCCTTAGACTTTACAGATGCTGCAAAGCCCAAACTTTGCATGTCGCGGCCCATCTTCAAACCGGCCTACCGTTCCAAACTGTTGACATCAACAACATAGAGGCTATTTTGACAGATTCCAATCTTTACTCCTGCTGCGCAATCTTCCCGGCCCACTCCAACATTAATATGGTCTTGTATTAAGCACCCATCATTGCAGAAGACCAGAGAACAATTAAATTGTTTAATAAGCTTTTCTACTGAAACAAGATTGAACGTTAAATTTGGTATGTAAAGCACTTTTAGCCATAATTTCTTCCTGATTTTCACATCGCCTATCATGTTAACAACATGAGGACTACCATCTGGCAAAATCACAGTTCTATCACTACGCAACCGTCACCAGTTTTGAAACAGATTTTTCATGCCTGACATATGGTCTGTACTCCCAGAATCAACAATCCATTTTCCAGCATATGAATCGTGCGTATTATTACTCATGAAGCATAATTTTTTATTTAAGCTACTCGCATTGTTACCTGAGAAGTTGCAATGCCCAACTCCATCTGTACTTGCATCGCAATTATTGCCCCGTATTAGTTTTGTAATTTGTTGTAATTGTCGGGGGGTCAACCCATCTCCATGACAGCCCTGTTGGGACATCGGAGTGTTGCAGAGATAGCCTATCACCTCGACAGAGTCAATCATCCCTAGACAGACACAAAGAGTGAGCCGCTTCAATAGAGTCCACGCAACTAAGAAGACTTCACAGACTCTCCCGTGCTGTTGCGAATAACAAGGAGTCAACTCGGGAATGCCTTAATCGCCACAACGGTCATGAATTCTTCCCTCAACACCCGAAGATTGCGGCCCAAGTAAGAAGACTACTCAAAGCCGTTGGAAGTTGCCCACTAAGTTAGTTCCGGTATTTTCGGAACTAACTCCTTCGACCTACCGTTGTATTGAAAGTATAAATAAGCTGTGTAATAGTCAGTTTAGGTGTGCTTTCATTGAGGAATATTTCAGAGATTAGAGAGAGAAAGAGAATCGCTTTGTAAGCTAGAAAGAGAGAGAGAATACGTACCAAGTTAGTTAGTGCATTTAGATAGACTCTGCCTAGGAAAATCCTAGTTTCACTACGCTTACCATTGATCTGATTAGAAAGTGTGTTGGGTGAGTGAGTGAAAAACCGCTAAGTAGATCCTTTCTACTTAGTGGACATTTGTAAGTTGTTTTATTTGACCAGGAAATGAAATAGCGTATTTGTGTATCTTGCTGAGTTCCACAGAGTCCTTCTCTCTTTTCATTGTTTCGCTTCAATTACCGCAAAAGTCTTCCGCACCCTTAGTTTAATCAATTCGATTGAGTGCCTCTACATCACAGAGTGCTTCTCACTTACGAAGGCTGATTGAGTCAAGCCAACTCTTAGACTCACACCTTTGGTTGGTTTGAGTTAGCCACCCGATCCTACAAGCCCTCTATGTCGCCAATCTGGTCTATGGTTTTCACTGCGTTAGCGTAACCCTTTTTCTTTCGTGCTAGAACATTGTCCCTCCCGTGTAATTGATAACAACCTCTGGCCAGATGCCCATTCCTTTTACAGTGGGTGCAGCGTTGCTTCTGGTAACAATCTTCCGAAACATGCCCTGTCTTCTTGCAAAATGAACAGTTTAGCTTTTTCTTATCAACCCGCGTGTTCGTACTTCTGGATCTCTCTCCAATTGTAGTGCCAAGAGAATAAAAAGACATCAATTCATCTCTAATATTTTTGTTCCCTCTTTGTTCTTCTTCTTGCATGATGAGAGCAAACGCGTTTTCTAGGTTTAGCTTATTTTCCATCGCCAATATTTGTCCATGAATCAAAACATAATTTCGATCAATCCCATTAGGAACGTAATTATCTTGTCTTCCCCAACTTGTTTCTTGACTGATTCTTTAACCCCGCAGCTGCAATTCGAACAGGTACAACTAAGTAAAGGTCGAGCCAACTCCAATTCCCCCCAGATCTCCTTCAGCTTCATGTAGTAGTCACCGACTGTATCTTCCCCTTGTCGTAATTCCGACAATTCACGCTTCAGGTGGTGTATGATGGCCAGATTGTCACACTCGAACCTGGCGCACAATGATTCCCATAATTCCTTGGGATCATCACAATAGTGCACGCTCTGAACTATGTTAGGTTCAAGCGCCGTTTTGAGCCAAGAAACAACTAAAGACCTCAATCTTTCCCAGGCGCACAATTGAAGCGTGTCCTCCTCATCGGGTTTCTTGACCTTGCCGGTGACAAAGCCATGTTTATTTTTGTCTCCCAGAGCAGTAGTCATATCCCACTTCCACCCCAGGAAGCCTTTGCCATTGAATTTTGGAACAAGATTCAACCCGGGGTGTTCTGCGGTGTGCACTTAGATCGGGTCATTAATGTAAATGGTGTTGGTCGATGCCGATGCAGGCGCCTTCCCTTTGTTTGGGTCTTTCGCCATTCTTGAACAACTTGAACAAAATAGGAACAAACCTAAGCTCTAGATACCATGTTGAAATCCAGATGTGAGAAGTATTGAGAAGAGAGGAAGAAGAGAGACTTTGATTTAAACATAATGAATCTCATTGTTTATTCAATCGTGATTACACATCGTTGTGGTAAAACATTTATAAGCTAATAATCTATCTAAATCAGACTAAGTCTGTCTAAATCTAATTGGGCTTGAACTAGTATACAGATAGATTGCTAATATAAGCCCAACATGTGTAGGTTGCCCAAGATGGACTAAGGTAAAGTGAAGCCCAACGAAGGAAACTATAACATTGATTACTTAACATAACGTTGTACTACAAGGATATCCAAACCAAGAAGATAACTAAGCCGAAGCTAGTAGTATAATCTCCAACTGAACAACGCAACTTGCACCACTAAGTGTAGAGGGTGATTTTTCGGTATGAGGGAGGTCTATCTAAATATGGTCTGACTGAGAAGCCTAGATCCTTGAAAATGCCATTCTGTGGAGGGTGAAAACCCGTTATTCTGGCATCCCTCAAATACCTACTAAATCGTCCGTCTTTCCCAGAAAGCATAAAGAGGAGTGCAAGTGTGCACTACACCCGCTCTCGATGGGCTCCACACGGACTTATGCCTCTATAAGGCGGAGTTGACTAGAGTCGTCACCTAGTTTGACCTAAGGAACTAGGAAGGGAGGTGAAGGGTTCTAAGAACCGTTAATTGACTCTGTGATTTGCGTATGGATTGGACTTATCTGGTCATACCAAAGATTCTGTGTGGGTTCGCACTGGGTTACACCCCTTAGAAGTGGCAACAACCACGACTTCGGATTGGTGCCCGAGGAAACCTCGGTCTCCAATTGTCGGGATTTCCTTCTTTCAAAACCTTATTAGAGAGATTCAATTAAAGCCAAAGGATAGGGTTGAGTGCAGACTGAGGAGTAGATGATTTCGAGGAGTTTTGAAAAATAGGCTGGTCTCGAAGTTGGTTTTGAATGTTGAGAGGTTTTGATTGTTTTTTAGAGGTTTGAGGTTGTTTCGGCTTTCACGGGGTTAAGAGGATGCTGGAAGTTTTAAGGAGTAAGAGAGCATTTTGGTCATTTTTGTGGAGTTAAGGGGTGCTTAGATCATTTGCAGGAGTATAGGAGTTTTTCGGGACATTTTGTGAAGTTGGAGGGCACTTGGGTTATTTGATGAAGTTAAAGGGAATTTGGGGTTATTTTGAGGAGTTTTCTGAGTTTGTGAAGTTCAGGTTTGAAATGGTCACATTTTTGAGGTGTTTTGGGAAGTCGAGGGTGTTGAAGAGGAATTCGGGATTTCAGGCGATTGAGTATGGGAGAGGATATTCGGTTTGCAGGTGTTCGGGTTTCGAAGATGTTTCGGGTTTCACATGACTAAGGTTGTTTGGGAGTATTCGAGAATTGGAGGTCCTATGTGACTTAGAGTTTGTTCAGAGAAGGATTAAGAAGTGTTTATGTGACCTGAAGCTCTAATGGAAGGGTTGGATTGGTTTATTCAGAATTGTCTCTCTTAAAGTTTTTTAAAACCGAAGAATCATTTTGTTGTAAAAGGGTGGATAATCCCGAGGGATTACCCTATGTACCCCCTCGAACACGACACTTAATTAATGGTAAGTGCCGAGGCATGAAAGATGGGGCAGTGAATTTATGTCGAAAATAGGATTTAGAGAGAAACACCATGAATGAAATGTTCTCAGTCAAATCCTAATAATGTCTCTAACTCCCGGGTTTTAAAACGTTAAAAACCGAAAACTTTGAAATCGAGTGGAAGGGAGTTAGACGATTCTAAAATCTCGGCTGCAGCTAGGAAGGTCGTTACTTCCCTAGCACCCTGCCTTGTAAAAATCTAGGCTGCAATTAGGGGAGGTTGGTCACCCTAATGCCTCGCCTAAAGAGATCCAGACTACGATAAGGGAGGTTATGACCCCAGCGCCCCACCTCAGATTTTTATTTTGGAAAGGGAGACAAGTGATGTTCTAACCAAGAAGGAAATGTTTTGAAGGGGTCAGACATTTCTTGTTCCCCGAAAATGTTTATTTGAGTTGAAAACTAAGTTTGAAAACTTTTGAAGTTGTTCGGAATTCTTGGTAAGGAAATACTGATTTTGAGAAATATTTTAGGAGAAAACTTTCTGTATATGTGAGAAGAACTTTCTGCATTTGAGAAGAGTTTTCTGTGATGCGAGAAGAGTTTTTCCTTTAAAATTCCACAAAATGGTTTCGTTTTTAATAAAGTGATGGTTTGAAATTCCTTTTTTGGTTTTTGGATTTTGAAAGGAATTTACAAGTTGAGTGTGGATTGGATGAAATGTATTTGGGTTTGAGTTGAATTGAGCTGGATGAAATAGGTTTGAATTGAATTAAAGTTCGGTTTGGATTGAGGTCGAGTTTGAATTGGATTGAGGTTCAGGCTTGAACTAGATTGAAGTTCAGGTTGGGTCAAAGTTGGGTCAAGGTCAACGTTTTTGGTCAAGGTCAACATTTTTGGTCAAGGTTTGACATTTGTGGACTTGGTTTGACTTTTGTGGACTTGGTTTGACTTTTGTGGTCTTGGTTTCACTTGTGTGGAATTGGGCCGACTTTGGGTTGGGCTTGGGCAGGATTTGGGCTTGGGCCGGTTTTGGGTTGGGCTTGGGCCGGATTTGGACTTGGGCTTGGGCTGAATTTAGGCTTTGGGCCGGTTTGGGTTGGGCTTGGGCTTGGGCCGAATTTGGGCTTGGGCCAAATTTAGGCCTGGGCCAGTTTGGGTTGGGCTTTGGGCTTTGGCTTGAGCCGAATTTGGGCTGGGCTTGGGCCGAATTTGGGCTTGGGCCTGGGCTGAATTTGGGTTTTGGCTTGGGCCGAATTTGGGCTGGGCTTGGGCCGAATTTGGGTTGGGCTTGGTGATGGGTCAGGAATGATTTGTGGACTTTTGGATTCAGACTTGGGCTAGGTATTTGGACTTGTCCATGTTTTTATTTTTGGGCTTTTGAACCAAGTGTTAAAAAGAAAACATGTGAGAGTTAAAGGTTTATTTTTATATGCAGGAATGAAAACATTAAAATTGAGAGACAATTCTGGATTTAGGATGGAAAGAGAGGAGGTATGTGTTTGGGAGAATTTTGGGTTTGGACAAGTGAGTTCATTATTTACATATATACATATTTTTAAATGTGTGTTTTAAGGTTTAGGGTGTCACCTTGACCAAGAAGGACACATGACCCCCTAAGTGCCAAGGGACACCCACTAACCTAGTGGCTAGGACCTAGAGAACATAATAACTAGGGCTTAATAATAGTAATCAGAAAACAAGGAAATGAAGCAATAATAACAGCAAAGCTAATATGCCGCATATGCACTGTGTAGCGTAGATGGAACAGTCAACATGGCCATTAATCAGATCAAAATTGATGAAAGCAATTATTTAGGAATATAGACATGTTCAACATTATCGCAAAGCTGCTAAGGATTTTAAACAGAAAGTAAAAGAGTCCAGAATTTCTTAAGCTCAAATGGAATTCAGACACAAACTAACTTGTTAAAAGAGTTTGTCTTCATTCATTATCTAACCTGCTCTTTTCCTTAGGTGATCAGATTAAGGACTTAAAAAAGCGAAGGATTTAGATCCATGGCTAATAAGCTTAAGTCAAAACAGGTATGAGTTAGATTACTAAACTGGATCACTTATTCTCATTTATCTATGCACAGAGACCACAATGAAAGTTTAAACCACAAGGATGAGTGTCAAGAATTCGGAAACTATCATTGCCAACCTTGAATACAAACTAAACCTAAATGAGCCAAGAAAAAGAAAAAAAACATTTCCAGTTTATCTCTATTTTTTTTAGTCACAGGGTCTTCTCTATTTGCATTTGACTTCCATTCTCCCAAAACTAGATTTGCCCAAGTTGGATCGTACATTAGTCTCACAATTTCAACAAACTATCAAGATGACGGCGAACAACAGAACTACCAGACTACAACCATTACAGATAACTAAATGAACCGCATGCCAACATTCAAACTCTTTTTAGATATGCAACTTGTAGTATATAGGGGAACAGAAGAAAGCAGAAAAAAAACAAAAAATACCGAATCAGAGAAGAGATCATAATGAACTACAGATAGCCGAATAAGTAGTCCCAAGCACCCAAATATAACCATGAGAAAGCCTTAAACGTAATAGGGTTCAGATTGAATACCAGGGAGAAGATATAAGGTTCCCTGTGAGAATATTAGTGCAAACCAAACAAGAAGATAAAAACCATGTTAGTCTGCGGGTCATGAAAGATCAGACAATATGTACATAACGAAGGGGGAACGGAAATGTAAAAGATAACCAGAACCCAAATACGATGTGGTTGTCTCATGGTGATCACAAATCTTAATCATAAATTCATACAGACCTGTACTATCTCAATACAAAATGACATGAGGATACTTCTGATAAAACAGTAACCTTTGTCGATTAGTACGGAACAGAAATGGATAATGTGCAGAGGGAGCTGACTCCGTGAGAAGAAAACTCCAACTCACAATGAGAACCTGTGCGTAAGTAGTATACAGAACATAAAACCCTCAGGTGTAACTTAGCAGAAAGGGTTAGAACCCAAATGAGTCCATGTAAGGCATCAGTCGTACAGATATTCAAAATAATAAACACTAGTACGAGCAAGCAACTCAAAGTGCATCTCGAAACTGCTTTGGGACGACAAGATAACGGAGTAGGTAAATCAGAGTGTCGTTAGCAAAACAAATAGAACTAGAGGCTTCTTCCTTGTTTAAGTTTCTGAACAGTTCGTGGACTTCGTGGTCCATATCAGTTTGGAGACACAATAAAAAACAGTAATGAAATCGAAGGGTATAGAACCCCAAACCTGCATTTCGTAACCACTAGAAACAGAAGCATACGAAATTGATATTCGAAGCTCCGAATCTAGGGCTTGGATGAAATGAAAATAAAAACGAACGCAAAATGAAAACGAAAGAGGGAACGAGGTGAAGGAATTGGTGTACGACGATGGCGATTTTGAGTATTGGTGGGCGGTACTTACTCAGCGGTGAGATGCCTGAGTCGGAGAGAGATCAACGGAGATGGGGCGTGATATCGGGAGCTTCGGAAATGGAGCAGTTGAAAAGAGAGTTTCTCTGGGTTTTAGCTTCTGGGTTTCGAAAATGGAAGAACGAAGAATAATAGACAAGGAGGATGGAATGAGAATCGGGATCAGTGTCGGCTTGTAAAAATTGTCCGTTACTGCAGGGTCTTGAGGTTTTTTTATAATGGGAGGGTAGACAGATGTCAAACTAGGGTTTTAGAAGATAGTTATGGGCTTTATTAAAGAGCAAAAAAAAAGACCCAAATGGGGCTTGGGCTGCGTTTGGCTGGGCGAGCCCGTCCCTGGTGAAAATTGGGAGTGCAACACAAAAATGCTCCCATTGAGTTTCGAACTTGGTACCTCCACCCTCTCCTGTTGCAGGCTCTACCAGTTAAGCTATGACAAAATTCATAAAATGAAACAACGAAATAAAAGAAGAACCATGTCGCGAGCTGAAGCAGAATAAAGAAATGCTTTTGTTCACGCCAAGAATCAAACCCGAGACTCATGGGTTGTATGATGAGTACCTTAACTTGTTAAACTAGGTCGAATTTCAGTATACGCATGAGTGAAATAATACACAAGCTCTAATTTTGACTGAACAATTTTTCTAGAAGAAGCGCTAAATTTAAAAGAAAGTATGCAATAATATGAAATTATGGAATGTAACTAAAGATAGGGCTCAAAATGTAATGAAGTATAAATAAATAGAAAATCACATGTACATGAAATAATAAAAATAATGCCCTGTAACGGAGATAAAACATATAAAATAAATGAAAAAACGATAACAGTAAAAAAACACATAAAATAATAGAAATAGCGACTATAAAACAAATGAGAAAATGAAAAGGAAATAAGTAATAAAAAAAAGGTAGGAATCAATCGAGTACATAAAATGATACAATGCAAAAGCAAATACAATGAAATATTTTAAAACAAAAGAAACAAAATAAATATACAAAATGAAGTAGGTTAAAACGGATTACAATAAAAAGCTCGTGCTCCTTTTCCATAGGAATGTGAGGTTTAAATGTCGGGGAAAAGAAACTCCTTTTATTGAAAACGGGGACGACCGTCACACTTCTAAAAACAAGTTTATTATTTTTTGTTGTTTTTTATATAAAACGGGTGAGAATTTTTGGTGTCTACACTAAGGTAGCGTTCGATTGCCATGTTTCATGGGCTTTGGGAGAATCACCCCGCTGAAGAGCGGATCCGCAGTGGAAAATATTCCACATTAATGTGGACATTACTCATTTTTTGGCCTTTACCCAAACGTAGGTAAACTCTGCATTCACGGTTTTTCACGGTGTGCCTCCCAAAATACAAGTGTGACTTTTACCTATATACCCCTAGTCAACTTACGTTTGACTGGCAAAACAACCCTATCCGTTTGGTAGATTCAAAACGAAAATTTAGGAACAACATTAACTACAGAGGCAGATTCCCGTCGTTCCTTCAATTTACTTCCTCTCATTACTCTCAATACTCTCTTTGGTAGGTTATTGTCGTATCTCGGGGGAAGATTCCAGTTCCGTCTTCGCCATTACTCCCACGCTCAACAACCATTTCTAGCTGACGACTTTAGTAGAGCAAATCTGTTTATATACTAGCGTATGTTCTCCTTTCAATTCAGCGTAGCTTGTAACACCCTAATCCTAATCATGTAATAATCAGAATCACGTAACTTAATTAAAGATGACTCGTAGTGGAAAATAATTCTAACTTCTAATTCGGGTGTCACATGCCATTACTCACCCATGTGAGTAAAGAAGCAAATACTTATCATGATACTAGAATCGATAACCGCTATGATGAACCGAGATATTCTACTACTATCCTACACATACTAAATCCATGAACCAAAAATGTAGATCAGTGAGCTTCTAATACTTACATCGGAGTATATAATACAAACTAACATTTAACGAGTGCAGAAATTAAAAGACGATGTAGGCTACACAATAGTTCTGCACTCCGGCTTCATAGCTCGATCAAGTCCTGTAATGTGAGGCCATAAAGGCTCAGCCAACTACTGGTATGCTAAATGTGATCCTAGACCCTTTAGGCCACTTAGGTTGATTAGTCATCTTGCTTAACATGAGATTCGTTTAATTATGTTCCATTTATATGCTTATAAAATACTGTAAATACGGAATTAAACACAAAACAGGCACTAAATTATTCCCACGACAATTCACAATAGTCACATCATTAGCAAGATATCAACCAATGTAGTTAGTATGGATCACAAGTTATTTGATACTGAATTAGTCTCACTTGTTCCATTTCCATCATACGAAGCCCTGCTTCCAACAAACCTCACATAATCATATGGGTGTCATATTAAGGACAATTTCCCGTTTAGCCTCACACTTTCATAATTTGGACAATAGTCCTATGCCATACAACTAGTGGGTAGATGGTCTTACTTGTCTATAGTAGTAGACGTCCATCTGGCCGAAGCCATGCTGCCAACGGTAGCACACTCCGACTAACGATTGTATCCGGCTCGTTAGATTAACAAGAGTAGACCCTATCCGGATGTTATGCTCTAGTGATCACTATGCGCAACATGTTGGAACGTATGCAGCCCAGGATTTACTAAACACACATTTCATTAAATCATAACACTCTCATTGTTAGATCATTTTAATTAATCTCCTAGAGATTTTTATCGCGTTATTGGAGAAACACGTTCATTAGATGCTCATCAGGGCATACACATATACTTAGAAGTCTGCTAGGTGAGGTTACAGTTTGAGTCATCACTCTAGAGACGGTTATTACCGGGTCTATAAACTAAGTATCTCACTTAGTGTTTTAGGAGTAATTTACACTCATAAGCTTTTTAGTACAATACGTTACCATGATAGACTCATAGGTTAGTAAACTGATTTAGGGACTTTTGAACCTGCCTTAATTGGTTTCTGGATATTGTGTGAGGTTTTGTCGAACTTCTGCAAATCTGGGTTCGAAGATGCATATGTCGGATGAATGTTCCGGGTACGACACATCCGGCACAATACTTATTCAATGTGTCAGGTTGCTTCT
The DNA here is from genome assembly GCA_023374045.1 of Limonium bicolor. Taxonomy (NCBI): domain Eukaryota; kingdom Viridiplantae; phylum Streptophyta; class Magnoliopsida; order Caryophyllales; family Plumbaginaceae; genus Limonium; species Limonium bicolor. The sequence goes on along the minus strand of CM041781.1, from coordinate 255,588,413 downwards.
GTCCGACACCACACTCGACACGTATGGCTGATTGTCTATTTTTCGTAATTCTTGACGTTGTTCTTTTGAATTAATGCTTAGGATAGTGTCTTGTTAAAATTTCGTCGATTATGCATCTCATTTACAGGAACATGGGTACATCATGGCACAACTCCAAGTTATTCGAGTTTTAAAAATTTTGTTAAACTAACATCGATAAGCTGTTGCGTGGTATTCTTCTTTCTCTCTTTTCTACAGATGCCTTGCAGAAGACCAGACATTCCTCCACGTGTATCTTGCTTCGACTCTGAGGAGGAGGAGCTCTTTGAGCAGGCTGATGCAGCCGTCGCTGATGCCACCACAAAGGAGGAGCCAGCTTCCAGCAGTGCCCCACAGTCCACCAAGAAAGCTAACACGGGGAAGAAGAAGAAGAAGAGGGCATCCTCTGAGACTCAGAGTGGACTTGGATCCACTTCTTCAGTACCAGAGCAGGATGATTTCGGTACCCCCTCCCTCTACCTTCCTGCATTCCTGATGAACCCCAATTTTATAGGGAAGGTTTCGTTAACCCTTCCGCTGCTCAGTACTTTCATCATTCCAAGATGAAAGGTAAGTGGGTTCGGGAGAGACTAGTACATCCAGATGTCTGCCAGCTCTCCATGATTTCTAAGCTCTTTATGCGACACGGCTGGCTGGGGATACTAGACATCGGCCATGGACATTTTTACCCAGGATTGGTGCTTGAGTTTTACGCCAACTCCGAGTACCGTGGGCCACCGTAGGCTTCAGAAGTTCAGATTTGTTCCTTTGTCTTGACACGCTGCATTATCATCACTCCAGAGAACATAGCACAGACTATGGGTATTGACTACGATCGACGACAGCGGTCATTCAACAGGCAAACCCTAGCAGAGTCCCAGAGCACTATCCTTTCTCGGTTCGGATCACGTGTCTGTTATATGGACAGAGCCCACACTCGAGAGCGACACGTGATCCCCATTACTTTTATCACCAACCTCCAGTTACACGTGGTCATGGAGGTTATCCGCCTGATGGAGAAATATGTGACTACTTCTTCCACATAGGCAGTGTACCTAATCGTTTTGCGGGATAGTGGATTCGTGGGGTTGTCGTACTCTTGGGGACCTCGCTGTGGATAACTAACAGTGGATTAAATTTACTGAGACTTCTAGTAAATAGATTTTATCATTTTTTAGGAGAAGAAATAATCGAAAACTTAACTTAAACAAAATAATAATAAAAACAAATAAAATAAAAATAGAAATTATAAATATTTTTGATTTTGAGAAAGCATCCCGGGTTGTTCTGCTCACCTATTTTATCAATTATATTAATATAAACTTTACCACTTAAGTAATAAACTCAGAAACTATAAATAATTCGTTGACGACTAAATCTAACGAACCCTAACCAGTTGCTAGAACTAGCAGCAGACTAATGCTCTAATTCGGACACAACCAATCGCATAAAGAACAGCTTCCATTTAAGACTAATTAACCTATAGGCCGGATCAGGCTTCTAGCTGTTAATCAGGTTTAATTCCTATGTCTTGTTTACTATCTTAGCTCTCGCGTGTTGATTAGAAAACTACAAATATTGCTTTAATAATTGATCAGAGAATTAAAGCAGATGAATAACTGGAATTAAACTATTACTTTAGATAAAATCATAGTGGAAAGCTTAACATAACATAATTATAAAATAGGTTCGCATCCCAAACCTGGGAGGGCTTAAGTTTATTAATTAAACATAACTATATATAAACAACGTTTAAACAAAATAAGAGAAAGGGTAGAGAAAACTCCAGCTAGCAAGTTGACTCTGAATCCTAGCTCCGCCTCTGTATCCACGTCGTACTAATAATAATACTAATAAATGGTAGAGATGTGGTGTGGTGAAAAAAAACAAATAAAAATGGAGAAAACGGAGAGAATAGAAATTGATGTGGTTGTACGTGGTGAGCGAGTGTGGTGATCTGTTCGTGAACGAGTGTGGTGGGCTTTGGATTAAAGAAGGGATGAAAAATACTGAAGGAAACGTGGGTTATTTATAGGAAAGGTGGAGAAGAAACAGACAACGGAGCAGGCGGTGTGATTAAATGGCGGTGGAGTTGGTGAGCAGATCGCGGAGATTACAGTCAGAAAGCAGCGGCGTCACGCGTGAGTAAATTAGGCGCCGTCTGCAATTAATGAAGTGCGGCGCCGCGAAAGAAGAATGGAAAAAACGGAGAAGAAAACTGGATCGTGCGCATTTAACGCGTCCGCCTCCTTGTCCGCGCCTTATTAGGCGGACTCCTCTGTCTCCGTCCGCTTCCTTGTCCGCGAGATAACATGCGGACGTCTCTGTCTTGTCCGCTACTTATGAGGCGGACGCGCCTCTTGTCCGCCAAGCGGACGTGCCTCTGTTGCTATGCGACATTGTATATATATACTAATGTACTACAATCTTCAACCGGACCCCGATTCTTCGTTATAAGTCCGTTTTACTCGCCGTTTGTTGCGTTGGAAAGCTCATGAGATTATCTATCCATTTACATGGATTTTTCCTACATTTAACACATAAAATATATCAATTCATATCAAAACATAAATCTAGGAAAATCATATGATAAGTGAGAAATACGACACAAATTGCTATGAAAATAGGAAGAATTAAAGCCCTAAAAGTAGATGTATTTCTCGCTTATCAAACTTCCTCACACTTAGCTTTTGCTTGTCCTCAAGCAAATAGGGAATAAATATATCTCTAAGGCCGTAGTGTCAAACCTCAGGATTAAACAGATGCAAAACAGAGCAAGCAAAGTGACAATCAAAAGAATAGTTCTGCTCTTGGTTGTAGGTTTTCGCAAACAGTGAAAAAGAAATTTTTTTTTTAAAGCATGGATAAGTTAGACTACAGAATCTGAATGTGGATTAACTTGGGACCTTCCACCATTTCTTTCCTTTAACCTTTGGATGACAAGGGGTGTGAAGTAACGCCTTATTCCGCGATACCTTTCAACACCACATACTCATGATCAAAAACAAAAATTAAACTGCAATTAACTCTTTTCGTATGCAAAAACATTCTTCTTCAAGAAATATATACAACACAATTGAATAATTGCGAATTGCAGAGTTTTTTCGTAACCCAGACTTTTCTCTCTATCCTTGTAACGGTGTTGGGCCAACTATCCCAGATCACGAGACCTTAGGTAGATAGGTGTTAAGGCACCCCTAGGACTTAATAACCGGATAGACGAGGCCTGCTTTTGTTAGGAAAATTTTTGATCAGCGGAGTACCTTGCCTTATCCTTTCATTCCAAACTTTCATATCATTTCCAAAATCCCAAGATAAACTAATTCAGTTTCCCTAATCAACTTAATCCACCAAATTTCAGTGAAAACAGATTAATTTTAATAAAACTAAACAATCAAACAGCCTAGAGCAGAAAGATTCTTGAGGTGGTCACCTGGCTTCACTTCAAAATTTATGCAAAAATTTTCCCCCAAGAATTCAACATTTATAAGCACTCAGAGCAGTGATTCCCTCAATGCAAGAAGACAATTAAAAACACGTGTGGCATTAAGTGCAACTGGCATATTTTCAGGGAAAGGTCTCTACTTCCTCACACTTAAGAGGAGCAATGTCCTCATTGTTCATAAAATAATCAGGAAAAGACCTTTCAAAATATGCCAGACTCATGAAGAAATTCATTCAGGACAATCATGGACTGATATAATAATAATCATTAAGCGTGATAGACTGGACACAAATATTTAAAATGAAGAAACTGAAACTCCCCTGATATCGTAGATTGAGGAAGGTGTCCTTCCTCACACTTAAGTGCTAACAATGGGGGTAGTAGCGTTCCTCACACTTGCGTCCAAGCAAGTGTCCAGCTTTGGAGTTCTTCAAGTACCATGATAAGAATTTCACCTGCACACACTCACAACTACCACAAAAACGCTAAAAGCGTTGCATTAAAACACGGGCACCATTGCCACTTCTAAACAAAAGAAAAACAAAAATAAACCAGAAAACAAAAACAAAAACAAAACATGAATGTTAACCACTGGGTTGCCTCCCAGTAAGCTGCCCGTAGTTTTAGTCTTTGGCTAGACTCCTGCTTCGTTATCCTGGATCAAAAATAAAAGTAGACAATATCTTCGCCAGGAGAATGAAGTTAGTAATAATAAAAAGCAAACCACCTGGATCAAAACAAAACGTTACTTCGGCATATATAATTGGAAAATGAATACTCCACAAAACCTGGTGTTTGAGGAGGTACTGCCGGTAACGCAGTTTTAACAGGAGACCAGGTGTGATTGGCTTTTCTTCCTCAAATTGGAGGATGTAAACATCCTCCTCTTGCTGTTGAGGCTTATGGAGGCAGGATGGAAGTTGATGAGAGACCGGTGGTAGTGGTGTTCCTTCCTCAGATTCGAGGATGTAAATTTCCTCTTCCGGTTGGTGAGGCTTAACAGGGTAGCGCTCTTCCAGCTGTTTGACCGGCTCAGACACAATATCTTCGAATTTTAATTGCTCCTCCTGTGTTGGGGATGGAGATGGAGGAAGATTGTAACTCTCAGACATTTGTTCTAACTCGGCGTCAGAGAAAAATGTACTGAGAAGTTTCTTTATCTCCTCATCAGAACTTGTAGCTTCAATAATATCTGGCTCGAATTGGTCTTCACTCCTTGGAGTCACCACTGGAATCTCTTCTGGTGGCTCGGCCTGACTTGGGAGGAGTTCATCTGGCCCTTGTATAGATTGCTGCTCGTTCTGATTGAAGTAGTAATACCCCAACTGAGCTTCGTTGTATTGTGCGTTAGCCTGGTTGACTTCCCACCAATACGGTTCTCGATTTGATTGTTGAGGTGGTTGATAATCTTTGACCAATCTTTGATATGAGGATATCTCCTCTTGCATTTGTGTCCATTCCAAATTGATCAACAATCTTCTCACCTCATCGTGGCTGCTCTCCATTGTCAGTAATTATCCTATAAAAACAAAAATAAAAATACCAAGTTGAAAAGAAATAGAAACAGAAAATAAAAATAATAAACAAAATTAACTAGATAGAAAAACAAATAAGAAATAATATAGAAATCCAAGAAATTTTTTTTTAGTAAGATTAAATAAAGCGAAAATAAAATAAAAGTAAATAAAAATAGAAATCCCAATAAAATTTAAAAACTATCAATTAACCGTGCTGGAGGTCCCCGGCAACGGCGCCAAAAACTTGTTGGAGAAATATGTGACTACTTCTTCCACATAGGCAGTGTACCTAATCGTTTTGCGGGATAGTGGATTCGTGGGGTTGTCGTACTCTTGGGGACCTCGCTGTGGATAACTGACAGTGGATTAAATTTACTGAGACTTCTAGTAAATAGATTTTATCATTTTTTAGGAGAAGAAATAATCGAAAACTTAACTTAAACAAAATAATAATAAAAACAAATAAAATAAAAATAGAAATTATAAATCTTTTTGATTTTGAGAAAGCATCCCGGGTTGTTCTGCTCACCTATTTTATCAATTATATTAATATAAACTTTACCACTTAAGTAATAAACTCAGAAACTATAAATAATTCGTTGACGACTAAATCTAACGAACCCTAACCAGTTGCTAGAACTAGCAGCAGACTAATGCTCTAATCCGGACACAACCAATCGCATAAAGAACAGCTTCCATTTGAGACTAATTAACCTATAGGCCGGATCAGGCTTCTAGCTGTTAATCAGGTTTAATTCCTATGTCTTGTTTACTATCTCAGCTCTCGCGTGTTGATTAGAAAACTACAAATATTGCTTTAATAATTGATCAGAGAATTAAAGCAGATGAATAACTGGAATTAAACTATTACTTTAGATAAAATCATAGTGGAAAGCTTAACATAACATAATTATAAAATAGGTTCGCATCCCAAACCTGGGAGGGCTTAAGTTTATTAATTAAACATAACTATATATAAACAACGTTTAAACAAAATAAGAGAAAGGGTAGAGAAAACTCCAGCTAGCAAGTTGACTCTGAATCCTAGCTCCGCCTCTGTATCCACGTCGTACTAATAATAATACTAATAAATGGTAGAGATGTGGTGTGGTGAAAAAAACAAATAAAAATGGAGAAAACGGAGAGAATAGAAATTGATGTGGTTGTACGTGGTGAGCGAGTGTGGTGATCTGTTCGTGAACGAGTGTGGTGGGCTTTGGATTAAAGAAGGGATGAAAAATACTGAAGGAAACGTGGGTTATTTATAGGAAAGGTGGAGAAGAAACAGACAACGGAGCAGGCGGTGTGATTAAATGGCGGTGGAGTTGGTGAGCAAATCGCGGAGATTACAGTCAGAAAGCAGCGGCGTCACGCGTGAGTAAATTAGGCGCCGTCTGCAATTAATGAAGTGCGGCGCCGCGAAAGAAGAATGGAAAAAACGGAGAAGAAAACTGGATCTGGCGTGCGCATTTAACGCGTCCGCCTCCTTGTCCGCGCCTTATTAGGCGGACTCCTCTGTCTCCGTCCGCTTCCTTGTCCGCGAGATAACATGCGGACGTCTCTGTCTTGTCCGCTACTTATGAGGCGGACGCGCCTCTTGTCCGCCAAGCGGACGTGCCTCTGTTGCTATGCGACATTGTATATATATACTAATGTACTACAATCTTCAACCGGACCCCGATTCTTCGTTATAAGTCCGTTTTACTCGCCGTTTGTTGCGTTGGAAAGCTCATGAGATTATCTATCCATTTACATGGCTTTTTCCTACATTTAACACATAAAATATATCAATTCATATCAAAACATAAATCTAGGAAAATCATATGATAAGTGAGAAATACGACACAAATTGCTATGAAAATAGGAAGAATTAAAGCCCTAAAAGTAGATGTATTTCTCGCTTATCACCGCCATAACATTCGGCCTTACAAGCATGATGAGCTGAATGATATGGACTGCACGTTGCTTCAGTATCTTCTCGGGCCAGCTTCGGGAGCAGTTGAGACATGGTTCCCGTCCAGAGATTAATGTTTGCGTAGTTGGTTCGTGTCATCCTGAACCGAGAGGGGCAGCATCCCATCTTTCCTATGCTCATCCACCAGTACATCGTTCAGACACTAGGGGAGACTCAGATTCCTAGAGCTCTGCACTTCCATCCCGAGTCTACCCCTATTGACCATGCTCTCTTGCAACTGGTGGTTCAGAGAGTCACCTTCTGAGGAGTTCCTGTATGTTCCTCCCGATCAGAGGCCTAGGGCCAACGCTACTGCACAGGACTACCCCAGCTATCAGGGAGAAGGTACTAAGCTCTCACTGCCTCTGTCACCTCCGATTTTCACCGGACCACCCCATGCCTCCACTTCAGATGCAGACTCTAGAGTGGCTGCATAGCTCGACCACTTCCGTCAGGAGCTCCAGTAGTAGCGCCACTCTATGGAGTCCTTCCAGGCAGCTCAACGGGCCGCTTGGGGTGATTTTGAGACTTTTAGGCAGAGTTATGAGGGTATGAGCACTGAGTTGACTACTAGAGTAGACTCCGTTGAACAACATCAGTTGGAGGTTGGGCAGAGATAGCAGGCCTTTGAGGAGTGCACTACTCAGCACCAGGTTGAGCAGGAGAGGCGGGTTGAGGACCGTATGTTGCTGGTTGTACATCAGAAGAACAAGACCATGGCAGCCGACAGAAAGAAGGCCAGAAAGGAGATGAAGCAAATGGTGGAGTGTTCTATGGCTGCTTTTACTAAGAGCCTCCTTCGTCGGGACAAGAAGAAGTGGAAGGTGCGCCGGGAGGTGAAGAAGAAGGGGCTCCCTACCCCTAGCTCTTCTAGCCTCTCCGATTCTCCAGACACTTCTCCTAACCCTTCATCAGATTTTCCACCCTCACCCTCATCCACACCAGCAGCAGTTCACTAGTTCTTTCTCTCTTTCTTTGTTTTATTTTCCTTACATTTCTTTTTATTTCCTTTTATGTTAATTTTTTTATTTTCTTTTTTTATGTATGACTAATGGATACTTTTCTCTCTCCTTGTATTCTGGAAGCTTGGTACTTTTGTGAGTTTGTGGTTTCAGTTGCCTTTATTTTTAGTTGACTTATGTTATGCGCAATCCGATACCTTGGCTCACCACAAGTGTAGGGCATTTCTGCCCTGGTTCTTCCTTTATAATGGGAGTATTTACTTCTATTCTAGTTCATACCTTTTCTCTCATATTTCTTTTCATTTTCTTTTTAATTCTTTATGAACTTGTTTCTTTTTCTTTCTTTGTACACTGGGGACAGTGTTCCTGCCAAGTGTAGGGCAGGGATCCCCCTTTAAAAATTTATTTTATAAAAAAAATAAATAACCAGTATATTTAATATAATAAGATAAAGCTTATTAACTTCCTACTCAGCTTTTTGCCTGTCTTTGATAAAGTAAGATTAGGAAAGGATACATGCTTGTTCTCTCAAGAGGTAAGCTTTCTAATGACTTTTAGATTTCTATTTTAACTTCATGACTCTCTTTATTAACATGAGTATATGACCTTACTCCTATTTTTATCTCTGATTTACTTCTGGGTAATATTTTCTTTTCTTTTCGAAATGGTGAAAATTATTTTGGGTGAAAATCTTAAATAGGGATTGAGTATGAAAAAAAAAGAGAAGGAAAAAAAGTATAAAAAAGAAAGAAGAGAACAAGGAAAAGAAAAAAATCTTCCTACAAAAAAAAAGAGAAGCATTATATTCTATGAGGTTGCAAAACTTGCCTCAGAATTAAAGTAACGCTCGAGAGTTTTCCTTTTGTTTTTCAATTAAATTCCCCGTTCTAAATAAAAAAAATCATTGTCAGGTTCAGAAACCCTTGAAAAATACGGTTGAATGTTGGAAACCGGAAAAAGGAGAGACTGCAAAATCCCTTATGCAAAATAGCTCAAGAGTATTTGACCGGTTTTTGAAATTGAATGTTTTATTTTATACCCATTAGTATTTTTTGATGGAATAAGGAGTATTAAGTGATGCTTGTGAATCAAAGTCAGGTAGTTCGAATTGATTTATCTAAGTGTCATTATTAAGTTTATCCGTTTTGTGCATAAGCAGTTATTTTTTTCTAATTAAGTTTTGCTCGAGAACTAGCAAAAGGTAAGTGTAGGGCCTTGATAAGCCTTGGACTTATCATATTTTATATGCTAGATTTATAGGTATGTTAGTCAAATTAGGGGTAGAATAGTTAATATTTATATTATTTTATATATAAAGTCATTTTATATGTTCAGACTTATGCTTTAAATGTTTTTTCATGCAAGGAGCAAATTTTTAACCCAAAGATGAGTTTTTCTGGGTATAACGCCGGATCACCACTCACAACACAAATATGAAGTTATTGCCGGGCATAGTGTCGGGTACCCCATAGCCGGCACAAGTGAAGAAAAGAGTTGCCACTGTTCGCCAAGAGTTAGCAGTTATTTACCATTGACAATTCAACTGATGCCGGGTATGGTGCCGGACATCCCCTGTCTGGCACATGCAACTTTTCGCTCAGATTTGGTAGTTTTGACCGTTACAGTTACGCATGTGTTTTATAAGGTACCGGATAACATTGACCCGGCATTCCACCCCGCACATGGAGATTTTTGAAGTCTATAAATAGGTTGTGGGCCTACACATTTACACACACTTCAACACACCCCCCACACTCCATTCATTCACCAAATCCGCATCCATTCCAAGTGTTGGTGTCCAAGGAAGTTCTGCGTAACCATCCACGCGAAGAGAAGAAGATCCTTATCGGGTTAAGGCTATGACCAATTCCTTTACCCTCTTGTATTCTCTTCTTGTATTTTGTATGGGTGATTGAGAAGAATTCCTTGTTATCTTTGGTTAGGAATTATCTTCTTTGTAAAACATTTATGATCATCAATAAAGTTTGCAAGTTTCAAACTAAGATTTTGGGTCTTTGTGCAAAGTGGAATTCAGTTCGCTACTTGTTCACTTTTCCTTCAAAATTCTCAAAGAATTGGTTAAGGAATCTTAGTAGTCTTTTCCTTTATCTTTTACAAGTTAGAAGATGAAAATTAAGATTTGGAATTAATCATTTTATTCTCCTCTTTCTTGTTCGTATACTGGCATAACAATTGTTGGATTCGATAATGGATTGAGAGTGTTTGTTTCGACAAGAAACTTGAAGACAATATTGACATTTTGACATTGCCGGATGCAATGTCAGGTGTCTGGTGTCCTGAACATTTAAGAACCATTCAAAGTTCTTGAATGTTCCGTGCATATTATGTTCGGCATCACATCCGGTGTGTTCAAAAATTGGTTAATTTAATACTCATTAATTTGCTTGGTGATCATACTTGTTATTAGATTGATTATTATCCCGAATCAATAGTAATTCATTGTAAATATCACTTAGTTAGTGTAACACCCTGGATTTTGCCTTAAAACATAGATTATTAAATTACAAAACCAACAGTGAAAGCGGCTTCGAAAACGGACCCCAAACGAGGTCTAAAGTGCAAAACAAGCTGGTCCGAACTTGTGTCCGGACATGGGAAGTTCGGACACAAGTCGAGAGTTGAAAAGTCTGAAAACAAAGGCGTCCGAACTTGTGTCCGGACTTCAAGTTCGACACAAGTCGAGTTTCAAAGACCGAAATTCTTACGCGGCGTGTCCGAACATTGGTCCGAGCTTACAAGTTCGGACATAGTCGAGACTTGTAAGTCGGCCTCGTCCTCGCATGCTGTCCGAACATGAAGTTCGGACAGAAGTTCGGACACACAAAAGAGAAAACTCAAAACTCTCGGGGCCTGTCCGAACATGGATGTCCGGACGGACGTTCGGACAGGTCCTGATGCATCTTTACAAGCGAAAACAGACCATCAACACCAAAATAAACATAAAACTTAGCAACCAAAGAAGAATCATTTCCATGACTTAGTACCTCAAATAACAAAGAAAACCACGAAAGATCTCTTATACAGAAGTAATTCTCCAACAAAACACTTCAACTAAATAGCAGCGGAACAACAAAATCCAAAAGGCGTTACCGCCACACTCTAGCAAAGAGTGCTCAGGCTTTAAACTACAATCAAATGCCAAAACGTTCCCAAAACTTGTAAAGCATAGCAATTCCAAAACATAACTCAACTCGAAATTATGCGTAGAAATTATCCAGTCATCCTAAGCTATGTGAAGCGTGTCCCAATCCCAATTCAGCCATGAGTACCTGCGACCATAAAACAACAATAGAAAAGCGAAGGGGTCGCGCAAATCAGCAAAACTGAGTAAACATTGCCTCAACTTGTAAAATACATTTTGAAACTCATTTTACATTTGCAAAACCTTAACTCACACCACAACGACAACCAATTTCACCAAACCAAACCACCATTAGTAAAACATTTCGGGGGAGAACTTTCCAAGAATCAAATCAATGGCTTACACGGACGACCCCCAAATCGGGTCGCAATAATAAGAATCCCACCTCACTCTACGTCCTTAAGTGTGCACACCCCCCAGAAGGTAACTTATGACCCAAAGGAGTAGATCATTAGAGCTTAACTGCAAGTAATGTCTGCAGGCAAAATAATAAGAATATCCACGGGGTACATAGTACCAATTACACGGAGCGCCAATAAGGCACCAACAATATACACGGAGTACCAAGAGGTACCAACAATCCAATAACCAATTCAAAGAAAGTCTCCCAAAACGTTTATCAAACCCTTTCGCAAAACCTCTTACCAGAATACACAGGGAAAATAATTCCCAAACCTTCACAATCTCAAAACCATAGTAAATCCAACCATCATAATCGCGAAACACAGAGGTAAAGAATGTTGAGCACAACATTTACCTGGATACGCTCACCCACAGAATCACTCAGCAAGATCAGCAGTAGCGTTCGTCAGGGAATTCGGTGTCTAGAATTGTAAGCAGAAACACAATCAGGAACTACTCAAATACCAAAGAATTAACTATCTAACCTTACCAGTGGATTCCCCTTACCCTTCTACCAGAACCGGCACCAGAGAAGCGGCCTAACAGCGACGGGGAAAACAAGAACGTGAATTTAAGAGGTTGGGCTTGAAGAAAGAGAGGAGCGTAGAGACGGCGTAATGAAGATGAAGAAGATCGTGGAAGTTAAATAGGGAATAAATAACATAATAAAGTAGAAATAAATTAATATATACATTTGATTTAAAAGGAGAGAGAATTGAGAAGTAGTTTGTAAAATAATTACCACAATAATATTAGTCTGAAAACTGAGTAATCAAATAACGTTAAAAATCATGGAAGGATCTAGATTCAAGATTAGAGAGATAAATAAATATTATTTGGTTAAAGTAAAAATAGAAGAAGGACTAACTAATCGTTAGTAAAGAATGAGAAGATTATCTAAATAAATAGATAAAAGAATAAATACATAGTAGCTGAATAAATAAGTTAGAAGAGGAAAATATTTTAGAAAGAAGTAAAATCAAATTTGTATTCTTAAACATAATAAAGTTGTTTGAGACGAACGTAAATATATATATATATATGTATTGCTTCTCTGGGCCCTTAATAATTCTGTTAATAACATTCCCGACCATATGCTAATTTAATTATGCCAAAATTCACGGGTATTTCATCTCATCCCCCTTAAAAGAAAGCTTCGCCCTCGAAGCTAAGCCTAGACAATGCCCCAACCAAAACTGATTCTGAAAGCTGAATCCAACTGAACTTGACATTAGTCTTAAACGGTTACCTGCTCGAAAAGCTGAGGGTACTTCTTCTTCATTTCCTCTTCGACCTCCCACGTCGCCTCCTCAGTCCCATGATTCGACCACAACACCTTGACCATTCGGGTGGACTTCGATCGGGTCTCTCTGGTCTTGGTGTCCAATACCTTAATGGGGTATTCCTCGTACGATAGGTTCTGCTCCAACTCCAGCACCTCAGGCTGTAGAACGTGGGATGGTCGGGAACATAACGCTTCAGCTGAGAGACATGGAAAACATTATGGACTCTCTCCAGCTCACCAGGTAGGGCCAATCTGTAGGCCACCTCTCCAATTCTCTCAGGACCTCGTAAGGACCCACGAATTTGGGGCTCAATTTCCCCTTCTTCCCAAATCTGGTTACCCCTCTCACAGGAGACACCTTCAGGAAGACTCTATCACCAACTTCGAATTCAACCGGTCTCCTCTTTAAGTCAGCATAGGACTTCTGCCTGTCCTGGGCCGCTTTCATTCGGCTCTGGATGATCGGACCTGCTCCATCGTCTCCTCTATCAGCTGGGGTCCCAATATCACTGTCTCGCTGATGTCGCTCCAACATAAAGGGGTTCTGCATTTCCTCCCATACAAGGCTTCATAGGGAGCCATCTTAATGCTAGAGTGGTAACTGTTATTATATGAAACTCCACCAGATGAAGTCTGTCTGCCCAGGTCCCCTGAAAGTCCATGACACATGCCCAAAGCATGTCCTCTAAGGTCTAGATAGTCCTCTCCGTCTGACCGCTGTCGCCGGGTGAAAAGCAGTGCTCAACTTCAATTTAGTACCCATAGCCTTCTGAAACTGCTGCCAGAAATGTGCCAAAAATCTCGAGTCTCGATCAGATACTATCGTCTGAGGCACGCCATGGTATCTGACCACATACTTAAGGTATGCATCCACTAACTGACTCATAGACCAAGTGCTCTTCATAGGTATAAATCGAGCAGACTTGGTGAGTCGATCCACGATCACCCATATCTGGTTGACTCCACCCTTCGCCGGCGGTAGTCCAACTACGAAATCCATAGAAATAGAGTCCCACTTCCATTTGGGTACCTCCAAAGGCTGCAACAATCCTCCCATCCTCTTATGCTCGAACTTCACCTTCTGACAGGTGAGGCATCTAGACACGAACTCTGCTACCTCTCCTTCATCTTAGGCCACCAGAACAGCTTCTTCAGATCTTGTACAATTTATCTCCGCCTGGGTGGACTGAATAGGGAGTATTATGAGCCTCCTTCATCAGTCTCTCTTTCACATCTTCACAACTCTGAGGGACGCACCAACGGCCTCTGAATCTAAGACTGCCATCATCGTGGATTTCGAACCCTTCTGCCTTCCCCTCCTTCAACTTCTCCCTGATTCGCTCCAACTTAACATCACCAGGCTGCCCTTTGAGTATTTCCCATAAATGTCGGAAGAAGCACTCATGTGGTACAGCTTCACCTCGTGCTCTACTCCCCCAGATTCCATCACCTCCAAATTCAACTTCTGAAACTCACGAGCTAGCTCATCAGGAAGGACCCACATGGAATTCACTGAATGACTTCTCTTCCTGCTTAATGCATCTGCTACCAAGTTGGACTTCCCTTCATGATACAGAATCTCTAAGTCATAGTCCTTAATCAGCTCTAACCATCGTCTCTGCCTCATATTCAATTCTTTCTGGATGAAAATATACTTGAGGCTTTTGTGGTCGGTGAAGATCTTGCACGAGACACCATAGAGGTAGTGTCTCTAGATCTTGAGTGCAAAAACCACTGCTGCTAACTCCAGGTCATGCGTCGGATATCTGGTTTCATATTCCTTCAACTGCCTCGATGCATAGGCTATGACCTTCCCATGCTGCATCAGGACGCACCATAAGCCATGGAAGCGTCGCTGAAAACTTCAAATCCATCTGTCCCTGAAGGCAAGATCAGAACTGGAGCTGTGGTCAACCTCTCCTTCAATGTCTAGAACGCCTTCTCACAGTCGTCGTCCCACTGGAATTTAATCACTTTCTTCATAAGGTTGGTGAGAGGTCTCGCTATCTTCGAAAAGTCCTTCATGAAACGTCTGTAATACCCTGCCAAGCCCAGAAAGCTTCGCACCTCAGTCAGGTTACTGTGCCTTGGCCATTCTTTTACGGCCTGAATCTTCGACGGATCTACTGAGATGCCTTCTCTGGTGATGACGTGGCCCAGAAATGCCACTCGGTCTAACCAGAAGTCACACTTGGACAGCTTCGCGTACAGCTGCTGCTCCCTCAATGTCTGTAATACTAGTCTCAAATGCTCCTCATGCTCCCGTTCGTCCTTGGAATATATAAGGATGTCATCTATGAAAACCACCACGAACCGATCCAAATAGGGGTGGAAGATACGGTTCATGAGGTCCATAAAGACAGCTGGGGCGTTGGTAAGTCCAAAGGGCATCACCAAGAATTCAAAGTGCCCATACCTAGTCCGGAAGGCTGTCTTCGGGATGTCTCTCTCTGCTACTCTGAGCTGATGGTACCCTGACCTCAAATCGATCTTCGAGAAGGTCCCTGCCCCTTGCAGCTGGTCAAAAAGATCGTCTATTCTCGGCAAGGGATATCTGTTCTTTACCGTGATCTGGTTCAGCTCCCTGTAGTCTATGCATAACCTCATACTCCCGTCTTTCTTCTTCACAAACAAGACCGGGGCTCCCCAAGGCGATACACTAGGGCGAATGTATCCCTTATCCAAAAGATCCTCCAACTGGGTCTTCAATTCCTTCAATTCTGAGGGTGCCATCCGGTAAGGAGCCTTCGAAATCGGCGCTGAGCCTGGCACAAGGTCGATGCTGAATTCCACTTCTCGGTCTGGCGGCATACCCGGAATCTCGTCTGGGAACACGTCTGGGAATTCGCTTACTACTCGGATCTCCTTCTTTTCGTCCGGCTCCTGGCTCAGGTCTTGGACATAGCAAAGGTATGCTTGCTGTCCTTTCTTTACTTGGGAGAGAATTGTCATTGCTGATACGAGCTTCACTCCGGGCTTCTCCTCCACATTTCTGTACGAGACTCTCCGTCCCGACGGTCCTCTGAGAATAATTTTCTGCTCGCTGCAGTCAATCCTTCCCTTGTATTTGCTCAGCCAATCCATCCCCAGGATTATATCAAAGTCGGTCAAGGCGAATTGGATCAAATCTATTACAAATTGCTCCCCTTTGATGTCTATACCTACGTCTTTCATTACCTTCTTACAAGTAATCACCCGTCCCGATGGTATAGATACAACTATAGGAGAAGTTTCACAAATCTCTATCCCCAATTTCCCAACTAGGCTATCAGATATAAAGGAATAAGTAGCCCCCGTATCAAAAAGAATGCGTGTAGGAGTACCAAGAACCGTAAAGGTACCTGCCAACGTCTGCCTCGGCCTCGGCTTCCGCCCGGCTCATCACATTTATCTTCCCTGGTGCCCGCTGCTAGTTGCCACGGTACTCCCCCTGGCCTCTATTGCCACCATTGCCACCCTCTCTATTACTACGCTGAGGGGCATCCCCACGCTGACTCTAATTCGGGCCTCTGCCCTGCTGGTCGGACTGCCTGAATGAGCGGTCGCCACTGTAGCCTCTCTGCTGACTGCCTCCCTGGGAACTCTGAAAGCACTCGAACAATCGGTGTCCCCGCCTTCCACAACGAAAGCAGGTGACCAAGTTCCCCTCACAATCTTTCCCTGGGTGATCCTTGTTGCACCTCTTGCAGTAAAAGTGCCTCTCCTGTCTGGTCTCTCCTCTCTGAGACTGGTGCTGGGGCTGGTCACCTCGTCTCTGATCACCCCTTTGATCTCCCCCATGTCTCGGCCTCCCGTCTCTGGTCCGAGTAAGGCTTCCACCTCTTCTCCTGCTGATGTCTGTGGGACTGATCCTCTCGTCCTCGGGCTCATCTCCTCCCTCCATCTTCCTCTTATTACCAGCCAGGACCTCCTTCCTCTTCTGTTGCACCCTATACAGGTTAGCAGCTTCCCGTACGCATCTTGGAGCGTCGGGATTGTCAGCACGCTGAGGGCCTCCTGCAGACTCCAGTTTAGCCCGCCTACAAACCTCTGCACCTTCGACGCCTCGTCGGGAACCATCGTAGGCGCGAACCTGGCCAGCTCCAGGAACTTCGAATGGTACTCCTTGACACTCAAAGATAGCTGCTTGAGTTCTGAGAACTCCAAGTACTTCTGCATCCTGACATGCTCGGGGTAGAAGCGCCTCCTCATGGCCTCCTTCAGGCCATCCCAACCGAAATCAGGCCCAGCCAATAACACATCTCTGTTGGCGGACCACCAGATGTCCGCCTCACTCTTGAAATAGTAAACTGCTGCGTTTACCCTTCGGTCAGCTGGGCAATTGACTGCCTCAAAAATCTTGTCAAATTCTCTTATCCAGTCCTCAAGTAGCACCGGGTCCTCCTCTCCCTTGAAGGATGTGGGCTTCAGATGGGCAATTCTCTTAGTGTAGTCCTCCGGCACATTATCCCTCTGCGCCTGCCTCTGGACTATCTGTCCCAGGTTGAGAGCCAACTCCTGCAACTGCCTCATGGGGTCGTTGGCGGCCATCTGAGCTCGCGACTCCTACTTCTGGTGTGGTATGGAAAACTCAGTCTGTCAGCCAGTCCTGCACTCCCTAGAGCTCTATGCGAACTCCTGATTACATGTACTAAGCAAGGTAAGCAACATCCACCCATATCCCCATATATTAAGTCTCTACCCCATATTAGGAGTAACACATCTAATAGCTCCAATACCAGTACGCAACACTCATCTTATGCTAACATTATCACAATCATTGTAATACACAAACGGAGAATGAACTTCAATATCCATACAGTATAACACCATACATAGTATCGCAGGCACTACGATTCCCCAAACGGCTTACCCCACATTTTAGTTCCTTTTAATCCAAATTTTATCTTATTTACCAAACACGGCTCTGATACCACCTTGTAACACCCTGGATTTTGCCTTAAAACATAGATTATTAAATTACAAAACCAACGGTGAAAACGGCTTCGAAAACGGACCCCAAACGAGGTCTAAAGTGCAAAACAAGCTTGGTCCGAGCTTGTGTCCGGACATGGGAAGTTCGGACACAAGTCGAGAGTTGAAAAGTCTGAAAACCAAAGGCGTCCGAACTTGTGTCCGGACTTCAAAGTTCGGACACAAGTCGAGTTTCAAAGTCCGAAATTCTTACGCGGCGTGTCCGAACATTGGTCCGAGCTTACAAGTTCGGACATAGGTCGAGACTTGTAAGTCGGCCTCGTCCTCGCATGCTGTCCGAACTTCAATGTTCGGACAGAAGTTCGGACACACCAAAACAGAGAAAACCTTAAACTCTCGGGGCCTGTCCGAACATGGATGTCCGGACGGACGTTCGGACAGGTCCTGATGCATCTTCACAAGCGAAAACAGAACCATCAACACCAAAATAAACATAAAACTTAGCAACCAAAGAAGAATCATTACCATGACTTAGTACCTCAAATAACCATAAGAAAACCATCGAAAGATCTCTTATACAGAAAGTAATTCTCCAACAAAACACTTCAACTAAATAATAGCGGAACAGCAAAATCCAAAAGGCGTTACCGCCACACTCTAGCAAAGAGTGCTCAGGCTTTAAACTACAATTCAAATGCCAAAACGTTCCCAAAACTTGTAAAGCATAAGCAATTCCAAAACATAACTCAACTCGAAATTAGCGTAGAATTATCCAGTCATCCTAAGCTATGTGATAGCGTGTCCCAATCCCCAATTCAGCCATGAGTACCCGCGACCATAAAATAACAATAGAAAATGCGAAGGGGTCACGCAAATCAGCAAAACTGAGTAAACATTGCCTCAACTTGTAAAATACATTTTGAAACTCATTTTACATTTGCAAAACCTTAACTCACACCACAACGACAACCAATTTCACCAACACCAAACCACCATTAGTAAAACATTTCGGGGGAGAACTTTCCAAGAATCAAATCAATGGCTTACACGGACGACCCCCAAATCGGGTCGCAATAATAAGAATCCCACCTCACTCTACGTCCTTAAGTGTGCACACCCCCCAGAAGGTAACTTATGACCCAAAGGAGTAGATCATTAGAGCTTAACTGCAAGTAATGTCTGCAGGCAAAATAATAAGAATATCCACGGGGTACATAGTACCAATAATTACACGGAGCGCCAATAAGGCACCAACAATACACGGAGCACCAAGAGGTACCAACAATCCAATAACCAATTCAAAGAAAGTCTCCCAAAACGTTTATCAAACCCTTTCGCAAAACATCTTACCAGAATACACAGGGAAAATAATTCCCAAACCTTCACAATCTCAAAACCATAGTAAATCCAACCATCATAATCGCGAACACAGAGGTAAAGAATGTTGAGCACAACATTTACCTGGATACGCTCACCGCCACGAATCACTCAGCAAGATCAGCAGTAGCGTTCGTCAGGGAATTTGTCTAGAATTGTAAGCAGAAACACAATCAGGAACTACTCAAATACCAAAGAATTAACTATCTAACCTTACCAGTGGATTCCCCTTACCCTTCTACCAGAACCGGCACCAGAGAAGCGGCCTAACAGCGACGGGGAAAACAAGAACGTGAATTAAGAGGGTTGGAGCTTGAAGAAAGAGAGGAGCGTAGAGACGGCGTAATGAAGATGAAGAAGATCGTGGAAGTTAAATAGGGAATAAATAACATAATAAAGTAGAAATAATTAATATATACATTTGATTTAAAAGGAGAGAGAATTGAGAAGTAGTTTGTAAAATAATTACCACAATAATATTAGTCTGAAAACTGAGAAATCAAATAACGTTAAAAATCATGGAAGGATCTAGATTCAAGATTAGAGAGATAAATAAATATTATTTGGTTAAAGTAAAAATAGAAGAAGGACTAACTAATCGTTAGTAAAGAATGAGAAGGATTATCTAAATAAATAGATAAAAGAATAAATACATAGTAGCTGAATAAATAAGTTAAGAAGAGGAAAATATTTTAGAAAGAAGTAAAATCAAATTTGTACTCTTAAACATAATAAAGTTGTTTGGGGTGATTTTGAGACTTTTATGGAGTCCTTCCAGGCAGCTCAACGGGCCGCTTGGGGTGATTTTGAGACTTTTAGGCAGAGTTATGAGGGTATGAGCACTGAGTTGACTACTAGAGTAGACTCCATTGAACAACATCAGTTGGAGGTTGGGCAGAGATAGCAGGCCTTTGAGGAGTGCACTACTCAGCACCAGGTTGAGCAGGAGAGGCGGGTTGAGGACCGTATGTTGCTGGTTGTACATCAGAAGAACAAGACCATGGCAGCCGACAGAAAGAAGGCCAGAAAGGAGATGAAGCAAATGGTGGAGTGTTCTATGGCTGCTTTTACTAAGAGCCTCCTTCGTCGGGACAAGAAGAAGGAAGGTGCGCCGGGAGGTGAAGAAGAAGGGGCTCCCTACCCCTAGCTCTTCTAGCCTCTCCGATTCTCCAGACACTTCTCCTAACCCTTCATCAGATTTTCCACCCTCACCCTCATCCACACCAGCAGCAGTTCACTAGTTCTTTCTCTCTTTCTTTGTTTTATTTTCCTTACATTTCTTTTTATTTCCTTTTATGTTAATTTTTTTATTTTCTTTTTTTATGTATGACTAATGGATACTTTTCTCTCTCCTTGTATTCTGGAAGCTTGGTACTTTTGTGAGTTTGTGGTTTCAGTTGCCTTTATTTTTAGTTGACTTATGTTGTGCGCAATCCGATACCTTGGCTCACCACAAGTGTAGGGCATTTCTGCCCTGGTTCTTCCTTTATAATGCGAGTATTTACTTCTATTCTAGTTCATTCCTTTTCTCTCATATTTCTTTTCATTTTCTTTTTAATTCTTTATGAACTTGTTTCTTTTTCTTTCTTTGTACACTGGGGACAGTGTTCCTGCCAAGTGTAGGGCAGGGATCCCCCTTTAAAAATTTATTTTATAAAAAAAATAAATAACTAGTATATTTAATATAATAAGATAAAGCTTATTAACTTCCTACTCAGCTTTTTGCCTGTCTTTGATAAAGTAAGATTAGGAAAGGATACATGCTTGATCTCTCAAGAGGTAAGCTTTCTAATGACTTTTAGATTTCTATTTTAACTTCATGACTCTCTTTATTAACATGAGTATATGACTTACTCTACTCCTATTTTTATCTCTGATTTACTTCTGGGTAATATTTTCTTTTCTTTTCGAAATGGTGAAAATTATTTTGGGTGAAAATCTTAAATAGGGATTGAGTATGAAAAAAAAAAGAGAAGGAAAAAAGTATAAAAAAAAAAGAAGAGAACAAGCAAAAGAAAAAAATCTTCCTACAAAAAAAAGAGAAGCATTATATTCTATGAGGTTGCAAAACTTGCCTCAGAATTAAAGTAACGCTCGAGAGTTTTTCCTTTTGTTTTTCTCTTAAATTCCCCGTTCTAAATAAAAAAAAATCATTGTCAGGTTCAGAAACCCTTGA
The DNA here is from genome assembly GCA_023374045.1 of Limonium bicolor. NCBI lineage: Eukaryota > Viridiplantae > Streptophyta > Magnoliopsida > Caryophyllales > Plumbaginaceae > Limonium > Limonium bicolor. The sequence goes on along the minus strand of CM041781.1, from coordinate 255,567,200 downwards.
AAAATACGGCTGAATGTTGGAAACCGGAAAAAGGAGAGACTGCAAAATCCCTTATGCAAAATAGCTCAAGAGTATTTGATTGGTTTTTGAAATTGAATGTTTTATTTTATACCCATTAGTATTTTTTGATGGAATAAGAAGGATTAAGTGATGCTTGTGAATCAGAGTCAGGTAGTTCGAATTGATTTATCTAGTTGTCATTATTAAGTTTATCTGTTTTGTGCATAAGCAGTTATTTTTTTCTAATTAAGTTTTGCTCGAGAACTAGCAAAAGGTAAGTGTAGGGCCTTGATAAGCCTTGGACTTATCATATTTTATATGCTAGATTTATAGGTATATTAGTCAAATTAGGGGTAGAATAGTTAATATTTATATTATTTTATATATAAAGTTATTTTATATGTTCAGACTTATGCTTTAAATGTTTTTTCATGCAAGGAGCAAATTTTTAACCCAAAGATGAGTTTTTCCGGGTATAACGCCGGATGCACCACTCACAACACAAATATGAAGTTATTGCTGGGCATAGTGTCGGGTACCCCATAGCCGGCACAAGTGAAGAAAAGAGTTGCCACTGTTCACCAAGAGTTAGTAGTTATTTACCATTGACAATTCAACTGATGCCGGGTATGGTGCCGGACATCCCCTGTCCGGCACATGCAACTTTTCGCTCAGATTTGGTAGTTTCGACCGTTACAGTTACGCATGTGTTTTATAAGGTACCGGATAACATTGACCCGGCATTCCACCCCGCACATGGAGATTTTTGAAGTCTATAAATAGGTTGTGGGCCTTGCAAACGATTTATTTGCAGTATTAAAAACTAAGAAATAATCCTAGAATTCAATAATTCAAAAGATCGTCAGGTTGCAAAAATCCCGGTCGAAATAGTATAGTAATTAAAGAAGCGACCGGGGTGTCAATCCACGGGACTCGATAAGTAAGTCTAGCCTAGGTAATGGTTAACTCAGAAGGGGGTTTTGGTTTTGGTTTTGGGTTGCCAAATAAATAACAAGAATAGTAAATTGCAGATAAATTAAAGTGATAGTCTTGGGAGTGTGAACGTACTCTAGGTTCAGGGAGTTGTTTCACTAGCCTAGGTTCTTCCTGCATATTCTACTGCTTAAGTGGGAGACTTGGGATCGGCTTTGTAATTCTCAATTATCTATTCTGTTCTTAAGTCTTAATCCAGATAGCTTTATCTAGACAGGACATGTAGTTCTAGTCTAGACCTAGCAAGTATATCTAGATGGTTTTATCGCACATAATTACTAGTCTGGTGTTTTTTAATCCGGACTAAAGCTTCCTTGTTGATAAGTAATCTATATATCTACCGATTGTAATTAATCACAGGTAACAGGTTAATAGGACCGTCAATGCTAATCACCTTATCTATCATAACATGATTCGAGGGCTTTATAATAAATTTCCAATGACGTTTTAAAGCACTTAAAAGCTTTAACCTGATCAATCCAAATTGTCTCAACAGCAGCAAAATAATGCAGATTTAACTAATTACACATCCCTTCCCCTAGAGTAAATCCTTCTAGCTAGACTAGCGATTTATAATAGTAAATGAGAGAGAGTTAGAAGAAATCATCTGTTACGAAGATCTTCTGCTCGCACGTCTTTGTCATTGCGCTGGTGCTGGCTTGAAGGTTGTCTTGGGTGATAATGGAGTGAACTGGGTGAATGGGGGGCAAAGTGGATTGTTTTTGGCGATTTTGTTGAGGTGTCCGGCTGGAGAGGGTCGGACAAGAGTCGGACGTGAAGATGTCCGGATCTGTCTGGGTCGGACGCGATCCGGCACGTGGGGTGGAATGGGTGTGTCCGGATCCGGACAAGGGGTCGGACACGGCTAAAATCTGGTGAATGGATGCGGGGATATGGTGTGGGTGTGAGCGGAGGTTTTGCGGAGGAATTTGGTGGTGAATGGACGAAGATGGAATGTGAGTGAAAGATGCGGTTTATGGAGGAAGTTTGATGAATGGAGATGGATGTAGTGAATGGGAGATTAATAGAGAGGAGAGGAGAGGTGTTGAAGTGAGGTACGATTTGGAATGAAGGCAGAAGGGGGTTTTATATAGGATTAGGGATTCAGACATGGGTTAGTGTTTGATTTTGACGTTTGTGGTGAGGTGGACACTCTTGTTGAGGATGGGAATGAATTAATCAATGTTCGTGCGCCGCTCCCCTGTCTTCTTATTGCGCCCGTCTGATAATTACCGAAAGGCTAATTATCAGTGCGTGCCTTTTTATTTTTCAATTTCTGTGTGACGTCCGGATCGTGTCCGGATCGTGCCGGATCCGGATTGTGACACAGAGTTTGGAGATCTGAAACCGCGAACTCTCGGATCTGGAATTTTAGTCATGTCTGGCTTGTGTCCGGCCCAATCAGATCCGGACAAGAGATGTCCGGCTTTGTGTCCGGCCCAAATGATCCGGACAAGACAATTTTTGTCCTCTTCTCCCTGATTTGGTTCCCGTTTGTTGTGTTGTTTGTAATCCTTATGATGTTATAATCTTATTTTCCTGGGTTTTTTCCTGCATTTAACATATAAACACATCAGTTTTTCTAAGCAAAGCATCAATCTTTAGGAAAAACACATAATAAGTGGGAAACATTGCCTGAATGTTACAAATTATAAGGTATTAACACCCTAAAAAGCCTATATGTTTCACACTTATCAACTTATCCTCCCCTCCACTTAAGCTTTTGCTTGTCCTCAAGAAATAGGAATAGAATATCTCTTAAAACCTTCAAATAATCTCAAATTTTGAAACAAGTGCAGGGTGAAATCAACCAAGTGATAAATGAAAGAATAATCTCGCTCCCTCTGAGGTAGGTTTTTCACAAACAGTGAAGCAGGAACAATTTTGTAAAAGCATAGAGAAACTAGATTGTAGAAAAACCAGTTAACTTAGCTTGGGACTTTCCACCTTTTCATTCCTCTAACCTTTGGATGACAAGGGGTGTGAAGTACTGCCTTATTCCGCAATACCTTTCAACACCACGTACTTGTGCAAAACAAAAAAACTGCAATGAATTTTCTTTCACATGCAAAATATTCTTCTTCTCTTCAGAATTATATACAAAACAAACGAAATATTGTGAATTGCAGAGTTTATTCTGTAACCCAGACTTTCCTTTCTATCCATGTAACGGTGTTGGGCCAACTATCCCAGATCACGAGACCTTAGGTAGATAGGTGATAAGGCACCCTTAAGACTTAATAACCGGAATAGACGGGCCTCCCTTTTGTTAGGAAAAAAAAAAATTTGATCAGTGGAGTTCACCTTGCCTTAACCTTTTCATTCCAAACATTCACTCATTTCCAAAAATCCCAAGCTAAAATAATCTGGTTTCCACAATTAGCCAATCTACCAGATTTTAGTGAAAAGAGAGTATTTTTAAATAAAACTATTTTATACAAACCTCATCAAACAAAAAGATTCCTACGGTTTTCACTTTTGGTTAACAACACTCGATGTGCACAGGTATAGAGAAGCAAAAAGCAAGTGTGGCATTAAAGAACAATTAGCATGTTTTCAGGGAAAGTTCTCTCCTTCCTCACACTTAAGATGAGCAATGTCCTCATTGGTCAAAGAAGAAGAAAAACAGAGAAAAGAGCTTTCAAAAACATTGCTATACTCATAATAGATGCATATGCATAATTAACCCTCAACGCAACAAATGTGGAACATCAATAAGTGAAATTATGAACAGAGACTCCCATGGTGTTATGGATTGAGGAAGATGTTCTTCCCACACTTGAAGTTTGGCGGGGGTCGAGAGATTCCTTATGAGTCATAGACAGATATGTTGTGTGCAGATAAGAGTTGCTATATTTTCACTGGCAAGTACAACCACAGAATAAAGTGCATTATCTCGAACTACAGAGAATATTTGAATCGAATGAATCATATTAGAGAAAGAATACTCCCATAGTTTAAGCTTAGCAGACATTCGCAAGTAGTGTGGTTCCATTCCTGTACTTAGAGACATTTGTTTCGCAGTAGAGTGACATGTAAAGTATCATTTTTAGAACGCTGCACTGCTAGAGAAACAAGAAATTTAGCAATTTAGAATTTAAAACACTGCTGAATATATCTAATACCACTTCTCCTGCAGTCCCATGTTTCCGTTAGTCTTAACAACCAAAAGTAAAAATAAGTCAAAGAAAAAGAAAAGGAAAATACAGAAAAACCAACAAAAGAAAAGAAAGCAGTAAAAATAGAATGGCTATCACTGAGGCGGTGGTGGTGGTGGTGGTGGTTGTCTCACTCCCAACTGGGCAATGAGCATCTGCATGAGCTGGTTGTTCTGGGCCTGCTGAGTGGATGCATCTGCCATGTACCTAGTAGCCTCTCTGTGTAAAGCATCACTGCGCTCTAAACGCTCAGCGATGGAGGTCTGCTCTGCCTGGAGGTGGCCCTGTGTCTGGCGGATCTCATCTATATGTCCCTCCATACGCACCTGGCGCTGCTGGACCTCCCCTACCTGCTGCTGTACAGAACCGAACTGCTGCTCCATACCCCCGAATCTCTGCTCCATCCTCTGCTGCTGCTGGAGAATGGAGTCCATCAGAGTCTGCATCTCAGGTGGGATGCTCATCACTGGGACCGTGGGGGCGCCATGGTAGCAGTGGCCGGTGTGGAGCTAGAGCTCGCAGATGTACCCGTAGATCCTAGGCCCGAGCTGCCCTTCACCTAGCTGCCATCGTCAAGGCGCATGAAGCCCCATCTCCTGAAGGTCGTAAGGGAGATGGGTGTCTCACCCTCCCTCACCGCCATGTCAGTGAAGATCTCCTCGGGGAGGGTAGAGACTAGAAGGTGCTGGATGAAGATAGGGAAGATAGGTGTGATCTTTTTCTTCTTCGTCCACAAATAAGTCACCACCTTATGCAGCTGTCTGAACATGACGTAGGGTAGTGAGATCTGCTGGGCTGCTGGATGTGGTGAGGCTATGAGGTAGTCCAGGAGGACACAATCCTCGTCAGAAGCATCATTCCCAGCCTGAGGCCGGATCTGATGACTGAGGATCTCTGCTAGTGTCCTCTACTGAAGGGAAGGAAGAATGGCATACGGGAGTACTGTCTTATGCTCCTCACCCCGTCGGCGAGTAGTACTCCCGACCTCGCTTAACCACCTAGTCTTACTCTCCCTAAGTGTATCCTCTGAAATATCTCTATGTGTGTCCGGGTTATCCGGGAGAAGTAAAAGCTCAGAAAAAGACTCAGGGGTTACCTCTACCTCAAAATGCTGTACGTAGGAAGTAATGTTGTGTGTCGTGGCTGACGCCACAGCATTGGCGTAAAACTCACGTACCAGCTCTGGTGAGAACACTCCACGCCCATGCGCAATATGCTGGCAGCCCCGAGACTCTCGAAGATAGCTGTAAGCCCGGCCTCAACTGCTGCCTCGTCGGTGATACGCCTCTCGATGACGAAGGCTCCACCCCTCTCGTACCAAGCCCTGGTGGTAGCTGATCTGAAACCATCCTCTTGTAGTGGTGACTCGGCCGGCTCTGACTCGTCGTCAGGGCGTGGGTTCCTCGAAGAGGACCCTCTGCATGCAGGACCACCCCTAGTGCGAGCCATCTATCAGATAAAACACACAGGCAGTAAGTAAACAGAAGTAACAGCCACACCAAAACCCGAAACCAATCGAGCAGCATGTTCTATTTGAACATATTCTTTCACACAGTTTATTCACGGAACAAGGCATTAAAACAGCAAAACATTGCACACTATAACATTAAACAGGACAACAATCACCCAGAAACAATTGCACAAAAATTCGGGAAATTTACACATGTCCGGACCTATGTCCGGGTCTTCCTAGCCGGATGCAGTCCGGACACGACCAGAAACCTAAAAAAATCGCGCCGCGAACTCCAGTTTCCAATTTCAACAAAAACTCAACCCAGATTCACATTATTTCCGCAGAAAACCTAATTGTTTCGCATCTCAACCACAATTCGACAGGAATACACTCTAGAACTACCGAAATTACTGCAAATTGAAGGAATGAAATGCAAAATCGAACAAAAACCTGGTTTTGGATGGGTTTTTTCGAAAACGGGAGAAGAGAGGGAAGGTGGGCGACTGGCGGTGCTTGGGTGGTCGGAGTTGCGCGGCGGTCTTGTGGTCGGCGGCGTCGATGGTGCTGGGCGGCGATGGTGGTGTTTTGTGGTGTGTTTGGTTGGGGCGAAAATGGAGAAGGAAGTGGGTTGTCGGGAGGTTGAAGGTGACCGAAACAGAAGAAAAGAAGGGAGATAGAGAAAAGAAAGAAAAATTAAAAATCGGCGCCCGATTTAGCCTTGTCCGGATTGAGTCCGGGTCCGGACGTAGCTAGGGTTTGTGTGACCGGATTTGTGTCCGGCTAAGCTCAGCCGGACACGTGAAAATGTCATCATTTTTTTTATATATATAAAATTTAATTAAAAACCACTAGTCTAAAACAACTAATTCATATAAATTAAACACTAACACAAGGAATCAAATAAAAACAAAACACACGAAATGCAGAAATTAAATAGCATAAGTGTTAAGGACTCCCTGATTCGTGGTGAACATTGCCATGATTCTTCCTCACACTTGAGTTCAGTTTAGCATTAGAATGAATTACCTGAAAGATTAAATCTGCAAAAACTAGAAGAACTCAAGTGGAACCAGGTAAAACCATCAGTTTAAAATAAGAGTCATGGCTCTTTCAATTTGCACAACAGTGATTAACACTCCTCTAAATAAAATCAAAAGAGGAAAATAATTAACTAAACCAAGGAAGAGATACCGGTGGGTTGCCTCCCACCAAGCTGCCCGGAGTTAAAGTCTCTGGCTAGACTTTACAGATAAGGTCAAGGAGGGCCGCCATAGCAGCTAGCAATAGTTTTCTTCAGTCTGAAATACCATTGCTGGCGTGGCTTCTTGGATGTTTTGGGAGGCGGTGCTGCAACACAGATAGCAGAGATAGAATTTATAGAATTGGAGCTGTCAATCAAGGATATACCTGGTGCAGGAGGCTGAGGAAAGGTATCGCCCAGGTACTTCTTCAATCGAGCACCATTTACTTTGAATACTTCTCCTGTCTTATTCTCTAGCTCATAAGCACCATAAGTAGTGATCCCCACAACTTTGAATGGACCTGCCCAATGTGATTTCAACTTACCAGGAAAGAGGCGCAGCCTGGAATTATAGAGCAACACTAGATCCCCTACTTTGAATTCTCTCTTATGGATCATCTGATCATGGATTCTCTTTGTGCGCTCCTTATAAATTCTGGAACTGTCATAGGCTTTCTCTCTGAGTTCCTCTAGTTCAGATAGTTGAAATTTTCTTTTCTCTCCAGCAGTGTGCATATCAAAATTCAGGGCTTTCAATGCCCAGTAAGCTTTGTGCTCTAATTCGACTGGAAGATGGCAAGCTTTTCCATACACAAGTTTAAAAGGAGACATACCTATTGGAGTCTTGAAAGCAGTCCGGTATGCCCACAAAGCATCATCTAGCTTAACTGACCAATCCTTCCTTGATGCATTTACAGTCTTCTGTAGGATCCATTTCAGCTCTCGATTAGTCACTTCTTCCAGACCATTAGTTTGGGGATGGTAAGGTAGTGCTACCTTGTGGGTCACCCCATATTTACTCATTAAGGAGTCGAAGGCTCGGTTGCAGAAGTGGGAGCCACCATCACTGATAATTGCCCTGGGCACCCCGAATCTGGTGAATATGTGTTTCTTCAGGAATTTCACCACTGTCTTGGAATCAGCATTGTGGCATGGAATAGCTTCTACCCACTTGGAGACATAATCCACAGCTACTAGGATGTATTGGTTTCCATGAGATGAGGGAAAAGGGCCTGTAAAATCTATGCCCCAAACATCAAAAAGTTCTACCTCAAGAATACCTTTTTGAGGCATCTCATGCTTTCTGGAGATGTTTCCCATCCTCTGACAAGGGTCACAATGGGAACAGAAATGGTGGACATCTTTATGTAGAGTAGGCCAGTAGAATCCACACTCCAATATCTTTGCAGCTGTTCTTGTATAACCATGATGGCCACCTGCTTCTTTAGCATGACAAAATTCGATTACACTCTGGATCTCCTTATCTGGAAGACATCGCCTCATCAAGCCATCAGCACAGATCCTAAACAGATATGGATCCTCCCAGATATAATGGCGGGTTTCTGACAAGAATTTCTTCCTCTGGTTATAGTTGTAGTCATGAGGAATTAAACCAGTAGCAAGATAATTAACTAAGTCAGCATGCCATGGTTCATCTACTTTTCCAATTTTGAACACCGTCTTATCAGGGAAGAATTCGTTGATCGGGATTCCATCATCAGGGATATCCAGCCTAGATAGGTGATCAGCAACTCCATTCAGCTTCCCCTTTTTATCCACAACTTCTAAATTAAATTCTTGGAGAAGTAAGATCCACCTCAGAAGTCTTGGTTTCGATTCATTCTTCTGAAAAAGATACTTGAGGGCTGAATGATCGGTGTGGACTATCACCTTGCTTCCAAGCAGATATGGTCGAAACTTGTCCAGAGCAAACACCACAGCTAGCAACTCCTTCTCTGTAGTAGTATAATTCTTCTGTGCATCAATTAAGGTCTTGCTAGCATAAGTGATTACCCTCAGCATCTTATCTTTCTTCTGACATAGTGCGGCACCAACAGCATAGTCACTCGCATCCGTCATGATCTCAAATGGTTCAGACCAATCCGGTGGAACCACAATTGGTGCTGAACAGAGCTTCTCTTTGATAGTCTGAAATGCTGTCAAGCACTCCTCGGTGAACTGAAATTTGATATCCTTCTGAAGCAAGTCTGACAGGGGTTTAGCAATTTTTGAGAAGTCCTGTATAAACCTCCTGTAAAACCCTGCATGACCAAGGAAAGATCTTACATCTTTAACTGAAGTCGGTGGGGGCAGTTTTTCTATTACTTCTATCTTGGCCTTGTCCACCTGGAGGCCTTCTCTTGACACCTTATGCCCAAGCACAATTCCTTCTTGTACCATGAAATGGCACTTCTCCCAATTCAGCACTAAGTTCGTGTCCTCACAGCGAGCCAAGATCTGGTCTAATTGCTCCAGACAAACATCGAAGCTTTGTCCATAGACAGAGAAGTCGTCCATGAACACTTCAATACTTTTCTCAATAAATTCATTAAAAATCGCCATCATACATCGCTGAAATGTGGCTGGAGCATTGCAGAGACCAAAGGGCATCCTCCTGTATGCAAAAGTACCATAAGGACAGGTGAAGGTAGTCTTCTCCTGATCTTCTGGTGCAATGGGAATCTGGAAGTAACCACTGTACCCATCAAGGAAACAGTAGAACTCCTTCCCAGCTAACTGCTCCAACATTTGATCAATAAACGGTAGTGGGAAATGGTCCTTCCTTGTGGCCTCATTCAAGCGCCGGTAATCGATGCACATCCTCCAACCTGTGGTTTGCCTCTGGGGTACCAATTCACCTTTCTCATTTGGCACTGCAACTATCCCCCCTTTCTTTGGAACAACCTGGACTGGAGATACCCACTGGCTGTCGGAAATAGGGTAGATAATACCTGCATCAAGAAGCTTTAGCACCTCGGCCTTGACCACCTCCTTTAGATTTGGATTCAACCTTCTCTGAGGCTGTCTCACTGCCTTGTAATTCTCCTCCATATGAATCCGGTGTGTGCAGAAACCCGGATTAATCCCCTTGATGTCAGCAACTGTCCAACCCATGGCACTTTTATGTTTCTTTAGCACCTCCAGAAGTCTAGATTCCTGCAAAATAGACAAAGATGCAGAGATAATAACAGGCAGGGTGTTACCCTCTGCCAAGAAAACATATTTGAGATGGGAGGGGAGAGATTTAAGTTCCAAGGTATGAGGCTTCTCTATTGAAGGTATGGGTCTTTGAATGGATCGATCCAACTTTTCCACAGGAGGAGAGGAGGAACGAAAGTATGATTTCCCGTGATTCAGCTGCTGGACGACCGAGGCCATCTCAAAACTGTCTTTGTCATCCTCAATGGATCGACTTATTACCTGTTCTAAAGTATCAGAAAACTTAAACAAAGAATTAAAAGAATCATACTCCTATAGTCATCATCAAGATCATAAGAATTATCAATTAAATCAGCAGAGAAAACAGCTTGAGAAGAAGTGTTTTTCCGCATCATCTTATTTATATCAAAGCTTAATTCTTCATCATGGAATTTCAAGGTAATCTTCCCCTTGTCAACATCAATAACAGTCTTTGCAGTTCTGAGGAAAGGTCTACCTAGAATCAGAGGTACCTCAACATCTTCATCCATGTCAAGGATCACAAAATCAGCGGGGAAGAAAAACTTACCCACACTAACAACTACATTTTCAACCATACCTCTGGGTGTGATCGATGATCTATCAGCCAACTGGAGTCTGAAATGAATGGGAACGAGCTCACCCGCATGAAGCTTTTTAAACATGGTGTATGGCATCAGGTTGATGCTCGCTCCTAGATCGCAGAGACCGTATCCGCAATCCATGTCTCCAATTGAACAGGGGATGATGGGCTGACCAGGATCACCACGCTTTGGAGGCAGCATCTGTCGGAGAGCTGCTGAACAAGTTTCGGTCAGCTGGATGGTGTCCTTCTCTTTATATTTCCTCTTATTCGAAATCAGATCCTTTACAAATTTAGCATAATTCGGCATCTGCTTAATTGCATCAATAAGAGGGATATTAATAGTCAGCTTTCTAAAAACATCTAAAAATCTTCCAAATTGCTCATCGAGCTCTCGCTCTTTGACGGTTTGGAAATGGAAGTTCCTTTGCAGATATTTTCCCTTTTTATTTTTAACAGCAGTAGAAAGAGAGGAAGAAGGAATAGGAGCCTGGGTCTCCTCAGAAACTACCTCAGGGGGGGGATGCCCTGATGGTGCACCGGCGGTATTAGAAAGAGGCTCGGTCTCTTCATCAGTACGGCTTCCTGCCACTTGGTCTTTTAAATTCCTTCCACTTCTCAGGGTAACTGCTGCTGCTGCTTCAGAATCCTCGCAGTCTTCGTCTGAGACCGACACTGCCTTCAACTCTTTTGGATTGGTTTCTGGTTGGGAAGGCAATGATCCAGAAGGTCTCTGCTGCATGAGGAATTGAGTCAACTGACTCATTGTTCCTTGCATCTCCACCATGGCGTTCTCTAGTTTCTGGTTGATTACCGTTTGCTGTTCTTGAGAAGCCATCAGCTTATCCACCATCTCCTTTAGATTTGCATTGTTTGAGCTCAAAGATGGTTGCTGAGCTTGAGGTTGCTGTGGCCGGAATTGATTATATTGAGGCCTTGAAAAACCGGGTGGTCCCCCCTGATTCGTCCTCTGAGGCTGCATTTGATGTGAATTAAGTGCATTGTTAGGATTTCCATACCTCAGATTTTGGTGCTGATTCTGCACCCAGGGTTGCCTGTTGTTGAACTGGCCTATTACATTGGCCTCCTCGGTTTGCCTCATCTCGGCTACTAGTGGGCAGTCCTCATAGTCGTGTGCATCCCCACACTGAGAGCAGCAAGCTTCGTTTGTAGAGATTTTCTTAGCGGATTGCCTGGTGGTCGGCCCCATGGTGAGCTGTTCGAGCATTTCGCCATGCTTCCCATCGTGGTCCTCATCTGTGCTTGCTCGGAGGCTAGTTGTTCCATCATCGGGTCTGGAGCTCTGGAAGAACTCTGACCTATTGAAAATACTCGTCCTCCACTGCTGCTCCATTGGCGAAGCTCCTCACAGTAGGACTCCATAGCTGCCATGAACTCCTCCCCACTTTTTGCTAGCAGGTTTCCTCCTATGGCGGATCTTATCTCGCCTCTGTTTCGTCTTTTAACCCCTGGAAGAATCCCTGAGCTAGTGAAGTGATGTCCTGACCATGAGGGCACTCGGAGTAGCTTTGAATCGGTCCCACGCCTCACAGACTGTCTCACTACCCTTCTGTCTGAATGCCATCAGGTCGGCAATCATTTGTCGTGTCCGGGAGATGGGAATGTACTTCTCGTAGAATTTGTCCATCATCTGCTCCCAGGTGGTAATGATGCCTGGCGGTAGTCTGTGGAACCATTTCGAGGCTTCTCCTGACAAGCTGTGCTGGAACAGGCTCAATCTGGCGTACTCCTCCAATCCTTGAGATAACCAAGAGAGTCCAAGTGCACAGAAAGCGATGTACATGGTCCAATGCATCCGATGGGTCTGCACCTGAAAAAGTACCTGCAGGGTGATTTCTAACGCATTGGATTGGTGAGAAGGTTTTACCTTTTGCCAATCGGCTATAAGTTCTGCAGTTAGATTGGGTAGAACCACTGGCCCTCGTCTTGGTGTGGCTGGTGGTCTGTTTATCCTTCCCATGTGTATTGGGCCACTGCACCTGCTCCAATTTGGTCATGATTTCCTGCCATATTGAAGTCAAGCTGCCTTCTTGTTCTCAAGCTTGGAGGTAGACTCTTTCGATTTCAGGATCGAAGTCTGTATCGGGGGACCAGTTGAGCGTGTTCTTCGCATCCACTAGGTGCTTATAATCAGCCCGAGAAAGGAACAAAATGAGTGAGTTTTAAAGTAATAAAACAATTGTATAAAATGGCACACAAATAAATTAAAATCAAAATATATTACAAAACAAACAATTATAAACAGTGTGTTGATAAAGTAAAATTAACCAAGGCTAGGGACTAGACAAAAGTCAAGTCCCCGGCAACGGCGCCATTTTGCAAACGATTTATTTGGTGTATTAAAACTAAGAAATAATCCTAGAATTCAATATTCAAAGATCGTCAGGTTGCAAAAATCCCGGTCGAAATAGTATAGTAATTAAAGAAGCGACCGGGGTGTCAATCCACGGGACTCGAAGTAAGTCTAGCCTTAGGTATGGTTAACTCAAAGGGGGTTTTGTTTTGGTTTTGGGTTGCAAATAAATAACAAGAAAGTAAATAGCAGATAAAGTAAAGTGATAGTTTGGGAGTGTGAACGGTACTCTAGGTTCAGGGAGTTGTTTCACTAGCTAGGTTCTGCATATTCTACTGCTTAAGTGGAGACTTGGATCGGCTTGTAATTCTCAATTATCTATTCTGTATTAAGTCTTAATTCCAGATAGCTCATCTAGACAGGGCATGTAGTTCTAGTCTAGACCTAGCAAGTATATCTAGATGGTTTTAATGCACAGAATTACTAGTCTGGTTTCAATCCGGACTAAAGCTCCTAGTGACTAAAGTAATCTATCCGATTGCAATTATCACAGGTAACAGGTTAATAGGACCGTCAATGCTAATCACCTTATCTGATCATAACATGATTCGAGGGCTTATAATAACTTGACGTTTATTAAAAGCACTTAAAAGCATTAACCTGAACAATCCAAATTGTCTCAACAAGCAGCAAAATAATGCAGAGTTTAACTAATTACAACATCCCTTCCCCTAGAGTAAATCCTTTAGCTAGACATAGCGATTATAATATAAATGAGAGAGAGTTAGAAGAAATCATCTGTTACGAAGATCTTGCTCGCTCCGTCCTTTGTCCTTGCGCTGTGCTGGCTTGAAGGTTGATTGGTGATAATGGAGTGAACTGGGTGAAATGGGGCGAAAGTGGAATTTTGGCGATTTTGTGAGGTGTCCGGCTGAGAGGGTCGGACAAGAGTCGGACGTGAGATGTCCGGATCTGTCTGGGTCGGACGCGATCCGGACGTGGGTGGAATGGTGTGTCCGGATCCGGACAAGGGTCGGACACGGCTAAATGGTGAATGGATGGGATATGTGGGTGTGAGCGGAGGTTTACGGAGGAATTTGTGAAAGACGAAGATGGAATGTGAGTGAGATGCAGGTTTATGGAGGAGTTGATGAATGGAGATGGAGCGTATGATGGGAGGATTAGAGAGGAGAGGAGATGTGTGAAGTCAGGTACAATTGGAATGAAGGCAGAAGGGGGTTTATATAGGATTAGGGATTAGACATGGGTTAGTGGTGATTTTGACGTTTGTGTGAGGCATCTGATTGAGGATGGAATGTTAATCAATGTTCAGTGCGCCGCTCCCTGTGTCTTATTGCGCCGTCTGATAATTAGCCGAAAGGCTAATTATCAGTGCGTGCTTTTTATTTTTCAATTCTGTGTGACGTCCGGATCGTGTCCGGATCGTGTCCGGATCCGGACGTGACACAGAGTTTTAGATCTGAAACGCGAACTCTCGGATCTGGAATTTTAGTCATGTCCGGCTTGCGTCCGGCCCAATCAGATCCGGACAAGAGATGTCCGGCTTTGTGTCCGGCCAAACTGATCCGGACAAGACCAATTTTTTGTCTCTTCTCCTGATTTATTCCCCGTTTGTTGTGTTGTAATCCTTATGATGTGTAATCTTTATTTCCTGGGTTTTTCCTGCATTTAACATATATAACACATCAGTTCTTATCAAAGCATCAATCTTTAGGAAAAACACATAATAAGTGGGAAACATTGCCTGAATTGTTACAAATTATAAGGTATTTAAACCCTAAAAAGCCTATATGTTTCACACTTATCAGGCCTACACATTTACACACACTTCAACACACCCCATACACTCCCTTCATTCACCAAATCCGCAGCCATTCCAAGTGTTGGTGTCCAAGGAAGTTCTGCGTAACCATCCACGCGAAGAGAAGAAGATCCTTATCGGGTTAAGGCTATGACCAATTCCTTTACCCTCTTGTATTTTGTATGGGTGATTGAGAAGAATTCCTTGTTATCTTTGGTTAGGAATTATCTTCTTTGTAATACATTTATGATCATCAATAAAGTTTGCAAGTTTCAAACTAATATTTTGGGTCTTTGTGCAAAGTGGAATTCAGTTCGCTACTTGTTCACTTTTCCTTCAAAATTCTCAAAGAATTGGTTAAGGAATCTTAGTGGTCTTTTCCTTTGTCTTTTACAAGTTAGAAGATGAAAATTAAGATTTGGAATTATTCATTTTATTCTCCTCTTTCTTGTTCGTATACTGGCATAACATTTGTTGGATTTGATAATGGATTGAAAGTGTTTGTTTCGACAAGAAACTTGAAGACAATATTGACATTTTGACATTGCCGGATGCAATGTCGGGTGTCTGGTGTCCTGAACATTTAAGAACCATTCAAAGTTCTTGAATGTGCCGTGCATATTATGTTCGGCATCACATCCGGTGTGTTCAAAAATTGGTTAATTTAATACTCATTAATTTGCTTGGTGATTATACTTGTTATTAGATTGATTATTATCCCGAATCAATAGTAATTCATTGTAAATATCACTTAGTTAGTGTAACACCCTGGATTTTGCCTTAAAACATAGATTATTAAATTACAAAACCAACGGTGAAAGCAGCTTCGAAAACGGACCCCAAACGAGGTCTGAAAGTGCAAAACAAGCCTAGTCCGAACTTGTGTCCGGACATGGGAAGCTCGGACACAAGTCGAGAGTTGAAAAGCCTGAAAATCAAAGGCGTCCGAACTTGTGTCCGGGCTTCTAAGTTCGGACACAAGTCGAGTTTTAAAGACCGAAAATTCTTACGCGGCGTGTCCGAACATTGGTCCAAGCTTACAAGTTCGGACATAAGTCGAGACTTGTAAGTCGGCCTCGTCCTCGCATGCTGTCCGAACATTGAAGTTCGGATAAAAGTTCGGACTCAACAAAACAGAGAAAACTCAATAAACTCTCGGGGCCTGTCCGAACATGGATGTCCGGACGGACGTTCGGACAGGTCCTGATGTACATCTTTACAAGAGAAAACAGAACCCATTCAACACCAAAATAAACATAATAACTTAGCAACCAAAGAAGAATCATTTCCATGACCTAGTACCTCAAATAACAACAAGAAAACCACCGAAAGATCCCTTATACAGAAGGTAATTCTCCAACAAAACACTTCATCTAAGTAACAGCGGAACAGCAAAATCCAAAAGGCGTTACCGCCACACTCTAGCAAAGAGTGCTCAGGCTTTAAACTACATCTCAAATGCCAAAACGTTCCCAAAACTTGTAAAGCATAGCAATTCCAAAACATAACTCAACTCGAAATTATGCGTAGAAATTATCCAGTCATCCTAAGCTATGTGAAAGCGTGTCCCATTCCCCAATTCAGCCATGAGTACCTGCGACCATAAAACAACAATAGAAAACGCGAAGGGGTCGCGCAAATCAGCAAAACTGAGTAAACATTGCCTCAACTTGAAAAATGCATTTTGAAACTCATTTTACATTTGCAAAACCTTAACTCACACCACAACGACAACCAATTTCACCATCACCAAACCACCATTAGTAAAACATTTCGGGGGAGAACTTTCCAAGAATCAAATCAATGGCTTACACGGACGACCCCCAAATCGGGTTGCAATAATAAGAATCCCACCTCACTCTACGTCCTTAAGTGTGCACACCCCCCAGAAGGTAACTTATGACCCAAAGGAGTAGATCATTAGAGCTTAACTGCAAGTAATGTCTGCAGGCAAAATAATAAGAATATCCACGGGGTACATAGTACCAATAGTTACACGGAGCGCCAATAAGGCACCAACAATATACAGGAGACAGAGGTACCAACAATCCAATAACCAATTCAAAGAAAGTCTCCCAAAACGTTTAATCAAACCCTTTCGCAAAACCTCTTACCAGAATATACAGGGGAAAATAATTCCCAAACCTTCACAATCTCAAAACCATAGTAAATCCAACCATCAATAATCGCGAAACACAGAGGTAAAGATTGTCGAGCACAACATTTACCTGGATATGCTCACAGCCACAGAATCACTCAGCAAGATCAGCAGTAGCGTTCGTCAGGAAATTCGGTGTCTAGAATTGTAAGCAGAAACACAATCAGGAACTACTCAAATACCAAAGAGTTAACTATCTAACCTTACCAATGGATTCCCCTTACCCTTCTACCAGAACCGGCACCAGAGAAGCGGCCTAACAGCGACGGGGAAAACAAGAACGTGAATTAAGACAGGTTGGGAGCTTGAAGAAAGAGAGGAGCGTAGAGACGGCGTAATGAAGATGAAGAAGATCGTGGAGTTAAATAGGGATTAAATAACATAATAAAGTAGAAATAAATTAATATATACATTTGATTTATAAGGAGAGAGAATTGAGAAGTAGTTTGTAAAATAATTACCACAATAATATTAGTCTGAAAACTGAGAAATCAAATAACGTTAAAAATCATGGAAGGATCTAGATTCAAGATTAGAGAGATAAATAAATATTATTTGGTTAAAGTAAAAATAGAAGAAGGACTAACTAATCGTTAGTAACGAATGAGAAGGATTATATAAATAAATAGATAAAAGAATAAATACATAGTAGCTGAATAAATAAGTTAAGAAGAGGAAAATATTTTAGAAAGAAGTAAAATCAAATTTGTACACTTAAACATAATAAAGTTGTTTGAGACGAACGTAAATATATTATATATATGTGTATCGCTTCTCTGGGCCCTTAATAATTCTGTTAATAACATTCCCGACCATATGCTAATTTAATTCTATGCCAAAATTCACGGGTATTTCAGTTAGATCATTAGATAGTTTCTCAAATTTAAATTATCATTTATCTTTTCCCTTTTGTTTAGATTAGGTAATTACCGAGGATTATGACTAATTTTCTACTAAGTTCCTAGGGTTCGATACTTTCGGTCGTAATTTACTTACACTATATTCCGACCGGGAATTTTTGATACCCGTATAGAGTTGTAGGATTCTTTTTTTATTCTCTTTTATTATTTTATTCATTTTGGTACATAGCTTTCCCCCTACAAATTTCTTGTTAGCAGAGATATACTGACATATCCTAGTCTTTTGTGTCATAATGTGGAGTCATCTATTGAAGCAGTCAAGCATGGAAGGTTTAGACTGTTAATACCCTCCAGATTGGTTATGTAAGCATTTTTTCCATATTTTACCCCTTAACAACTCTCTTTCATCACTCAGACTTATTATGCTACAATGTGTAGAATAGAAGTGGACTGAGTTACCTTTGTCACACATTTGAGATACACAAAGCAAATTGAAGTTTAATGCATTAACTTTGACATTATCAATGACATAATTTGAAGAAAACCCAACCTTACCTACACCGATGGTTTCTCTCTTTTTGTTTTCGCTAAAAGAAACGGTTCCTTGGCTTCCTGATTCGAGTGAGAAGAACTTCCACTATCTCCTGTCATATGTTTAGAGCACCCACTGTCGATGTACCAGCAGGTATCCTTTCCCACTCGATTTTGTACTTAACAAGTTAGTTGTTTGGGATTAGGGTCCCAAGAATATTCGGACCCATTTCCACCAAGTGACTTTGTTCTGTGATCATTCTTGACTACCCATTTCAGCCTGATTTTCTTTAGTTGCCAATCATGAAACATGTCCTATGACATTTGGCTTCGTGGTGACCGGGTTGTCTGCATAGGTGACAGACATCTCTTCGACGGGTTCCCGAAAGGTACCTGACTAGTCGTTTGTTACTCCACATGGGTGTTCTAGTATCATTTTCTAGTTTTGCATGTTTTACTTTAATCGATGGTAGCTCTTTTTCTTTCTAGTCAAGAGCAGCAATTAATTCATCATTCTCAGGTTATTTACCTAGCTTCATTTTCTCATGAACAACAAGAATTTCACAATAGTCATTTTGTAACTTTTTGAGTGCATTCGTGAGTTTCACTACTTTATCTTTATCTGAACTTTCTCTAGTTTTTCATTTTCTTCCAAAAGCTCCCTATTTTCATTTTCTAGAGCCTCTAGTTCATCAACCAATATAATGGAATACTTTTTGAGTCCTAGAAGTTCAGCTTTATGAACTTTCCTTCTAAGTCAAGAATAGTTTATCTTGGTTTGTTCTTTTTCCTCCTCTGATTCTGACATCTCCTTGTCTTGAGCCATCATGCATACTTCCTCGAGGCAGAAGTGAGTCTTTTCATCCTCTGAGAGATCGTTGTCTGTGGTTTGAGTATCATCACTAAGTTCTAAATCTCCCTATGCAGCAATGAAGGCTTTTTTCTTTGGCTTCTTGCTGAACGATCTTCGAACAGGTCTCCTAACCCTGTCGTTGTCCTCTCGGGGTCGTTGTGGGAAATCTTTGATGTGGTTTCCACGTTTTGAACACCCAAAACACTTGTCGTTGCTCTTCCTTTAGTGATCGTCAGATTCCTTGGAGTCCTTTCCTTTTCTCATATTATAACTAAGAAATTTTTTAAAGTACCTCTTGGCATAGAGGACCATTTCGTCTTGTCTTTGAAATATCCCTAAAGAATTAAAATGATAATTATGATTTAATTACCTATATATGTGTATGAGTAATAAATAAAGAAAAGGATTTATATAACCATTTATATGATTTAAAGAAATTTAGAACCTTAATCAGATTTATATAAATAATTATATGGTTCAAAAGGGTTTATTAAATCCTGAACTTATATAAATAAATTAGAGGAAAGGAGATAAATAAGTAGTCAAATTATGATGAGTTAATTAATAATCAAGTTAGTATAACATGTAATATATATGTATTATAAGAAATAATAATATAGAATGAATATATAAAGGTGTGAATGAAATATCCCTAACGAATTAAAAAGGGTAAGTTACCTGTAGATATGTATAATTAATAAATAGAGGAATAATTTATATAAATATTTATATGATTTAAGGGAACGTAAAACCTAAATAATTGTATGGGTTGAACAATTATAGAGGAAAAAATAAAATAAATAATTAACAAAAAGTTAATTGATTTAATTATGTTACAATATACCTTGAGATTTAAATATATATTTACTTGATTAAATAATTTATATAAAGTCATATACGTCATTATATGAAATAGTGAGATGAAATTAATATATTGAAGTGTGAGAGGTTTATTAACCTATTAACTCAACTTAGGAGGTTTTATGAATTTATAAACCAATTAAAAATTATGTGGGTCATGCTAGCTTAATAAGTAACCATTCAAGAAATGCCCCAAATTTAGTTTAAAATCGGAGCCCAAACTGGCCCAAATCAGTACCCATATGGGGATGCCCATTTCCTTAATTTTTACTTTCAATTCTTAATATCCCTTCTTATTTTCGAACCCTAACCAGCCGACAGGAACATAAATGCTCGTTGTTCCTCTCTTCATTCTCTCTTAACTAGTATTTTCCTTCTCAAACCCTAAGTGGCCTTTACATTTGCGGGGGATTTGGTGACGGAACCCACATCTCCGTCGGTGACGGATGCGTTATTATCCATTGGTATTTTGATTTTTTTTATTTTAATCTGAACCATACAATTTTATATATATGTAAATTGTAAATAGTGGATGGATATGTCATGTTTTGATTTTAGTCTCGGAAGCGGAGAGACGTTCCAGGCTTGTTTACTTTAAAGTGTATAGTAATATTTCGAAGAAGGTATATGTCAGTGTTTTTTTCTTTCTTAAAATAATTAAATAGAACAAAATTTAATATTTCATTGTTTTTTTTTATAAATTTAGTGTGTTTTTACTTATAAAAGTCTTCTTTTAATTTATGAACTATTGATATTGGTTTAAAATAAAAATAAAAACTATTAGTAAGACATTATTAATAACCCCTTTAATACGATGAGAGTATTATCAAGATAATCATTGTGTTATAATAAGTGATTACCAATACAATATATATATATGTATATATCATATTAGATTTATTACATTTATAGTTTTTTAACTAAAACTTGTCACTCTTTATTATTCTTTTAAGTCTCATGATCTAATAACATTTGTTTAAAACGACATTAAAAATTACAAGTAAGATAATGTTGAGAATTTGGAAAAAATACGATTTTACGTAATCATTAAACTTGGTTTTTATGTATCCATGATAATTTATAAATGTTTCTACTGATGATTAGAAACATGTACACAACCATATATAATCGTTTCCATCACTGTAATAAAAAAGAGGACACTAACTGTTATAATGTTGTCACTGGTTTGACAGATTTTTAGGGTTTGTAGTGTAGAGTCGTTAGACCCTAAACCCTACACCACAAACCCTAAAAATGCTTTCGACGTTTTTAGCTTTCCTACGGTGGTTTTTAGGGTGTGTGGTGTAGAGTAGTCTATTTTGAAGACGTTCTGTACTTTATGTTGTTGTCACTGACTCGACAGATTTTCAGGGTTTGTAGTGTAAGGTTTAGGGTCGTTAGACCCTAAACCCTACATCACAAATCCTGAAAATGCCTTCGACGTTTTTAGCTTTCCTAGGGTGTTTTTAGGGTGTGTGGTGTAGGGTAATCTATTTTGAAGTCGTTCTATACTTTATATTGTTGTCAATGATAATGACCCTAAACCCTACACCACAAACCCTTAAAAACCTTCGACGTTTTATTCTTTATATTGTTGTCACTAACTCGATAGATTTCCACGCCACAATTATATATAACGTTTCCACCGTTATACATAAAGGTGTCCACAAATTCATATAAACGTTTCCACCTTTTTATTTAAACGTTTCCACATTTTTATATATACGTTTCCACGTTTTTATATTAACGTTTCCACATTTCTACAATTCCCTGATTATCTATAACGTTTCCATGCCATGATTACATATAAACGTTTCCACAACGTGTTTACATATAAACATTTTTATAATTATATATGAATGTTTACACGCCACAATTATATATAACGTTTCCGTCGGTAAACATAAAGGTGTCCACAAGTTCATATAAACGTTTCCATCTTTTTAGATAAACATGTCCATGAGTTTATATAAACGTTTCACGTTTCTACGATTCCATTATATATAAAAGTTTCCACTAATAATTAGAAACATATACACAACCCTCTATAATCGTTTCCATCACTATTATAGAAAATATGACACTAACTGTTATGTATCTTTCCCTTTGACCGTTCATATCAAATCATTGTGTGTAAGAATATTTTATTAACATTTTTCAGTTACAGAGCTTGATTGATAAATAAACCAGAAGGTTATAAATGTTTGGAAACGATAAACTGAGTTGTTGGATTCAATTTTAAGTATTAATTTAATGTTGGTTTTTATGTATCCACGATAATTTATAAACCTCCACTAATAATTAGAAACATATACACAACCCTCTATAATAGTTTCCATCACTATTATAGAAAATATGACACTAACTGTTATATATATTTCCCTTTGACCGTTCATATCGAATCATTGTGTGTGATAATATTTTATTAACATTTTTCAGTTTACAGAGCTTGATTGATAAATAAACCAGAAGGTTATAAATGTTTCAACATGATAAGCTGAGTTGTTGGAGTGAGACTTTACATACTCATTAACTTTTGGTTTTTATGTACGCAAGATAATATCTAACCTTAAAGGCTAGTTTTTTATATCTTCAAGATTTTTTAAAGGCATTATACGCCATTTTTAATTTAGAAAAAATATAAATATTAGCTTAATGCTATTTATATTAGCAATTTTTTTTAAAAAAAAATCAATTGATTAAGTCATGTATTTTGAATAGATATATACTCCATTTTTTATATATATGTATAAGCAACAAATTTTATAAGATTAAAAACTATTATACAATAGTCGTACATGCATGCATATAGTTATGTAAAAGCTTTGTATAATTGATGTATTATTCTGTAATAATTATAACTATTTTTATTGTTAATACATTGTAAAAGAAAAACAATCATTCTTGGCTACAATCATATGTGGCTATCTTTGGCTACATTCAAAGTTGTACACTTTATATATTGTAAAACTATAGATTTTATAAACTTATTGTACTCCCTCCGTTCAACAATAACTGTCATTTTAGAAATTTGCACACTTATTAAGAAAAGTAGGACAATGACGCATGTGCCCCTACTTTTTACTTTTCCATTTAGATAATAATTACTTTTAATTAAATAGTAGGGATAAAAGTGGAAAGAAGTGTGTCAAAAGCTAGAATGATAGATATTTTTGAACAAGAATCACATCCTAAAACGACATATATTAATTAACGGAGGGAGTATAGTTTAAGAAGTTGATATATACATCTAATGGAATTTTAGGAATATTAAAATTTAATGTATAACAAGTCATATATCCGCACAGTAAAAAAAACCAACGCAATACATATTAGTTTGATTTAGAAGCTTACCAGCTAGTTGATGAGATTGTTTTAATGGTTTTTAGAACAATAATAACGTAGATGATGACTTGTACAATATCATCATTACAAATAAGTTCATCACGGACATGGACGAACATTGACATTTGAACAGGCCCATCTTGCAAGTGCTATATATATATTTATTTATTTATTTAAATACTGTTCCGTCAGAGTTGGAGAATTTTCCGTCACTTAATCCCCGCCCTTTACATTTTTCTCATTCCCCTCAATCTACCGCCACTCTTCTTCTCCTTTCCTTGATTTTCTCTGAGAACACATCAAGCGCCTCTCTTCTATTCTTCTTCTGTATCCATCTACTTCTTCTTTTCTTGTTGATTTTAACCGTCGAAACAAGGAACATATCTCTTCAATCTGCTCTTGTTTCCAATCTAGAAGAGGTAAGGATTTGTTATTTCTGGCAATTTTTCACACGGTTTCGGAGTTCATCTTGAACCCAACTTACTTCCCTCTTGTTCTTCTTTCTTTGTAAGTACTGAAGTCCGAAATTTGAAGGAAAACCTGTGGTGGTGACATATATTTTGGTTCGAATCAAAGACGAGGTAAGGGTTGCTCTTTCTCGCTTTTTTTTTGTTCTCTTGACCTCTTCTCTGGCGGTTTCATTTTAACAGCCGAAACCCAACTCTTTCTCTTCTTCATTTTTTTTCTTTGTTTCACATGGGTAAATTGCCAGAGGCTTGTTTACTTGGTCATCGTCCCAAAAACCATAAGGAAATAGGGAAAACCCCTAACTGCGAAATGGTGAGTTTGATATACCTTCCAACCTTGAATCCTCAGTTTATTTTACAGATCTGAAACAAAAGTCTAATTTCTTTTCCTTTGATATCAGGGCCGAAAAAACCTACTCTTGGAACCTTGTAAGGTTATAAATCTAACCTTGTTAAGTTGGTTGCAGTAAATTGGGTATTTTGGTTCTTGTTTCTGATTTTGATCTGGAATTGGAGTTGGTTCTGTTGTAATTATTTTTTTTGAATTTCTGGAGCTTCGGTAGCTTTTTTGTGTTCGAATTTTTAGGGTTTATTTTGAGTGTTAAGTGAATATGAACTTGGGGGTGATTTGGAAAATTATGGTTTTGAGAAATGGTGGGGGAAAATCGGTAATTAAGAAAAGTTGGGGGTTAGAAAGTAAAATAGTGTTTCTGTACAGTTGAGGGGTGAAATTGTAGTTTTAATTTATGTCTTATGTTATAATTTTAGTATGTCATCTTATGTTGTATAATATCTGCTATATTGATTGGCAAGTGGGCTAATCTAATTGGGTGAGTGGGTGAAATTTTATTGGGCCGGAACCAAATTAGACCCCAATCCGATAAGCTTATATGGACTAAGGACATCAGAAACTCAGTTTCAAAAATCGGACCAATTAAACTATGTAGGCGCAAACCTAAGTTGGTCCTAATGGACCCAAGGCCTTGACTACTAGACCAATCAGACCCAACACTATATGAAGGCTCAATCTCTAGATGGTCTTAATGGACCCATGGACTCAACATTTGGATTAGTTGACTGAGTTGACTAGGCCTTGACTGAGTTGACCATGGATTAAATTTAGGGAAATTTCACTATATACCCTTGAGGTTTGAGTGAATTTCACAAGATACCCCCGAGGTTTCATTTTTACTACAAGATACCCCTGAGGTTTCATTTTTTTATGATATACCCCTGAGGTTTCATTTTCATTATGATATACCCCTGAAAATTCAATTTTATTACGAGATGCCCCTCAGTCAGATTCCTCATTTTTACCCTCACACCATATGCCCCCTAATAACCTTAGGATATATAGTCAAAGTTTTGTTTGAATTTGAAACTTAAATAAAATGCTCAAAAAAATTAAATTTCATATAAAATTTGATATCAATATCAAAAAATGAATATAATTAAATAAACAAAAAAACAAAAAATTTAATAAATGGAAATGACTAGAAAATTTAAATTAAATTATTTTGAAAAATAAACATAACTTGTTAGGGAGTTACCTAGATATTTGTTAAAAATCTAAAAAAATTATAACAATAATATGAAGAATATTAAAAGCAACAGTTTCATATAATACATAGAAAAAATCATCATTTTAAATTATAAAATAAAGTATAAAAACCTTAAAATATGATCATTTCTCTTGTGATTATTGATATCAAATAATATATTTGTTAATAAACTCATAGCATAATTAATAAAATTATTTAAAAATTTCTTGTATTTAATATAATTGTCATATAAAAAATTACGATTTTAAGTCACCGCTATAATATTTTTTAAATAATGTAACAATATAAGTTTTCTAAATAGATTACTTTTTTGTGTTTAGTCATTTCTATTTATTTTAAACTTTTTATGATTCTAATTTTTATACTTTTATTTATGTTTTTTAAATTGAATTAAATTTTTAATTGATCTCTAATTTTTATATGCATTTTGTTCATATTTTAAATTTTAAAAAAATTTGACCATAAACCTATGAGGTTATTACAGGACATATGGGGCGAGTGGTAAAATTAGGATATGAAAAATATAATATATCAGAATCTGAACAGAGGGGCATCTCATAAAAAAATTGAAACCTCAGGGGTATATCGTAATGAAAATGATACCTTAGGGGTATATCGTAAAAACAATGAAACCTCAGGGGTATCTCATAATGAAAATGAAACATCGGGGTTATCTCGTGAAATTCACTCAAACCTCGGGGTATCTCATGAAATTTCCCTTAAATTTAAATGAATTAACTAAAATATTGACTAAGAGGTTGGCTTTAAAGTTGGGCTAATAATAAAGCCCATCTTAGAATAACTATAAATTAATGACGTTAGAAATTAACTTATCCAATAACTCTAACTTGATAAAAATAAAAAAATAAAAGCTAGTAGATGACGACCTGGTAATTTTGACCCAACCCGAAACCCAACCCAAACTCAACCCATATTTTTGCGGGTTAGGGTCTTGATTATTGACCCATCTATTTTTTGGGTTGGGTTAGGGTAATAAGCTAAATTTGTGGGTTGGGTTAGGGTAGAGATCATAACCCATGACCCAACCCGAAACCCGAAAATATATTTGTTAATAATTAATTCACAATTATATATATATATTATTTCCAGATGAAACTGTACCTTAGCCTTAAGCCCAAGTGTAGTTGGACTATCCCATCTTTAATAATATCACATACTTTTAACTAAACAAACGGCCTAACCAGCTTCATATCAAACAAAGGGCCCAACCAGACCATAACATAATGTTGAAAACTCAAATACTCTCGACTTGTAGACTGACATCCATTTTTCTTCTCTACGTCATTGTTCATGTCTATGTCGCTCTTCGTCTCTGCCCAAGGTTTGTTTTTCTTATTCTCACTGCCATAGTTGTTATTGAGAACATATGTATGTTTATATTATCTAGAATGGTGAACAAAAGTAGGTGATATGTATTTTTTGTAAGTAGGATCTTGATTATAGACCTCTTAGTGATTTCTGAAGCCAACAATACGGATATCGTGCTGCATAGAAGTTCCTCAACTGTTGGTAACGATTAAGTGATTGTGATTTTACTTTTCTCAAGCATGAGCACTCATTTTAAACAGGTGTAATTATTTTTAAAACTATTAGTCATAGTTTGAGACTTTGAGCTCTCAGTTTATAAATTATTTCTAACTTTAGAAGATTTGTCTTTAGTATATTTCTCTAATGTATAATGAAGATTTTCATTTTCGTTCCCTCATTATTAAGGGAACTAGATCATGTGCATATCTAGATAGGATTCCTCCCCAACAGTGATAGAGTTTTATGCTCAGATTGATAAATATAAACTTATGGAAAAAGTACGTGTTATTCTATTCATGGTAAATTGGTGTAGTACTTTTACATTCTTTGCATAACATGAAATTTGTTTAAAGTTGGGTCGATCAAACAAGATTACTTCTCTTCCTTTTGTTTCATCCTAATTAGTTAGCACTGGATGTTTTTTTTTTATTAAAGTCTACTCCTAATCCGTCTAAATTATTGTATGCTTAAAAAACGGGTTGGGTGGGTTGGGTTAGGGTTGAAGGATTTTAAACGGGTTGGGTTAGGGTCATGACTTTCTGACCCATCCATTTTTGGGTTGGGCATGGGTTGATGATATTTTAAATGGGTTGGGCTAGGGTTGATAGCAACCCAACCCAGCGACCCAAATTACCAGGTCTAGATGACATGCTTCTTGTTGGTACAAACCAGCATGATATTGACAAGATTAAGCAAGCTTTTCTAGGGACAGAGTTCATATATGCAAGTCAAGGTGTGATTCTGTCGGAGAGAAAATTTTGCTTGGATTTGATCGAAGAATACGGTTGCACAGAGGGAAAAATTGTTGTAGGGTGTTGGGAAACAACTTGTTATCAATGAAGGAAACCTCTAGAAGATCCTGACTGTTTATAGAAAATAACTGGGGAAGTTAAATTATTTGTCCAATACGAGACCCGACTTAAGTTTTACAGTCCAGGTTTTGAGTCAATACATGCAACAACTAGGGATGACAATGGGTGACGGGTGCCCGTTTCACCCGATCACCCAACCCGCTAAAACGGGTGAAAAACCCGTAAAAAACGGGTGACGGGTGAAACGGGTTCGGGTGACGGGTCGGGTCAGGTGAAAAATTTTCACCCGGTCACCCGACCCATCACCCGCATACATATATTTTTTTAAAAAAATACTTATTTCATGGTTAATTCTCTATGTTTTGAGTATGTTGTTGACATTAGTTGATATGGTATGTCTTATTAACAAATATGGATTTTTTTAGCAAAAACTAAGCTTATATAGGTGTTACAAAATAAAAATATATGCTAGAAAAAAAACGGGTGACGGGTTCACCCGTTTCACCCGCGGGTGAAATGAGGGTGAAATGGGGGTGAAACGGGTGAAAGGCGGGTGAAACGGGTGAAAGACGGGTGAAACGGGTGAGAAATACATGCCAGAAAAAAAACGGGTGAACGGGTGAAACGGGTGACGGGTGGTGATTGGGTGACGGGTCGGGTCGGGTGATGCGGGTGAAAAACAGGTGACGGGTCGGGTGGAGCGTCACCCGACCCGAACCCGACCCGTTGACATCCCTAGTAGCAACCCCATGATGTTCACATGGAAGCTGCTTTGCATGTCTGGCGTAGAGCTGATCAAATGAGACGCGCGGGCCGGGTTCGGACTGGGCCGACATTGAATTCTAGGCTCGAACGGGCCTATATTTTTGTCCAAGGTTGTTTTTAAATTTTTCGGGCCGGGCTAGGCCCGGATTTATTTTAATCTTTGCCATTGCCCGGCCCGTCCGCCCGGTTTTATAATTTTTTTTATAATATTGTTAGTTTTTTTGAAAAAATATATAGACTATATAATATTAATATATATTATAAAATTAATTTAAATATATACTTCCTCCTATTTTTAGTATTTTATTTTCTAACTCTAGGCATAAGAATTAAAGAGAAAAAATTTAGTCTATTTTATCCTTATTTTTTGCATTGAGAATTGAAATAATTTGAAAATTAGAGTTGTAAAATAAAATATGGGAGGGTAGAATGGAAAGCAGATCAAAAAAGGATAGAACATCTTCTATTTGAAACTAGTGAAAGAATCCAACAAATCATATACCGAAAACAAGGAGAGTATTATATATATATATATATAATAATATTAAACCGGGCCGGGCTTAGTTGCGGGCCTAAAATTTTGCCGAAGCCTGGCCCGGTTTTTCATTCAGGCCTGATTTGTTGTCCAAATCCGCCCGGAATTTTTTCTGGACGGGCTTTTCGGGCTTTTTTTCCGGGCCGGACTGGATTGGGCCGCCGAGCCGAGTCAGTGTTGATCAGCTCTAGTCTGGCGCTATGTGAAAGGAACAATGAACTATGGAATCATTCTCAATAAAGGACCAAACTCAAATCTTCAACTCACAGCCTACTGTGACTCAGATTGAGCTGCTTGCCCAAACACAAGAAGATCTGTTTCAAGGTATTATATGTTCCTCGGTAATAGTCCTCTATCTCGGAAAACCAAAAAGCAAAGCTCAATCTCTCTGTCCAGCACAGAAGCAAAATACAGATCTCTCCGTAGAGTTACTTCTCAATTAACATGGCTTAGCAGACTCCTTGGCGAGTTGGGAAATGAAGACCAGAAACCTATACCAGTCAAATGTGACAATCAATCGGCAATTCACATCGCTCGAAATCCGGTTTTTCTTGAAAGAACAAAGCACATAGAAATAGATTGTCATTTTGTTCGAGAAAAAAATACAAGAGGGTCTCATCAACTACACTCACACTACTACTTAGTTAGCGGACATGATGACAAAAGTCTTGCCTGACAGAAGATACAAGAGTCAACTTGATCAAATGGGGATGGGAGATAATACCAGTACAAGATAGAGCTGATCAACACTGACCGGGCCCGGCCCGAAAAAAAGCCCGAAAAGCCCGTCCAGAAAAAATTCCGGGCGGATTTGGACAACAAATTAGGCCCGAATGAAAAACCGGGCCGGGTTTCGGCAAAATTTTAGGCCCGCAACTAAGCCCAGCCCGGTTTAATATTATTATATATATATATATTTATAAATATAATATAATACTCTCCTTTTTTGGTATATGATTTGTTGGATTCTTTCACTAGTTTCAAAATAGAAGATGTTCTAGTTTTTGTGATGCTTTCCAATTCTACCCTCCCATATTTTATTTTACAACTCTAATTTTCAAATTATTTCAATTCTCAATGCAAAAAATAAGGATAAAATATTCTAAATTTTTTCTCTTTAATTCTTATGCCTAGAGTTAGAAAATAAAATACTAAAAATAGGAGGAAGTATATTTAAAGTAATTTTATATTTAAATTATATATAATTAATATTACATACAACATAATTTATATTATATATTAATATTATATATAGTCTATATAATTTTTCAAAAAAACTAACAATATTATAAAAAAAATTATAAAACCGGGCGGGCGGGCCGAGCAATGGCAAAGATTAAAATAAATTCGGGCCTAGCCCGGCCCGGCCCGAAAAATTTAAAAACGGGTTTGGACAAAAATATAGGCCCGTTCGGGCCTAGAATTCAATGTCGGCCCAATCCGAACCTGGCCCGCCCGCCTCATTTGATAAGCTCTAGTACAAGGTTAGGTGATCCAGATCCCCTGCACCTTTCGCGGGGGGGGGGGGGGGGGGGGGGGGGGGGGGGTATTGGACTAGGCTTGACCTCAAGTCCAAAACCCACTAGAATTGGGTCAAGCCCATTGTACAAGTGACATCCTAAAAGAGATAACATTGAATTAGTGTAGATTTTCTAATCAATATAGATTTGCTAGTTGTAATTAATACTATTCCCTTGTCTAGATTTTCTTTCCACTTAATTAATTCTAGGTCTATCTTTATTTCCTCTTTGACTAAGAGGATTTCATTCCACTTAATTAATTCTAGGTCTATCTTCATTTCCTCTTTGACTAAGAGGATTTCATTCCACTTAATTAATTCTAGGTCTATCTTTATTTCCTTTTTGACTAAGAGGATTGCTTTCCTTTTTTCCTTCTTCTAGTGTGTATATATACACCAGTATGTACAAAGACTGAATACACAATGAATCAATTTCTCTTCATTCTTCCATCGCTTGCCTTCACGTTTCTCTTCAATCTCTCTTCTACCTCTCTATATTCGAATAGAGAGCCAGATCAACGTCACCACCCGCCTCGTCTGGAGGCTCTTGAACTTGAACTGCACTGGCGGCATCTGAAGGAGCCATACTAGGAGGTCCAATCCTGAGCGAGAGGTCGAGATTGAGACTGTGGTCATTGTTTCCTGCTACACATTCAGTCCCTTCGATATGTCGACTCGCCATTGAAGGTGAATGATAGGTAGCTGCGGTTGTTACCAATGAGATGCTGCTGAAACACGATGATCCAACACCACTTGCAGCCATCTCTGTATAGTTTGTTTATGAAGCAATTGTTATATGGTGCATGAGATGAGAGTACGGTAACTACAATATATATAGAAACGACAAAGCACCAATTTATATTTGGTTTGATAAAAGTAAAAAAGTGATGATGTTGCAGTTTCATGGGTCACATTAATGGGCCTTTTTTTAAGGGTCCAAGTTTTATAGAAATAATAAGTCTTGGACTCTTGGTTACACTTACATGCACTACATATACATGTAACCAAGAATTTACGTAAAAACATAACCCCATTAATCTCACTCATGAAACTGAAACGTCATCACTTTTTTTTATTCTATCAAACCAAATATAAATTGGCACCTTTTCGTTTCTATATATATTGTAGTTACCGTACTCTCATCCCATGCACCATCTAACAATTGCTTCATAAACAAACTATACAGAGATGGCTGTAAGTGGTGTTGGATCATCGTGTTTCAGCAGCACCTCGTTGGAAACAACCGCAGCTACCTATCATTTGAAATACCCCTAAATTAATTTAAATTAATTTAGGGGATTTCTTTTATTAAACCATAAATAATACTATTAAATATTAAATTATGGTATGGAATTATGAATATTAAATTATTATATGGAATTATAAAAAATAAATTAGGGGATTTCTTCTATTTAATCCTAAAGAATACTATTAAATATTAGATTACTATATATTATTATATAGTATTATGAATTTAATAATATGATTTATAAGTCAATAAATCTTGGAAAATTTTCAAGACACTCCAATTATATTATAAAGATTTTAGAATATTTGGAACATTGATTTGAGTCTTAAAAGTCAAAATAAAATCATAGAAACCTTAAAGCTTCTAAAGCCTTGCTAGGGTTGACTTTTTGAGAATGGTCAAACCAGCCCATGAAAACTATATCAATAAAAAGGTTATGGACAACCAAGAAGATTGATAAAAATAACGTTAAAAACGGATCATCCTAGCCAAAGTTATGATAAATTGAAGTTTAGAGCCAAAATTTTAGAAGTTGCTGACGTGTCAGTCAGCCAGACAATACCACTGAAACGTTTGAGTTTCCATCGGTTTTGACATGCCATGGGTCGATCTTCAGACGCCTATATCTCTTTCTCTACTCCACCATTTGGTATTCCGACTTTTTCATTCGATTCTCCTATCATTCCTCTTTCTCACCATTACTCATACACAACCTAAATCCTTCTACATTGACCGCAAAATCGATCCAAAGTTGCCTCCCTGCGAAACCGTAACCCAGATTTTTCAGAAAACCAGTTAATCAAGTAAACTTCGTCTGATCATAACATCTTCGTCTGTGAACGAAAATCCACGTTCTATAGCTTGTTGTGTATATCTCTAATCCCTCTATAACTTTCATGTTTAAACCTAAGGCTGATTCTCAATATTGTGGAAGATATAAGCGCATAAAGTTCCCAACTCGATCACGTCGGGTTTTCGCCCAGAATTTTTCCAGAAACGGGATGGTAAACTCAGATCTTTATGGATCTATAACTTTCTCCCTAGTTCTTCGTTTCCATGATTCTTCCACCAATGTTTAAAGTTACATGTATAGTTTGTATTGTGATAGATTTTGTGGATCAAATCTCTCTCAGTTGGTGCGAGTTGACCCGTGAAGTTGCCTACCTGAACAGCACATGAAATACCATTTTTTCCAGAAAACGAATTCGTTTTGCCTTGCCGGCGCGTCTCCGGTATGTTTCCGTTCAAATTCCACCCATAATGCTATTCGTTTTTGCATTGCGGTTCATAACCCTCTATCAATTTAACAAATAACACAACGTGTTGAGAGAATTTGGAGGAGAACGAATTAAACAACCGCAACCCTAACTTGTTCGGAACCCAGAATTGAAATCCATGATTCGTGCATCATAATTGACGAAATTGGTACCATTGTAACCGACTTTAAATTTCGAATCCATAGAAACAAGAATCGTCGAATTTCGTTCTGTAGATTGAGAGATATTGAAGGACTCAGTATTCGATTTGGGATTTCTCAAGAACTCGAGTAATCTGGGCCGTCCGATCATGGGTTATAGGAGCGGACGGCCGAGATTAAAACGTGGAAAGATTTAGTTGGATTAAGTTATAATAATTTCAGAATAATACCCTAACTTGTTGAATTTAATTAATGGCCTTCCCGATTGTATTTTGACACGAAACTTTAACCATAGATTCCTTATAAAATTTAGTTTATTTTCATGTAAATTAATATGGGTTTTTATTTTTTAAACATAAGTTATAATTTTTATAAGTTTTGAGTATTATGGAATTATTTAGGTAATTGAAAAAGATATTTTTATGAAATAAAAATTTTATAATATGGCTAAAATATCATAGTTACTATATATTAAATTTGGTAATTTTTATACAAGTGTAAATGGGTTTAAAATTGTGTTTATGAATTTTTCATAAGTTATCTTATAATCTATGGTTATTAATGTAACCAAAAATTAAAGTATAGTTGGATAATAAACTATATAGGTTGAAAATAATATAATAAGACTAAACTAACATTTAATACGGAATGTTAATAAATAGTTTTGGGTATAAACTTTTAAGTGTCGTAAAAATTACATATATATATACATACATATATATAAAAGTAATAAGATAGTAACTTAGGTTAAATCAAGGGATTAAATTAATCTACATTGATATTAATTATATAAAATTGAAGTTAAAATACTTAATTGAAACTAAGGGAAATACTTTATTTTATAAACCATATATTAGGTGTGGACATGTGTAGAAGTTAATAGAGGTAATTAAATACAATAAAACTACTTAAAGAATGTTTTAAATAAATCCTAATATATATAAATATAGATAAAAAAAAGAAATAAAATACCTTATAGAAAATAGAATATGAAGGAACTAATAAGTTAAACTAAACCTATACTTAATACTATGAAAAGAGTATTATATTAGGTGGTATTAAATTAAGATTATAAAATTAAGCCTAAAGAGTTATCTTTGAATTTCTAAGATTTATATATACCATATTAAAATACATGTATAATATTATTTGCCAATGATCAGGATGTAAATCTATAATTTGGTTAAGTAATTAATAAGTTAGGACTAAGGAATATTTGTAATTAGGTTACATAAAATGTTACACAAATAGATCTTATTGTATATTTAATAATAAATAAATGAAATACTTTTACATCTAAATGTGAAGTGGATTAGTAAGTATAGATTTAATCATTTCATAACAGTTATAGTATTGAACAATAACTTAGTGTTTTAAGATAGAGTCATTAAAAGGATTATGATATAAGACTATATTAAACTATGATTAGGAAATTAATCTAAATAATAATCCTTAAGTTTCTTAGAATTAGTTAAGCCATATAAAATACATTAATTACCAATGTTCGGAATGTGAGTTTATAAATAAGTGTTGTACATAATAGTTAAAGTCTTATAAAAAGGTTTGTAAATAGAAATTAGATACATAAAATCTTTAAACCTTTAATTAAATGAAACTAAGTTACGTAAGAGATTATATTGATTTACCTTTTGACACTAGAAATTTTAATGTGTCATTGAATATAAGGTATGTGGATTTTTCAGAATAGATTATCTTATTAAATAATTAACAATTTCACTTATGAATCAGAATTTAATTCTTAGATAAAATTTACGTTATGTTGAGATATAATGCTTATCCTGAAATATAATAAAGGGAATTAATTTGTTAAGTTATTCCTTTGAAACCTTAGGTTTTGTAAGCAATTAAAATGTATTTAAGACTTAAGTTATCGAAGTTAGTAAAATGATTATACATAGTCTATGGAGGGAAGGTGTGTACAAATAGAACATTTAGGAAATTAAATGGAAGTAAGGATGCATAAAAAGTTATCTTAAACCACCTTATTATATAGGTAATAATAAAGCAAATAATATATTTTGTGAATACTAAATGTAGGAGTTCGATAAGTCTAAGTTAATTATGATATAGTTATTTTAATATGAGGAGTAATTCAACATCTTATGACAAAATTATTAGACGGTTATAATAAAAGTCATTCTGAACTAAGGATATGATAATTGAGTTTAGTGGTTCAATTAAGTTATAATAAAATGTATCTACAACACTATGATTCCAATATACAAGATGGAGATCTTAATTAAGTTAAGGGGAAAACTTAATCATAATGGATTATTTGGTAATATTGATAAAATACATAATCATTACATTGTGAAATAATAGTATAATATTCTAAGATAAACCTATCATAGGTCATAACACGATGTTTATTCTAAATTAAGAATAAAAGTAATGAGCTTACGAATTTTTATTGAAATTCTAAGATTTATTGAATAACATAAAATGCATTTATGACATAAGGGTCTCAGAAGTCTTGAATTGAGAATTATGGTTAAGTAGGAGTAAAGTGGATAAGAGTGGAACAATTAACAGGTGTCAATAAAATACATTCCTTGGTCTTACAACCTTGAGTTATACAACATTCTAAGATGAGTCAAAGGTTACACATAACATTTAAGTGAGGGCTTAAAAGACAATTAAGACTTAGAAAATAAGAGTGAGGAATTTATTTAAGTTTAACTTAGGCTACAAGTTATTGATGATATACTACCTTTAATATTCCTTAGAGTGTGTTGAATGTTTGCACGAGTCTACTAGGACTGCTACAACGCTAATCAGGTACGATTTCTCATACTCAGATACTTTTGCTAACGGACTTTATGGAATGTTTTGCAAAACGCTGATTGAACAGAAATGAATTTCCAAAAGGAAACTGTTGTGTGACTAACTCAGCTTGATGTGACTAACTGAGCCTTGAATGTGAAACTTCCTTGGTTATTGGTTCCTCCTATCTGGTTGTCTCATTAGATATTAACTGTCGGGGGTTTACGCCTCTGCACTTCTTAGGACTGAGTGTTTTGGTATTGCACTTGTACAGTTAATAATCTAGTGGGAATATGGGAAATGTCAATCATGGTAAACTCTTCTTTTGACTCTGCATGAGATGAGTCTTTGTTGTGATGTGCGCACATCTTCACCGGTAAACAGCGAGGGGTTGTATATCCCCTATCCAATCGGACGTTGTAAACAGCGAAAGGGTTGTATATCCCCTATCCAAAAGGACGTAGTTAACAGCGAGGGGATGTATATCCCCTGTCCTAAAAGGACGTGCTTGGCGGTGGGGGCCATCTCTCCCAATTGGTTTTATTCCACTCTTGAGTTATGGGTCTTGGATCTCTTCTTCCGTTTCTAGTCCTTGTGACTACTTGAGTCTTTCTACTCCTAACTGGAACTGAATCTAACACAAGCAATGGATGTTCACTAACTTATGGTGTGGTTTCTTTTTTATCAATTAGCTAACTTTACCTTCTTGTTATTTATCTCAATCCTTGACTTGTTACCTTTGACTTGGAGTTTTGGTCGAGCCTTGTTCTTTTGTTTTTGTTTTAAGCATTTGACTTCAAGTTATTGTTTATTTTAAGAGTTATGTTTTTAAACTTTTGTTTTGAAGGGTTGTACCAGTTCCATTCCAGGGAACTGACTCACCCCTCCCTGGGTGGGCTGCTTGGTTTATCTTGCAGGTACGCATTGTTATACAGGTGGCCACGAAGAGTATGAGTGATTGGGATGGGAATTAGGAATTTTGAAGAGTTTTATATCTTGCACTTGTTATGTTTTCTCGAGTTCAGACCGTAGCATTTATAATTTTATAAGTTGTAATTGGTGAGGTTTGGTGTCGGGTGCTTGGAACCCGATGATCTGTAATCGCCTTAGTATTTTATTTTCCACTGCATTTATGTTAAATAGGGGCGTTACAGAAAGTGGTATCAGAGCGTAGTTACGCTCTGAGCCCGAGGAAATAAGCCGAGTGAAATACTTAGAATCTAGATGCACTTATAACTGGGGGATTGGGGTAGTTATGAGAGTGAGGATTCCAGTGAGGCATGATTCCTAACCCTTCTTGGATTTGTGAACGATTCCTCTATACATTTTTTTTAGGTCATAACAAACATACTAAGAACTTAATACCAAAAATTATGAAGCTTTGGTTATATGAATGTCGGTTGGGAATGGTGTGCTGTCATGGAATTACAGTAAAAATATAATTTTGGAACATCATCTATTGGGAATGATAAGATTTTGGTTGGGATAAAACATACATTGAACTATTTTTCAAAAGCATACTTATGGAGAATACATGGCTAAGAATACAATCCTTTAAAAGCTTATACACATGTCCCCAGAATCTTAAAGAATACTTTTGTTTGAAAATAGTATACAAATAGAGCTTTGAATAAATAAGTTAGTATTGATATTAAGTGATAAGTACTTCAATTCCTTTAAATTTTGAAAACAACTCTCAATAACTACATGGTATAAATTGTTGCTTAAAGATAATGTCTAGGATAAATCTGAAGTCTAGAAAAATTATTAAGCTAACAAGAACTAATAGCATATTAGAAAAGATCAACATCCAACCCTGAAAACCACACTAAAACTCTGTGTTAACTTTAGAAAGAAAATACATAAACCTAACACCCTACGGGAAGTGCCTGGTGCGACGAACTCCTAGGCTGAAAGTAGTGGGGGTGCACACTCACTTCTGGAAGTCTAGGGGCTAGACAAGCCTTGTCATCTAACCGGAAGCAATCCTTTATGGAAGTGAGTTTATGAAATACCGCTAAATTATTAAACATTGATTAAACATCTAATCATGTAAATTAAGGCCTAAACATGCCTTAACAATCAATTGAAAACAACAATGGTCATTATAAAACAAGAATTACACCTTGTGACCATTTAGGACAAACATGTGTGCTAATGAACTATTTAGGATCCAAATTTAATTCATAATCATTATAACTCATGAATGAACATAATAAAACCATTACCAAAGAAAACCAAGCTCAAAAACACGTTAAGACACAAAATGTGCATTAAAACTCCTTTAAGCACGTTTTTAAGCAATTGTCTTTAAATTGAGTTTTGATTGGTTTTAGGGCCTTTATTACCCTTAAATATACTAATTTGACATAATGTACCACATTAGAATGTCTAATTCAAATTTTTCAAAAACATTAAAAATTTGTGGCACTAAAATGTGAATAGTACCCAAATAATACTTATTTGAACATTAGTATGGTCAACATTGACCCCCAAATGAGACCAAAGCTGGATGGAAATCAGAAGAGGTTTCCTCAACATTAAGAAACCTAAATATCTAACCAATCTAATGACTCATCATTTACTATTTTATAAAGTAATATTTCTTACTTTATAAGACAAAAATCATCCTTCTCTTTCCTTCTATCCATTCCAGCCTTGAGCTTCAGATTTAGACCTCCATTGTTGAGCGGAGAAGCAGCCAACTTTAAAAATCAACTCACCTTGCTTGAGGTAAGCTCCTAAATCATGGTATATGTCATTCTCTTCCTCTTTTCTCCCTCTTTCCATTGAGCTAACCTCCAGCCATTTCCATCCCCTCCTCTAGGGTGATTTGGTGTCCAAAGAGAAGTGATAATTCTCGGCTAGAACACAAAATCAAGGAGGGGCAGAAATCTTAAGACATTATTAAGGTAAAAATGTGCTTTAAGCATGTAAAACTCCTTTCTCTTCATTTACAGTTTGTTTCTTTAGCTTTCTTGGCTCAATATCTTTCATCTATCATGCTGAATCAGTAACAACTTCAACCACTTCATTTGGTGGCTGATTGCAAGCTTAAACTCCATTTTAAGCCATTTTGGCAAGGTAAACCCTAGCCTTTTTCTACCTTGTTCCTTACAGGTTTTATTCCTTGCTTTGGAGGTGTTTTAACACTATTCTTATTCTGCAAAAATCATGCATTTTCATGCCCTGCATAGCCTTATAATATCAAGGTAAAATCATGACTTATTAAGCTTATTTTATATCCTTAAATACCTTAAGTCATGAACCTAACTTATTGCTAATACGAAAATTGTAGGGGAAAACTATGTACAAAAAGAAATAAAATAATAAACTAAACCTACAACTCTACTGCGGGTAGCAAATAAAACCCTGTCGGAGTATAGTGTAAATATATTACAACCGAGAGTATCGAACCCAAGGAACTATAGAAAACTAGTCCTAATCCGGGCAAAAGCCTATTCTAAAACAAGGGGGAAAAGTAAATGTTGATTCTAAACTAAGAAAACTAATTAAACTAATTTTGGTTCGGGAATATATCAATGCACGAGTATCATATGACCAATGATCAAGGGTGGCAAGTCTCAAAAAGAATTTAGTCACGCAAAATGAATGTGCCGGGTCTCCTGCCGGACCTCCGATACCCGGCATACTCAAGGCCTTGAATGTGTCGGACATCTTCCATCCGACACTACATCCGACACCATTCATTTCGTAAATAACACTTCCAGATTCGGGTCTGACAAAAGGAACTCAATATTCATACTTGCATAGTGCATAGCCAATGCCGCGAATACAAACATAATAATGGGGAAATAAGGGATTAATCCTAAACCTTAGGTCTTGATGCCTGCTTTTCATAACAACAAACTTAAAGATTACCAAAATCCTGTTCTATCCTATTCTAGTCTTGTGAACATTAAATAGGACTTAGAGATAAGAGAATAAGTAGATAATTCATTCTACTTGTAAGAAGTTTAGAACTCGGGTTAAGAAACTTGAAAATTCCATAAATGATCATAAGAGTTTTACAAGGAAATCTTCCCTAACCAAAAACCTAACAAAGAATTATACATCACCATCCACACAATTACAAGAAGAGAATACAAAGAGGGGGGAAGGAAATGATTATAGCCTTAACCCGTCAAGGTCTTATTCTTCCTTGCGTGGATGGATCCGTAGACTTCTTTGGACACCAACAATGGAGTGTGGGCGGAATTTAGTGTGTGAATGGAGTATAATGGGATGTTGAAGTGTGTTGATTGATGCAGACTCTCGGCCTATTTATAAGCCTTATTTGTGTCTGTTGCCGGGTGTCGTGAGTAGCCGACACATGTGGAAAACGTGTCAACTGTTCAATGGTCGAAACCGCCAAATCCGCGCGAAACAGTGCATATGCCGGGTACGAGATACCCGGCACCAGGCAAATCACCAACGGTCAATAACTGCCATTGTTTGGTCAACCGTGGCGACTCTTTACTTATACCGGATGGAATGTACCCGACATTAGGTCCAGCAAAGCCTGTTTTCTGGTCTATGTTTATGCCGTGCAGGATTCATCCGGCATGGAGTCCGGCATCAATTGAATTTCTGCCTAGAGATTCGTTCCTTGCATAGAAAACACATAAAACATAAGACTGAACAAATAATATACTTTCATACATAATATAGCATAAATAACTTCTATATAACCTTATTTAGATAAATATTACCCTAAAACTAATACAATAAATATGATAAGTCTGCGGCTTATCAAGGCCCTACACTTACCTTTTGCTAGTCCTCGAGCAAAATTAGATTAGAAAGGAGTAATTACTTATGCATAAAACAGATAGACTTTAGAATGACAATTAGATAAATATTCCCTATTCCATTAGAAACATACTAATGGGTATAAAAATAAAGAATTTTCAAAACCGATCAAAACTTTCGGGCTATTTTACATAAGGGATTTTTGTAAACTCTCCTTTTTCTGGTTTCCATCATTCGGCTCTATTTTTCAAGAGTTTCTGAATGTGGCCAAGACACTCATCGATGGTTTTTATGTTCAGCCCTTTATTGCATGGGTTTCTGAATCAACCATGATTTTTTTGCATTGAAGAACATGGAAGTTAGGAGAAAAACAAAAGGAAAAACTCTCGTTTCTTACTTTTATTTTGAGGCACCTTTTTCAACCTCAAGGAATATAATGCTTTTCCTTTGGAAGAAGATTTTTTTTCTTTCTTTTTTTTTCTTTCTTGCACAAAAACCCTTTTTAAGATTTTCACCCAAAAGACTTTTCATAGTTTGAAAAGAGAAGAAAATAATACCCAGAAGTAAATAAAGGAAAGAATTAGGAGAAAGATCATGTACTCATGTTAAATAAAGAGAATCAAAAAGTTAAAAATAGGAATCTACAAGTCATTAGAAAGCTTACCTCTTGAGAGAACAAACATTTATTCATTCCTAATCTTATCTCAATAAAAAACATGCAAAAGGCTTAGTAAAACATCGATAAAACACACAACTTATGCATATTATATAAAAACGTATAATTTTTAAAAGGGGGGTCCCTGCCCTACACTTGTAGGAACACTATCCCCAGTGTTCAAAAGAGAAAAAAAATTGGATAATTTTTTTTAAAAGAAAGCAGAAGAATAACTATAAGGAAATCACTTATAATAAATCAAATAACAAATATAACAACATAAAAATAAAGGAAAAATTAAAGGGAAAGAGAGGATCCCCTGTTTGATAATGAATGCAGGAGGAGGAGTCACCCTACACTTAGCCTTTTAGGCTATTTGGCAGGATCTGAGATCTTGGACAGAATGGTGACCAAATTCGCTTGCTCCCTTGGATTGGTTTGTGTTTGGGATGGGAGCTGACCGTGTTGTCGTGGTTGCGTCAGAAGTTGTTGTAGCTGCAACTGCAACGTTTTGTGCTCCTTGCGAATGGTCAAGATCTCATTATGAGCGTCTTGGGATTTGTTCATCAGGGCCGACATCATGTCTCGCAATTCAGCCATCTCGGCCTCTCATGAAGATGTAGGATGGGATGGTCGGTATAGTCTCGGACCTCCCTGGTAGCCGGCTTGACTTTGGAAGTTTTGAGGGGGTTAGTTCCCCTGATGCCATGGCTGCCTGTACCCTTGGTTGCTCACATAGTTAACTTCCTCAGCATTCTGAAAGTCTGTCATTTCAGGGCCTTGAGCGTGTGGTCGTGTACTAACCACATTCGCTTGCTGAGGAAGTTTTTGCATTGCTATTTGCTCCACCACCTTCCGTAGAGTGCTAACCTTCGTGGACGTTTGAGCATTGCTCTCCAACAACTGCTCATGACTTTGCATTAGCTTGTCAAATTTAGCGTCGCCCTCGCCCACTTGATATAATCTAGCGGTACCACCTCTGGTTCAACCTGTGGCCCAATCTCTAATCTCTTCGCAAAGAGATTCAACCCCACTGAGGAATTGATCTCTGCACCAAGGGAGGATAGGATCATCGTCTTGCATTGATTGACCAATCCTTTGTAGAACAACTGAGATAGTTGTTCCTTGGTGAGGCCGTGGTGTGGACATGTGCGCAGCAACCCCTTGAATCTGTCCCAAGTCTCACAGATGTTCTCCGAGCTAGGTTGTCTGAAATTGTAAATCTCGGCGATCATCTCCAGGGTGCGACTTGGGGCATGAATTTGTCATAGAA
The DNA here is from genome assembly GCA_023374045.1 of Limonium bicolor. NCBI lineage: Eukaryota > Viridiplantae > Streptophyta > Magnoliopsida > Caryophyllales > Plumbaginaceae > Limonium > Limonium bicolor. The sequence continues at coordinate 255,524,733 of CM041781.1, read as the reverse complement.
CTTGGTTGTCATGTCCTCTCATGTGGTGATGGTACTGGGGGTCAGACAGTGGTACCACTTGCTGGCGTTCCCCGTAAGGCTATGGGGAAAGAGGGAAAGTCTGGCGTATTGGAGGACATTATTTGTGGAGGTTAGGCTGTTTGTATGTTGTAGAAATTTGGTGATGTGGAGCAAGGCATCGTCCGGGTTCGACCCGTCAAACATACCCAACTCCTTGATGCATCTGATTGATGATATGGCTTGAGTTTTTGCCACTCATCATATTCGTTCTGTGCAGGGAGGGGGAGGTCGATTGCTGGCTCCTGGCCTTGGTTGGAAGGCCTATTTATGTTTCGAACGGTTGGTGCTGCCATTTGTGTAGGAACTGCTTCTTGTAGGGGTCGTTGTTGCCTTAAAGTACGAAGCAGGGTTCTCTCGATCTCCGGATCAAAGTTGGCTAAATTTTCTGGAAGGCTGTTTGATCGTAGATGCATTCACCAAGATAAGCCGAATGACTCTTATCCGGCTTAGGACTTCCTCCAAAATGTCGGACATGTAATACCCGACATCTTACCCGACTTCTTCAAAAATCAATTTAGAGAAACAAAGTAAAGGGAGTATTAGAAGAGTGAAATAAACAAAAGTGAAAAAATAGCGTAAAGATAAATCATGAAGAATTTTAACACTTTACGAATTTTTGAAAATAACTTGAACGTGCCGGTCATTATGCTGGGTAAAACCTGTCCGGCATCGGACTTCCTCCGACTATGCTGGGCATCAGATGTCCGGCATTATGCACGGCACATTCAAATCTGCAAAGAATAAAGGCAAAATAAATCAAAAAAAATAAAAGAATAAAGCATAAAGAATAGGGTGTTTTACCGAATTTAGGACTTGGACTAATTCCAAGTCCCCGGCAACGGCGCCAATTTGCTAATACGAAAATTGTAGGGGAAAACTATGTACAAAAAGAAATAACATAATAAACTAAACCTACAACTCTACTACGAGTAGCAAATAAAACCCGGTCGGAGTATAGTGTAAATATATTACGACCGAGAGTATCGAACCCAAGGGACTTATAGAAAACTAGTCCTAATCCGGGCAAAAGCTTATTCTAAAACAAGGGGGAAAAGTAAATGTTGATTCTAAACTAAGAAAACTAAATAAACTAATTTTGGTTCTGGAATATATCAATGCAAGAGTATCATATGACCAATGATCAAGGGTGGCAAGTCTAAAAAAGAATTTAGTCACGTAAAATGAATATGCCGGGTCTCCTGCCGGACCTCTGATACCCAGCATACTCAAGGCCTTGAATGTGCCGGACATCTTCCATCCGACACTACATCCGGCACCATTTCGTAAATAACACTTCCAGATTCGGGTCTGACAAAAGGAACTCAATATTCATACTTGCATCGTGCATAGCCAATGCCACGAATACAAACAGAATAATGGGAAAATAAGAGATTAATCCTAAACCTTAGGTCTTGATGCCTGCTTTTTAGAACAACACACTTAAAGATTACCAAAATCCTGTTCTATCCTATTCTAGTCTTGTGAACATTAAATAGGACTTAGAGATAAGAGAATAAGTAGCTAATTCATTCTACTTGTAAGAAGATTCGAACTCGGGTTAAGAAACTTAAAAATTCCATAAATGATCATAAGAGTTTTACAAGGAAATATTCCCTAACCAAAAACGTAACAAAGAATTCTACATCACCATCCATACAATTACAAGAAGAGAATACAAAGAGGGGGGAAGGAAATGATTATAGCCTTAACCCGTCAAGGTCTTCTTCCTTGCGTGGATGGATCCGTAGACTTCTTTGGACACCAACAATGGAGTGTGGGCGGAATTTAGTGTGTGACTAGAGTATAATGGGATGTTGAAGTGTGTTGATTGATGTAGACTCTCGGCCTATTTATAAGCCTTATTTGTGTCTGTTGCCGGGCGTCGTGCCGGATCAGGAGTAGCCGGCACATGTGGAAAACGTGTCAGCTGCTCAACGGTCTAAACCGCCAAATCCGCGCGAAACAGTGCATATGCCGGGTAGGAGATACCCGACATCATACCCGGCACCAGGCAAATCACCAACGGTCAATAACTGTCATCGTTTGGTCAACAGTGGCGACTCTTTACTTATGCCGGATGGAATGTACCCGGCATTAGGTCCGGCAAAGCCTGTTTTCTGATCTATGTTTATGCCGTGCAGGATTCATCCGGCATGGAGTCCGGCATCAACAGAATTTCTGCCTAGAGATTCGTTCCTTGCATAGAAAACACATAAAACATAAGACTGAACAAATAATATACTTTCATACATAATATAGCATAAATAACTTCTATATAACCTTATTTAGATAAATATAACCCTAAAACTAATACAATAAATATGATAAGTCTGCGGTTTATCACTTATGTCCTTTGTTCCTCGCATAAAATGCGGCCGGATGATGTATTAAATCATGGGTAATGTTCTGTCCAAAAAGGAGAATCCAAGCTTGAGTTCAAACTTGTCAAAGTAAGCTGAACTACTACCTTAATGATATACTAGCTAATTTTATATATAAGTTATGTACAAAAACTAACTTAAGCTCATTCAAAAAATAGGGCGTGAGCTGTTGGTGTGTTTGGCTGATTTTGTAACTCAAAATCAAGTAAGTAAACCTTACTTTATATTATTTAAGGTTTTAAGTACATATTGTTACATATAAATACAAGCCGTGAGTTATAAGGGTTAAATATGACCTAACTATACATTGAAATGTTAATTAACATTTTTTGCTAGCTTAACTTGTATTTAAATGACTTATAATGCCATAGGAATAATTTAAGTGGCTAAAATGCAACTTATAAAAATACTTGGGTAAATTAAATAAAAGCCGAGACTTAACTATGTCATTTGGGATATTTTTGTGTATTTTTTGTTATATGTTGAAGTTGTAATAAGGCCATGTACTTTAGGCCATTTCAATTTATGTCATATTAAGGTCAAAATTAAGTTTAAGGTCATAAATAAAATTACTGCAAACAATCTGGGGTAAAAAGATAATTAAAATGAAATTTGAGGGCTAAATATGATTATAGCCGAAAACTAGGTTTAAAAAGCTATTAAAATGAATTTTATAAGATTTTATAAAAAGTGGGGTAAAAATGTAATTTCCGAAGATAAGGGGACTTACCTGTAAAAACTGGAAAGTTATGTCAAGGCAGAATTAGGAAAGTCAACATTGACCATATTAGTGACTTTGATCAAATTAAATGTCATAAACAATTAAATTATGACTTTATATTAAGATTATAAGTTAAATGTAAAATTTACAAAACTTAAGGGGTAAGTTTGTGATTTTGAAAGTTTCTGGGTAGAAATAGTAAATATAACAGAATATAACATTTTGGTAAAGTTTGATGATTTTTGGAATATTTTATGACGCTTAAATAAGAAAAGTGTATAATATATAGTTTATGATAACATTATTAAGTATATAATATACATGGGGTCATTTTGTAAAAAAGAAAAGTTGTTGGGCTGGAAAATGAGTTAGAACAAGACATGGGTCTGTTTGGTAATTTAAACCTATAAACTATAGGTTATATTTATTATAAAGATTAAAATATCATAATATATGATATATAATATAACATTAATAATGCGGTAATATTGTAATAAAAGAAAAGTGTGAGAAATTGATGGATTTAGATTTATAACATGGTGCCTTCTCGGCAATTAATTATACAAGTATAAAACAATAGGTTATAATTATTATTGTGGTAAAAATATCATATATGATATAGGTATACAATGGCGGATCCAGAAACTTTGTCTCGGGGGGGCAAAAATTTTTTTTGACACTGTTAATCTGTAAAATATTATGTCATTTTGTACTTTTTTCAAAAATTTATAAAAACATTTGATAAATTTTCAAAAGTTTCGGGGGGCCGGTGCCCCCGCCCCCCTTTGGATCCGCCACTGTAGGTATATAATTGTAACATTACATAATGTTATGTGGTTAAAGATGTAAACTTATAAAAGTAGTGGGCTGTACCAAAAATATAGCAAGTTATAAATGACTTTTAGACTATAGTCTAAGATGTTATAATAATTATAATGTATTAATATTCATTAAGGAAGAAATGAGTACATTATAAAGTATACCAAGCTTATAAATAAACCTTATAATTCATATATATTATGTAACTATATGAAATAAAAAGGGAAGTCATATAATGTTATTAAATAATCATATAAGACTAATGATAGATTGTTATAAGTGTTACATGGATTATTGTGGTATTAATGTGACTAAAATGAAACTAGTATAAGTAAGAATATTCACATGAAATAAATGTGATGATAATGAATAAATGGATATATAAACTAGTGTGTGTAATGAATAAACTTTAGAAGTTTATTATGGTATTAGGTAAATGTTACATGATATTAAGATAAGAATCTTAATATAAGTTAGTATAATATAATACAAACTAGTAAGAATAATTATCTTACATAAAATGAAAGAACGTAACATTTAATAAAAGGATTTTATAATTCATGTATATTATATATACATAAAGGTGTGACAAATGTATGTAGAAAATGTGTATATAATATGGTTGGGAACAATATAATATTTAATGGTAAATGTTATTACATGAATATAGTTTATAAACTATAAGTTGTTAGGTTTTGAATATAAATGTAACTTGTACAAGATTAATGAATTGTATAATACAATGTATTATAATGTATGATGAAACTAATGTATATAAATAAATCAACCAAGTCAACATAACTAGTCAAGTCAACATGCTTGACTAAGTCAACTAATTTGACCAAAAGGTCAAGTTGACCAACTTATACATATAATGGAAGTTTAAGGAATAATATTGCTACACATGCAACAACAAGTAACTATACAACCATATATTATACACGTATGAACGTGTAATAACAAGTATGCATGCAAGTATATACTATACACGTATATACACGTAACAACATGCAGTTAAACTATAAAAGTGGTTATATATATATATATAACTATGATATTTGACAGTTGGTATGAATATTAGTATGCTTCTAAACTATAAACAAATACCACGGGTTACAACGGGTTAAATTCAATAGTAAAAAATTTAACGAGCTACGAGTTCACGTAACTAGACTGATTTATTTAACTAAACCCGAACCAATCTAACTGTTGAAATCCGGGGCTAACTGTCGGAGTTTTGAAAAATTAACGTTATTCGGAAATACCGGATTTAGTTAGTCATGAGGATTGACTTGTAGTGATGTAATTATTCCAGATCGTACATAGGACAAGGGCACCGGATGAGCATAGGTTTTTGCGCATCCTAGATCTTGGGGTACTGTATGTGGACGGTGTGGTCTGAATTGTCCCGAGGGCTTCCTCGGGTTCAGACATTATTGTTGTGTTTAAGATAGAGGTGATCATAATGTGTCCGGCCCGGCAGCCCGGTCCGTAAAAAAACCCAACAGGCCCAAGCCTGATTGGGCTTCCGGGCGGGCCTGGACATAAAATCTGGCCCGAATAAAAAATCGGGCCGGGCCACGGCACATTTTTTGAGCCCGTGGGCAAGCCCGGCCCGGCCCGATTTTATATTTTTTATTATTATTTTTTAAAATGTAATATACATATTTAATTTTATATAATTTTATATAATATATTTAATTAAGTTATATATATAATATATGAATCTATATTAAAATATATTAATTAAATTTTTTTTATTAATTTATATAAAAAAATTAAAAAACCGGGCCGGGGGGCCGGGCTTCGGCAAAACCTGGAAAAAACTGGGCCTAGCCCGGCCCGGCCCGAGCATGTAAAAAACCGGGCTTGGTTTTTAAAATAGGCCCGACGGGCTTAAAATTTTCCTTCGGCCAGGTCCGAACCCGCCCGCTCGCCCGAATGATCAGCTCTAGTTTAAGAGTGATATGTGTGTGCTTATATGCATGTATGTGTGAATTGAAATGTATACCTGATTGTTTATATCGCATTAACTACTTATGCGCGAACGTCCTTTCGAACTAATACTACGTCGACTATAGATTGACTTATATAAACATACCTATACGAGTAAGGAAATGAAGTTGTTGTTACCTAATATAATACCTTTAGTATTATAATTATATATTAACCTAAGTAAAATACTTAGGTACGAGACATGACTATGTCGATCTCTAGAGCATGGATCTCGAACATGAATACGACCTAGATTACCTCTAGGTATGCGTAAGACCCTTAGGCCAGCTATATAATGAATGGATATTCCGTAACATAATATTATACTTTAGGTAATTGATTAATATTTAATCACATAATGGAGTCTTGTTATATAATTATAAATCCAGTAGTCTCCGACTACTGGTTGTGCATTGTGATCACAAGAGTGTTTACTCGGATTGAGTTCTGCTCTAATTAAGTCCAAACGAGCCTATATAGATCGTTGGCCATAATGTACTACTGTTGGTACACGGCTATTGCCACCCATTAAATGACGCCTCATTAGGCAAAGAGGAAGTCCCGAGATCTTATATCTTTGGCCGGAATGTGCTACCGATGGTGCACACTGGAAGACTGTCCATCAATGAATTAATTACGGGGTTGTCCTAACTTGACACCCACATACGATGAGATTGTAATATAATGAGGACCTTGGAGGTCAGTTGTGATAAATGATTACGAGTTCGTTCATGTAAACGACTATGCGTGTTATCACCTTTCTATCAATGATTATTGTTATACAATGCGTTGTTGAATTCTAGTGTCTGCATTGTTTGCATTAAATTGTTGTACGATCATGTCATTTACAGTACTTAATATAAATTGTAAACCGGTACATCATGTAGCGAATCTAATGCGAAGACGGTTAAGACAACTTATGTGACCAATAGGGTCCAAAGTACATACCTAGCATACTCAGCCTTTTTCGCTAAGCCTCCACGGCATTTGTCAGGTTAATGATTGGGCTATGAAGCCGGAGTGCGGGATTTTGGGTAGTCGACAACGCCATTTCATTTATCGCACTTTTTAGAACTAGTTTGTATTCGGTATGTTGTAAACGTTGGATATACTTTAGATGCTCATTAGTCATTGTATTCGAAGTATGGAATTTTTACAAGTTTTGAGTTAATAGTAAATATCTCGAATCATCACAACAGTTATCGATTCGCTTGTTTAATATATGTTTGCTTCTTTACTCCCATGGGTGAGTAATGGCATGTAACACCCGGTTTAAGGTTTAGATTTATTTTCCGCTACGAGACGTCTTTAATTAAGTTGTGAGCTCTATAGTAATACGTGATTAAGAGTATGGGTGTTACAGTTTAAGTTTGGCCCATGTATGGTACAAGACTATGGGTTTCGTGACCTTTTTGAGGTTCTGTCAAACGAAGAAATAATTGATGTAACTAGAATGAAGATGGAATTCAAAGGCACTAGTTACTGTAACAAGGAGCTCCCAGAAGAACGAAAGGGCTAGAAGCTCCAACCGAAGGGAGTGTGAGAGAATAGCAACTTCGCTAGGTTAACAATCGAGTTTGACCCTAATACTTGGTGCAAGGAAATTGGAGGAATGATGAGTGATGACTACAAGGACTCATGTAGTTTATAATCTGCTTAACGTCATCCCAGTGGTCAATGGGTTATAGCCTAGAACATCAATTGGTATGTCTATGACCATTCTGAAAGTTGATTCTGTAGTGAAAGATCCAAAATGGCATACAATAGACAAAGTGAGGTGGATACAAAAGGGTATTATATTTGTGGCATGTATAGTCATGGGAGAAACAATAACCAAATACATTTGAAGAGGTATTTTATCGTACACACAAGTATAAGAAGTAAATCGGTTATTATATTGATCTAAAATCTAAAAAAAAAGGTTGTAAGTACGTCATAATTGACAATACTTAATTTATTTTTCTTTCTTAAATCACGTAGCTTGTCAATGGAATTTTTATGAATTTATATAAAAATTGTAGCAATCATATGTATTTTGTATGAAGGAGAGAAGTATGGTCCATATCATCATCAATATCCGGAGTATGACCCTGATACTACACAGACTCATATAGTAATCTTATTGTCCAATTCATTATCATAGTCCCAGTCTCAGAGCCAGCTTTAGAGGGGTGATGGTGGTGATTTAGTACAGGACCCCCACCTATGTGGGGCCCCAAAATTTTAACTTTTTACACAAAAACTGATATTTTGTATTCTATAGATGTCCAACGATAGTTCTGTGACTTTTCAATTTCTCTTCTTGTGTTAATACAAGTAATTTTTAATTGCCTCTGCTGGAGACAAATCGACAAACATTTACACCTTTTCACTGTGCACTCCTCTCTCTACACTTTGCACCGTTCATCTTTTCTTTTCTGCACACTATTGTTCATGTTTTCTTTTCTGCACACTATGGTCGCCCATTCTTCTTCTGCACACTCTTGCCAATCTGAATTGTGAAACCATAATTCACAATTTCACATTTCACAAACCGAGTACTCACAATATATTGGTATACTAAATTAATATAGTCTACTCCGCCGTCCAATCTACCATAATCCTCTAGTGCAAAAGTGAAGAATCGATTGAGATTTGAGACAGCGACAACAAACATGTAAGTGAAAAATTGTTGCTATAAGCACATCCACCATATCCGAATATCTATACCAGAAATAAGATAAGACGAAAATAATATCATATATTTTTTTGTGGGTATGAGTTGTATGCAATGTACTGGTGTACAAGAGTTGTGCTATTGCTATATTTATAATTTAAATTATATTTGGTAGATTAAGTAATTTATAGAGATTAATTCTTTATTCTTATGTTTTAATTTTTATAATTCTTAAAGTTTTTGCAGGTTTAATTGAATTAAATTGATTGGTAATCATCAGCCTACCGATAAGTCTTCAACACACAATTTATTAGAGCTCAGGTTATATTGTTTCATTTATCTAATATTTTTCCTAAGTTAGCTCCTTTTCTTAATGAGTTATCATATCATCTAGAATTAGAAATATGATTCTGGATGTGAGAAGCGTAAGAAATAAAGAAAATTGGAGAATTAATCCGGTCTAATAGAGGTGCGCTTGCTAAGTTTATTGTTTTGACTAATAATCACTTGCAAGTTTCAACCAAATGATACTAACATTGATGGTTGTTTGCCTTCAAATGATGAAGTTGTTCCGAATGTTGCTAATGTTGAACCTATTGTGAATGGTGATGAAAAGAATGATATTGCATTGACGAAATTAGTTGATTGTCAGACCTATAGTGTTGCAAATATTGAAATAAATGATGTTGTTGAGCAAATTGAGTCTTTAGATATCATATTTTTTGCCCAGAATAGGGCCCCCAAAATGATTGAGACGGCACTGCTAGCAGCTGATTGAATCCATCGATGACCAGTTCTAGACCATCCCCACTTGTCATCTAAAAATTATTGAATTCCTTGCAAAATTGTTTTTATTTTGATTTGCGAATAGCCTCAGTACCTTGATAAGCCACCTTAAGATAATTCCACACTCTTTTAGTTGCCATAATCCTCAAGACTTTACCTTAATCCTCATCTGATATGGAAGAGACAAGCATTCGGTGTGCTTGTTTGTTCTTGCTCAGGAGATTGTTATCATTTTTGTCCTACTAGTCTTCATACTTGTCTTGCTTTACTCCATGAACAATGATTGTGTGTTTGTAGTCTCCCTGCATAGCAACCTTCCAAACTTCAAAGTCGACTGACATAAGTTGATCCTCTATCTGCTCGCACAATTTGGAATAGTTAAGCTTGGTCAACTTTTGAAGCTTAACATTATACAAACTCATCTTTCACGATTTACCCAGACGTGTGAACCTCTATAGATTGGGTAAGCCTCAATGGGTGTGTTTTGTAGATTCAGTATGAGACTCACGATTTGAGCATCAGTCACATGTGGTTTAAGCAAGATTTGAGTAAAACATTGTCCTACATCTTGAGGGGGAGTGTTGAGATTAGTATATTGTTAGCACTAATCTCTGTTATTGGTCTATGTCCATTAGTATTATTTGTCTCTTTTAGGTAACAGAGTCTGCACAAATTAGGAAGAGACCTAACGTTTGTATAAAAGAGTCTCGAGTCTTAGCAACAATTGATAGATAGGTTGTACTCTCAATTGTTTTTACATCAATAAGAGAAGAACCCTTATTTTGTTAAACTCTGGTTTGTCATATCAAGCATTCTTGCATCATTGACTCCAATACCATACACCAGTGGATAGGTGTTTACCATATAAAATCCGTGGGTCTCTTCTGAATTAAAGTAGAGTGACATCTAGCAAAGAGAATTGAGGGGGCTGGATCCACTGGTGAAGAATCCATCCAGTCACAAACGATACCCAAGCTCTGTTGAAAACCTGTATGAAAAGTAGAGATGATCACTAATTAATATATAGAACTTGCTTATAAAAAGTAACGTCTTTGATAGTAGTACCAACATTCCCAAAAAAATTGTACTATATAAAGGCAGTAGAAGAAAATTAATCCCTTATATAACCGGCTTAGAAGGAGGCAATGTGAGAAACATAATACCTCCAATATTATTCGATTATAACAAGAATCATACTTTGACTCTGTGTATGATATGTGTTTATTACAGAGAGTATGAAAGAAGTACTTATAGAGGAAAAAGTAACGGTAAGAAATAAAGGATTACACAATAGTCCTAAACATACATACTAGAAAAGTACATAAGATATCCTAGTTATACATCCTAACACCCCCTTAAAACAAAAGGGATTGACCGTTAGTTTTGCAGCAGATGCAAACCGATGGAATGAAGTTCTCTGTAATCTTTTCCAGGTAATGATTTAGCCATGAAGTCAGCCAACTGCTGTTGATTTGGTATGTGCTCTACTTGAATCACACCTATTGATTTGTTGTCGGACATAATGCACATCAATCTTTATGTGCTTTGTGTGCTGATGATGGACTGGATTCTGTGCAATATATACTACTGATGAAATACCCCGAACTTAAATATAGGGATTAAAAATTAATCTAATACGTATTTAAGGGCCTAATGACGCCTAAGTAATATTGGTAAGAAAAAATAAATCCAAAAGAAATGAAGAAATGCTTAAAAAGCGAAAAACGCTAAATAAGCGTTAAATAACCATAGGAGGTATGAGACCTCGGTTAGTGTATTATATGGATTCTAAGGGCTTAATAAGACCTAAATATTATATGGGAACAACTCCCGAAGAAAACGGATCCATAAAATGGATTAAAACCATAACCGAACCTTAAAGCGCGTTTTTCGAGGAAACCGGGAAACCGCGACTTTAAGCGGGTTAAATAGACTCGTAACAATTTTGGTCAATCAAATAGTCATTAATAAACATTAATGAAGGTCTAGAACCAATAAAATCAATAAAACGAGAAGATAGTAAAAACTGTCAAAAACGGGAAGTTGTGGGGTAGAAACATAAATAACCAAAACTTATGTGTTCACTTTTAAAATAAAAGTAAAGTTGTGTGTGTGTGGTCTGGTGCCAGCCGACCCATCCCCCTCTCTCACACTCCCTCACACTCTCTTCTTATTTACAAAACAACAAATGTAATAAAGTAGCCCACTCTCACTTTTACTCTCTCTCCTCCACTCATTCTCCTCTCTCACGTACAGACTCATTTCCCTCCTCTCTATTTTTCTCTTCTTCTTCCTGGCGACTGCAATGGCGATTTGAGCCATCCCACACAACTCTCTCCTTCTCTCCTATTGTTGAGCACCCCAATCAACTCGAAATGCTACAAAAAATTATACCGTTGGAATCCTCTTGTAAAGGAGAACAATCCCCTCTGTTCAAAAATCGAAAATACCCATTTTCATCTCCATGGGTATTCCTCATTTGAAGGTTTGAAACCACCGTTGGAAACCTCTCCTTCATCTTGTTGGTTTGAGGTAAAAAGAAATCCGAAAATCTCTCATTTCTAGCTCCTATTGCGTTATGAGAATTCCTAAAATGTGAGCTCTTGTTCCTTGTGGTTCCAGCCGTTTTGGCTTCTCCTTGGAGCTGGAAATGTAACCCTCTTGCTAGTCAAGAACTCCATCTAGTGAGAAAAGGTAAAGTCACTCCTAACCCTAAATATATGCTCCTAAGCTCTAAGGTAAATTTCTAGGGTTTAAGTGTTAAATTAGATACTTATTAGTGTCTTGGGTATGGGATTTAGCATTGCCTAATTGGTGAACCAAGAAAAGGAAGAGAAAGAAGAAAGAAAGAATAAAGGAAGAGAAGAAGGAAGAAAGAAAGAGGAACTAAAATCAAGGTAAATGTCTTACCTTGAGCTAGATTTGTATGGTGTAGTGTAACAGTTTTGAGTATTGGAAATGAGTAGTGTTTATGGAATGAGTAATAAGTATGTTGTGGTATAGTGAGGAAAAGTAATGTAACAGTTTTGAAGATTTTAAATGATGTTTGAAAGCTTGGGAAAACTTTGGGTAATGGATATGTATGTGCAGAAATCATTGTGTATTAGTGAAGTTGGAATGTGAGTATTAATATCTTGAATAAACAGGTGGTGTAAATGAGTAATTGTGAGCTAATATGTATGTGGGAAATGTTAAAATATAGGGGAACCTCTGCCCAAATTTGTATGGAAATAGGAGGACTTAGTTGTGTAAGAGGAGGAAACTACCTAGGTAATAATCAGGTATATTTGGAGAATTTAAAGTGAGTGGTTTAACACCTTGAAACAGATTTGGAAGAGAATTTAAGTATTAGGATGGAAGTAGGATTGAGGTAATGCATTGAGGATGTTAGGAGTAGCATTAGTAGAGGGAGTATTGGATGGTAAAGAAGAGAGGAAAAATCTGTAGCATTTAGAGAAGAACAAAACTGTAACAGTGGAGAAAAATGTAACAGTGGAGTGTGTTTTGTAACAGATTTTGGTAGAGTGGATTAGGCTAGTTTAAAGTGCTTAATCAATGCTAAAATATGCTAGATTATATGTAGGAATAATGGGGAAGAGATTGGTAGAAGTTTGAAGTTGAAACAAAGCTTTAAAACTAGAAATTTGCAACAGACTGGATTTGTCTTGGTTTGCAAACCAGTACGCAAACCAGGACCACCTCTTAAAATTGGCAGAATACTTTCTCGCTGGATTTGTCCTGGTTTGCAAACCAGTACGCAAACCAGGACCACCTCAAAAATTTGACAGAAAGTATCGCTGAAGGATGGTCCGGGTTTGCAAACAAGTACACAAACCCGAACCACCTTAAAAATACGACAGAAAGTTTTCTAAAGTGATGGTCCGGGTTTGTAAACTGGTACACAAACCCGGACCACCATAAAAACTTGACAGAAACGTCTCTGAAGAGATGGTCCGGGTTTGTAAACCAGGACACAAACCAGGACCACCCCATTTTCTTCACAGAATCCATTTTAAAGCTAATCTAAGGTAGGGTAATGAAGGGTAATGATATTATAAGATAATTAAGACAAAATAAATGATGTTTAAAGGTCATTAAGGCCATGAACAAGCCTAGAGAATAATTTTAAGTAAGTAACATAAGTAAATGTATTTGAATAATAAGGAATTAGTAAATGTATTGGAATAATAAGGAATTAGTAAGTAAACACTGGGAAACTTTAGCAAAGTAATAAGTAAGGTTAATTATAGATGATTAACCACCCAACTGTATGTATATGCTAGGATTCGAATAGTTGAACACCGAAGAGGAGTCGGTGAGTCCGAAATCAATGGTGAAAGGTATGATTTCTTCATGCCCTGTATCCTAATCTGGTTACCCCGATTTGTGTGCTTATTTGATCACCTAATAAGATAAATGCATGAATCGGACTATATTGCACTTACTTGTGCTTGTTTACTTTGTTCTTGATATTTGTCTTGAACAATAGTTTGTATAATTCATGAAATATATGAATGATGATGAAGTGTATTGTATTTCGTAAAGTACTTGTATATTGTAATGTATTTTGTATGGATGTGTATATGAACAATGTATTGTGTATGTGGCTTGAATGAATGACTTCTGCTAATTCCTAACTACCTAACTCCTAACATAAGTAAGGAATAAATTGGAATGAGTAGAAGTCCGATATAGCTTCGGCCACGCGTGAGGATGAGGAGACACAAGAGGTTGGATCCGATTCCTGACTCTTAAACTGGTCCGCGGCCCAAATCCCTTAAATGGGTAGCATCCCGGATTGGTGAGTCAAGTAATCCCGGTGGTGGGACGGAGTAGTCCCCGGGCCGGAGGTCCCGACGACTTAACATGAGTAAGAGTAAGTAAGTAAGTATGTATGAGTATGAGTATATATGCGTAAGTACTGTGGAACGAGTAAAAGAGTAATCTCCACCCGATTAACCCGGGTGGACCAACATGAGCTAATAAGTATGGTGGATTGTGTATGTATTGCGTATGTATTGTACATGTATTGCGTATTGTGAGTTTCGTAAAGGTAAGTACATATCTGATGGCTTGTATGATTTACCATGTATGTATTGAAGAGCATATCTTGAAGTGTATGTATGTATTCTTGCGTAATGTATTATGATATTATGTATAAGAGCATGTATGCATGTATGTTTGAATGAAATCAATCGCATGTATTCGACCAAGTGGTCGGCGTACCCTCACTAGTACGCGGGGTATGCGGTTATCATATTCAGCGAAAGCTGACCCCCTCGGGGGAACGTTTTTAGTGTGCAGGTACCCGATGCGGATATGGTCAAGGTAAGAGACCGGTGGCTACACTTGGATAATTAGCAGTAGAATGTAGAGGTGTGCTAGGTGGCACACCCTAGTACTTAGAAAGTAAGTTGTTTGTGAGGAATGGGTAGTTGTGGATATGAAATTGGAAGAGGTATTATATTTGTATAAGGATCTTAGTAAACTCGGTGTATAGTATTGTAATGTATCGAACTTATGGAGCATTGTATGAAATGGAGTATTGTAATGAACGGGAAGTTCTAGTATTTGATTTGGTAATTGGAGTATGTATCGTAAGTGTGTAGTACTCGGATATTCCGGTCCATCAGACCGATGCTGTATGTAGCAGTAGTAGTAGCCTTGTTAGTCACGTGGGTGGCTAACGGCAATGTATCACCCACAGTATGTATGTAAGTATCCGCTGCGTGAGTCTGGATTGTATAAGGAGATTGGACGGTAATGACGGTATTAGCAGTAGGGTGTGTATGTTACAAAAGTGGTATCAGAGCGAAGTATCGCTCTGATGACTGGAAATACCGAGTTTAGGAATACCGAGTTAGGAATTAGAAGCTTAGGGCTAAGGGCTGAGTGTTAGCATTAGAGATATGCTAGTTAGGAACTACCGGTGAGTACCGGATACCTACAATACCAGACCCGCCCTCCACATTCCCACTGTATAACTTGGGAAAGGACGCCAGAGAGAAGGAAAGTCCTCTCACACTCGGGAAAACCCGATCTGGTAGTGGTGAAACCACCGTACGGTAAACAAGAACCGACATATAGTAAATTCCAAGGATTGGAAGACCCGGAGATGGATTTGGTTGAACAACAATACCCGCACTTAATGGCGGTAGAATGGGAACTCCAACCATAAGGAGACTACAACATGCAACAACATGGGGCGACCTGCTTAGCAGTCGCGAACCTAGCTAACCAATCAGCAGCAGGAAAAGAAGCACTAAGCGTGCAACAGAGCGGAAAAAGGAAACAGAACAAGCCCGAGATACGAGTCTACGGGACAGTAATAGCTAAGTAATACCACCAACGGTATGCTAGCTGACTAAGGACATAGTCAGGAGTGGTTAACTCCAAAACTACAATGCCAAAAGGTTACAAAACCTGGCTGCCATAGCCTACACAGCTCAAGGATATCCATGGGATATGAACCGATAGGACTACAAGACTAGTGCTTAAACAAGCTAAGGCTCAATAACCACGGTAAACCAGTAGGAACGAGCAACAACGGAAAACATAAGACGAATAAATGGGGATCTCCAAGGATTGGAGAAGTACCCCGACCAAGACAACCATGTCAAGATCAATGAGAAGCTACTTAAAAGGATCGAGTATCCCAAACATAGATCAATATGATCAAGGGAAGAGTCAACAAGACTATTAGATACAAGTGGAAACCATACCAAGACCGGTATAGGTTTAACCAAAAACCAACAGTACCACGCACTTGCCACGGCAAGTGCAGTAAGAACAGGAACATGTAGAGGGACTTTAATACACCACAGGTACATAGTAATGTACCGTGACAGCAATGAAGCAACTATAGGATCACAAATCCTGAAAGCTAGAGGAATCGAACCTTGAAAAGGCCTGACGGCCTGACCATTGTCTTAAGAACATACCAGTCAGCGGGAAGCTGGACTTGGTCAAGACCACAAACATGGCTATGCCATGAAGAACATCTTTTAACACCGAGCCGTTATTTTCAAACCAAGTTTTCTTTCAAAACCACAAACCTTCTTTTAAAACCTTGGATTTTAAAAACCGAACCAACATAATTACGGTGAGTATCATAGAATGATACAAGAGGAGTTGACAATAGAATACTTCACCTAGGCGCGTGACGAGCACTACCAGTGTACCCAATTACGGGATGTGGGACAACTGCACTCCGAAGGAGCTTGCGGGCCTGACATATAGTTAGGTAAGTGGTAACGTATCAACATGGTACCCCACGTATGTATACATGTAGTGCACGAAACACGGGAAGTAGTCAACTCCGTTCTACGGACCATGAGTAAGTTCAACCTAGAACAGCTGGACGCCTTAGACGATCCAGGAGAAGGAACTCAGCTAAGTAACAAGTATAAGGAACTTAGAGAACCCATCTGAGGATAAGGAATGAGGATCAGGAAGTGCAAAGCGCACAGATTAGCAAGCATAGACATTGGATATGTCTCAAACACTTCAAACAAATTTGTGACAGCTGGAAGAAATACCCGGCCTAAACACGTTAAGGCAAAAACCTAACATGAACACCACAACGATCAACAAACGGGACAGAGTACCCAAGAACAATTACAAAACTACTAAGGAGCATAATCCATCATTGGAGGGGGTTATTAAACCTGGTCAGGAACACTAGGAGAGAATATAAACAGTCTACCCAAGGACGGGAGACACTATAACCCACAAAGGGATAACTCAAAATATAATACCACAAGGTGGTATAGTAGACACAAGTACCATAAATATTAGCCGGAAGTAACGGCATAACCGAACAACACCCAGGAACAATCCTTGAAGGGTGTCTGAATTGCAACAGTCGAGCAATAGCGACACGATAAAAGCACGAAAGCTACAACAAACACTCGGTTAGGACACTGAAGGGATTTCACTTAATAGGAAATACCCTAAATTACAAAAAGGGGCACTGAGTAACATCAGAATGCCAAAAAGGGTCTCATATGAATGGAAGCGTGATGTCACGACTTGCCATGGGGCCCAGTAATACCTCCAACCTATGGGTATAAAAGGGGTGGAAATATGTATAAGCAGCTTACAAGAGCATAGCTTGCAGAAACAGGGCTCAGAAGCCATAAACCAAATACGTTATATAAACCTCAACGGTTGCAAAACCACACCATTTAATAACAAGACTTATAAAAGATATTGCTTCATACGACAAACAGACCGTCAACTGAACAACCCAATTAAAGCTCAACATAATGAGCGGCTTGGAGTAATGGTTACCTCAATGTCACTGTCACTAGAGCACCAGTCTAGTATACAGTTGACTAAGTTTTACTTACCTTCATGCCTTCTGTAGCAATGATAACACAGAGGCATGGGAATCATTATAATGCCAACAATGGCCTAGTCCACACTTGGACATTACGAGAAACCCAAGGGAAGGTACCCCTCGTTAGTCAAATACCACCAATGTGGTGAAGATGTGAACCCTTAGAAAGGCTTCCATCCACTATAACAATAAAGCCTACGCATATAGATATTGCCAAGGGGCGATGGAATAAGGAAATGAGATTTCCAAACCATTATGACTTAAGGAGTAAGCATACTCCATATGCACCCAAGCATGTGGTGAACCATTGTATAAACACCAACATGGTAAACCTTGTCATGAGATCTATGAGTGGAAACAAGCCTCTCAACAAGAACTTCACTTATCAATGATAGAACGGGACCAGAAAACCCTTGAAGTTTCTTGGGATGTTCCGGTGATATACATACAAGTAGAACTACACAGCTAGAGCCTATACCCAATGCTCAGCACGGAAAGACAATAATTGTCAAAACAATCAACGGGAATGCACATTGCACACCATGAATGTCCAGCGCTCAAAAGAGCACGTAACCCGATAAATTACTTCATCCATTATCAACCAATACTTGGTAAATTATGTCATAAATGATGAAGCAATGTGAGGTAAGCTAACCTACACATGGAACCTAGATTGAAATAACACATCTCCACATTGGGAAATAATCACATCACGGTATGCTACGACAACCGTCATACACATGAACAGGGGAAACCCTCAGTGTTCACACCATAAGAAATGGTGCCAATGATAGTAACAATGAGTAAAGAGAAACTACCACAGTAACAGAGTCAGTAAAAACGATGTTGTACAACGAGTAAGAATACGGGGCGCAACAAGCGACCGATATGAGGAAGTAGCAGATAATGACACGGAGTATAAGTATGAGATGACAGGCAAAAATATTCTTTCCTATCACATAAGTGACGTACTATCAAACGTTTATGCCTCTGCACTCTGTATGACCGAGTGTTTTGGTATTGCACTCGTGCAGCTAATGATCTAATGGGATGGCTAGGGATATGGAGAATGTATGCCGTAGTAAACTTTCTTTTCACCAACGAACATGGCACTAACGAG
This sequence comes from Limonium bicolor, assembly GCA_023374045.1. Taxonomy (NCBI): domain Eukaryota; kingdom Viridiplantae; phylum Streptophyta; class Magnoliopsida; order Caryophyllales; family Plumbaginaceae; genus Limonium; species Limonium bicolor. The sequence goes on along the minus strand of CM041781.1, from coordinate 255,505,854 downwards.
TTAAGCAAGCTTAGCAACAAACCGTGCGGCCTAAGGCCAAAGAAGCACGAAGAGTGTACAACACACTAACAATCAAAAAATGTGAATTCCAATGGAATAAAGAGTGAAAAAAGACTTAAGAAAGTCACTAGGACCGATGCATAGAAAATGCAAGGTCATACAAATAAAGGACACTTGTACCGAACCAGAAGAACTGGTATAATTCAGAAGCTATTGACAACAGAGGAAGCACTACAACTAAGTAGTGACTTAACCTCCGCCCGACACTAAGTCGGAGGAACTTAATAAATAATCATGGAAGCACGAATAGCATGTACAGTAGATTACCGGAGAGCTGGTTATAAATCTTAAACTCATTGAGTTCAAACACGGTAGAAGAATACCGCATTTGTTTAGTAAACCTCATCCGCATAATAGACGGACAAAGGGTGATGTACAGCACTTTAAGGATAACAAGAAGGGTGAATAACCCAAGTTATCAGGGTCACGCAGCAGAAGCTAGTAGGCCCTAGCTAGGAGATTAATGTACCTAGTGAGTATAATAGAATGGCTATTAATGCCTTGAAGCCGGTTAGGCTAGAACCGAATTAATTATGAGTTAAATAAACTCATATAGGAATCCTTGGTGCAAAGACTAAACCATTGTTATGATTAAGACCAAGGGTATATTATGTAATAAACCGTAAAGAAGCTAAAACGCTTCAGATTGCCCAAATTGAGTAAACCAATGTTTAATAATAATAACATATGGTAGATTACGTGGGCGTAATCCCTTTTAAGGGGGGTAGAGCGAAAACCGCATAATGTGAATTTTATGAATAAAACACATAAACTATAATGTGCATAGCACAAATGAGAATCGATTTGATGATTGGTACTATGTTAAATAAACATAAGTATTCATTCATATTGAAATTGTGGTAATTAGGCATGAGAGATGCAAATACCATAGGATGGATATACCTACCTTGTAACACCATGTAAGAGTATTAGTAAAAGAAAAGTAATGAGTAGTGGACGGAGCTCCACAAGTACCGTAACCTTTGAAGAAGTAGTACGAAATGATTGAGAGTAGTAGGCGAATGAAGCCCATGAGTAGTGCGTTCTGTGGAGGGTGATTTTTCGGTATGAGGGGGGGTCTATCTAAATATGGTTCTGACTGAGAAGCCGAGATCCTAGAAATTGCCATTCTGTGGAGGGTGAAAACCCGTTACTCTAGCATCCCTCAAATACCTACTAAATCGTCTGTCTTTTCCAGAAAGCATAAAGGGGAGTGCAAGTGCGCACTACACCAGCTCTCAATGGGCTCCACGCGGACTTATGCCCTAAGGGCGGAATTGACTAGAGTCGCCACCTAGTTTGACCTAAGGAACTAGGAAGGAAGGGAATGAGGGTTCTAAGAACCGTTGGTTGACTCTGAATTTGTTGCCTATGGATAGGACTTATCTGGTCAGATCAGAGATTCTATTGTGGGTTCGTACTGGGTTACACCCCTTGGAAGTGGCAATGACCACAACCTTGGATTGGTGCCCGAGGAAACCTCGGTCTCCAATTGTCGGGATTACCTTCTTTCAAAACCTTTTTTAGAGAGATTAAATTAAAAGCCAAGGATAGGATTAGGATGATAAGAGAGAGTGGATGAGGCGAGCTTTTCTGCCAAACCAGCGCCTAGAAAGGGAATTGGGGAATTTGGAGGAGTATAGAATGAAGATTTGGGAAAGTGGGACTGAATGAATAGACAAGACTTGGATCTGATGGTTTGAAGTTTGTGGGAGCCGAAGAAGATTTGAGTGTTCTGAGAGATATAAGAGCCACCTTTAGAGGGGGAAAAGGGTTTTTTGATTGGAATGGGGTCGCACCCTAGATGGGCTGCCTACGTACTCAACTCCCTGTTGAGATCAGACCTTACGTAGTTCACGGTTTTTTTGTTTGTGGAGCTTGAAGATATTTGTAGTGTTTGAGATTTAGAAGGGTTCGAAGTTTCAAGAAGTTTCGGGTTTTGGGAGATTAGAGTCTGTGAGACGCCTAGGTCTGTGAGACATTGAAATCTCAGAATGATTGAGTCTGTGAGACACTCGGGTCTGTGAGACATTCGAGTCCATGAGATGTTCGAGTCTATGAGACGCTCGGGTCTGTGAGACTTTAGAAGTTTGAATGAAGTTGGAATTTGTAAGAGGATTTGAGTTTGGAATGATTTGGAGTTTGAATGATTTGGGTTTGGATAATGATCTGAGTGTATGAGGCAATTGAAGTTTGGGTAAAGATCCTGGGTTTTTTGGATTTGAGATTTTAAAAGCGATTGAGGAAAATCATTTCATTGTAAAAGGGCGGATAATCCCGAGGGATTACCCTATGTACCCCCTCGAACACGACACTTAATTAATGATAAGTGCCGAGGCTCGAAAGATGGGGCAATGAATTTATGTCGAAAAATAGGGTTCAGAGAGAAACACCATGAAGGAGATGTTCTCGGTCGAACCCTAATAACGTCTCTAACTCCCGAGTTTTAAAACATTAAAAATCAAAACATTGAAATCGAGTGGAAGGGAGCTAGACGATTCTAAAATCCCGGCTGCAACTAGGAAGGTTGTTACTTCCCTAGCGCCTCGCCTTGTAGAAATCTAGGCTGCAATTAGGGGAGGTTTGTCACCCTAATGCCCCACCTAAAGAGATCCAGACTGCGACAAGGGAGGTTATGACCCCAGTGCCCCGCCTCGGATTTTTATTTTAGGAAGGGAGACAAGTGATGTCTAACTAGGAGGAAAACGTTCTTTGAAAGTGTTAGACATCCCCTGTTCCCCGGAAGCGGTTTAGTTTTGAGTTTAAAAATTGAGTTAGAAAATCATTGAAGTTTTTCGGAATTCTCGATGAAGAAACACTGATTTTGAGAAATATTTTTAGGAGAAAACTTTCTGTATATGTGAGAAGAACTTTCTGCGTTTGAGAAGAGTTTTCTGTGATGTGAGAAGAGTTTTTCCTTTAAAATTCCACAAAATGGTCTCTTTTGAAAACTTGATGAAATTTGAATAAATCGATGGTTTGAAATTCTTTTTTTTTGGTTTTTTGGATTTTTAAAAGAATTTATAAGTGAGTGCGGATTGCTTGAATAGGATTGAGTTTGAATTGGATTTAATTGAATCTGGCTTGGAAAACGGGTTGGGTCAAAGTCAACGTTTTGGTCTTGGTTTGATTCTTGTGGACTTTTTTTATTTTTTGGGCTTGGTGGGATTGGGCCCAGGTTTGGGAGTTGGGCTTCGAAATCAGATTTCTAAGATGGGCTCATTGAAAGATTTGTTTGAAACTATTAGGAGCTAGCGGGCTTAAGTTATATCCGAATGAAATTTACTTGGATTCACAAATGGATTGGATTTTTGTTGATTGTACATTTTATTCTGAAATTAGGGGATGATTTGGAAAATTTTATGGGATACGGGTATTCCTCACATGGACCGTGTCTAGGACCCGTATGCATTGAGGATACCCAAACCTAAAGCTTTCTGCAGAGGGGTGTCCTATAGGCTAGCTAGGGCTTCCTATGTCCTTGGGCCTCTATATTGGGCTGGGCCCAACAATTGCCAAGCTAAGCTATACAATACATAACATATAACGAAGATAGTCATAAACTAGAAAATAAACCAAATAAACATTACATGAGCATAAATCACAAAATTGGATATATACACCGGTTCCTTTCTCATTTCTTTATTTTCCCACGCCAATGTTCGGAACAGAAGCGGGTCGATAACTAAATCATGTCTAATCCAAATTTTGGCTCTATGAAATCTAAACTCCACATTACTATTATTATCAGGTCGATCAAACATTTGAGCGCAACAGACACGTCAAACCACATTATAAGCCAGTCCAAAGCACTACTTTATCAATCTTTTAGCACCGTTTATGTACGTATAATAATGATAGTCATGAATTTGGAACTGAAAATAAACCAAGTAAACATTTTATGTGAGCTTAAATGACAGGGTATATACGTTTGTTTATCTTCTTCTTCTTTTTTGCCTAAATCAAAACTAGTCTAACAAATTACAAAGTCGTGGTTAATCAAAATCAGAGGCTAACACTCAAACATGATTAACTAATCGAATCAGCTCCTAAAGAGAGAATCGATTATATGCGTCTTCAAACAGCAATTAACGAAAAAAACATCAGCAAAGCAGCAACCGAAACATTTCACACATCATTCACAATACTGTACATATCCAAAAACAAGGAAGGATTTAACAGTATGTTCCTCAACATACATGAAAAAAAAAGGTACCAATACCCAACACTCTGAGAAAGTGAGGATGTGTCTCAGGGAATAGCAAGTCCTTTCTTCGATCGGGTTTCATTCTCCAAGCAAACTGACCGGTGCTCTCATGATACAAGATTTACTTCCAGCCAAGATAGCACCGATTCGGCAGGGTACCTCAGTCAAAATACAGATACAACAAAGTAAGATGCTCACGGAATATCATTGCTTAACAAAACAAATTTGATTACCTGGTTCAAATCAACAAATAAGGACAATCGCCAGAACATATGTAGAATAAACAAAAGCAATACAGAGCTTGGAACCATAACCAGAGCACATTACCAATTCAGAAACTTCGAAGGCTAACAAATGGGTGCCAGGTTCGTGAGAAAATTCAACCCAAAATAAAAGAAGAGAAGAGGGAGGCTTGTGGGAATCGTTTTCACCTGGTAAATTACCGGAACCTCTCGTGTCTGATTGAGCTTCCGATGAACAACGAAAAGCGGATGAGGTACCAAATTTGCAGCGTGACAGAGTTTCCGTCTGAGGATGACATTTCAACACCATTCGAAAAGTAAAAGGGGTTACCGACCATAGTGAGTATTGCTCAGTCAGGTTTTCGGATGTGGAAAATGGGCTAGGGATTAGGAACAAGATAACCACCAGAGAGAGAGGAGCCTTGCGCTCTGCCCGATTCCTTTAGGGTTCTTCATTGAAGAAGAAAATTTGAGGAGAAGAGGGTAGGGATCGGTTCCGGAAGAAGATGAAAACTCGACTGGGTTTAAGCAGAGAAGAAGATGGAGGTGCTGGGTTTTCGAAGAGAATCAAGGCGGGTTCGATGTTCCTCGCCAGTTTTTATTTTTTGAGGAAGATGAAAGAATAGAGGCTAGAAGAGGGAAGAAGATGGTCGAGGCCATTTTCAGACAGAGACCTGGTTTTTCTGGTTTTGGAGTTCGACCAAAATGGAGCGGATGATGAGAAGAGGAAAAGGGAATCGAAGGAGAAGCCGAGGAGAGGAGATGGAGGCGTCGAGCCTCTGAAGACGATGCAGAGAGGTGGTGATTTTTAAGGGAGTTCGAACATTCAAAACTCTTCAGCCGAGCATCTTGGGGGGAACTTTTTCGATTTTTGAGGAAGAAGAGGATGGGCAGCCACCACGCTTTGACGCATCGAGAATATCGGGGAGGTAATCGGCTCTCTCAAGGATTCACCCATACTGTGGTGTTTTCCAGATGCAGGGCTTGCCGAGATTTGGAGTCCTCCAACACGAATAACAACAAGACAAAAAAAAAAATACGGGTCTGCTAATCTAGCAGAAAATGCCTTTAGCTTAGAGCCAAGAATCGAACCTGGATCTACGGCTTGCATAACGGGTACCTTAACCAGTTACACCAGATCAGGTTTCAGTATGTTTATGGGAGAAATAAAATAAGAGCTCTAAATTTGACTGGATAACTTTGTCTTCCGAGAGCTACAAATCCAAAAGAAAGCGCATGCGATAAAAAGGGACAATTAATTTTATGCATGAAATTATGGAATGTAAATAATAAGATAAGTAAATAAAACAAGATGAATGGGTTTAAAACCGGATTATTGTTTGAAAACACATTTTTTTGGAAAATCGTGTTTTTATGAAATGCTTTGAAAAAGGTTATAAAATGACGGTTTCGTTATGGCACGCACGCTAATATGTTTTGAAAAAGAAAGGCGACGACCCCTCTTATTATTTCGAATTATGCTTTATGGGGTGAGAATTTGTGGTGTCTACAGATGGCTCCCCTTGATTCAATTCTGCAACAGAAGGTTTGCAGGATTGGATCAAGGTTGACGGGACGCCAAAAATTCTCACAATGGTTTAGTGGTGCATAGGGATGCGACCGTGAGTGTATGAATGTGATTGAAAGTACGAGGACTTATGACGAGCCTCAGTGAGACCTCTTGACATCTAACTTAGGACTTATGATGAGCCTAGGATACTAACAATAGGGTTGATTTAGGTGCACGAGGACTTAGGAGTGCCTCAACTGGACCTCTTGATATCCAGTCCTAGGGCTTATGACGGGCCTAGAATGCGATTGAAAGTACGAGGACTTAGAAGTGCCTCAACTAGACCTCTTGATATCTAGCTATAGGACTTATGCCGAGCCTATAATACCAACAACCCGATTTGATTTAAGATGCACGAGGGCTTAGGAGTGCCTCAACTGGACCTCTTGATATCCAGTCCTAGGGCTTATGTTGGGCCTAGAATGCGATTGAAAGTACGAGGACTTAGAAGTGCCTCAACTAGACCTCTTGATATCTAGCTATAGGACTTATGATGAGCCTATAATACTAACAACCCGATTTGATTTAAGATGCACGAGGGCTTAGGAGTGCCTCAACTGGACCTCTTGATATCCAGTCCTAGGGCTTATGTTGGGCCTAGAATGCGATTGAAAGTACGAGGACTTAGAAGTGCCTCAACTAGACCTCTTGATATCTAGCTATAGGACTTATGCCGAGCCTATAATACCAACAACCCGATTTGATTTAAGATGCACGAGGGCTTAGGAGTGCCTCAACTGGACCTCTTGATATCCAGTCCTAGGGCTTATGTTGGGCCTAGAATGCGATTGAAAGTACGAGGACTTAGAAGTGCCTCAACTAGACCTCTTGATATCTAGCTATAGGACTTATGATGAGCCTATAATACTAACAACCCGATTTGATTTAAGGTGCACGAGGGCTTAGGAGTGCCTCAACTTGACCTCTTGATATCCAGTCCTAGGGCTTATGATGGGCCTAGAATGCGATTGAAAGTACGAGGACTTAGGAGTGCCTCAACTAGACCTCTTGACATCTAGCTATAGGACTTATGATGAGCCTATAATACTTTGGTGGAGTTGTACGAAACTCGCTATGGTGAAAGCTTGATCTGAAGTTGTTGTGGTGGTAGATTGATTTGAGGATGGCTTTGATTGTGGATTGATCCGGGATTGGATGCTTTTTGGTTGTTTTTGTGAGGGATGTGATAGTCGAATGTTTTTTGTTGATGTGGCCCTTGACTTTGTCAGTGTGGGACTTGTGTTTTGGTTTTGTTTTTGACAGTCTCGCCCGATGTGCACTATAGTTTCGGGATTTGATAGAACTCTTGGCTTCAGAGTTTCGAGATGGCTCCGGTATAGCTCCTGAGTTTTTTTTTGGTTTTGGTGATTTTGTAATCGGTCTTTGAATGGATGGTTTTTTTTTGAATGAGTGACTTTGAGAACTCGACGGTTTCGATATGATTGAGTGACTTCGATATGATTCGAGGGCTCTGGTATGATCGGATGGCTCCGGTGCGGTCAGATGGCTCCGGTTTGATTTGTGGTTCCCTTACGAGCAACGGCTCTGGGATGGTTGGTGTTTTTATTTTTTTTTATTCAGGTTGAGATTTTCGGGATGGTTGATGGGTTTCAATTTGGATTGAGATTTTGAGTCGAGTGGCGGGTCGATGTGATTTGTGTACCTTGATGTTGTTGACAAAGTTTTTGTTGTGGATGAATGTTTTTGGTATGGGTTTTGAATCGAGTGGTGGATCGATGTGATTTACTGTGGTTGACAGTTTTTTCTTTGTGGATGAATGGCTTTAGTACGGTCAGTTTCGGCTTCCGATTCCTCGAGATGGCTTCGGGATAGTTCATGATGGCTTCGGGGCGGCTACGAGATGGCTCCATTGGATGATAGTGTCGAACAAAAAGGGGGATGTTTCCTTTGAGGTGGTCGCACCCTGGGCGGGCTGCCTACGTACTCAATTCCGTATTGAGATCAGACCTGACGTAGTTCGAAATTTTGTAGGCAAGACCCTGGTGATGATATAGATCTGACGTGGGTTTGAGGTGGCTCCCGTATTGTTCTCGGACTATTAGGATGCCCCTGTGTAGTTCCAAGGATGGTTTTAATGTTAGATGATGGCTCCGGCATGGCTCCAGTTTGTTTCTAGATATGGTGTTGATGAGGCTCGAGCATGACGTTGGATGGCTCCGGAATTGTCCTCGTACGGCCTCGAATGGCTTTAATTCGGTTTGATGTAGCTCGAGGATAGCCCAGGATGGCTCCGAGCTGGTTCGATGTAGCTCGATGATGGTCTGGGATGACTCCAGTTGACATCTTTTTGATCAAAAATTACGCTTCAACAACTGCACATGAAGTCGACTTTCAGCGAGACTAGGAGAGTTCTTAACTACTCAGGTGTTGATGATGGAGTGCTTATGATGCATACAGGTATTAAATGCTGGATACGATGCAAAATGCGTATGCGATTTTTGGAGAAAAAGGTATGACCCTATCTCTATTAATACGAGGTTTACGAATATAAAACATCTTCGGCTCAATCTTGAGTGATTGTTGAATTGGAATGTGTGAATCACTCTCCTCTCATGGAGGGATGCGGGTCAAACTCTCGTGAGTATAGCTGTGTGTGCTAATGGTGTAATGCTACTCTCAATGCTCGGAGCAGTATTTTCCTTAGAATTTCTTTCGAGTTTCTGGACTTTCCAATTCCTACAAGTTCCTCTCCTGCAATGAGGTAGGTTATTCATGATTTGGTGGTTCAATCGAGAAGTCACTCGCGCTCTAAAGACCTTGTGAGATAAGGTCGCACTCATTCGCTCATGGTCCCTTTGTTATAAGGTGGGATATGTTGATAGCAAGTACGAAGCTTATGATTCATGCTTCAGATCCGGTACTTTCAGTTAACGCTCACCAACTAAATAGTCGGAGGTCTTTTATTAGGTTATAACGGGGCTGAGGGGTATGACGTATGTCACATGGGACTGGAGGATTTATTTGGAAGTTGTGGAGCTTTTGTGCAATAGAGGATATGTTTCACCTTCGCCATGGGTGGAATGATTAGACAGGTTTTGATAACCTCTTTTTTGGTTTCTATGGGACATCGTTGGTCCTTTGGATTCAGATTTCTCCTTCGTGCTCTTCTGGTGCACGGTTTGAACTTTCTTCTCATTTTTTTTGTTTTTTTTTTAAATTGCATTTGTCTCATTGACTTTCTCAAGCTTTTGCTTTGTATTTTGGCTTTCAGCTTTGATTGAACATTTTTGGTGCTCTTTCTTTGGCTTTGAAGTGGCATTGACTCTCTGATTTCTTTGAACATTTCATTTGGTGTTTTGTGAAAGATGGTGGGGGGAGGGGCTATGGCTCCAGCTCATTCATTTTCCTCTATTGCAAAGGTAGGTATGTACATGTGTGTGGCATGTTGTGGAGTTTCTTTTTTTTTTGAAGAAAGAGTTTTTCCTGAAAGGCTCAGCGGGGGCTCACTAAGGAGTTATGTCCGGGGAAATTAAAGCTTTTTGGCCTTGTGGAGATTTTGATCCTAAGTGCCTCGTCATTCTCATTAGTCAATGATTGTTTTCTTACTATTCTCAGATCCTTGCATGAATCACAGTTCGTATCCTGATTATCGACATTGATCTCACTATGTATACCTCTCCAGTGTGCTGAAGGAGTGCACATGTCGCTCATGGTTTTACCTCGATTGGCTCGCTCTACCTTCCCTCGTCGCTCGGTGGATGGTCCAATACCCTCTTTTGGAATTCAAGAGAAAATACCGCTCTTCGCACACTACTCACTTGGTTTGTGGTCCTGATTTTGACGAGACCCTTGTGTTCGTTGACGGGTCGAGAGTTTAGCGGTTCACGCGCTCTATTCAAACAATCAATCAAGATTTTCGCCAAGATGTCGTTTCGATACGGGAGTATGCAAATGCAACGATCTACCGTGCAATGTGTTGTGATAATATGGAATTACTATGTATAGGATGCATGAAATGATGAAAATGATGAATTGAGATGGTTGACTGAATGTTTTTTTGTGTTTGTTTTTTTTTGATGCAATGCATTAGTGGTGAGGCTATACCTAGTCTCGCTTGAGTCGTATTCAGCTCGCGGCTTATGAATCTCATCCAGTCACTGTTGGTCCTAGAGATGGTCTAACTGCCGGGGTTGTTGTCGAAGAAGAAATTCTCGAGTGTGAGGGCGGCTTGGTGATTGGCTCCTGGATTTTTGAATTTTTAGGGAGTGACAACTCCCGCATGGTGGCCCAACGATATGACGGAGACTACATTTTTTGGGATTTTTAGATGTATGATTTTTTTTTGGATTTTAGGGAGTGACAACTCCCGTATGGTAGCCCTACGATATGAAACGCTTTGAGATTGGGAAAGGTTTGAACTCGGTTTTCTTTTCTATCCCTCTGAGATCGGGTTCTGGCGTTCGAGATATTGGGATGAAAGCTGGTTTGTGACAAGTGACGATGGAATATGTGGGTGCGTGATGCTCGTGAGTGTGGACGAGATTCATGTAAGGCTGATGATTTGAACTGACTGTAAGTGCATGTGACCCTTTTGTCATGAATGCAATGCATGTTTTTTTTTTGTGTCCGATTGCATTTGTTGGCGTTGTTTATTTAGGGGATGCCTCCTGTAGATACCGTGAATTTTCACCCCATAAAGCAAAGTTGACGAATGATATATAGATGTGAGGGGTCATCCCTTATTCGCTCTTTTTATTATACGTGCATGCCAAAAGAAACCAAGTTTTAGAAAACAATTTTGAAAACGCGTGTTTCCAAAGTGGTGGATTTTCTCAATATGAATTTTGATGCTCGGTCATTCGCAAATAAAATAAGGAGTGGGGAATCCTATACACATTGATCTAAACAAATTCAAAGGGAGTGTATAAACCTATACATGTAATCTATTTAGAAATGGACAAGAGAGAGAAGAATGCTAGGGAAAACCCTACATCATCCATTCTAAAAAAAGTCATTAAAATGGGAGTTTTAAGCTAAACTTCTTCTGAACTCTTCTGGTCCGTCTTCGGGCTTCTGAATGACTGCTAACGCTCGGCCTCCTGGTTGGCTGCTCGCTCGCCTTTGGGTTCTTGACCGGCTGCTCGCTCATTCTTCGGGCTCTTGACCGGCTGCTCGCTCGTCTTTGGGCGCTTGACCGACTACTGGCTCATTTTCAGGCTTTTGCAGCGAAGCAAAATTGTGATCGAACAAAACGGGTTGGTGTTCTTCTAATCTTCGACAGTTTGAACTCGAACCGGTGTTGCTAGTCTTCATGTCGTTTGACTCGAGTTGGTACACCTCCGGTTTTGTATTTGAACGGTTGGTGCTGGTCTTCATGTTGCTCGGCTAACTCCAAGGGTTGGTGCGCCTCTGATTTTCGGCTCGATCCGCTAGTTGATCTTCATGATGCTTCACTTGCTCCGACTAGAGGAATGGGGATGTTTTTGAGAAAGGAAAGATGAATGATCGAATACAAAATTTATGTGAAAATCCACCACTTTCGTGAAAACACGAAATGACTAGTACGCTCCGCGCTAATGACCGCTGCTCTTGAAGGTGGGATGAACTTCAAAAATAGCGGGTCACAACATGGGGACTAAATCATTTATTTTGAAATACGTTTGTGAAAAACAACTTGAAAAGTGTGTTCCAAACAATTTTGAAAGAATGTTGGTGAAGAATGTTGTTTGAGATTCATTTGTAGAAAGTAGGTTTTTCGAAATCAATTTTTTTTTTGAAAACTATTTCGGAAATAGCATTTTAGTGAAATAAACTTTTTAAAGGAGAAATTGACAAATTTTGAAAACCCCATTTATGAGTAAATATTTTATGGAACATTAAATTAAACGAGCTCGTAAAACGGCTTTTAGGGACTTGCAAACGAGAATTCCGAACATTTTAAAACGGATTGGTTTGAAAGAGTGGTTTGCACACATGTATTGCATAAAGTAAATCGTGGTTGTGTTTGATGTGGAGGTGGAAGTGTTAATGTTGGGATAATCACTTTCTAGGTCAATTATGATTCCGTCTCACCGGGGGAACCGTCGTCCCTTCACTATCATCTCTCGGGGTTTTTTTCTGCTATGCCTTTGTGGGACGTCATCAAGAAAGTCCGGAGTGCTTAAGTTCGAAAGGTCAGGATACCCGAAGTGATAAGGAAACATACGCCACGGCCAGTGATGATCCGACAAACGCCCCACTTTTTGGGAAACTCGGGGAAGTACTGCATGGGAACGGGTCTTTCGTCATCTGCACGGTCAGGTGTGTTTAAAGTCCAAATTATTCACTGACTACGTTGTGCCATGTATGGGTATCCGGTAAATACGGGATCCTCTATGGACGTGTAGCGTGACATTGGGCTTTAAAGACACCCTGGTGCAGAGGAACAATGGAGAACTGAGCCCATGCAATCTTCAGGGTAAGGTAGAAGGGTGGTCAGACAGACGGCATACAAGGGGGTGACTATCCATAAAACTTGTCTTAGACACCGGATTAGGCAGCTGGACACTGAAGGCTCATGGCTCACTATATGCTGGTTTAGACTCGGATAATGGAGGATATTTGGATCATGAGCTTCAAGGCGTTGGTCTTGGACCGTATTACCTCGTGGGTTAACTCCTTCTAGGAAGGACCCAACTCATGGGGAATCAACCGTGGACCGGTTGGGGTCCCGTGACATGTGGATGAAGCGGGTGACACAGAGGAATGCATGTCTTACACTACCCGATGCAACAATGGGTTGACTCCTTCTAGGAAGGCCCCATTTAGAAAAGCAATAAATAAGCAATAAATATTATGTCATGCATGAAGAGCAGTAGACATAAGACAATAAACACACAACAGTGAAGCATGCAAATAGTAAATCACACATATGGCACTCAAGGCCAATCTTGAACTCTGAACTCTCATCCTAACTATCTTCTCAATGCACACTCTAAGTGTGGAGTAAAGTAGTCCTAGCGGCTTTTGAATGAATCTCGTGAAGGTTTCGAAAGAAGTTGGGGAATCCTGACAATCTTGGATGGAGTTCAGTCTTCCTTAATCAAGTTTTATGAGAAAAACTTACTTAAGTTCTCCCCAGCGGAGTCGCCATTCTGTGGAGGGTGATTTTTCGGTATGAGGGGGGGTCTATCTAAATATGGTTCTGACTGAGAAGCCGAGATCCTAGAAATTGCCATTCTGTGGAGGGTGAAAACCCGTTACTCTAGCATCCCTCAAATACCTACTAAATCGTCCGTCTTTTCCAGAAAGCATAAAGGGGAGTGCAAGTGCGCACTACACCAGCTCTCAATGGGCTCCACGCGGACTTATGCCCTAAGGGCGGAATTGACTAGAGTCGCCACCTAGTTTGACCTAAGGAACTAGGAAGGAAGGGAATGAGGGTTCTAAGAACCGTTGGTTGACTCTGAATTTGTTGCCTATGGATAGGACTTATCTGGTCAGATCAGAGATTCTATTGTGGGTTCGTACTGGGTTACACCCCTTGGAAGTGGCAATGACCACAACCTTGGATTGGTGCCCGAGGAAACCTCGGTCTCCAATTGTCGGGATTACCTTCTTTCAAAACCTTTTTAGAGAGATTAAATTAAAAGCCAAGGATAGGATTAGGATGATAAGAGAGAGTGGATGAGGCGAGCTTTTCTGCCAAACCAGCGCCTAGAAGAGGGAATTGGGGAATTTGGAGGAGTATAGAATGAAGATTTGGGAAAGTGGGACTGAATGAATAGACAAGACTTGAAGTCTGATGGTTTGAAGTTTGTGGGAGCCGAAGAAGATTTGAGTGTTCTGAGAGATATAAGAGCCACCTTTAGAGGGGGAAAAGGGTTTTTTGATTGGAATGGGGTCGCACCCTAGATGGGCTGCCTACGTACTCAACTCCCTGTTGAGATCAGACCTTACGTAGTTCACGGTTTTTTTGTTTGTGGAGCTTGAAGATATTTGTAGTGTTTGAGATTTAGAAGGGTTCGAAGTTTCAAGAAGTTTCGGGTTTTGGGAGATTAGAGTCTGTGAGACGCCTAGGTCTGTGAGACATTGAAATCTCAGAATGATTGAGTCTGTGAGACACTCGGGTCTGTGAGACATTCGAGTCCATGAGATGTTCGAGTCTATGAGACGCTCGGGTCTGTGAGACTTTAGAAGTTTGAATGAAGTTGGAATTTGTAAGAGGATTTGAGTTTGGAATGATTTGGAGTTTGAATGATTTGGGTTTGGATAATGATCTGAGTGTATGAGGCAATTGAAGTTTGGGTAAAGATCCTAGGTTTTTTGGATTTGAGATTTTAAAAGCGATTGAGGAAAATCATTTCATTGTAAAAGGGCGGATAATCCCGAGGGATTACCCTATGTACCCCCTCGAACACGACACTTAATTAATGATAAGTGCCGAGGCTCGAAAGATGGGGCAATGAATTTATGTCGAAAAATAGGGTTCAGAGAGAAACACCATGAAGGAGATGTTCTCGGTCGAACCCTAATAACGTCTCTAACTCCCGAGTTTTAAAACATTAAAAATCAAAACATTGAAATCGAGTGGAAGGGAGCTAGACGATTCTAAAATCCCGGCTGCAACTAGGAAGGTTGTTACTTCCCTAGCGCCTCGCCTTGTAGAAATCTAGGCTGCAATTAGGGGAGGTTTGTCACCCTAATGCCCCACCTAAAGAGATCCAGACTGCGACAAGGGAGGTTATGACCCCAGTGCCCCGCCTCGGATTTTTATTTTAGGAAGGGAGACAAGTGATGTCTAACTAGGAGGAAAACGTTCTTTGAAAGTGTTAGACATCCCCTGTTCCCCGAAGCGGTTTAGTTTTGAGTTTAAAAATTGAGTTAGAAAATCTTTGAAGTTGTTCGGAATTCTCGATGAAGAAACACTGATTTTGAGAAATATTTTTAGGAGAAAACTTTCTGTATATGTGAGAAGAACTTTCTGCGTTTGAGAAGAGTTTTCTGTGATGTGAGAAGAGTTTTTCCTTTAAAATTCCACAAAATGGTCTCTTTTGAAAACTTGATGAAATTTGAATAAATCGATGGTTTGAAATTCTTTTTTTTTTGGTTTTTTGGATTTTTAAAAGAATTTATAAGTGAGTGCGGATTGCTTGAATGGGATTGAGTTTGAATTGGATTTAATTGAATCTGGCTTGGAAAACGGGTTGGGTCAAAGTCAACGTTTTGGTCTTGGTTTGATTCTTGTGGACTTTTTTTATTTTTGTGGGCTTGGTGGGATTGGGCCCAGGTTTGGGAGTTGGGCTTCGAAATCAGATTTCTAAGATGGGCTGATTGAAAGATTTGTTTGAAACTATTAGGAGCTAGCGGGCTTAAGTTATATCCGAATGAAATTTACTTGGATTCACAAATGGATTGGATTTTTGTTGATTGTACATTTTATTCTGAAATTAGGGGATGATTTGGAAAATTTTATGGGATACGGGTATTCCTCACATGGACCGTGTCTAGGACCCGTATGCATTGAGGATACCCAAACCTAAAGCTTTTCTGCAGAGGGGTGTCCTATAGGCTAGCTAGGGCTTCCTATGTCCTTGGGCCTCTATATTGGGCTGGGCCCAACAATTGCCAAGCTAAGCTATACAATACATAACATATAACGAAGATAGTCATAAACTAGAAAATAAACCAAATAAACATTACATGAGCATAAATCACAAAATTGGATATATACACCGGTTCCTTTCTCATTTCTTTATTTTCCCACGCCAATGTTCGGAACAGAAGCGGGTCGATAACTAAATCATGTCTAATCCAAATTTTGGCTCTATGAA
The DNA here is from genome assembly GCA_023374045.1 of Limonium bicolor. NCBI lineage: Eukaryota > Viridiplantae > Streptophyta > Magnoliopsida > Caryophyllales > Plumbaginaceae > Limonium > Limonium bicolor. Next base: position 255,490,002 of record CM041781.1, on the reverse strand, counting down.
ATCTAAACTCCACATTACTATTATTATCAGGTCGATCAAACATTTGAGCGCAACAGACACGTCAAACCACATTATAAGCCAGTCCAAAGCACTACTTTATCAATCTTTTAGCACCGTTTATGTACATATAATAATGATAGTCATGAATTTGGAACTGAAAATAAACCAAGTAAACATTTTACGTGAGCTTAAATGACAGACAGGGTATATACGTTTGTTTATCTTCTTCTTCTTTTTGCCTAAATCAAAACTAGTCTAACAAATTACAAAGTCGTGGTTAATCAAAATCAGAGGCTAACACTCAAACATGATTAACTAATCGAATCAGCTCCTAAAGAGAGAATCGATTATATGCGTCTTCAAACAGCAATTAACGAAAAAAACATCAGCAAAGCAGCAACCGAAACATTTCACACATCATTCACAATACTGTACATATCCAAAAACAAGGAAGGATTTAACAGTATGTTCCTCAACATACATGAAAAAAAAAGGTACCAATACCCAACACTCTGAGAAAGTGAGGATGTGTCTCAGGGAATAGCAAGTCCTTTCTTCGATCGGGTTTCATTCTCCAAGCAAACTGACCGGTGCTCTCATGATACAAGATTTACTTCCAGCCAAGATAGCACCGATTCGGCAGGGTACCTCAGTCAAAATACAGATACAACAAAGTAAGATGCTCACGGAATATCATTGCTTAACAAAACAAATTTGATTACCTGGTTCAAATCAACAAATAAGGACAATCGCCAGAACATATGTAGAATAAACAAAAGCAATACAGAGCTTGGAACCATAACCAGAGCACATTACCAATTCAGAAACTTCGAAGGCTAACAAATGGGTGCCAGGTTCGTGAGAAAATTCAACCCAAAATAAAAGAAGAGAAGAGGGAGGCTTGTGGGAATCGTTTTCACCTGGTAAATTACCGGAACCTCTCGTGTCTGATTGAGCTTCCGATGAACAACGAAAAGCGGATGAGGTACCAAATTTGCAGCAGTGTGACAGAGTTTCCGTCTGAGGATGACATTTCAACACCATTCGAAAAGTAAAAGGGGTTACCGACCATAGTGAGTATTGCTCAGTCAGGTTTTCGGATGTGGAAAATGGGCTAGGGATTAGGAACAAGATAACCACCAGAGAGAGAGGAGCCTTGCGCTCTGCCGATTCCTTTAGGGTTCTTCATTGAAGAAGAAAATTTGAGGAGAAGAGGGTAGGGATCGGTTCCGGAAGAAGATGAAAACTCGACTGGGTTTAAGCAGAGAAGAAGATGGAGGTGCTGGGTTTTCGAAGAGAATCAAGGCGGGTTCGATGTTCCTCGCCAGTTTTTATTTTTTGAGGAAGATGAAAGAATAGAGGCTGGAAGAGGGAAGAAGATGGTCGAGGCCATTTTCAGACAGAGACCTGGTTTTTCTGGTTTTGGAGTTCGACCAAAATGGAGCGGATGATGAGAAGAGGAAAAGGGAATCGAAGGAGAAGCCGAGGAGAGGAGATGGAGGCGTCGAGCCTCTGAAGACGATGCAGAGAGGTGGTGATTTTTAAGGGAGTTCGAACATTCAAAACTCTTCAGCCGAGCATCTTGGGGGGAACTTTTTCGATTTTTGAGGAAGAAGAGGATGGGCAGCCACCACGCTTTGACGCATCGAGAATATCGGGGAGGTAATCGGCTCTCTCAAGGATTCACCCATACTGTGGTGTTTTCCAGATGCAGGGCTTGCCGAGATTTGGAGTCCTCCAACACGAATAACAACAAGACAAACAAAAAAAATACGGGTCTGCTAATCTAGCAGAAAATGCCTTTAGCTTAGAGCCAAGAATCGAACCTGGATCTACGGCTTGCATAACGGGTACCTTAACCAGTTACACCAGATCAGGTTTCAGTATGTTTATGGGAGAAATAAAATAAGAGCTCTAAATTTGACTGGATAACTTTGTCTTCCGAGAGCTACAAATCCAAAAGAAAGCGCATGCGATAAAAAGGGACAATTAATTTTATGCATGAAATTATGGAATGTAAATAATAAGATAAGTAAATAAAACAAGATGAATGGGTTTAAAACCGGATTATTGTTTGAAAACACATTTTTTTGGAAAATCGTGTTTTTATGAAATGCTTTGAAAAAGGTTATAAAATGACGGTTTCGTTATGGCACACATGCTAATATGTTTTGAAAAAGAAAGGCGACGACCCCTCTTATTATTTCGAATTATGCTTTATGGGGTGAGAATTTGTGGTGTCTACACGTTCGTAGGTAAATTATTGGAAGCAAGTTGAGGATGACTGAAATCTACAAGTATTGTAATTCTTAGCTAGAAGATTATGATGATTGAGAGGAATGAATAGAAGTATCGAAGGTCAATGAAATGAGCACTTAGGCATTGTATTCTGAAGTAAGGTATTTGGGAAGTAGAGTGAGGATGATTGATGGATTAAATTCCATCCCTTGGAGTTGTATGAACTTGTAATTATGACTAGGAAGAGTAAATAGATAGAAAACGGACAAAATCAAATTGTTTGTTTGTTTGAAACTGATGTGGGAAGTCGAACTTGATCCAGATCAGATCAAGGGAAACCAAACACAAATTGGGGTGGAAAGATAGTTCAACACTGATGCTGATCACATCAGGGTCGAATGATTCTTGAAGCTCCCCTTAAGTGGTCACAAGAATCACACATAGGATAGAAGTAATGAATATAAATTGGAATTTGGAGTTGTGTGTTTTAGAAAATTTCTAATTAGTAGTCATGAAAGAATTTCTCTTAGACTGGAGAGTGAGTAATTGTTGGAAGTTATACCGGAGAAGATAGTAGTGTAGCATGTTATATTATTCCAAGGGCAACAGGACATAGAGGAGTCTTGTGTCGAGATTACCTGAGTGCCTACGGGATTGTGATGTGTATTGCATTGCTTTGGGGATAGCTTTGCACTATATGTATGTATAAAGTTTGCAATGAGGAACCAGATGGTTGATAGTAATATGGATTGGAGTAATTATTGTACATTGGTATGGTATGGAAAGGAGAAACCTTGAGTAACGAATCTGGGAATTGTAAGGAGGAGGAATGTATGGCTTTGGTATTAGGCAAGTATAAATGAGTAAGTATAGAAATCTCATAACCGCGAACAACTTTGAGGACAAAGTTCTTAAGGGGGGTAGATTGAAATACCCCGAACTTAAATATAGGGATTAAAAATTAATCTAATACGTATTTAAGAGCCTAATGACGCCTAAGTAATATTGGTAAGGAAAAATAAATCCAAAAGAAATGAAGAAATGCTTAAAAAGCGAAAAACGCTAAATAAGCGTTAAATAACCATAGGAGGTATGAGACCTCGGTTAGTGTATTATATGGATTCTAAGGGCTTAATAAGACCTAAATATTATATGGGAACAACTCTCGAAGAAAACGGATCCATAAAATGGATTAAAACCATAACCGAACCTTAAAGCGCGTTTTTCAGGAAACCGGGAAACCGCGACTTTAAGCGGGTTAAATAGACTCGTAACAATTTTGGTCAATCAAATAGTCATTAATAAACATTAATGAAGGTCTAGAACCAATAAAATCAATAAAACGAGAAGATAGTAAAAACTGACAAAAACGGGAAGTTGTGGGGTAGAAACATATAAATAACCAAAACTTATGTGTTCACTTTTAAAATAAAAGTAAAGTTGTGTGTGTGTTGTCTGGTGCCAGCCGACCCATCCCCCTCTCTCACACTCCCTCACACTCTCTTCTTATTTACAAAACAACAAATGTAATAAAGTAGCCCACTCTCAGTTTTACTCTCTCTCCTCCACTCATTCTCCTCTCTCACGTACAGACTCATTTCCCTCCTCTCTATTTTTCTCTTCTTCTTCCTGGCGACTGCAATGGCTATTTGAGCCATCCCACACAACTCTCTCCTTCTCTCCTATTGTTGAGCACCCAAATCAACTCGAAATGCTATAAAAAATATACCGTTGGAATCCTCTTGTAAAGGAGAACAATCCCCTCTGTTCAAAAATCGAAAATACCCATTTTCATCTCCATGGGTATTCCTCATTTGAAGGTTTGAAACCACCGTTGGAAACCTCTCCTTCATCTTGTTGGTTTGAGGTAAAAAGAAATCCGAAAATCTCTCATTTCTAGCTCCTATTGCATTATGAGAATTCCTAAAATGTGAGATCTTGTTCCTTGTGGTTCCAGCCGTTTTGGCTTCTCCTTGGAGCTGGAAATGTAACCCTCTTGCTAGTCAAGAACTCCATCTAGTGAGAAAAGGTAAAGTCACTCCTAAACCCTAAATATATGCTCCTAAGCTCTAAGGTAAATTTCTAGGGTTTAAGTGTTAAATTAGATACTTATTAGTGTCTTGGGTATGGGATTTAGCATTGCCTAATTGGTGAACCAAGAACAAGGAAAGGAAAAGAAGAAAGAAAGAAGGAAGGAAGAGAAGGGAAGGAAAGAAAGAGGAACTAAAATCACAAGGTAAATGCCTTACCTTGAGCTAGATTTGTATGGTGTAGTGTAACAGTTTTGAGTATTGGAAATGAGTAGTGTTTATGGAATGAGTAATAAGTATGTGGTGGTATAGTGAGGAAAAGTAATGTAACAGTTTTGAAGATTTTAAATGATGTTTGAAAGCTTGGGAAAACTTTGGGTAATGGATATGTATGTGCAGGAAATCATTGTGTATTAGTGAAGTTGGAATGTGAGTATTAATATCTTGAATAAACATGTGGTGTGAATGAGTAATTGTGAGCTAATATGTATGTGGGCAATGTTAAAATATAGGGGAACCTCTGCCCAAATTTGTATGGAAATAGGAGGACTTAGTTGTGTAAGAGGAGGAAACTACCTAGGTAATAATGAGGTATATTTGGAGAATTTAAAGTGAGTGGTTTAACACCTTGAAACAGATTTGGAAGAGAATTTAAGTATTAGGATGGAAGTAGGATTGAGGTAATGCATTGAGGATGTTAGGAGTAGCATTAGTAGAGGGAGTATTGGATGGTAAGGAAGAGAGGAAAAATCTGTAGCATTTGGAGAAGAACAAAACTGTAACAGTGGAGAAAAATGTAACAGTGGAGTGTGTTTTGTAACAGATTTTGGTAGAGTGGATTAGGCTAGTTTAAAGTGCTTAATCAATGCTAAAATATGCTAGATTATATGTAGGAATAATGGGGAAGAGATTGGTAGAAGTTTGAAGTTGAAACAAAGCTTTAAAACTAGAAATTTGCAACAGACTGATTTGTCCTGGTTTGCAAACCAGTACGCAAACCAGGACCACCTCTTAAAATTGGCAGAATACTTTCTCGCTGGATTTGTCCTGGTTTGCAAACCAGTACGCAACTGTATGTATATGCTAGGATTCGAATAGTTGAACACCGAAGAGGAGTCGGTGAGTCCGAAATCAATGGTGAAAGGTATGATTTCTTCATGCCCTGTATCCTAATCTGGTTACCCCGATTTGTGTGCTTATTTGATCACCTAATAAGATAAATGCATGAATCGGACTATATTGCACTTACTTGTGCTTGTTTACTTTGTTCTTGATATTTGTCTTGAACAATAGTTTGTATAATTCATGAAATATATGAATGATGATGAAGTGTATTGTATTTCGTAAAGTACTTGTATATTGTAATGTATTTTGTATGGATGTGTATATGAACAATGTATTGTGTATGTGGCTTGAATGAATGACTTATGCTAATTCCTAACTACCTAACTCCTAACATAAGTAAGGAATAAATTGGAATGAGTAGAAGTCCGATATAGCTTCGGCCACGCGTGAGGATGAGGAGACACAAGAGGTTGGATCCGATTCCTGACTCTTAAACTGGTCCGCGGCCCAAATCCCTTAAATGGGTAGCATCCCGGATTGGTGAGTCAAGTAATCCCGGTGGTGGGACGGAGTAGTCCCCGGGCCGGAGGTCCCGACGACTTAACATGAGTAAGAGTAAGTAAGTAAGTATGTATGAGTATGAGTATATATGCGTAAGTACTGTGGAACGAGTAAAAGAGTAATCTCCACCCGATTAACCCGGGTGGACCAACATGAGCTAATAAGTATGGTGGATTGTGTATGTATTGCGTATGTATTGTACATGTATTGCGTATTGTGAGTTTCGTAAAGGTAAGTACATATCTGATGGCTTGTATGATTTACCATGTATGTATTGAAGAGCATATCTTGAAGTGTATGTATGTATTCTTGCGTAATGTATTATGATATTATGTATAAGAGCATGTATGCATGTATGTTTGAATGAAATCAATCGCATGTATTCGACCAAGTGGTCGGCGTACCCTCACTAGTACGCGGGGTATGCGGTTATCATATTCAGCGAAAGCTGACCCCCTCGGGGGAACGTTTTAGTGTCAGGTACCCGATGCGGATATGGTCAAGGTAAGAGACCGGTGGCTACACTTGGATAATTAGCAGTAGAATGTAGAGGTGTGCTAGGTGGCACACCCCAGTACTTAGAAAGTAAGTAGTTTGTGAGGAATGGGTAGTTGTGGATATGAAATTGGAAGAGGTATTATATTTGTATAAGGATCTTAGTAAACTCGGTGTATAGTATTGTAATGTATCGAACTTATGGAGCATTGTATGAAATGGAGTATTGTAATGAACGGGAAGTTCTAGTATTTGATTTGGTAATTGGAGTATGTATCGTAAGTGTGTAGTACTCGGATATTCCGGTCCATCAGACTGATGCTGTATGTAGCAGTAGTAGTAGCCTTGTTAGTCACGTGGGTGGCTAATGGCAATGTATCACCCACAGTATGTATGTAAGTATCCGCTGCATGAGTCTGGATTGTATAAGGAGATTGGACGGTAATGACGGTATTAGCAGTAGGGGTGTTACAACTGACCTGTTATCACACTTTACAGGAATATGGGTTATATCTTTAACATCTAATTCAGATATGATCCTGGTTAGCCAAGATAGTTCAACAGTGATAGTACGCATGGCCCTATACTCTGCTTCAGCAGAAGAAAGGGAAACACTTACCTGTTTCTTGGATTTCCAAGAAATTGGACTGCCACCTAAAAATATATAGAATCCAGATACAGATTTTCTAGTGTTGGGGCATGCTGCCCAATCACTATCACAGTAAGCTTGTAAAGAGAAATCAGAGGAATTATTTAACAACAAACCGTATGACAGAGTGCCTTTAATATAACGAAGGGTGTGTAAAGCAGTTTGATAATGTTCTTCAGTTGGGGATTTTAAAAATTGACTAAGTAATTGCACTGTAAAACTGAGATCAGGTCTAGTATGAACAAGATAGTTGAGCTTACCAACTAAGCTTCTATATTTTGTTGGATTTTGAAGGGGAGTTCCAGAATCAGTTTTCAGTTTGGTGCCTATTTGTAATGGTGCAGCAACAGAAGAGCTGTTTATGATATCATATTCGCTTAGAATTTCAGTGCAGTATTTGCGCTGAGAAATTATTAAGCCCTGTGGATGATGAATGAATTCTAAACCTAGAAAGAAATGCAGTTTGCCAAGATCTTTAATTTTGAAGGTTTTATTGAGTTCTGTTTTTAAAACATGCATTTCAGTTGATGAGGTTCCACATAAAAGAATATCATCCACGTAAATTGCTAAATATGTGACAGAAAGAGGAGTGATTTTATAGAAAAGTGAATAATCATTTTCTGATTGTGTATAATTTAATTGGGTTAAGAAATCTGAGAGTTTGGAGAACCATTGCCGTGATGCCTGTTTTAAACCATATAGAGACTTTTTCAATTTACATGCAGTCATACCTTTTTCAACTTGTAGACCTTTAGGCAATTGCATGTATATATCTTCAAAGAGATCTCCATGGATGAAAGCATTATTTACATCCAATTGGTCAATGATCCATTTATTTTTGACAGCAATAGCCAATAGAACTCTAACAGTAGACATTCTAACAACAGGAGAAAACGTTTCTGTATAGTCCAAACCATATTTTTGACTAAAACCTCGGGCAACAAGTCTAGCTTTGTGCCTTTCTATTGTGCCGTCAGCTTTTAGTTTGGTTTTATACACCCATTTACAACTTACTGCTTTTTTATGTTTTGGTAATTTTACCAACTCCCATGTGTCATTTGTTATTAGAGCATCAAGTTCTGTATTCATTGCATCAACCCAGCATTTATGTTGAAGCTTCTTCATAAGTGAGAGGATCACTTATGTTTAATAGGCTGATGATGTTGTTGGGTGTATTTACAGAAAGAGTGTAAAGAGGAGTAGCATCTGTCAGAGATAATAATTTTGAATCAGAAAGAATTGGGAGATTAGAAGAAGAAGATGAGTTAAGTCTGATGGATAATATTCTGGAGAATGTATTTGTGGGAAGGATATTGGTGTGTGGAGTAATCCTGAAGGTAGACTGGTGTACTTCTGGATCTGCTTGACCTGCGGAGATCAAGAGAAGTAGATGTTGGGTTTGTTTCTGGTAATGGGGTAGGTTCTGGCTGTGAAGTTGGAGATGTTGTTTGTTGTAGAGGAAAAGTGGTTGTGTCTTGATGTGGTTGAGTGTCGGTTGTGGGTATGGGGTAGAAGGGTATATAAGGAAGTTCTGAATCATCTAGATATGGAAAATGTAGGGGTGGAAAATAAAAAAAAAGTCATCAGAATCTGGTGGGTTGGGAGAATATTGAGAAATATTATGGAAGGGAAAGGTGTTTTCATGAAAAGTAACATCCCTTGAGAATATTATGTTCATGTATTTTAATCTTAATAATTGGTATGCCTTTTGATTTTCAGCTAAGCTTAAATAAACACATGCTTCTGACCTAGAGTCAAATTTTCCTTTATGCTTTGTGAGTATAGTGGCATATGAAAGACAACAGAAAACCTTCATTTTGTTATAGTCTGGAGGAGTACCATAGAGGACTTCATATGGAGTTTTGCCTGCTAGAGCATAAGAAGGTAACCTATTGATTATTTGAGTGGCTGTGAGAATGCATTCCCCCCAATATTCGATCGGTATTTTAGATGTGTAGTATAGAGCCCTAGCTGTATCAGCTAAATACCTATATTTCCGCTCCACAACACCATTTTTTTGTGGAGTATAGGGACAGGAAGTTTGATGTATTATGCCCAAAGATTTGTAAAAGGTTTTTCTTTCATTGGATGTGCCAAGTTCAAAGGCATTATCTGACCGAATGATTTTTATCTTTTTGTTATATTGTCTTTCAGTCGTAATAATAAAATCTTTGATGAAGGTGAAAGCTTCTCTTTTATGTTTTAAAAGTTTTATCCACAGGGCACAAGAATAGTCATCAACTATGCTTAGAAAAAACTTGTAATCATTGTATGTTTTATTTCTGAAAGGACCACATATATCTAAATGAATTAATTCAAAAATGTCCTTGGTTTTGATATAGGAATTAAGAAAAGGAATTCTATGGTCCTTAGCTAGGTGACATGGATGACAGACAAAATTATCAAAGACATTATTTTTATTGATAACACCTATTTTATACAAAGTCTTTAAAGGAGCATGCCCTAATCGATTATGCCAACAAGTAACATCAGGGTTGGCAGAAAAAGCAAGGTTTGCAGGAGAAAGAACACTATCAGAACGCTGTAAAGAGGCTTTGCAACTAACAAACTTAGCTAGATATACAACATCAAGAATGTAAAGATTTTGACTCTCTATTCCTAGCATCATGTAGGCATGTGTATCAATGTCCTGAATATAACATGAAGTAACAGAGAAAATAAGAGATGCATTCAATTGTGTAACCAGTTTATAAGTAGATAAAAGGTTAAACTTGAAAAAGGGAACATAAAACACATTCAGTAATGTAAAATTTTCAGTTAATTTAATGTTCCCAATGCCTTGTATAAAACCGGGGTGACCATCAGACATAGTTACTTTATAAGTACATTTCTTGTATGATTTTGAATCAAATAAGGTAATGTTGCCACAAACATGATCTGTGGCGCCAGTATCAATGATCCATTTACCCTTGATGTCAATAGTATTAAAAAAATCAAGATTAGTGTGTAACTGCCAACAACCAGAAGGAGAAGAAAACTTACCTGCGAACTGATCATATAGATCGGTTCCTGTGTGTTGCTGAGTGGCAGTGTCTGTTTGAAGATATGTCATGAGACTGGTAAGTTGAGTCTTGGAGATTCCTGGAACTTCAGTATTCTAGTGTTGGAGAAAAGTTTTGATTCCTTCAAGTTGTTGTTGAGTAAAACCAGGCACTAGAGAACTGGTTGTCGGTGAAGATGCAAAATTAGAAATGACACCCCCGGTATACTTCTTGTCTTTGTTCTGTTTCCAATTGCTTGGGAAGGTGCCTTTGACCCAATAACAATTTTCATAGGCATGACCGAATTTCTTACATTTTGAACATTAGACTCTTTTGGTTTCAATTTTTGAAGTTTTAGAGGTATAGCAGAATCTGTTGGAAGCTTAGGGTTTGTAGAAGTGTGAGTGGAGGCAGATTAAAAAACTAGGGTTTCAGTATTATGAGAATGAGTATTTTTGTGATGTTCTTCTTGATGTGCCATGGAGTAAACTTTCTCAATATCAGGAAGGGGAGACATCATCAAGATATTTGTACGCAGAGTATAAAAATTGGAGTTTAAACCCATTAAAAAATCAATCACGCGGGCATTATTGGTAATTGTATCAAGTTTAGAAGAGGAACCACAGGAGCATACCGGGTAATCAAGAAGTTGTTGTTCCTCTGTCCAGACACGAAGCCATTTGGTATAATAAGTATTGAGGTCGTCGGAATCTTGAATTAGTTTGTGAGCTTCCTGATGAAGAGCATAGAGTCGCATACCTCTTGGATCATCAAAATGTCGACAGAGGTTGGACCAGATTTGCGCTGCAGTCGGAAGGAAAATGATAGATTTGCGTATCGACTCTTCAAGGCTTGTGAACAACCAGCCCATTACCATGCCGTTTGCCTTCTCCCAAGCTTTGCGTCTGCTTCCCTCATAATTTTCTTTCTTGAGTGTTCCGTCAATGAAACCCAGTTTCGATTTGGAGATGAGCCCAACAATAAAATTTTGTTTCCAGTCAAAGAAACCCTTACCATTGAACTTGTAGGCGAGTTGCATGTCGGGAAAATCGTAAGCGTGAATGTAGAGCTCATCAGTCGCCGCTGGGGTTTCATCAGTCGATGGTGATTTTTCATTGTTGATTTTAGGTATTGGTGTGTCGGGGTTTGATTCGTCATCACCAAGTGTCGCCATGTATTAGAGATTGAGAAGGGAATGTAGAGAGAAGAAGATAATCGGCGCGACAGAAGGATGAGAAGGAACAACAGAGAAGAAGTTGGAAGTGCAGGGGAGAGTTGAGCGGAGGAGCATCGGGAAAGAAAGAAAGAATAGGATTTTGGAGTTTCTCGAACACAAACTGATACCATGTGAGAAACATAATACCTCCTATATTATTTGATTATAACAAGAGTCATACTTTGACTCTATGTATGATATGTGTTTATTACAAAGAGTATGAGAGAAGTATTTATAGAGGAAAAAGTAACGGTAAAAAATAAAGGATTACACAATAAAGTCCTAAACATACATACTAGAAAAATACATAAGATCCTAACAGGCAATTACAGGGGTAAAGAATAGAAGAGGCATATCATAGGTGTAAGCACAAAACAAGATCCATCAATCCCAATATACGTAGAAGAAAGTTCAAATCAAAGATCATTTCATTTAATGGTTGTTGTGCTAACCGACTCCACTTTGCTTGACACGCACAAATAATATTCTTCTCTTCCCCATGCATAGGTGTACCATTATGAGAGTCTCCATATGTGTGCAATTGACTTTGACTATCAGCTCATTTAACTTTCCATGTTCGGTCACTGATGACCTCTATTTCCACATAATAAAAAAAGATATTCTAAGCATCCATATATAAAAAATGTCGACGTTCAATAGTTTACAATTAAAGTTAAGTTTGACCAGCAATTTCAGTTTTTTTTTCATCACCGAATTCTCTTAAGTGACACTTCGAAGTCGACCTTTGAGACCAACTGAAGTTCATTAATTAGTTGGTTGACAAAACAAGCAAACCGTGTTAAAAAGCAAAGTACAGATCCCCATCTTCCGTAGTTGTACATATCTGATCGACCGCAAATGTGGGATCAGAAGAAACAAGTCTAAGAAAGATTAACTTTCGATGAAACTAATCCTTTGATGACAACTACTAATAAAGTTACATAATTTGGGTTTTTTACACACTCAATTAATCATTACCCCCTATGTTAATATCTTTGAGTTTGGTTTGAATTAATTGGATTTTGGAAATCAAGATTTGCATTACTTTAATTAGAAGAACCATGAATGACAATGACATAGCTAGCTGATGGTATAATGCTATAAGCTGTTGCGGTGGCATTGGATCGATCTCATATATGAGCGCAGGAGAGAACAGTTAAAAACAATAATCCAGCACACAATGAATATCAAGATTAACGATTGACCAAATTACAACAGTATTACTGTAATATGATTCCACTTTACATGAAATATGAAGAACTAACATCTAGTGTACAAACGAAGGTAAAAGAACCAGTAAGGCTATTGTGCCTCTTCTCTTCTTCTTCCTTTTATTGTCCAACTTTTTCCACATGTCTTACATCAAATAATCAAGTATACTCCTGTTTGAAAAAAGATTTACACATACTTATATATCTGTTGTTGACAAGAAATTGCAGAAGTTCAAATTATGAAAGTTACTTTTGATTTGCTTGATTTCATATCATCGATCTAATGAATTTCCTCAGCGGTTAGTCTGGCAGATGCAGTACTTTCTCCCAGGCTGATCATGATCATCAGTAGTAGTACTACTGCATCCAAAAACACCACCAAACGAATTACACTTAGCTATACATACTTCCGAGTCCTTGCACTTCAAGTTAATATTCTTCTGTCCAAATGGGTCACAGTCTTCATCACTCAGACAATCAACCGCTACTTTATCCTTGCTGCAGTTATGACGGTGATGATGCTGATGATGATTGTGGTGATGATGGCGGTTAGGATGCTCCTCGTTACTCAATGCTGTTTCAACACTATTCGTCACAGAAAACCGTCCATCTCCTGTATAATTAACACATCCGGAAATAAGAAAAAGAAAGATGGAGATACTATTCTATTGAAAAAATTGACCAAATTGTCCAAGATATTGATTGACCGTAAAGAGTGGAGGGATGAGAAAATACCTAATTTAAGCACCAGCATCATGGACAAGAAACCTAGAAGCATCAGTGGAACGTTTTCCATGGCCGCTTTGAAATTCACCTGAGATTATTTTGTGAGAGAGAAGAGATATATGTCTGATTTTGAGTATTTCACTTTTGGTTATAGAAGTACTGAACGAGGGGGCGGGCGCCTACCAAATACACCCAAAAAGGAAACTAATTAATAAAAGTCAGTACGTAGACTTCATGATCCTTTGCTGAAAAGTTGGTTTTTTTTCTCTGAAAGGAAGTTGGCAATAAATATTTGTACATAATTAGTAGTTTCGGGGGTGTTTGGTTTGAAGTGGAGAAAGAAAATAAAATTAAAGAAATAAATGTATTGTTTCTTGGGAAATGTTTTCTTTCGTAATTCACAATGTATCCTTGTGATTTTTGTAATTCAACTTTAAACATGTTTAAATGTTGTCCAAAATAGATGAAACTTTACATGGACAATGCTAAAGTATTATATTTTGGTCCAATTCCAAAATTGAAGTTTTTTAAGCTCACATGTGACCTGTGGGACCCAATGAACATGTGGCATATTCATTAGGTCTCACATGTCACATGTGAGTTTAAAAAACTTCATATTTGATATTGGACAAAATATAACACTTTAGCATCGTCCATATAAAGTTTCATCAATTTTGGACAACATTTAAACATGTTTAAAGTTGAATTACGAAAAACATAAGAATATATTATGAATTACGAAAGAAAACAGGGATATATCGTGAATTTTCCCATATTTTTATTTTCTGTCTCCCTATTTGTTTAAGAATGGGAGAAAAGATACGTAATCAATTTACGGTGTCAACAGTTATCAATTTAGCTTCTTTAGTTGATAATCAGCACAAGGAGAATCTAATTTATTTAGAGATTAAAAAATTAAGGGAAAATTCACGAGATACCCCTGTTTTTTTTTTCGTAATTCACAATATACCCCTGTGATTTTAGTAATTTAACTATAAACATACTTAAATGTTGTCCAAAATTGATGAAGCTTTACATGGACGATGGTGTTATATTTTGATCCAATATCAAATTTGAAGTTTTTAAGCTCACATGTGACCTGTGGGACCCAATGAACAGTCAGATATTCATTGGGTCCCACAGGTCACATGTGAGCTTAAAAAGCTTCAAATTTGATATTGAACCAAAATATAACACTTTAGCATCGTCCATGTAAAGTTTCATCAATTTTGGACAACATTTAAACATGTTTAAAGTTAAATTACTAAAATCACAGGGGTATATTGTGAATTACGAAAGAAAACAGGGGTATATCATGAATTTTCCCAAAAACTAAATTAATAACTTTAGAAATTATCTCGTCATTTTCTTGAAAATAATAATAAAAAATATCTGGACAAAAAAAAGAATGAAAATTATTTTTTTCGGTTTCATATCATCCCAAAATAAACACCATCTTAATCATTTAAAAAACCAAGGAAAAGATATTAATAGATTTGTTTAATTCACTCAAGACTTGCATCCCGCTAAATACCAGCAATAATTTCCTATGCATTATTCAGAGACTCCAACTTAAAGTAGAGATGAAACAATATCATACTCTCTTTCATTAATATATAATGTCGAACATAATGGACTTATTATAGTGGCTTATTGCATAAATATATATAGTAAGCACTTATTTTTCTTTTGAGATCAATTTAACTATTAGTAGTTTGTTACATGGTGACAAAATGTTAGCATAAACGTTACCTAATATTCTAAATTTATTAGAGTGATGACACAAGGATACCCACAAAAACAAGTCCCTAACCTACTTAGATTATACTAATAGTCTATGTACATCAAGGAGGTTTTGTATTTTTGATACAAAGAGATAAAAAAAATCTTATACTATAATTGTGTATTGACTGATTGTAGTATTACATAAACAGTGTCAGTGCCGTATATATAGTTATATACTGATAAAGGGTCTCTAATGATATTGGACTATAAGAGATGGGCCTAAGACATAGTGGGCTTATATGCTTACTCGTGATACACAGGAAAAATGAGCATTACTTTAAAGTCTTACATGATTGACTGGTGTATACAGCTAGCTCCGTTTGTATGGGATCGATCGATTCTTGATGCGGTACTTTGAGAATGCAATGGCCAAGAGAAAGCTCATATTTTATATGACAAGGGCTGATCCGGGAATATGTGTGTATGCAGCCCGGAGAATTCATAACCATGTCATGTTTATTAATGGAAGAGCTGATACAGTTAAGTGTATAAAAGGA